>CM057151.1:28269498-28320627 GCA_029962745.1 Echinometra lucunter
AATATCTTTGAAATGCCTGCTTTAAGGATTTTATGCTTATTTTCCTGTATTATGCAACCGACTGGTCGATTGGGGGTAATCTGCTATGCACACCTGCAAACATTTACTCTCTTTGCTTACGTTTTATAGCACAAAAGTAACACAAAATTGTATTTTGGTTGGGCAAATTAAACTGTCCACATCAGTATACTTCTCATCTTAAGGCCCCTTAAATTTCATGACAAATATAGGATCACAACGATCATGAGCTCATGAAGTTCATGGGATTCTATGACCCCTAGAAAAATTATTTTGTTTGATTCATTTTATTCATGCAAGTGTTGCATAATAATAATTTAACAAAACTCTGCTGGCAATGATAATTTGTGGTTTTGTCTATAGTCATAGAGCTGTACGTGCGGCATGGGGCAAAAATGCGAATAGGAGCAAGGCAGCCAAGAGAAGTATGATGCGGGGGAGGTACCGTATTGAAATCTTTTATTCACCTTCCCTTTATGACTATACCCTTGTTTTTATTTATTTTTCTTGTACTTGTTTCTTTGTTTTCCTTTCCCCCTTTTCTTTCTCCTTGTCACCCTCCTTCCTTAATTAGGCCACTGAATGGGGGAATGTGTGTGTGTGTCTGTGGGGGGGGGGGAATGTATGGGGGTCCATGCCCTCTGCTTGCCTCGTGACAAGCACCTTTCTCTAAATCAGGGGTGCTGAATAGTATCAAAATTTAAGCAATGGAAATCATTTTCAGTCGTTTACTCTTATGGTATTCTATATCGTCCTTCGCTGCGATCTTGGCATTACACTTCATCCATGCAAGCTATTTTCATTAGTCTATTTTCATCTACTATTATCTTCATTGATTTCTACAGATCAAAATATAGCTGCAACGCGTTAAGTGGACAGTCATGTGTTTCAAGGACGTGAGCTGATGAAATTGAAACAAAACAATTGCCATCAAAAAACGAGGAAATATAATTCATTTATATAGCATCCTGTATCAAGTTACTGTTGTGATCTGAAACTTCAACAAAAGAACTATACTGCAATGGTTGACATGGTTGATGTTCAAAAAAAGTTTGTACAACATGCTATATCGAACACAGTGACAGAAACTCTCTCATTTCGTCGACCTGGTATAAAAGGCTTGTGAACTTAAACGTCTCTAGTTTTGAAAATCGTGAACGGCAGTCTGACCGGATATTGTGCAGTTCTCAAGAAATTACTCCAAGATTTATTCTTCTCTAGAAAATGAAGGCTCTGGAAGCTAAGGTCGTAATCTTGGGAAATGAAGGTAAGTTCGGACATGTCCTTATCCCGTTTAATTTTTAAAGGTAGAAATTAAGATTACCGGTAGAGTGAAGTACACTGGAAAGTTATATTAGTGAAGGACCGGTTTGATTTGAATGAAACCTATTTAAATCATACCATTTCATAATATTCCATGTTTTAATTTCGAAAGTGAAATGAAATTTCGAAACAAATTTCGGTATGCAGTCAATGGAGAGATTGTCCAAAGACTCCAACTATACATGACATTATCATGACCGATTCGCTCTTGGAAGATTCTTCATCATCACTTGTGATCTTATAACTTTGCACGGTTCGTATAAATTTTCTTGTTTCTTGTAAGATTATCTCAAACCTTTTGTTTTTCTGATTCATCTTCTACTATAAGTGCAACCTTGCGTGAAGTTTAAGTCCCCTTTACCCTATATGTCCAAGAAGAGGAATGGATTTTGGAAATGGTTTCATGATCCTCAGATTATGGAGATATTCTTCTTTTTTCTTCTTCTTCTTCTTAGTTTTTTTTTTTTTTTGTATTTTCAGGTGTCGGGAAAACAAGTATTGTTGTAAGGTATGTCGGGAAAATTTTCAGTCAGCAAGTCAGTCCGACTGTAGGAGCTTCTTTCTTCACCTTCAAAATGTGAGTGTATTGATTTTGTTTGCTTGTAAACTAAATCACTTGTTTAATTGATTAATACTGAATGAGTGATAGATCGATGCAGATTAATATTTGTTCAGCCGAGGATAAAACATGGTATGCTGTACCTGTCATACTAACCTCTCTCCACTTATTAATCGATTAAAGTCATTTTCATCACACAGGGTAATTAATAGAATCGTATGATTTACTGTACGTGCATTTCCACAATGCTGAGCACTGTGCCTTTTTCTTGTCTAGCGCCAGCTTAGTTCATTCTGACATTCAGCTTAGGTTGATCAAAACTTCAAAGTTACTCTCTGCATGCACTGCTCATATTATTTTATTTGTCATCCAGAGTTCCAGACTCACAGAGAATATGGAAGAAAAAAGTTACGATGAGGACTATTTTGGTAGCCGTATGTTAAGCTCCTAAAGTGGATGTATGTAACTGCGTCATAACCCTGTCACCATTTTGTTTCTTGTTTCAAAGGAACGTTGACAACCATCGAGTCAAACTACATCTATGGGACACTGCAGGCCAAGAGAGATTCAAAGCTATGGCACCTATGTACTACCGAAAGGCAAATGCAGCTTTCATCGTCTACGACATCACAGATGCAAAAACATTTGAGAAGATGAAGTACTGGACAGAAGGTAAGTAGACACAGGATAAACTCAGAATCAGTTCATAGAGAACAGGAAAAAAAAAATATTTTCCACTCCCGCTTCAATCATCTTTAATTTCGAAACCGAAATTGAAATTTGAAATCTAAACTTTAATTTTGCTCCATGCCCCTATACACTCAGAGAAAAATGTGTCAATTAGAACCATTTTGTCCCGTATTTAGAACCGCCAGAAAAAAGGGTTCGTAATATTTTTCAAGAACCTCAAAAGGTTCCCAGTACAACCAATAATGGTTCCAAAGACCCCTTTAGAAACCCTTTAGAATATTAATGGTTCTTTGAAGAAACCTTTAAACACGTTAAAGTTCCAGATGTGGGACGAGAAAATTCCAATCAGCGCCATTTTTTTTCGAAGAATGTATATTTTGCACTACAACTCCTTACTATGTTGATAATGCTTCATATGTGAGGAGATCTTTCCGAAGTCTATCTCATAACTGAAGGCATATATGTATACTCAACAAAACGATTCCCCCTGTACTTTGTTGCGAACTTATATAGAATCATACTTTTGCTTTTGCTCTGTTATCTGTAGATAAGTTTCGCAGATTATATTTCTTCTGCATATTGGTCATGTGCAGTGATATAAATGAACGTACAATGTTTGATTTGTATTTTGTTCTTTTTTCTTTATTCCCGCAGAACTCGAACAAAATATAGACGGTCCAATAGGTAATGTACTTTATTTCAATTTCACCTGAAACCTTAGTTGGAGATTCATTGATTTTCAATGTGAGAAAGAGAGAGAGGATGTGAGATGACGCAGGAAAGGAATGATGGGAGGAGATACACAGTGCCATTATCGGTGGTGCTCAAAATCTCATGATAAATTGACAGTACATTACTTTTTCTTCATCTTTTTATTTTTGCAGTGATGTGTATACTCGGCAACAAATCGGACTTGGCTGATCGCCGACAGGTATCGTCAGATGAAGGTTTGAAATATGCTGCCAGCATTGGGGCACTCTTCTTTGAGACATCAGCACTCAAAGATGAAGGTGTATAGCTTTTATTTATTGAGCTTCTTTATCCTCACTCACTTTTTTATCTTTGCTTTTCCCTTTATCCTTCCTTCTCCTTCTCCTCCTACTCTTCCTTCTCCTTCTTCTCCTCCTCCTCCTTCACTCTTTACTTTCTTCTCCTCCTCCTCCTCCTCCTTCTTCTTCTTCTTCTTCTTTTTCTTCTTCTTTTTCTTCTTCTTCTTCTTCTTCTTCTTCTTCTTCTTCTTCTTCTCCTTCTTCTTCTTCTTCTCCTTCTTCTTCTTCTTCTTCTTCATTTTCCCCTTCTTCTTCGTCGTCCTCTGCGATTTCTGCTTCCTCTTTTTTAAAAAAAATCTTATCTCTATATTGTGTTAATTGCGTATTATCCATGGAGAAGAAAAGTGAACAAATAACACATAAGATTGCAAATCATTTTTAACATATGCATATGTGTTTTTTGTACGTTATAGAATTTTGTAGTTGTTTTGTTTCGCAGTATAGCAAATATTCTGAACAAAATGGGCATGATTTTGCCGACATTTCATTGCAAGGATTTCACCGGGTGTCACTGTTTTGCTGTTTCCCGTAGGTGTCTCTGAAGCTTTTCTCCGTGTCGCTTTAGCTCTCATCTCACTGGCATCGAGCACCAGTGCATCAGGTATGACCCTCAAACCTTACGACACAAGTCGACGTCAATCAGCCGACATCACCGCATTCCCACCTCATCTACAGATCCTTCGAGACAGGATCGAAGAGGAAGGAAGACTTGGAGGTGACGATTACGATGACGACGAGGACAAAGAGAAAAACGGGAATGGTTGCTGTCAGACGTGACGGAGGAACAGTACTTTCATTTCAAATTTGCAATATCAGACTTGTGGCACACAAGCGGAATGGACATTCGTATAAAACTGGTCATACTTGGTATTGGAGTCTGGGTGCGGCAATATGCAATATAAATGCACGAGGACATTTGAAAAGGATAACCGATTCCAGTATTAAAGGTGCTGCACCGCAATTCTCTTGTGGAATACCGTTACATAATAATTATTAGGACTGATATCAATATGACTTGCTGTATGTAATTAACTTGATTTTCACAAAATATTTGTGTGTGCAAACTTATTCTAACGCCTTTGAACATGTGAAAAGAAGACTGGACATCATTGTAACCTATACATTGGCACAAAATCAGCCTGTACTGGTATAGCATCTTCTATCCGGAGAACTTTAGCCAAGGGTGTTTTCGAGCAGAGGCGGCGCCGGGATATTTTGATAGGGGGGCAAGATGGCCCATAGGTGATTTTATTTACATTTTAAATGAACAAACTATATAGGGGTGTTATATAGTTGCATGCCCCAGCTATCTCTTTCCCCATACTCCTCTTTCTTCTTCCTCCTTTCTTCTTCTTTCTTTTCATCACTTGAAAATCATAGGGGGCGGTCGTCCCCTCCCCACCCCGTAGCGCCGCCCCCGTATTCGAGCTCAATATATTGTATGGGATAATGTTCTCTCTTTCCGGAATAACCGCCAGTTATCTCAAGTTTGTTGAGGGGGCAGAGAGAGAGGATGAAAATTAGTCTAGGCTTTCTACTTTATTTCCTTTATTTTATTTATTTAATTTATTTTCTTCTCTTTTTATTAGACAGATACTTGCTTTCAGTTCTGTATCCATTTAAATGCTTTTGATATATTTCCGCTTTTTAACCCTATAATGGGACAAATCTAAAAACCAGTCATGTCCGATTACGACGTGAGATTTGGATGCCTGAATTAACTTTTCAAGCTGCTCATGACCCTTTCCTAATCCTTGCCTCTTACTCCTGTATTTTTGATGAAATAGATTCCCTATTGAATATCGCTTTTTCAAAATGTAATTCACTTTGTATTGCTTTAGACATTATTTGTATTAAAACCCCTATGAGAATCACAATCGAGCTAGTTGCGATATGCATGCAAAAAAAAAAAAAAAAACTTTTATTGATATCTGGGACAAAATCCAAAGAACTTATCTTTTGAATTAAACAGTTTTGACTATTAATATAATGATTCCTGCATCAGTGTAATCTCATGATCTGATGATAATACCTGTGTGCAATCCTTTTTAGCTTTTATTATGTTTTGACTTTGTAGATTGCAAGTGATTGGATTAAAGTTAGATATTGATGGGAAAAAATGCGGTCTATTGTAATTGGCTGAATGGTTGAATTGAGGTCTAGGAGATAGTGAATGTTTATTCAATTCAGTTTGGTCCTGTTCGGTTTGATTTTACCCGATTTGTATGAAAGCTCTTTTCCAATATCGAAACATTGACGCATTCCTTAACATGGTCAATAGAAGCATCATACACGATTGATGCAATCTAAATGCTAGAATATACACAATAACATTTGATTCGATTATAATTTCATTTCTCAAAATCAGAACACAATCTAAATCAAAGCTGTTATAGGAAGCTACAAAAATTAGAACAAAATAACTTCGAATACAGTTTTGTATGCACAAACTCTCGCATATTCACCTTGACAGATTAAGTCTAGATCCTAGATTTCAATATATTTGATATATAAACCAGATAGAGAGGGAGAGAGAGAGTTTGGTAATGGACAGGGGCGGACTGGGACTAAAATTCGGTTGGGTCTTCGATGAGATCTGCTCACTCAACCCAGCACGAAACATGGGGCTTGCAACTTACAAGCTTTGCCCCCCCCCCCCCCCCCCCCCCCCGCCGCATACGGCCATGCGTCCGTCCTCCGTCCGTCCGGCAGCTTTTTCGTTAACGCAATATGTGAAGAACTGTTTGAAGTATGAACTCCAAACTCGGTGGTATAGTATTCATCGCCATGACCATGATGATAGGAAGACGATTAGGTTTGGGGGTATGTAAGTCACGGGTCATAGAGGTCAATTTTTGACATTTGAGACTGTATCCTAGTTAACCTGATATCTGACGTAGATATAAACTTCAAACTTGGTGGCATTATAGTTCATCACCACAGTGAGACGATTTGATTAGATTTTGGGTTGTGGATTTTAGATTTGGGGTTTGGGTTTTAGATTTGGGATTTCATTCAAAGGTCAAACGTCATAGAGGTCAATATAATGAAATCAAAGATAATTAAGTATGAGACAAAATGATCAGATTTTCTGGTTGGTGGGCCTAAGGTCAAGGAGTTCAATCAATATGTACACTGTTATAACAGTTGTTTAAAAATCATTAGGTTGTTTAACATATGAACCTACTAACTGTTATATTTTTTAATCCCCATTTGTTTAGCACACAAATTTTTTTGAAAAACATCAGTTGGTAGGTTCATATGTTAAATAACCCAATGATTCTTAAGCAACTGTTCTAACAGTGTACATGTAAATACAAGTTTTTTGACATCAGCATAATATTCAAGCACAGTATATAGGCGGATGCATATACAAGAGTCGCTGTTGCATTCATCTTGTTTTTATTGTTCGGTTGATTGATTGTATCTGTGTCGGGGGAAAGTGGTAGGCCTATAATTGCCTGAAGTGTTTCAAGTTGGGATGCTGTCAGAAAGCTATTAATATGAGTGGCAAGGAAAAAGCAGATTTTATAAAGCAAATAACGATAATTGTTAACACATTTTGAACCAAGATCGTTTTTGCATGTAAAGTGATACCCACTGATATTGTTAGAAGACCAGCTTATAAGGAATCTGCAAGAGTCATGTTCTTGCTGTGAACTGATGAAGTATGGTAATTAGGGCGCCGAAAAGACTTTATTTTACAAGCCTTTAATAATTTTCTAGTTTACATCTCTTAAAGTTAAAACGTGTGTGATAACGCTGTTCAGCTCTACGATTTGAGGCAGCACCGATAGCGAAGAGATACACATGTATACAAAAATTGTGTCATTGTCTATTCAGGAATGATGACGTTATTGGCTAAGAGTCATGTGACTGTGTGGACAAACACGTAGTATCTCGCATAAAATGCTGTCTGCCAATAACACAATACCCTTGCTATAATATAATCAGGACAAGTATATCGGGACCAAAGTCCACATCTATTGTTGACATGCTTTGTGGAGGACTGAAGGACTCAGTATAGTCATTAGAATCTCTGCCAAGAGGGGCATAGCAGAATCTGTCAAAGTACTTGAACTATTTTACTGGATTGTAGATGTATGGTAAATAATCATAATGTCTACAGTAGACGACAAAAGGAACCTCTGTGAAAATGAACCGGGGACAGCCGGAACTTCGGAACTACCACCGCACCCTCGTCCTATCCTCGAGCACCGCAATACCAACATGGTAACCAGGTCTACTGTTACTCCACCCAACCAGTGGCTCCACCACCCAATGTGCTTCCTTACGACCTCGAGCAGGTGATGGTGGTCCCCATCGCCCCGCGGAGTAGACAAGGCTACACTCCAAAGTCGCTCACTCTTGCAGTCATCCTCTGCATCCCGATCCTGGGCATGTTTGGAGTCCATCACTTCTACCTGAACAACCCTCTGCTTGGTGGTCTCTACTGCAGTACCTTTGGTATCTTTGGCATCGGGTGGGTCGTTGATTGGTTTAGGATCCCTTGGCTGGTGAAGAGGTGCAATCAGGACTTGAAGGAGGCGCATGAGAAGGGTCATTGGTTGTTCTGTACGGAGCGGTTCATCGGTCCTCTGAAGAAAATTTCCCTTGTTGATGCCTATCTTATGTGGCTTCCCCCTTTCGGTTGGTATGGTGAGTATCGAATTGAAATCCATCCACTCTAAAAAAAAAAATCTAGTCAGATTTGACTAGATTACCGGATCAGCCGGGCACTTGCACTATTTCTAGTCAAAATGACCAGAAACCTATAGTCATTTTCACTAGAATCCGAGTCAATTTTGACTAGAATACAGTTGGCTCTACATGAAATCGACTAGAATTCTGGTCATTTTGACTAGAATTAGTTCAAGTGCCCGGCTGATCCGGTAATCTATTCAAATCTGACTAGCTTGTTTTTAGTGTATATTGGGGCCTTTTATTGGATTATTTGATTTGATTTGATTTGGAAATGATTTTATTAAAAAAACATCATACTTTGCAGCAAAATTAATTGCTGAATTGTGCATGATATACAATACACGTCATGATTTAACATTCATAAATGATTTTTTTTTAAAGTAATATAGTAAAGTAGTAAAATATCAACAACAACAAAAAACAAGAAGGAGAACCATTGTGATAAACCCCATCTTGATAAATAGTGGCGAGGTGATTGACATAATTTTATATTATGTCAATTCGATTATAATCAGATAATAATTTGATTTAAAACGTCATATAACGTCATATAACTTTAAAATCTCTTAGTACATAACTTATGCTGTATTTTCATTGCATTATCCAAACAGTACTTCGATGTATTGAATGTTACCAAGTTTGATGCTGTTGAATGTTACTGATACCATATTTTTCATTCCGACTGCATGTGACATCAATAATTCATGCATAACATCTTCTCTGAACCTTTGCAGGCATTCATCATTTCTACCTCGGCAGGACTCGCTACGCCTTCTGCTACGCTTTCACCTTAGGTTTGAACGTGGTCTCATGGGTTTTCGATCTCATCCGCATGCCGTGGCTGGTCCGTAAGGCCAACGAGGATATCAGGAAGATGAAGGCTGGTATCAAGGTGGAGAAACCGTCATACTCTCTCCTCGACGCCTATCTCTTGGCAGTTCCTCTAGGCATCCTGGGACTCCACCATTTCTACCTTGGTAACACCAGACGAGGTATCCTCTTCCTCTGCACTCTTGGTGTCTTCGGTCTAGGTTGGATTGCGGACATGTTCCAGATGCCTCTGATTGTCTCTGAGGCGAACAAGGAGAGGGAGCTGAGGGAACGACTGAACGGGGCACTCGTCCAGCAACAAAATCAGACATCCACGACGACTGTGGTCGTGGTCCCCAATGGAGATGGATATCAAGCGACAACCGGCTACCCAAACGAGCCTCCTCCAGCCTATAACACCAGTGGAGAGGTTGTCGAGAGGAGTGGCATGCCTTCCGCAACCACGTATTGTACAACATTTACAACTCCCTCAACCACTTAACTCGAACTCATTGGCTGAATCGATGTAGTATTTATCAAGAATTTCTTTTTCATTCAGATGCATACATTTCAAAGCTTTTTTAGTTAAACTTTCACATTTAAACAAGAAGTTTGTGGGTTTTTTTTTTTAAACCATGTTCTCTGTTAATGATGTGCTATGTCATCATGACTGTACTAATATCGTGTGTAAGATAATGATCACAATTACCTTGATTATAATGATTTCTTCAGATGCGATTTCTACTAACTGCCAACAGATTGGCACAATATTACAGCAGAGGCACCTTTACATCTGATTGTCATAGAACCTCTCAAATATATTATCCCCCATACAGTTTCCTTGGGGGAGGGGTATCTTGCACGGGTGATGTTCGTTATTCCGGAGGTTTGTTATTCCGAAGGTTCCTTATTCAGAAACACACAAATTTCGTATACCTAGATGTTCGTTAGTCCGAAAATGAAAAGGGTTTGTTAATCCGAACATTTATGGCGTTATTCCGAAGGTTCGTTATTCTTAAGATTCCTTAGTCCGAAAATAAAATAAGGTTCGTTGTTCCGAAAGTTCGTTAATCCGAAAATGAGATAAGGTTCGTTAATCCGAAAATGAAATAGGGTTCTTTATTCCGAAGGTTCGATTGTCCGAAAATGAAATAAGGTTCGTTAGTCCGAAAATGACTAACGAATTAACGAACCTTATTTCATTTTCGGACTAACGAACCTTCGGAAGAACGAACCTTATTTCATTTTCGGATTAACGAACCTTTGGAATAACGAACCTTCGGAATAAAAACCTTCAGAATAACGAACTGAACCATCTTGCACGGCCTGCCAGTGGATCAGTGTATATCTAAGCTGAAATGTGTTATAGATTTATGATAAGTAACCTATATTACAGCATACAAAATCAATTTTTTATTGACTGTAATATCAAGCACTCTAGGGTTTTGTACCTCTTAAATCGTTAAAGTGTAGATAATATTAGGTACCTCAGTCATGCACTTCATCTTTTTCTGTCGACGGAAGCTCCATTCGAGGAAACAGAATGATATTCAACACGTATCTATACACTGTATTTGATATTTTGACTGAGACTACTATATAAAATGAAAATGATAAGTTCGCATATTTAGAACGTGGCTATAGATTGTTTATGGGTTTGTGTCCTACCGTCCTCACCTGTAATGTTTCTAAAACACGCATGATATGTATAGAAGTCATAATTACTCTCTGATTTCGTGAAATGGAGGCAGGCATCTTTGTCCCTAACAAAATACATAGTCAGATATACAATGATTATTTTAGTACTAATGGGACAAAAATCTTTCAAGTTTGTTATATTATGTAATTTGCTCTATATGACAGATATCAGATTAAACTTAAAATTTACGCCGTCTGAAATGTAAATCAAGGGAAGTCTTTTTTAAAATTGTTTCTTTAATAACGTAAAACCATATTCGAGGAAAATACATGTGAATTGACCATTAACATGAAAAAAAAACTAATTTCCTTATCAACTCTGTTCATTCTTCCTTATTTTATTGAAACCGAATGCTATTGAGGCAGGTCATGTATGCTGTAAATCGTTTTTGTGGCAAAAATATAAATAAATAAAATTTGTGTATGTACGTACAAGAGGAAATTAAAGCTAATTGTTGATTTTTTTTTAACATGGAGAAATGATACGGAGGGACGATAATAGTGATGACGATGAGAAGAATGGCTATTATGATGAAGATGATGATGAATACGATGATGATAATGATGGTAATGCGGTGGTGATGATGATGATAATGATGGTGGTGGTGGTGGTGGTGGTGGTGGTGGTGGTGGTGGTGGTGGTGGTGGTGGTTATATAGCTGTAATGATGATGATGATGATGATGATGATGATGATGATGATGATGATGATGTGGTGGTGGTGGTGAGAATGACACTAGAATTAAGATTTTAAAAATCATTATAGTGAATGTGTTGCTGATAATGATGCTAACAGAGCTGGGAATAAGAGCATAGTAAGAGCGATATATACTAGTAGACATTTTAGTATGCGTGTTGGGGATATAGAGTAATGCATATGACTTTCTCTGTCTCCGTCGCCAGACTCTGTCTCACCCTCCTCTGTCCTCCGCCTCTTCCGTCTCTTGCAATTCTTCTCCGAAACCCCTTCTTTCTCTATCTTTCTCTTTATTTATTTCTCATTCTCTCTTATTCTTTTTCTTCTTTTTTTTTTCTTCTTCTGCTTCATCTTCTTCGTCTTCTTCTATTTTTTTTTAAAATTTGTTTCTCTCCTCTGATCTATTGCTTTTTCCCTTTCTCTCTCGCTCTCTTACCAGTTCGAGGTGTATAATCATGATTTACAATCCCGGGTTTACAATGAAGATTTTTAAAGGAGTGATTAAAATGATATGAAGAACTGGCAAACTTCGCAAAAAATACTAAATGACCAAACATTGAACTGTAAAATAATCATCAAGGAGACGGAACTCAATCCTTGCGTGATAGAATGAAGTGGAGAATAAACATCGCTTCGTGATGTCCTGAATTAATTGAAGATTTTGCTGGGAGTGAGGTTATGTTGACACCACATATAAATTTTTTCTCGCAGAGTTTTGCTGTATTTATCAAACATATAGTCCATAAGTGGAGACTACAGTATTATGTTTAGGAAGAATTCAGAATTTTAATGGTATTATGGCTCAATACCAGCGTACAATTTGCGATGTGAAAAGTATAGCAATTCCCAAACAAATACCAAATATTACACAAATAAGAAAAAATTAATTTCTACATAATGTAAGTTTACAATTTCATTTTGCAAAGTATACCAAATTGAATGCATAGCCCTCATATATAGGCTATTTTCCATGTTGGTAATATCTGGTTGAATCTCGAAGGAAATTATGGTGCAGACATCCAGATGTGGTAAAATATTTTTTCCAAAGAAAATAAGCTCTCGAACTTTCGTGGGTCATCCTGATCAACTTATACTTTTGATCTGTTTCTCTATATAACTATTCTGTATTATGTTTAAAGCTTGACGAATAAAAATCAATCAATCAATCAATCAATCAATCAATCACGAAAGGGATAATGATACAGCGCCTTCCACTTATTAAAGTCACAAATCCTTAACACCGACAAAAACGAAGAGTTACTATTGGGGTCAGCTAGTCAATCCAACAAAACTTATATCTTGTAATCTGGTATAAATATTATGTGACAATAAATCAATTGTGATTATCTTATCGATATCATTTTACGATCTTTATCTGAAATTATTACTGAAGATTATGTTGTCAAAGCATGAGACCCATACAGACAAATCACCCCATTTTCAAGTAAATTTGATCATTACAAGCGAAAGATGGGCGGGAACAAAAAGCATGTGATTATTGCCTAACACTCCTGGGATGACGTCATATTTTAATTTTAGGCATATACGTCGAGTAGTAGGAGTTAGGTATTATTGTTCAGTTAGATCTCATGACTTGAGCAAACTCAAGCGATAGCGCGTTCGCTCGCATGCAGAAACAGGGTAAACATTCGAGGTGCGCCGTCCGCAGCGAGGTATAAAATTGAACTTGAGACTTTTCTTGTTTTCACTTGGTGATAAGTGCCGCAAGGAAATACTGCTGTTTAGTTTTATTGAGGAATATTTCTCAGAGCATACGGCAATATTTTTCATGGCGAAGAATATATGAAAGTGCAGTGATACTTTTATTTTTTCTTTGCCTGTGAGGGAATTGTGACAGTAGCAAGAGTGATTTTACTGATATCATTAAAATGGCGTCAGCTTCGGATAAAGTTGTGCCTCAAGGAGGGGTGACACCGGGAACTGGTGGTTACCAAAACCAGAATCCAGGTACTACATATCCTCATGCTTCTACCACCTACCCTCACCCCAATCCACCTTACCAGCACCCCACCCAGTACCCCTTCCCACCCGTGGCTCCAGCACAGCAGCCGCCTGAACCAGCTCCACACTTTCAACCGGACCAGGTCACAGTTGTTCCGTTCCATGCTTCCGTCAGGGAGCTGAACAAGTCGACGTCTTTGGCTGTCATCCTCTGTGTTCCCATCCTGGGGATGCTTGGACTGCATCATTTCTATCTCAACAGACCTTTCTTCGGCTACATCTATGCCTTCACACTAGGTAATGTAATCTCTTTTAATATCTCCAATCCTTTGTTTATCCGGGCAGTGGTGGCATAATGTTTCCGATCAAAATGAGGATACACATTAAGAAAAAGGTTCAATTTTGTACCATAAATGCAACACTGGCAGCACCTTTTTGGGTGCAATCTTGCACCCTTCATGAAAAAGGTGCAAAGATGCACCCTTTTGTACTTGTTTGCACCCAAAAATGCCCCTCTGCGCCGTTAAAGGTGCAAGGTTGCACCTTTAAGGGTGCAGAAAGATTTGCATTCAAAAGGGTGCAAATCTGCACCCTTAAGGGTGAAAAATGTAGCTCACCGCAAAATGCTCCGAAGGGTGCAAAGTTGTACTTATAAATACGCTCCCAGCGTTGCATTTGAAGGGTGCGGAATTAAACCTTTTTTTGTTGTGCAGTGTGCAGTGCTCCTTCGGATTCGATTTAATTCAAGCGTGCTTACTGATTTTGTTTCATTGTCTCTTTGTTGCAAATCATACAAGAAAAAAGCTTGGTTACAATACAGTTTGCATTGGAACAATTCAATTAAAAATTCCACATTACAGTTATTTAATCAGACGTGTTCATATGTTTGTTAAATATTCATTTTGATATAGAAATTAGATGATCAGGTGTTCGTCAGGTAAAACGTGTGCATTCATTGCTATTCTCCTATTTCTTCAACCTGCAGGGTTGTTTGCTCTTGGATGGCTCATCGATTGGTTTCGAATCAAGTCCCTTGTCAAGAAATGCAACAAGGAGACTCGGGAAGCTCAGATCCGTGGCTATCAGCTCTACAGCCCCATGTATCCTGGACCACTCACCAAGATTTCTCTCTGTGATGCATACATGCTCTGGCTACCACCCGTAGGGCTATTTGGTAAGTTGGTTGGTTGGTTGGTTGTTGTTGTTGGTGGTGGTGGTGGTGGTGGTGGTGGTGGTGGTGGTGGTGGTGGTGGTTGTGGTTTTTGTCTATATTAACAACTATTATTCTATTTCTAGTTTTTGTTCCGACTTTAATAATTGAATAGTGAGATATTATGATTCCTGTGATAAGATAATGGTCATGATAATATTGTCATGATTCACAATCGTGTATCCCATAAGTTACCGGGTATACATTTTCCACATTTATTGAATGACTGCTAGAAATCTGATGCTCTTATGTCATTGATCAATGTAAGGAATGAATTAGCTTGTATAGAGGGAGGGGGGAGTTGCATGAAGTAGTAGTATTTTATTCATGTCTCTTTAACCGGGCTCTTTAAAACAGAAGATGTTACGAATACAGTCATTTTGAATAGTCCTAAGCCTAAAGAAAATGAATTATGTTCTTTAAATCCTTATTGATTCATTTTAGTTTTATACACATGGTTTTCATTCTAGGTTTCTACCAGTATTATCTTGGCCGTACTCGCTATGGCATGTACCATTCCTTTACATTCGGCCGCTGCGGCCTCGGCTGGCTGCTCGATTTCTGCCGCCTGCCCGCCATGGTCCGCAAGGCCAACGCCAACATCGCCATGATGAAGAAAGGGATCCGCGTGGAAGAGCCTTCCTACTCGGTCTGTGATGCCTACACCCTGGCCATCCCTCTAGGCATCTTCGGTCTCCATCACTTCTACCTCGGCAACACCAGGAGGGGACTCTTATTCCTCTTCACGGTAGGTGTATTCGGTTTAGGGTGGCTGGCTGATCTCTTCCAGATGCCACTGATTGTGTCGGAGGCCAACAAGAACCGAGAGCTCAATCGGCGTCTGGTGCACGCGGTGACGAATAATGAGAGCCAAGCCAACCACCACCACACCACCATAGTGGTGACTTCTTCTAACCCGAGTTACACTAATGGCCCGGGTGATGTCCATGGACAGGTGTTAGGAGGAGGAGGTGGAGCAGTGGGTGGGGTTAACGAGCCACCACCAGTCTACAGGCTCGAGGCTGGGGAAGGTGAGAGTGTCATGATCACAGCTAATGGGAGCAATACGATGCAACAAGGATATGGGCAAAATGATGCGTCATCACAAGCAGAGAAAACAGATAAGAAAGAGTTTGTTGATTAATGATCCTAGATATGGACCACTTCAAAATGCTCGTTCATTCGAACAAAAATGAGACACTTGCAGTTGTTTTCATCATAAAAACATCTAACTTGCATTAGTTAATATTTTTAACTAATCTCATTGGAAGTGAACTGAGAAATCCTGGGTATAATATTCTTATGATAATACTAAAACTCATGCAGATCCGGTATGTAAATAGCATGTAGTTGTTTGTTTGTTTTTATTTCCATGTCAACATAAAAAAGCAACAATGAATACATGACAATCAATGAAAATTTGTGATAATGCAGGATAGCCCATTTTCAGTAGCATTTACAAAATGCAACTGTTCTTCCATGGGGACCTAATTAGAAAATAACTTAAAACATGCATAGCTATTAAAAGAAAATTGAAACGACACATAAAACATAAAATAAAAATAAACAGAATGAATGAACAAAAGCAAAGCAAGAGATCTAACGAGCCCAAAAAAGGGGCAGATGCGTGTTCATTTGGGGGATTATTTCCTCCTCCACAATAAAATTTGCGGTATTGCGATCAACTTCTCAGCATGCAAGTTTTCAGCACGAAATAATCTGAATTTTCTTGCTTGCGCAGTTGAAAAAGTTGTTATGCCCCCTTAGTGGGGCTCCCTCGTAAGACTATAAGAATTTATTTTGAACTGAAATGGTGTAAATGAGCTTTCCTTAAATACAAGGCCTCGACATTCTATTTCTTTTGCTCGGTCGCTACGCTCACTCGTAGATTAATGAAAACGCTTCTTTATAGACTTTAAACAACAGGTTCTGAAGAGGGGGCATTTCAATAAAATGCTATTGGGCATGGATTTTCCTCTGTTAAGGGATAATTGAATGTTTGTAATCCCGCAAACAACATTCCATAAACTAAAATTTTACAACAGGGCCCAGCATTCCCGAGTTGCACCTTAACAGAAGTAGTGTTTCTTGATTTTAAAGAAACCCTGTCTACGAAAGGCGCCAATAGCTGGCCCAGGGACGGAGGATAGATGCTTCCCTTTGTAAATGTATTAGGGTTAACAAGCAAAACGTCCTACCCCCCCCCCCCCCTCCCCTCCTAAGTATCCTCATATATTGGCATAAGGGCGTATTTTCTCATATTTGGGCAATACCGGAATATGACATTTCTGTACATATTCACCACAAAAACTGTATAAAAAAAAAATTGCACGCTCGCTTCGCTCGCGCGGACAAAGTTGTGAAACTGAAGAATTTCTTTTCGGGAAAAGGGTGTCGGCCAAATCCCGAAAATCTACCCGTTCGCCATTCATAACCCTCCCATTGCCATGCCCGGTCTCTAATCTCTCACGCCATCCTACCATAGTACCAGCAGTGAACAAATGATCATGTTTCAGTAGTAACATGACTAATGATGAGATATGATGGGAAACAATTTATGATATCGGTGAGTATTTTCTAATTCTAAACCAGTGCCCTTGTATATATGATATATGTATCAAAAGGAGGAGAAATGTGCTTGTTCGGAGAGGGGAGAGGGTGTAGGGAACGTTGTATGCTGGTAGTAAGTATTTGAGGTGGGCCCCCATAATGGTTTGGTTTGGGGTGGGCTCCCAAGAGTGTTTGCCCCCTGCCTCCCCCCCCCCCCCCCCAAGCTGGGACCCTTCCAGCGCTCCTGGTTCAAAGGGTTTGAAGAGGATAAAGTATTGTATTTCATTGTTTATTTTTCTGGATCCAATATTGTAACTTCTGTATTTCACTTAAGAATTCTAGAATAAACAATGTCTCTCAGTGCTTTTTATTTTATCACATAATATATTTAAGTTGTTATGTCAGGTTTTAAAATGTTAAAAAATAATGTTATGAAAAGGGGTATTCTGTCATAGTATATTCGGTTCAGATGCGATATCATACTTTTAGAATTAAAGAGAAAAATCCGCGATTCGTTATACCGTTAGACAGCTACCTCTCCACACATTATACTGAGGGGGAAAAAGCTTATGTAATAACATGCATAATGGGCCATCTTAAAAAGTGTTGCCTGTAATATGACTTATTCATTCATATCAATATACTGAAATACAAAATGTAATATTTCAGAGACTCGTACTACACATGTAGAGGCCACCATATAGATGACCACTTTGTTGAGTGGTAATGAAGTATTAGGGGTTTTTTTTTTTTAGACTCAGAGAATAACAAACATACTAGTAGAGAATTCATTACTGATTCGCTATTTAACTGGAACGTTATTATGATGTTTAAATTGTTATTTCGTATTTGTATTTGTTGTTATCAACGAAAATGGAAAGTAAACGAATTTCTGAAAGGACTTGAGCATACGTTGTTGTAAATATTAAGATATTATATGAATATAAAATAATGGTACTTTTCCACGTACACACGCTGTATTTTGCTTCCTCTGCTATACTGCGTATGAGTTCTTCCAGAGCAATAGAAAGACATTAAAGGGAAAGAGTGCGACAGGAGAGATTCGTGGGAGATAGAGAGGGAGGGGAGAAAGAGGGGGGGGGGGAGGGGAAGTGGAGAGAGAGAGAGGGGGGGGGGAGAATAAAGGTGAAATGGGTGGGAGAGAAAGGGGGTTGGACGAGAGATAGATGGAGAGAGAGTCTGAGATAGAGAGAGAGAGAGAGAAATACTGATAGAGAAAGTGACTGAAACTATATTGTGAAGGGGCACATGCAGTGAACAAAAATACGAGGGGTGAAGAGACCGATTAGAGAGGGTCTGGAAACGGCAAAGCGAGAGAGAAAGAGAAAGACATGAAAGAGAGAGAGTTTGGAAAACAAAAAGACATGCTTCCTTGTAGTATATAAATTAGTGACTTGATATAATATCCTTGAGATCGTTCATTTACACGAATCCTCCTCCTCCAAATTTTATTGTCCGAAAATGGAAATTCTTTTTGCCCAGTTGATCGTGGGCCCGGCAGCCACTGAGCAGCGCCAGATCGACGTTGCTCTATCCCTTTCAATTCTTGAACGCCAAAGAAGGTAGCAGCAACTCCCATCTTTTAACGTCTTTTGGTATGACGCGGCCGGGGTTCGAACCCACGACCTCCCGATTGTGAGGCGGACGCTCTACTTATACTGAGCCAATACATGAAGGAAATGCGAGGAAAAGGGGCTATCGACCAGGGAACCGGGGTACCAAGACAAAGTGATCATGGTGATGGGGTGAGAAGGACTGATTTTAAGTTACGTTTTGAGGGCATTTAATGTGAAAGCAAAGCGAGCTGATGAGAGAGATCCTGCAAAGGGAAAAAAAAGTGTATTAAAAACCGATATACTATAATGAAAAATGGTGTGGGGAACATCCTATAGCCTATACGGGCACGTAACTATTTTAACACTGAAACATAATTTTTTAGTCCCGCGAGTAAAGCCTTTTGTCAGCCGCTGGTTTTATATAAGCTGGGTATTAAACCGCCACTTTTGTATTCAAGGGTATAGAAATCCAGACTCTACTGTGACTGAAACAGGTTAATCCTCTCCCCACGTTGGAAGGGAAATAACTTTTCTTTTCTTTTTTTTTTCAAGCCTTAGCCTTCTCCGTTCCTTCCCTTTCGTTACACTCTCCACCCTTCCCCTATATACTCAATCCTTTCTTTGCCTTTTGCCATTCGATGAAAGGTAAACATAATAATTGATATTGAAAAAAAATCAGCATCAGATACAAGTACTGTTGAAATTTAATTATGCTGATTCTATCGAATAGAAGTTACAGCCAATTATTTAATCAAAGTGAATTGTGTCTTCTATTCATCTGTCATTAATGAATGAAAGGTATTTCAGTTATTGGATTAAAATTAACTACGCCATGAAGAATTCTTTGCTTGTCGAGAAACTGATTGGAAATATGCACCACTTTTCCTTGTCAGTGTAATAAAGGCCGATAAACCCTAAGCCACCTTTTAACAATATACTGTATCAGAGTAACATTGACAATTTCTCGATTTTTTTTAGATCAATCGCATTAAGGGATATAGGTAAAATTTTACATGAGGTCGATTGTGGGATAGATTAAGGTTTATTTACTTTTTCTCTCTTTTTTTCTTTTTTTTTTCATCGGCTGGCCACTCATACTCTCAGGATGGGTGTGCCTGTGACGTCAACATGATGCTGGAATTAAGATAACTTTAAGTGTGCTTAAAGATATACTGAAGCAATTTATCACAAAGATAATTATGCAATCAAGTAAAAAGATATATGGGCACACCATATAGGCTGGCTTATCCGTATCATGCTTCTTTCAGCGTCATTACTCTTTTACTGTACTTTGCATCAAAATGGAGTCTTCATAGTAGAACTATATTGGTAGACGCGAGATTGTTGTCTTAGAATACAATTTATCTTATACTACTTTTATCGCTCCATGTCTAATAATTAACGATGCCAAACGATCTTTGCGCCCATCCCCTTCAACTAATATGCGTTTGGTTTGTTTATCGGACGGCCGCTGGTATGGAATAGGCACGCAAGCATGATGATGTCATTTTCCATACTAAGTCAATGACGGACCTCGAGCAATATGACCACTGTAAAATTTAAAGAACTACAAGTCGTACAGCCCAGGATATCGACATTGATTATGAGACTTTCATGACCAACTATCAGTCTTCTTCAGGTGTTCATGCGCAACTCAAGGATAATGTGAACTCATATCGAAGCGTCGGCAATATTTTGAAAATCATTTTGCTCGTTCCCGCCCCTTAGTTCCTCTTCCGTTCTACCTGATATCATAGCGCATAAACACAATCAATCAAATCCAAAATGACGCAGATTGTGGTTCCCGACATGCAGACGGCGCAACGTCAATTCCAAGAGCAAGAGGAAAGAGAACGAAGCACCATGCCTCAATACACCGACGAAGTCTACATCACTCCAAGCCACACTGCAAAGGACAAGAAATTTGCAGTAGCAACCATCTTATGTTTTCCGATCATCGGTCTGTTCGGCGCCCACCACTTCTACCTTCGGAGGAAATTCTTCGGCATCATCTACGCCTGTACACTCGGGCTGTTCGGCCTGGGCTGGATCATCGATTGGTGTAGGATTGGACGTCTGGTGAGAAAATGCAATGCAGACACTTCTGAAGCCAGGGCCAAGGGTCACTGGATCCACAGCAAGAAGTACCCAGGTTACCTGACTGAAAGGACTCTCTTAGATGCAATCATCCTATGGCTCCCTCCGTTTGGCATCTTTGGTAAGTAATCAAAAGAAAAGATTCACCTCTTTGTTCTTTTTGTAATAAATCATCGCAAACATTTTTGCATTTGTTTATTTCATGTCCCCAGATACAACCTGTATGGCAAAAACAATCGACAGCATTAATCTGAAAGACAAGAAAAATGTCGTCTTTTCCAATTTCGAGAGAATGTTTGGTCTCCATAGGGATACTCACATTACATACATTTTTCTGTCTTTGAAATATTATATTATATATATATATATATATATATATATATATATATCTGTAAATTTCAAAATAAAATCCCCCTATTTGATCTCTTTAAAGCCTACTTAAAGAATAACAGAGAAATAGAATACAGGATTTCCAAAAAGAAGGGTTAACTAGCTACTCATTTCGTAAATGGAGGTTTGAAATATGACGGTTTTTTCTTGCCCTATTTGTTTATACATTTTTTCATAATGTTATTATGCTGCTACTTAACACTTTGTATCTGTATTCTTTTTCCTTTTATTTTTTTCTTGTAATTTGCTTGATATTCTCTTGATCCTTATTATAATGTTATTTGCTTATGCTTAATAAATACTTAATTACAAAAAAAAATCTTTGGTAATCACTCTTCGAAAAATGTACCAGTTAGAGCTTTTTTGTCCCGTATTTAGAACCTACAGAAAAGGGGGTTCTTGAAAGGGTTCTTTACATTTTCAAGAACCCCAAAATGGTCCTTGTACAACCAATACTGGTTCTAATGACCCGTTTAGAACCCTATAGAGAACCTTCATAAGCTTTTTATATAGTGGTTCTATGAACAGCAATCAAAGGCTCCAAATGCGGGACACGACAAGGTTCTAATCGGCATCGTGAATAAGCTATACTGATGTCTTGTCATGATAATAAACAAGATATAGTAATCATTTTGTCTGAAATGTCTACCTAAATCATAAAACAATCCTTTGTCATCTTTTTCTTCTTTCGAACATGACTATCAATAAATATCCTAAAACCATGTCATTTTAATCAAATACATGTGTTTTCCTGAAAGTTCGACATAAAATGTAGCGAACTAGCGTTATCTGTGACGGCGATTTATGATTTTTGTCAAATCGTTGATTTGATTCCTCCCCCCCCCCCCCCTTTAAAATCATTTTTGCATGGAATCATGATGATCATAAGACAATGAACAGGCATTAAGCAGTACGCAAACATTTACTTCAAAATAGTTAAGACTTACGAATTAATTAGTAAACAAGGAAAGTCAGTAAACTTAATATTATATTGTTTGCAAGTTGTAATATAGGTAGAATATATTGTTACAATTTCTTACTGGTACCAATACTTGATAACTCGTACTTTTCTTGAAGTATTTCTCTTTTATTATTTTTTTTTTGGGGGGGGTGGCCCGTTCAACAAGAGTTGATCTTCCATGGGGCCCTGGATAAAAACTATGTACTATTAAAAATCAAACAATTGCATAGTATAAAACAGCCATGAAAAATACCAGAATAAATGATTACAAATTAGAATTAAAAAACATACCCAAATCTAACAGTAGTAATAGTAAAAAGGATAAATGACAAACCTGCTTGAGAAGCAGAAGAAGGAAGGAAAAAGAGCACAAAGATAAAAGAGTGAAGAATATGAGAGAAGAGAGACGGTACTGCAGGCTTCATACAATATACAAAAGTTTCATTACTTTATATATATATTCCTTTATTTTATTCAAGTTAATACCAATAAAATACGCTTTCCTCTTTTTCCGCAGGTCTGTATCATTTTTATCTTGGGCGTAAGAAATATGGGAAGTTCCAAGCCTGCTCGTTTGGTTTCTTTCTAGTCGGTTGGCTTATGGATATCTTTCGGCTCTCGTACATGGTCGAGAAGGCCAATACCGATGTGAAGCTGATGAAGAAAGGGACACGAGTTGGAGAGGATCCTTACACAACATCCGATGCATACCTTCTGGCATTTCCACTCGGTTTGTTTGGGCTTCATCACTTTTACATGGGCAATACCTCAAGGGCTATCCTCTACCTCTGCACCTTTGGTGTGTTCGGGATTGGTTGGATCACTGATTTCATCCAGATGCCTTTGATCGTGAAAGACGCCAACAAGAAGCGAGAAATGCGGGAAAGGCTCCATAATGCACTGGTGAATGGAGGCCAGCAGCAGACGAATGTCATTGTCATGACGACCATCCAGTCTACCAATCAAGGGTTTGTCGCAGGGTCCGGCGATGGTCACCAAGGACAGCATCCTTCCATGATCCCAGGAGCTACGGTCAACATTCCGGAACCTCCACCCGCGTACAGGGAGAACGCATCCGCAGGGGAAACGGTGATTCACGAAGGAGACTTGGCCGTGCCTGCGGGGTCTCAAGCACTTGGACAAGGAGGTGCCACAGGAGAGCGAGAAGGGACGTCCTCCTTTAGTGCCCCTCTGAAACAGTAAATAAACTGATAATGGACAGTGATCCAGCTCACCATGACCGCGAGTTCTTTATAGGTGTTTTCACACCTACCTGATCAAGAAAAATACGTGTAAACTACAGGAACTTTTTCATGCCGTGCTTTCACACCTCCCTGAAACAGACCTTCACATGTTCACAGGAAAGTTCTAGTACTTACAAGCATGTGCATAAGGCCCATAGAAGTTCTCGTAATTTGTTCTCACATTACAAATATCAGGAAATATCCCTGTGACCTTGGGGAAAATACCTGGAACTTGAGAAAGTACCTTTTAAACTACTGGTATTTATCTTTGGGGATTTTACTAGAACTTTCGTTTCACACTGGCAAAATACCTGGTATTTTCTGATCGGGGTAAAATACTGGATCAGAAAATACTAGGTATTTTTCTTGATCGGGTAGGTGTGAAAGCGCCTAATGAGAGTTGGATGGCAGGTCTCTTAGTGATATTGGGACGGTGTGAAGCAATTTCAAGATTCATCACGACTACTCACTTTGATGAAATTACAAACAACGTGGTTTCCATGTAGAGCAAAAGGTGTCTTTATTATTATTCCTGCGAAAGAACAGCACTTATTACTTTACCATTAATTTTAAAAAAAATATCAACAAAGTTGTAATCTTCGATTGTCACATAACTTTGGCCTAGTGTGTGTCCAATCGTTATGGCCGGGACGCCCAGACAGAATATTCAGGGTATTAAACAGTACTGGCATCATAGGCTTCTTAAAATGCCGGTAAGGGGCAAGACGTGAACAAGCAAAACGTTGGGGATTGGTGGCGATATCAGGAATACCAGGAATATGATTCTAGTTCTGCTCTAGCCTCTAGACTTGTCGACGGCCCTGGCGCTGTTGGAATCCCGCGTCGATCTAGGGGCGAAACCGAGGCTCTCGCCAAATGTTTCTCGCCCTGATATCAACCACGGACTCCACCAGCGCCAGGGCCGTCGACAAGAGGCTAGTCCTGCACATACTCTTGAAAACTTCAAAGCTCGATGGAAAGTAATACCATTTTATTTTTAGACTCCAAACTATATAACGTTTAAGTATTTTGTCATTTTATTATCCGTCCAAAACTCGGTCACAAATCGGGAGGAGAGAAAACTTCCCCAGCCATCCAACGTAAAACATGTTTTGTTAATGTTTTAAGCAACCGAAATACAATGGTTATCTTGCCTCGAATCGTCAAAATATTCAATATAGCTTTAGTGCAGTGGAGTTCATTGAATGTTCATTAATCTAAGCTGGTGAAAATGCTTCAGATCTCAATCCTATTTGCATTTCCAGCGTCCTCAGGATTTATATTCATACTGTTTAGAACTAGATTGAAAGAAAATGAATGTACATACATAATAAAAGTAGAGGATTTGAGCGTGATTTTTCTTCACCATGGTTATGTTTTACAATAATATATCTGTAAATAAAATGAAAAATCCATTCACTATACACTGTAAAAAGTCTAAACACTTTTATAAACGCTTTTCTGTAACACTTTATAAACATTTAAACACGTTTAAATGGAAATCATAAACACTACTAATTAGAAGTAATCATTATCGCCTGTATGATATTAAAAGTCCCTGTTTAGTTTTGGAACACTTCGTAAACACTTAGACACGTTTATCCTATATGTTTAATTGGGGATCTTGAACACTTCATAAACACTTAAACACGTTGAGATGTGTGTTTAGATGTTTATAGACGATAAGTTTATGAACACATGATTCCATATTAAACGTGTCTAAACGTGTCAAAGTGTTCCAAAATATTCATATTAAACGTGTTTTAGTGTGTATGTAAACATGTTTGAGTGTTTATGAAGAGTTCCAAAAATAAACGGGGATACAGGCGATAATGATAACTTCTAAATAGTAGTGTTTATGATTTCCATTTAAACGTGTTTAAGTGTTTATAAAGTGTTACAGAAAAGCGTTTATAAAAGTGTTTAGACTTTTTACAGTGTAGAACAAAATGCAATTCCTTTCTAGATCTTAGTACTGTTAATGAGTTCCTATAGTCCAATACTATTCATTGAGGTTTCGTTCAAAGGCGTTTCAAACTCAAACTAAAAAAAAATAATCATGATGCAGACAATTTCTTCACTGCGTTTGAAACTACACAAACTTAATTTCATGTATATATTATAGAGAAAGATTTTGAGAGTTATTGAGGTTAGATTGGATTGTTCATAAATATAATAATGTAAATACTTAAATGCCATAAGAATAGTTAACCTAAAGCACATTTCACTTTGTAAAGTGCAATAAGCATGACCAAAAATGTACGCCTTGTTTCATAAAATGAGTTGTCCGTAGATTTTATTCGTTCTCTATTGTCCCTTAATCAATTGCAAAATTACAGGCCTATTAGGAGCTGCGATTGAAGGACCCCCCCCCCCTCCCCCCCCCCCAAAAAAAAAAGGAGTTGCAATTGGTTTACGGTATTGCAGCTCTTCAAAATATCTTGACTCGGGATCCGTGCCTGCATTCATATTTTTCTGCTTTGGCTTGAAGGCTTGCTATTGCTATATCAGTAAAAAGCAAACACAAATGCAACAACACTCGTCGATCACACTCTTTGGTTGAAAGATGCAGTGATAAAGCAAAGTGAAAGTATAAACTTGCTCCAGCATGTGGCAGTTCATGTTGCGCCATTGTAATGCCATTATCGACCCCATCTCATCGAAACAACATCAGTGACATGTCTTTCAACATATCTAACACTTTCGTTTAACCATAACCTCTCTGAACCAGAGACTATCCAGAAAAGATTGAGGCACGCTTTGAAATTAAGAAACCCAATCATAATATCTCGCGCACTTCTTTGTTTGCCAAGCACTTCAAAGGCGTTTCCCATCTTTGGGATCTCACGTCGGGCACTTTCCTAAATGTAGTTTGACGATTCCAGCTTTGTGGAGCTTCTTGAGAAGTACGAACTCGTCCGGTAATTGATGGAAACGCCGGTAACCATAATCATAATTATCCCGCGTTTTATTTCTTCTGCTGTCATCGTAATGGTATGGGATGGAATTTTGCTGGAATTTAGGGAAGGGGTAAAATCCGTACAAGTGGATTTCGTCACAGATGGTGGCAGCGATGTTGAACATGAGAAGACCAGTACTTATTCTTTCCTCGTCGATCCCTTGTGTTAACCAGTAACTGAAACAGAGATAAATAAAGAAATTTAAAGGATTTATCATCACAGGTTTATCTGTGAAAAGGGAAATAGACAACTAATTATCGCTTTGCGTCAATACGGTAAATCATTATTCAGGATTAATGTTTGAAAAAAGGAAAAGTTGACTGAAATGGAACTTGATATTATTTCTTGTGGGTTGACAAAATCTGATGAGTTACGGTAAAAAAAAATCTAAATCATCAATCGATAAATCCTTTTATCACTGAGATACCATAGCCAAATTAACTTTTGTAGCTTTGAGAATAAAAGTAATTTCAAATTAAAGGGTTTAATATCGTTACAGGGGCCAACATTAAACTGCATTTATTGCTGATTTTATGTACATATAAAAGAAATAGGCGAAAGAATAGTTCATCTTACTCGGATATATCTGGAAGGATGTTCCCTGGAAACGCTAGCTGGACGTTGGTGAATCTTTTAAAGTTCGCATTGAAATAGTCTAAAATCTCATGGACGGTTCTGCTAATGTAATGCGTCGAAAATATTGGAATCCACAACACATATTTCCCATAGCTAACCAATCGCTCTTCGAATTTCTTCTTGTCATCATCCTTTCTTAGTCTGCCGTAATATCGATCTAAGATACTAGGATTAAATGTTATAACGTCTGTCTTCGTTCCAACGTCCTTCTCATAACCCGTGACCGTCGCGAAGTTGCATCGGAAGGCAAAGTCGGCCGCGTCGATCTCGGCACCGCAGGAGCTGTTGAGAAGGATCCCGCTGTTGCCGACCACAGAGCAAGTCTTGAAGTATTGATTCCTGAAGAGCTGCTTGGTTGGGAGGAGCTTCTTGAGACCTGGCGGGAGAAGGGTCATCGCCTTGGCCTTGGCGCTGTAGAAGCGTTTGAGTTGCCCCCTTGTGTCGTCATCTGATGTCATCGTGATCATCTTGTAAGGGTTGAAAAACTTGCGCATTTCAGTTCTTTTGCATTTGGAGACAGAAAACAAAGAGAGTGTATTGTGATCAAAACATATTATAAAACAACGTTCATATTTTCATTTCCTTAAAAAGCCTTCGTGAACATGGTGAAAATGGGATAAACAGTAGTAACATGCAGATGATCAACAGGACAATGTGTGCATGCCTAATCATATACCATAATCTTTCTGTAATCATAAATCATTTACACAAGCTCAAATGATTATCTTTTACTTCACAGCTAACAATTATTTTTTAATAATAACATCCCTGTTCATAAAATACAGCAGTCAACATCATTAACGTACACAGAGTTCCAACCGAAATAGCGTCATCTCTTGACGTTTCGGGGTGATTTCGTATGTATCTCAAAGTGTGCATGGGAGTAGATTCGCCAGTATATCATTTGTACAATATAATCCCCTTTTCTTTTCTTTTTTCATCCACATGTGCTCATAGACGTAAAACAATATCATTTTGTTTCCTGCTTCCTCTTTATCGCCCACGTCCATGAATGAGTCAATACCATTGTCTGTATCACCACTTGAAATGGTTTCTATAGACATGATAGAGATAACGCTTTCACTATAAATTTCTTAGCCTTCAATCAAGGACAACTCCAAAATTTGATTAAAATTCTTAATCTAATAGATTTAGAAATCAGTCTTATAATTATATTTTCTTATGTAACAGTGGAGTTATCCCTAATAATACTCGACTTAAATTAATTTCTAATCTAAGAAAATTAGAGTGTTCGAAGCTTTAGTGCGCAGAAAGCCCTTGATTAGCAGAAATTTTTAACACGTTTCGTAAATTGTATTATATTTTCAAATTCAAACTCCTCTACAATCTCAGATCGTGATTCATCAATTTTACTTATATACTTTCCCCTCAGATCTTTCATCTTTGTACGCTATCCTCCTTGATAATCTTTTAATGTTTCCCCATTCTTTCCCGTAAAGGGCACATTTTTTTCCCTTATACCGTCATGAATTTTAATCACATGAAAATGCTGTGATGCATTGACGGTGCTCATAAACTGATAACCTGTGCCCATTAATTTTGTCGAAATATCTGGCCTCCGATATGGGTCTTAGAATAAGCAAAACCTTTTTAGAAATCTGTCAAATTACCTTGTTTGAAGGAGTGCAGTTTTGTTAGCAGCCCAGTTGTGTTGTAAGATCTCTTCGACGCTAGCTTTGGCTTTGTCGTCGTAATGGACGATAGAATAATAAGACTCATCACCGTAATCATCCTCCTGAGCGTGGTCTTCCGCAAATCCCTGCATCTTTCTATTGGGGAGATAAAATTATGATAAAAATTGCCATAATGATATCAAGAAAGGGTCATTGTGGGAGCACTGCAATATAGTGGTCAAGCTTCTTGCCTCTCATACTTTAGGTACTGGGTTCGATTCTCACCCAGTGCTTTACATTCTTAGGCGTTATGTTCACAATCATGACTGTGTCCCTCTCGACCCAAGCGTATTAGATTATGTACCTCGCAGTGAATGGGATAACGATAATAGCAAGGCCGGCAGGAAGAGCAGTGTAATACTGATGTGGACACCTTAAATAAAGCGCAAGCAATATCGATTTGATGATGATGATGATGATGATGATGATGATGATGGTGATGATGATGATGATGGTGAAGATGACGATGATGATGATAATGATGATTATAATTATTATTTTTAATTATTATTATTGTCATTATCATCATCATCATCATCACCATTATCATCATCATCGTTATCATTATTCCTACTATACTACTACATTGATCACATTATACTCGACCATGAAAATTATGCCCAAAATATCTGATATTATGCAGGGAAATATGCATGGAAACTTACAGAAAGACTGAAAGTGAGGCAGAAATAACAGACACGACAGAGCGTCAAATAGAGAGTAGGAGTATAGACTAGAAGATAGAAAACGCGAAACGGCAAAAATGGCGAGAAATAATAATAGAGAAGATTTTTGCACCGTTTTTGTCTGGTCACTATAATAATTATAATGTTCATCTGCAGATTGGGTATAATTTGGACAAAGAAAACAATTCGATTCCCGATAACATTACTGTGCATTCAGTTATAACACTACTGAATAGTGCATGCGCCAGTTTGGATGGGCGAATGTGGCGGACGGGGTTGTTGGTCTGAGGTTGCTACCACCCCTATCCCGCCACCCCCCCCCCCGAAAAGTTTGAAAATACATTATCAAATGCGATGAACGTCCTTATGTCATGAAAGCCTTAATGTATTGTTGAGTGGCCTGTAAGTGTAGAAACTATGATCGAGAACTATGAAAATAATCCACAATGATTATGAAACAAAACTTCGGTATATTCCTATAACGCAGCGTGCAGGAGTTGAAGGGTCTGGAAGATGAACACAGAAACCCAGCATGAAGTCTGTCTGGGATCTTAAAATAATCAGGCCACATATCAGGCCGTATTCGATGATGAGATGATATCTTCAGAATAATGCGGTAAAGAGGCCATCATGACCAAGGCATTTCACTCGACATAGAACATGTAGAAGGGTCTATTGTGACGTTCAACTCAGAAATATATGGAGATTGGCTCCCACATACCAGTGGCATACTGGGTAATAGGGAGTTGATATTAATATAATTGCTAATTTGGCCAAATTATCTTACTGACAGAAACATTGTTGAAAAGATCCGACATTCCACGCAATATGAAGAATAATACTGCACCGAACGAGAACATTTAAAACCTCATCCCTGCGAATAAAAAAGGAAACGGTTAGTCGTTTCTTGCCAAGGAGAGGAGATCCACTCTTTCAGCATGTTCAGGGGTTATAGTATATGGCTTCATTTTGGAGCTGCATCCATTCCATGGGTGTCAATAATAATAATAATTATGATACTCCTACTACTCCTCCTCCTACTACTACTACTACTACTACTACTACTACTACTACTACTACTACTACTACTACTAATAATAATAATAATAATAATAATAATAATAATAATAATAATAATGATAATAATAATAATAATAATAATAATAATAATAATAATAATAGGGAATACTTATCAAGGTCATAATAAGTGGAGTAGTTCTCTATGCGCTTTACAATTACTGGTGCAAAAAAGTAATTATTATACAAAGGTCAGTCGAATTCTTAAGGGTGGGGGACACAGTAGGGTATGACCCCCCCCCCTCTAGATTTTAAACTAAGGAATTTTTAAAACTTGCCAGCGAATTGCTGCACAATGTCCATACCCCCCCCCCCCCCCCCCCAATATAAAACGGATTGATGCCCCTGTTCAATTCCAGAGTAGACGTTTGAATTACTCTCTTTCGAGTGGATCCACCATGATTTTGTCGATGGATTTCAATCGACTCCAAAACGAAGTGATCTAGAAAAAGTTCCTCACTGAAGATCAAAGATTGAATTTTCGTTTACCCTATTTCATCTTTTCGTGTTAGTCACAACACTAATTGTAGTCATTGTTCTAAGCAAAACATAATTTATGCTGGATTAATTGGTCGATGTTTCACTGAACAAAACCCCTCCTCACAATTTCGATTGGGTATAGATAATCCTGATATCAGGCCTCGACCCACACGCACCCCTCTGGACATGTTGGATGCACGCCTAGACACATACTCTCGTTCCAATAATAAATATTGGCCAATATCTGGGTCTCTTATTAGATATCTAGTTATTGAAAGGGAAAAAAAACATTTATCTTGAACACGAGACCCGGGCCTATCATGTAGAAGAAAACGTAGTTTTAGGTCGTGTATCATTTTCTCTTTATTTGTAATATTGGTAGGCCGTGCCAAACTAAGGCACCGACTGTTTCATGCAAATCACGAAGAAATAAAAAAAAAAGAGGAAATAAAAATTCGACCCTGCCAGGACTCGAACCTGGAATCCCCTGATTCGTAGTCAGATGCCTTATCCATTGGGCCACAGGGCCGCTCGATTTCATATTGCCAACTTCCCCGTGTGATTGCTTACCCATGAAAGCCTTGTTGAAATCCGCGCGGAAATTCCTGAATGGTCATAATACGGCCGATCTGTGCCTAGTCTTGCCATACAGACAATGTTTGATTATTTTGCATGATTGAATTGTTTACAATCACGTTCAGCTTTAAAAATAATTTAGACATTGCGAGAGAAACTTGAGAAACTTGAGAATTATGTTTTTGGTAATGATTTAGAGAGAAAGGAAATACATTTTAATAATTTTGGATCTTTTATTTTTCTATAATGTGTAAAGAAAACTCACTTCCACCAGGAGGAGCTAGTGAAGTCAAAACTAGCAGAACAATCAATATGGATGGGAAAAACCACTCTTTTGTTATAGTGAAGTGCGCCATTGGTCTCTCTGTACCGTCTGTCCCAAGTTAGTCTGCTCATACAGACCGTAATCTGACCATTTATAATAGAATCAACTGCTCCCCCCTCCCCATAATTTTGAACAAGCCATATTGGGTACATTAGATACCCCCAGTGTGCTTCCATACACGAAGCCCTGAGTAGTCACCCAGTCAAAATAATATTGTCCTTACATAAATCTCATGGGGTAACCAGCCGATTATTAAATAACTTTTTTAAAAATATCTACATATGAATGAAATATATTTATTTTCAAAAATAAATCTAAATAAAGTTGAAATGTTCCTAAAATTGGCCATTGTATAAATTAGCATATATCTATAATAATAATAATAATAATAATAATAATAATAATAATAATAATAATAATAACAATAATAATAATAATAACAATAATAATAATAATAATAATAACAATAATAATAATAATAATAATAATAATAATAATAATAATAATAATAATAATACACTCTCAAAAAAATTTGGTTGGTTAAAATTTATATTAGAAATCTGCAGCCTCCAACTGGATCTCTTGTTCTTTAAGATGTATCCAGATTTTTACTTGCACAGCGCTCTCTCTTTTTATTGTAAAACAGAGATCTTTACTATGACACCTCTTCACGACATTATTGCTTAGTTCATTCTTGTTTAGCTTTTGGAGCTGCAGGAGGGATTATCTCATCAAGTATCAAGTAACTGTTGGTTAAAAGAATATCCCATACGTTTTACATACAAAATTTGTTTTAACCAACATTTGGTAGGTTCATATTTTAACCAACGTGAAGATTTTTAACCAACTTTTCTGAGAGTGTAGTAAAATAAGATGAAAATTAATAAATGAATACATTTGAATGAAAATTGATAAGGAAACCATAATACATTGAAAAGTATAGCTACGACATTTTTCAACGCTTAGGGTGACAAAACAAAGAAAAAGAAACAAAAGGTTTATCCTGAGACCCTGATTTTCATTTAAAGTATCCCATGAAGCTATGTCATACTTCCTGGTTCAGAAATGTATATGATATAACATAATCATTTACGCCTATGCAACTTTAATCTGATTGTGAATATATAGGCCCCTCTTCTTTTGTGTGTGTGTGGTGGGGGGGGGGGGGGTCTTTTGTCAAGTTGCTTATGTTTTGCTGTGTTTCGTTTTGTTATATAGTTTTTTGTTCTTGTTTTGCTTTGGGTTTTCAATTCCCTGTATGAATCTAAGCTTCTAAAAATAAGCCTTTAAAAAAATCGGCAGCATGCAATATGCTTCAGTCAGAAAACAGTGCAGTTCCATTTTATACAGGCCTAAAATACTGCAGAGAATACGGAAGGGATAATAGTATTATCTTTTATCACCATGATGACCGACAATAAACAATAATAACGGTAATTGATACTAGCCGTGTCCTTGATAAAATCCGTTAAAATAAAATGTTTCGAGATTTTATCGCATAGCTGTCGAGCGAGAAGACAGTTACGCCGAAACTCCCCGGCAACCGCCGACCTTGACAATGGAACTCTACTGGAACTTCCAAATCTGCGATCGTTTATCAGATCAAAACAACCATTTAACCCCTCCTAACACTAGACGACAACGTAAATGGTTTGCAATGAATTCCATTGTTGGATGGGATTACTGGGATACTGGGGTATAGGAATTGTGTCGCACCGTCACTTTCAATTTTCAGAGTTATGCCATGGCATAAAATCATTGTAGATTAGAAACTGTGTTGAAAGTAATGATAGCAAAGTATGATATATATTCCAACAACACGCTAGCATGGATCTCTTCAGTAGTTCTAGGCGCCTATATCATTCGAAAATCTTCTCGAATCACGATTATTGTGAGGACAGAATTAAGGGGACCTCTTATACGTTTTCCTATTCTATTTCCTGTTTTTAGAATTAAGCATATAAAAAAATCAGGGATACCATGGACGCCTTGCTCGGAGTCAAACCGACCCACAGAAAGGAATAAAGCTCGTGAGCTCGTGGAATAATATTGCTTACTCTGCCACAAAATCATGATTTGCAGTGGCAATAAAAGGTAATTAATTCGATTCCCTCTAATAAAACTTCACACCTGAAGCTGTCAAAAACCGTCAGGTGAATTTAATTTCTCAGTTCAAAATACGCAGGAGACAACAGTCTTCACTGTCGATGAGCTCACCATGGTCTCAACAAACGATATCACTCAGCAGTAAGTCACGCAGGTGATGTTCAACAAAAGAGAGTCACAAACGAGCCCACGATCAAATGCCTTGACAGATCTAGAACAAGGGCACCACATGAGAATATTTCATGTTGTCAGCATGTCCACATCTGCCATGAATGTTGTTGATTTTATGAGGGGATATATTATTATTTTCTTTCGTTTCAATAGGCTTTGTCCTCTTTGTTAATTATTATGGCACACAATCGACCGAACTGATGGTATCACCGTTTGAGAGTGCACAACGAGCTTGAAATGTGATATATCGAAGAAAAAGAATGAAAAGAACATTAAAGATGATGAACATGTAAAAATGAGAGAATTAGAACATATTCACGATACAGTATAGTTGGTTAATACGACTACAGTTCAATACCAAGTATTGCGATGCAAAACTTTGTTGAGAATAAGTGAGAGCCAGAAAGAATTCAGATTATTTATAAACAACGGTGTCAAAGACTCAGAGAGAGAGAGAGATGAAAAATGACAATGAATAAATGTAAGAGAAGAAGTTAAGCAAGATTCTGGGATATCGCAAGCTGAACATAACATTGTCAATCATAATACCAAGAAAGGAGAACATGAAAGTCACAAATTCCTGCCAATCATCATTTCACTTAATAACCTGACTGCACCCTGGTTTAGAATCATTTGATTAAAGGATAAGGTGTAATTCAATACCACGTTCTGCTTATCCAGTAACAGGAATAAGCGTCTGGTTTAAAATCTAATTTTCCATTTGATTTGCAAGATTTTAAAAAATGGGTCACGGTTGTCTTATTATTTTCTTGTAGTGATATATCACAAACCCTTCAACGCAACGTGTGCAAAACAGGATAAACCAGTATGTGTTAAAAGATGGCGATAGTTATCAGGCTTACATACAGAATAACACTGTCTCAAAGTGATAAATACATGAGAGATGAACAGAAAAAAGACATGAGCAAAAACAAACAAAATACACCCCAGAATACTACATCTGAAAAAAATTATATGAATCATCGATGTCTTTCCGTGTGAGTGAAACTGATGGGGAGAATTTTTTTCTTTTGACTATACCAATTACATACATCTTTCTTCCCCCCCCCTTTCCCCTCCCCCCCTCCCCCCCCCCCCCCCCCCCCCCCCCCCCTCACCATCCAAGCCAGTCAAGAGAGTAAAATGTATACATGTAGGCCTATACATTTTTGGTAATTCCTGCTCTGCCATTTCCCTAAAATTTTGTTCTTTATTGCTGTCTTCGTCACAAAGAGCGTGCACGGTACAATATTTCAATAATTACATTGTCTGAAATATGGTTTAAGAGTTTTTATAGTTCACTTTATTATCTCCACAACGGTTATGTATCGATCAATTAAAAAGGAAAAACCAACAAATGCTCTGTAATAATTCTGTTGCCGCCCACGTGCACTGGCTGTGTTCATCGAAACCCAAACACATCCTGATACTAACCTTGACTTATCTCATAGAACATTGACACCTTCATTAAGCAGGAACCCTAAACCACCCAAGTGCACTTCCAGTCAGACTGAGCAAGCACAATAATTTCAAGCACTATTAATTACCACCCTGTCTAATAGTATTACAATACCTTGAAACCTTGGAAATCTTAGACGACGCATAATGCGTAAACCTGTTTCATAGGCATCGCTGCATGGACTAAATTTTGCGAAAGTGTCGGACCACTTTGTCGACAGTCATGTAATCAAAATCAAGAAAGCAAAATATTATGAATGAATGAATGAAAAAAAAAAGATAAATAAAATAAATGAGCAAATACTGTACATATACAACTGATAAATAAATGAATAAATGAGTGAATGGATGAATAAGTAAATAAATATCCACTTCCAAATTATATAGCTGAATGGTGATCAAGACCAAAGTATAAACTGACAAAGTTTCTCCAAATTTATGTATAAATTTATAATCACTAAAAGACAATGAGAGTGCATGAAATAGCAAAATTATTTTACACAAACCCTCGTTTTGTTCTAATCCATATCTGCATTTCTTCAATTTTTATCTCTGTTAATCATCTATCATTCAGTAGAAAGATCGAAGTGACGTAGTATGACGTCATCATCTTAACCATCTGTCTCCATTATGTGACTGCATGCATCTATACTGATCTATATTTACTTGAAGGTCTACCAAGAATTCAGACTCAAGAAATGTATACCAAAAACATGAAAAGGCAAAACAAGAGAGAAGCAATTTGGCGATACAAGGAAAAAGAAATCAATAAAAGGACGAGTGCATGAAGTCAGGGTCGTGCTGGTTGAAGACAGAAATAAAGAAGAAGACAATAAAAATGAAATTACCGATCAGAAAGGGCCGTGCTCTGATCTTCACATGCATAGAATAATTCACTAATGGTATGTATTTTCACCAATACAATATCAAGGGTTCCCTCGAAATTGAGAGAGAAAAAAAATACAAAATTATTTTTCTTTGTGAAAGAAATTATCTAAGAAAGGATAAAATTTTTGCATTAGCGACCAGATGGGAATAGGAAAATGTATGTCGGTTGGTCATAACGTTAGGGATCCAGTAATTTTGTGGAGGCTTGATTGTTGAATTTTAATGTCTATGTTGTATAAATATATGCAGAAGGATAAATAAACAGCCTAGAATATAAAGGTTTTGAAATATAAGATGTTGTTATCAAGATATCTATCAATGAATTCCGCTATTTGCAAAACCAACCTGGTATGCATTTGTCTAACGCTGCATTCTATGCAGCGTAAAATGGCATGGCATGGCATTTCCGGTCACTTGTGACTTTTGCTTTTTGTGAAGCACATGATGATGCTTTTGAAGTGCATTTTTCATATTTACGCAATATTACATACAGTGATAGCATGAAGGGCCATGCAGCTCAAGTTACCCAACATATAGCTTTAAGTAGAAACGAAGTACTTTTCTATAGTTAAGGAGGAAGAAAGATATACCGGATACGTTAGGTCTAGATACTTCATGGGGAGCCAATGGCTGCCAATAAACCTGCGGCAAAATATAATGAAGAAAGACATCAAAATCTTATTTGGAAGAAAGCCAAAAGATATTTAAGATCCTGTCAAGACTAAAGTTTATTCTAGATCTGTTTCACGGATTCTTCGGAACAGGTATACCACTCTGCCTGAAGGTGTATTCGTTTTGCTGATGTAGAACTTTTTTCCTCTCTCTTTTTTTATCCCCTCGCATTTTGAACTTTTATCATGAAGTTGATTCACCTCCACTGGGAACTGCTAGAGAGTTAGGTATGCAATCATATGTTTTTCGTGGACTTGTTTACATTATTACATGTACTAAAACATGTACTAAAACTCGACTGGTTTAAACTGCATGGTCTATGATGATACACCGACGTGTATGGATTGTATAAGGGGTACAGCCAGCAAAATAATCTTTCTGAAATAGGGTTTAAAGGCTTTATGTTATTTCAAGGCCAATTTTAGAGGCTTTTTTAAAATACAAATTATAGGAATTACTAACTTAAATTTATCCTAAATTTCAAGGAATATTCGTGTGTGTTTATCTTTGTGGAACATAATTATGAATAACATAATATCGTAAAAAGATGAAGAATGTATGCCGTGATAAGTGTAATAATTTCCAATTTCATCATCTTTCCCTTGAATTCATTCTAGAGCCTCGTGGACACGTGGACGTTAAATTTTTCATCACCGCCTACCCAGGCCATAGGCAGACTGGTCTGTAAACAAAATGTCCTATGAAAATAGGAATCGGGAGGCGACAGTGAACAACAAAATCAGCATTTTCAATGGCAAAGGCAGGGTGGATAGAAGGGGGTCGATAACGCAAAGAGTTTTTTATTAACATTAACAGCTTCAAAATAACTGAAACCGCTTATAAAGAATAATATATATTATCGGCGTCACTATGAAAATATACTATAAAATATACTATAAAAATATACTTTTTGACATTTACAGTGAACTTCAAGCCTTTTCTCTTTGGGTGGAATATACTCATAACTTAATTTTTCTTTTTCTATATACTTAAAAATTGTTGCTGCAAGATACTTTCTAAAGTAAGAGAAGATAGACTATTGAGTTATTTTTTAAATCTTCATGGTATCAGAAGTGCAAGATAGGTGTGGCGGGGGAGGGGACATTTTTACAATATGTAAATTGTCTAAAACTGCAGTTGGCATAGTCCCCAATATGAAATGAATTGCATGGTAAAGGTCTAAATTTAACGCTCTTTCTCTCGCTTCCTCTTTCTAAACTGCAGATTTTCAACGTCTTTAATTCAGAGAAAACGAGGTTGATTGATCGAGGGCATAGGATAATTTGAGAAGTGCAAACCTTTTCTTTCCTTCATCTGGGTTTGTGTTTGCTCTGCACTTTGAAAATGGACAAAAAGGGTTCAAATTTTTGTATAAGCCATTCTGTCAGCATCTACTAGCAATACTAAAAACTTGTCAGCCATCTTGAACCAAATATAAATTCAGAGGATATATGAAGCATCAAATCATTAGTTTTCATGATATAAAATATGTCTTGGTTTAACAAGATACGGTGTGTTTTGAACAGTTTTGAATTTCGTAGGCCTATATACATGATATACAAGTGAAAACAACGAAATACTGGTTTTCGTCAGATTCACGCCACTTTGGTCGATTTCTGGAGGATAATTTGACCTCAAAACGATTACAAGAAATGTATGCATATAGATTCCATAGTAATCCGACAATTTGTCAGAGGTCAAGGAAAGTGACAGAAAATTATGGCAAAGGTTTATATAGACTCTTTCTGATGGGACGTAAATCTCTACGTAAAACTTTCTAGCGGTGGATATAAGCTGGGGGTGACACCCTAATTCATGACTCAAGTGCCCAGACAAAATAATTGCAAGCACAAAACCATTTGTAGTAAAGTCCATGACAAAACCAACATACTTCCTGCGCCTGTCACATCGGTGTTCTTTGTGGGGTTTTGTTTCCTTGTTTTCATGCAGTTTTGTTTTGTTTTGTTTTTGTTTTTCGCCTTTTCCACTTTTCATGTCCCTGCATTTTTTTCCTCTGTTGTTTCATGCCCTGTCAAGTAGTTTTGATTGTTCTCCCGTCTACAGTCTAACTTACTAATCCGACCTCTGTTATATGATGTATAACATCTGACTAGTAAATATTGATAGGTTATACAAACTTCCTCACTCAACTTTTCGTTTTCTATGAAAATCATTATGACCTCCACCCCCTCTCTTTCTTTCTTTCTCCCCCCCCCCCCTCTCTCTCTCTCTCTCTCTCTCTCTCTCCCCCCCCCCCCCCCCTCTCCGTCCCTCTCCGTCCCTCTCTCGGTGCCTCCAATGTATTGTCATTAAAAAATGGAAACTCCCATCGAGATACCAGCAATGCCTAATTTACCCATCTCTTCATCATGGAAAGAGCTTTCCCTCTGATGTGATCATGGTGATATAATGAATAATGTACCCCCTTGACCCTGAGATTTGGACGAGACAGCGTGAGGTGACCCAGATAGATCCATTCAAGAGGTGTGGTCATCTATAGGCTATGCTTAGAGTGCCTATAAAGTCACAATATCAAGGGAAAAGTGCACTGAGATCCTGCGGTGGTGTTTCATTTGTTTGTTTGTGTGTTGTTTTGTTTTTGTTTTTGTTTTTGTTTTTGTTCTTGTTCTTGTTCTTTCTTGTTCTTGTTCTTGTTCTTGTTCTTGTTCTTGTTCTTGTTCTTGTTCTTGTTCTTGTTCTTGTTCTTGTTCTTGTTCTTGTTCCTGTTCCTGTTCCTGTTCCTGTTCCTGTTCCTGTTCCTGTTCCTGTTCCTGTTCCTGTTCCTGTTCCTGTTCTTGTTCCTGTTCTTGTTCTTGTTCTTGTTCTTGTTCTTGTTCTTGTTCTTGTTCTTGTTCTTGTTCTTGTTTTTAGTGTGGACGACATGAAGAAACATAGCATTTTCATGTGCAATGAACTGTGCTAAGTTTGGCGAAAGAAAAGGAAAATACGAACTCGGAAGACGATTTATATCGGGACCAGGTTCACAACAATTTTGCTAAGGGAGGTGACGCCTCTTGCCTGAAAATCAAATTTTAAGTGTCTAAATGGCCAGCGAGCAAGCCAACAAACCCCTAAATACAGTGAAATATTATGGTCAAAGCATAACTTCGTCAACAAACTTAACTCAATCAGATTAAACAATAATCGAGCGCCTCACTCCTGAATATTAGGCATCTCGCTGCCTGTAGTGACTATTTTGGCCTCTTCCTCTTTCCCCCCCCCCCCCCTCCCTTCCCCTCTCCCTCCCCTCCCCTATCCCATCATATGTAAAGAACCTACGAAACTTTTTGCTGATTTTTTAATGACATTGGTTAGAAAAAAAATCAAAATATCGATAACTATGGCTCACCGCCCCTACTGAAGATTTGTGCCAAGTCCTGTGGCGTAGACTGATATCTTGTACCTAGTTATTACTTCACTTCAAAACCCCTTCTGAATACCAGCAAGATTCGGTCATCACTGAAGATTTATATAATCCCATGACAGCCTCCATGACTTGTACATACGAAAAATAAGGAATAACAGGAGGTCAAACTCTAACATGTCTAAGGCTAAAAGTACCTCTAAATCACTCTACAGTATACCTCTAAATCCTCCGCGGCCCTACTGTTGATGATAATAATGGCAATCAACTTTACATTTATTCTTTCAAATATATCACACCATGTCATGTCCTCTCCCATATCTCTTCTACCAGTGGCGTGATGAGCAAAAACTTGTTTTTTTTTTTGGGGGGGGGGAGAAAAAATCCGCATCACCAACGGGTGGCATACTGAGCAATTATTTTTAAGGGGGTGAATGCGGATATTGACGACAACGGCCAAGAAGTGGGCCTACAAACTATGTTTTACCTTTGGTGTACTCTGTTATGTTGATTATTTCCAACAAAAGCATAAAAAGTATAAGTTACAAAAAATGAGTAAAAGAAACCCTGAAAATCATGTGACTTCAGCAACATTTGTAAATCACTAGTATCGAATTAGAAATAAACCACGTTTGAATTTTATTTGGGGGCAACTCCCCCCCCCCCCCCCCCGATCATCTCCTACCCTGCTATGCCTTGCACGTCTAGCCCCAGTTGTTCCCACGTTTCAAACTTTTCGCCAGGGAGATTTTATTGGTCTCGTTGTTGGGGCCTTTCAAATGCGTCTCTTATCATGCTTACAGAACGATCGAGCGATTTCAGAATGATCACAGACAGCTAGAATGTTATTTGCTTTTTCTCTCTACTTTCAGTGCTTAATGTTCTACCTTGATTTTTGTTTCCACATTTTCCTCCTTCTTCTCTTAAACACATCTGTTAATAAATTTGTAATATTAATTCAATTTAAGTCTAACATGAGTAGATTTGAGTACAGGATGCTTATAATTTTAATCTCTGAATGTGAGGGGAAGTTTTTATTACTACTGGGGACGCTCTTTAGCAGAAAAACTCTGGCAAATAATGTGTAAAGCATTAATGCTTGCCCTTTCTTTTTAGTAATTAAAATTCAGTACATACATAATCACGTGGAAGAAATATAATCTCCTTTTTCGTAAACCATTTTTTTTTCTTCATTACTTCCCTTTCCACTATAATCTTTCTTCATTATTTCCCTTTCCACTATAATCTTTTCAAGTTTTACTTCCACCCCAATTTTCTTCATTTTATATAACGCGTCAAATAATGTTTGTGTATTATTACATGTTCTTATTAGTACTGTCATTTTTTCTTCGGCGTCCCCAACACAAAATTCGCTTCCCGGTTACATGTTGTATTTTGTACATTATGTTGTTGACTCAGAAGGAAATAAATGTGAATGTCAAAGAATTATATCACTATCACGTACGGATGTGTTCAATTTCGTTATGCAAAATATGGATCAATTATAATCGACGAACATAATTAGCAGCACATTGTCGTGGAACTTCGATATTATCTGCAGCATTAAAAATCATTATTTTCTTGAGGCTAATTCAGGACATATGAAAAACAAAAGTTATTCATAATTGAAACGTGTATCAATGGATGGGGGAAACTTCGGGTGTAATCACTTACCCCCGCGCTGTCAATTAGTATAAAGTGAGATAGAAGAGATTGGATTACAAACATATTACGATAAGTCACAAATCATAGGTCAAATCATTCTAACCAGATTCTGACGTCCTCTGGAGGATGCAACGCTTGGAGCATGGATCTTAGGCTGGAGCAAGGAACTTGAAGGAAGGCATGACTCAGGATGTAGGAATGTTACAAGAGGCTTGTTTAGGTTAAGTTTTTGGGCTTGAAATGGGGTAAAATTGAGCCCAGTCATCGTTGATTTGTTATGTCATGATCTAAACCAGTTTTCTGGCCTTGTTTGTACCTTAATACATGTAGATGAAAGACTTTAAGAACCATGGGGAGCACCTAGTTTTCACATTATGTTTGCCGTCTCATTCCTGGGGTTGATCGTAATACACTATTCTTACACGTTATTTTACTTCTAATATAAGATAATGAATATTATGTGCCCAAATACAATATTTTGAGGTAGTTGGTCCATTGGATAAAGCATAGGCGTACAAGGTGGGGAGGGCAGGCGCGGTTCTACCGGGGGGTTAGGGGTTCACCCCTCTGGCCCCCTAAAAATTTCTCAAGCCCCCTCCCCCCCCAAAAAAATGGACGATATAGGTCCAATTTTTATTTCATATATAGTCTAATATACATTACAATCCTCCAAGCCACCAGTAGCCCCATTCCTCCCCCCCCCCCAAAAAAAAAAAAAAAAAAGTTTTGGCTTTAAAACCGCGCCTGGGGGAGGGTCAGCAGCCCTGGGAATTGTAAAGTTTTTGTATTCGTGTATCCGAGCAACAACCAACTCATTTGCAGTTAGGTGCCTAAATATGCCATATATCTGTAATTTGTACAGCATAAAGTGTCAAAAAGTTTGAAATAGAAGAGATTTGACATAATGTGCCAATATGCCTACATTAACTGCATAGCATCACAACCACCCCCGCCCCTCCCTCCCCGAAAAGTGTATCTTGCAAGGTGAACCTAAAAGGAGACATTAATAATAACAGTAATAATAATCCGTTCATATGTTCTTGTATAGCGCATATCAGGTTGTTATCTAACGTCTCTATGCGCTTCCAAAGGACTTTGGACATTGTATGTTTTCAAGAGCCCCTGATGAAACAGGGAATATTTCAACGTGCAGCCGTCGAAAATCGAAATATCCGTCACTGCCAACATTGACCATTGGTCATGTTGGAAATTCTAATACGAAAATCATTCATAGGGACCAACCTCCATGTTGCAATTCTTCCCTCAGCGATACTGATATTTGTTTTCCTTTTTACTGCTACTCGGGAGACTTTTTTTCTGTCTGATTGTCCTCACTTTTATTTGGCAACAGTGATTTCAGTTTGGAACCCCCGCTCCTCGCCGAAATACCAAAGAAGAAAATTCGTTTCATGATTTTCTTGCCTGTCTTCAGCAAAACTTTGGACGATGAAAATATATAAAATTATCCTTTGCAGCCCATTTAAGATTATGGCTGTTAACTACATGGCGTGATATATCCTTCGTCATAATTTTTTTGTGTTCAGAATTCAGACCTGTCTGATGCGAGTTCCTGGGTTGGCGACACATGGTTTACGTGAGATACATTTTTTCTTTCAGTAGTTGATTGTGTTGCATTTGTTTGAAATTTAAAATATAGTTTCTGTATCGAGCCCAAGTAAACAGCGAATGATCAAGAAAAATTTACACCACAAACGTGATTTTACATCTATCAAGAACTTCTGAAAATATTAAAAACGGGGGGGGGGGGAGAGAAAGCTCGACCCAAACTTAAGCTGTTACTTGATTCCCTCTTGACGCGAATCGACTCCCGATTCGAGCTCAGGTAGGCCTACTCAATTACTACTCCCTCCCACCCCCGTTGCGCAAATCCACATAATCATCACCCCTCTCCATCCCTTCACCCACTCTCATGAAACAAAATTTATTTAAAAAAATAATAATAAAATAAAACTGTTAACCTTAGCAGTTTTTTTACCCATTCCCCTCATTGAGAAGAATCCTAATTCAACATTTGCTATCATGAATTCATAGTAACCATAGCAACTGTTATATTCAAGGCCCATTTATACTATGGTGGTATTATCGTAAAGTTAGTAAAATCGGAAAGGGCAGGGGGCTTCATAGTGCTTAACAATCATTGTCTTACCTGGGCACAATGCCGGTGGTACCAGTGAAGTCCCTGTAAGCCTGCTGTAGCTGGTTGAGCTGTAGACGATGTGGCGTCTGGAGAAACAGCAGAAAGAAAACGGAGAGGGTCAGGGAGATCAGGAAAAGGATGCGACGTCCCGTCCGAACCAACATCATGATACGGTGGTCGACTACCGAACTGATGTCGGCCTTGGTGGTGTGATGAACGGTGTGGAGGGTGTTAGACGACGCCGTGGTTACGGTTTACTTGTGAAGTAGCCGGTATCGAAATCCGAAAAAATAATGATGAACTAAGGCAGATGGACGGTCAGAAAATTAGCGAACAATGTCTAGAAGGATTGTAATGATTCCTTAGCGCCATGCCGAAATGCCAGCGCTAGAACATTCCCAAATATAGCCGGAAACTCTATTTCGTTGATGTCAAGGGAGCAAGATTATTGGAATGCTGCATCCATGTAAAGAGGATGTGCATTAAAGTGGTATGAACATTAACTTCTTGCAAGGTTCCTACAGTCACAATGACGGTGGAGCTCTCTCGAACACCTTAGAATGCCTTCTCGATCAAGATAACCATAAAATTATGTCACAAACTTAAAATATTCCTGCTATAGAAATAAACAACACATATTTGTAACATCGACGATTTTGCCATTGTCACAACATGCGATCCCATGGGACATCATTTCCTCTTATGTTGATGTTTGCCTTTATTTCCAAGTAACACAATGAACTTGTCAAAGGTCATGAAAGGTCTTTTATCCAGACACAGAAGACGTGAATAATCAGCAAATTACAAGCCACACCAGTCGAGGTATCTATCTAATTAGAGATGGTGTCGGCTTGGATCTCCAAAGAAACACCAGCGCAAATGGATGCGGGATTCTCATTGGCGCTAGCTCTCTGTCTTGGTTGTGTTCCAGTCAGCTGCGTTGTGAAGAATAAAACTTCGTCTAGGGACTTCTGCCGTTCTGCGAGCGCAGTATGAGGCAGTACCGTTGGATGCTGGTTGCTCGGGTGCGTCTTTCTTAAATCCCTTTAAACCTCCACCAGCTTCCCTGCTTCCAAGGAAGAAATCGACAACAATGCGATTATGTCATCGTCACGGCTTTGGTTATGGGTGAATGCTCCCCTCTTTTTCTCTCCTCGCAACCGCTACCTCATCCTCTCTCCAAACTCTGTGGGCATAAAAAAGGAAGAAAATGAGAAGACTGTGGTTAGAATGTCCTCGTGTATCACGTGACTTGTTAAAGTAAAGTTGGCATGGTTGGCAGGATACACGACACGTCAGCGGTGAAGTAAAGGTTAATCAAACGATGACTCGATCTCTTGACTTCGTGTCTGCTTTTTACATATTTTCCGCAGGTAAGCAAGAGCGGGGTATCCTGGAGATACAGGTGATATCCCCAACACGACAACATTCCCACCAGTGACGTAGCTCGAGAGAAGAGGATGCTACCCCCTTCTAGACTTGGAAACTTTTTCTCTTTTTTTGTCCACATGCAGGAACAGCCTAAGCTAATCATGTCTTGATGAGACCTAGACCCGAACACATTCTGTAATTTCAATATTTTCAAAACAAGAGAGGTGGCCTGTAAGTTTTCTTAATGGTTTTCGTGCTTTAATGTAAATTTATTGAAGACCAAAATATGATCATGGTGGTTGCCGAAATATGCATTACCTGTATAAATAGAGGAGGGCAGTCTGATTCACACGCTTTAATGGCTTTTTAAGTACTCAAAAGCAGCAGTTTTAAATAGTCTGGAATGAGACAGCTTACAATCTAATATTAGTATAAATCATGTTCTACGTTATTTGAGGTTCATTCTCCTTTACTTAGAATCATTGGCTCGCGGGGGGAAAAAAACGATGTTCAAGCAGCTGTTTTTCGCTGATCACATCTCAATCAGCTCACCACACGACAATCGTAGCTCTGCGTACCTGTGATGACGTCATGCTGTGCAGTCTCGGATTCTCTTCATCAGTAGACCAAATAACCCCAATGTCAATGCCATGCTGGTGTGATCCTATTTCGATATGGGATGGGCCACTAATCTCGTGGAAGTTTCAAGCGGACTATTCAAGCGAGCGTTCTTGGATAACCCATAGGGACACTTGTTGTAGAATTAACACGCAGTTCAATGGGGAAGATGACAATCTATAGACTTATGACGGTTTCGAGAAACAGGCCCCAGAATTTCTCCACCAGGCACTGAGGTAAAAATTGGGATAATTTTCAGGGTTCCATGCAGAACAGAGAAAGAAACTGTAACACTGTTATAAAAGTTTAAGTTAGGGTCAGAGTGGGTCAAAGTGTTTGTGTTTCTGACTGTTACCGCCCGTAGCATCTCAATACAAATCATGAAATCAGATGGTACGAAAGGGGCCTCAAATGGAATAGACAGATAAAAACTACACTCCATGCAGAGATGGGGGCGACCGGGAAGTGCAGCTTTCCAAAAGTTGTCACATTAATATTCGTGCAATCGTCACCTCGTATAGTCAGGCTCTTTATATGATATTTTATGACAACTTGCTTTGGTACTGCAAAATCGGAAAATAGCATTTCGATTTTCGGATTTCTGTCATTCGTGCGATTTGATTCTGATAAATGCATGTCGAAAAGCTTAAGTATGTCTGTGTTCAATGCTGCTATTTTCCAACAACTGCTTTGTCAAAACGATCGAGCAGAAATTTAGAAACTGAAGCCGAGTGTGGAGTTGATATTATGCGAGCAGAATGTCATCCAGGCCCCCCCCCCCCCTTTCCTGCGCCCCCTAGCGAAGTGTTTCCTACGCACGCATTTGTCCTCCCGATAGCGCAGACATATCGCCAGCTAATCACTATATCATACATCATTAGTCTGTAGTTTGAAAAAAAAATATATGAATGAAACAGAGGCAAGATGGCACATCGGTAGCCACCAATTAAAAGGCAAATTAGGTACATGATGAGAAGAACGAAATATGTTGATGATGGATCACTCTAACACGAGGACGTCCTTCATACATGTTAAGTAGTTGAAGATACATATAGCATGGGGCCATTTATCGGTCACAGGCAGTTCGTGGCGGACGAACATGGCGGGACCATTAACTGAAATAAGTTGATTTTGACGTCACCAGAATAAGCTATGCATGGGGTTTCTCGATCACAGTCATTACAGAGGTGAGGGGTAACCCTTGGTTACCAACAATTCAGTTCACTTGTTATGCATAATGGCACCTGAACAGATGGAATCCAGTTTGCATACATTAGTTGCTATGTAGGACACTCCTCTGGCAAGCTTCTTAGTTGTCAAGGGAGATTTCAACAACATTAGTAACAGGTCTATTCGGTTTTGGTATATAGTATAATACAAACAAATATATTTCGAGTAATGAATATTTTCTCTTTGAAGAAGAGAAGATGGAGAATCTCTTTCAAGTGAAATCTGAAATCAAGTTTTATAAAAATGCCATCTCAGACACATTTCCAGATAGACAACCTCACAAAACACACGATGACATTGAAACTTTATTTCGAATCAAAGGTGAAACACACACCAACAAATGTTTAGAAAATAACATTTCCACGTACCTCCCGCAAGTGCCGCACGTCCTCACCGCACACCCCGTCTGTATCACGAAATGAACATGAATGAAACTTAAAACGGCCGGCGAAACAACAAATTAGTGCCAAATTCTCGTGCCTGCATTTTCCTCTTCAAGACGAGTTCAGTTGATCTTTGCCAGACGTTTCTGTACTTAATTTCAAAAAGCGGCGTATCTCCTTGAGATCTGAGGAGTTTTCCGGCTAACTTGGTCATTGGTTGTTGACCTCAATATTTGCCCTTTCAGTTGCTCACTATCAAGATCACAGGGATTTACTTATCAATATTAAGCCAACATTCTAAAGGTTTAGGTAAAGAAAGTGAGTGTGATAATGTCCAGATTTGTCCAGATTTCTGTCAAGATGAGAACAAGATAAGTCATAGTTTTTCTCATACGAAGCCCCGTGAGAATTTGACTTCCAAGCTACTGTCATTTCATATTCGTTCGTCAACGTGGGTTATAAGTTTTTTTAGATTTCATAATTATCTTATAAAAAGACCGAGTTACATGTTAAAACACCAGCTTTTTGCTCGCTTCGTACTCTCCCAAAACTTAATGTAGAAACAAAACATTAGCACTATGGCGCATGTTGCCTAATCGGGCAAGCGCATTACGACATAATAATGAACCTTGTTGCTAAAGCACCTGAGTTTGATATGATATGATGTGTGAAATCAAATGTGAACTGCCCTCTGTATCTCCAGCCTCGATCACTTGGCAGCTGGCACAGAAAGCGTTGTTCTGACAGATACGCTTTCCTCTCCTAAAATCTCAATTTTGCTCGTCAATTGGAGTGCGTGATACGGACGTATCTGAGGTCAATGTTAATGTCTTTAGCAGTTAGATGAGAAGGAGGGGTAACAACTTCCGTCGCAGTGAATTAGATGCCAAATCAGGACTTTTCTAAACTCCTGTGTGCCAACAATAATTGAATTAATTTGATTTATTTCAGACAGATTAGAACGAAGTGAGAATTTCAGAAGGGAATTGAATTTCGCCGCAGTCACATCTACTGCTATGTCAACCATTTATTGGTGTTATTAAAATGTCGTAGTGATCAGGTGATAACTAAGATATCAAATAAAGGGACCCTGGGAGAGGGTAAATAGGAAGAAAAAAAAGATATCAGCTACGACGATATTTGATTACATGACTGATTAAAGGCGTAAATTCAATAATGCTACTGCTTCCTTGGTAATTTTTTCGGCTTATATACCATGTATACAAAGCAAGTTGCCAAGATCAAAGGAAATTGTCTCCGTCCAACGCCACAAAATAATCAGACATCTTTGAAATTATCGCAGTCAAGTGCAGCTTGTGCTTGCATACTTGGGATTTATCATGCGGACTAGATAACACGATCCGAATTGGATGTTCAAGTGCCGCCGTGTTGGTCACAGTGGCCCTGTGGCCCAATGGATAGGCATCTGACTACGAATCAGGGGATTCCAGGTTCGAGTCCTGGCAGGGTCGTCTTTTTTTCCCTTTTTTTTTTTTTTTTCTTACTACAAAAATGAAAATGCTCTTAATGTGCTCTTAAAACCTTTTTTTCCTGAAATGCCATTTCCGCACTTAAATTACAATGTATTTATATTCAGAAATTTTAAAAAAGATATCATCATAATTCCTAATGTGAATAACTGCAACTTTCGACTTTCAATTTGCATCTTCGCATAATGTTGGTTAATGATTATGAAGGCAGAGGCCGTCGATCCATTTTCGGATGGGGGGGGTGGCAAGACGACCAAGCGGAGATTAACCCACGGCTACTATTGTACACACACAAACACACACACACATCACACACACCACACACATACATATGTATGTATGTATATATATATATTATATAATAAAATAAATAAAGTTAGACAGTTAACGGTGTGGTTCATCAGTACTTTATTGTTTTGCTAACTCGGAGTTTCACGCGAAATGCGATCTCAGGCCACTAATAAAGCTAGTGGCAATACCATTTGAACATTAACAATTCACTGAAAAGTGCGCGCAGAGCGCGCAAACCCCATTTCACGCATATGGAGCGCAAGCTATCATGGTAATTTAGCGCGCTGAGATGGTTCCACTGAGAAAAAGAGAGAGAGAGAGAGAAAGAAAGAAAGAGAGAGGAAGAAGAGAAAGATAGAGAGAGAGAGATTAGGGAGAGAGAAGAGATGATTAAGAGAGCGCGGGGGGGGGGGGGCATGAAGCGACAATGCACCAACAAGACCGCGTGAAACAGGGTTTGGCAAGAAGATGCAAAGCGATTACGAAAATTCTTTCTTGAAGTTGCACAAGTAGAACTTATTCTGATGACGGCATTTAGAAATGAGTTCCGGTCGCTTATTTAAGAGTGATTGCTTGTCAGCGTTCATTATGAGCAGTTCTCAGTTAAGCACAGGTCACACCTCTTAGACTCGTTGGTGTATGGATGCGCATGGCGGGCAATCGACCACTTGATGGTGTAGGGTGTATCGTGCCGTTTCAGATCCCAGATGAATTTCGATAGCTCCGTGCTGTATTGATACCTCTCATGTCGGAAGGATAGGAGATGGTTGCTGTACCTCAACTTGAAGGGGGGCTCCGTAAGGCCGATGTAGACCATCGTTTTGCTTGGGCTAGTAACTTCGGCGTTGTAGATGATGTTAGTAGCCAAGCAGTTCCCTTGAAGGGGGCAGAGGTTCTTGTTCCGGCAGTTGCATGTTTTGCTGCTACTGGTTTTCTTGCCTTCTTCCATGTATTGCTTGTTGTGGGCCTTGATGATGTTGGCAACGTTCGGCATGCAGCTGTAACTGACCTTGAGAGTATTCCTGTTGAATATGCGATTCAGTTTTGATTTTCTTGGGAAGTGCTTGTCCACAAGCTTCAAGAAGGTGCCACCGATGTTTGTAGAGACGTTTTCTTGCTGAACGGCGGGTTGAACCAGATATATTTTCCTCTGCCGTTTTTTTCCTTTTCCGCCTAGGTCGATCATTCATGTAGGACAAACCTTCCGGGTACCCGTTGGATTTCAGGGCATCATCGTAGATTGGGGTGGCTTTCCTGAAAGTCTCTTCGTCGCAAGAGATGTCTGACAATCG
>CM057151.1:28321127-28343264 GCA_029962745.1 Echinometra lucunter
AAACTTTCACTGTTTATTCTTCTTGTTTTCTTCATTCACTGGAAGCACACTGATGTCTGGGTGGCATTCTCCTTAAACTGCATGGTCTATGATGATACACCGACGTGTATGGATCTATAAAGGGTACAGCCAGCAAAATAATCTTTCTGAAATAGGGTTTAAGGCTTTCATATTATTTCAAGGCCAATTTTAGAGGCTTTTAAAAATACACATTATGGGAATTACTAACTTAAATTATCCTAATTTCAAGGAATATTCGTGTGTGTTATCTTTGTAGAACATAATTATGAAAAACATAATATCGTAAAGATGAAGAATGTATGACGTTGATAAGTGTAATAATTTCCAATTTCATCACCTTTCCCTTTGAAATTCATTCTAGAGCCTCGTGGACACGTGGACGTTAAATTTTTTCATCACCGCTACCCAGGCCATAGGCAGACTGGTCTGTAAACAAAATGTCCTATGAAAATAGGAATCGGGAGGCGACAGTGAACAACAAAATCAGCATTTTTCAATGGCAAGGGCGCCAGGATGGGTAGCAGGGGTCGATGACGCAAAGATTTTTACTAACATTAACAGCTACAAAATAACTGAAACCGCTCTTAAAAAGACAAATATATATCGGGCGTCACTATGAAAATTATCCCATAAAATATACTATAAAAATTATACTTTTTGACAATTTAAGTGAACATCAAGTCTTTTCTCTTTGGGTGGAATATACTCATAACTTAATTTTTAATTTTAATTTTAATTCTTTTTCTATATACTTAAAAATTGTTGCCTACAAGATACTTTCTGAAGTAAGAGAAGATATAGGACTATGAGTTATTTTTTTAAATCTTCATGGTATCACAAGTGCAAGATAGGTGTGGCGGGGGGGGGACATTTTACAGTATGTAAATTGTCTAAAAGTGCAAGCTGGCATAGTCCCCAATATGAAATGAATTGCATGGTAAAGGTCTAAATTAACGCTCTTTCTCTCGCTTCCTCTTTCTAAATGCAGATTTTCAACGTTTTTAATTCGTTTTCAATTCAAGGAGAAACGAGGTTGATGATCGAGGGCATAGGATAATTGAGAAGTGCAAACCTTTTATTTCCTTCATTTGGGTTTGTGTTTGCTCTGCACTTGAAAATGGACAAAAAGGGTTCAAATTTTTTGTACTAAGCCATTCTGTCAGCATCTACTAGCAATACTAAAACTGTCAGCCATCTTGAACCAATATAAATTCAGAGGATATATGAAGCATTAAAATCATCAGTTTTTCATGATATAAAATATGTCTTGGCTTTAACAAGATACGGTTTGTGTTTGAAACAGTTATTTGAATTTCGTAGGCCTATATACATAATATACAGTGAAAACACGAAATACTGGTTTTCGTCAGATTCACGCCACTTTGGTCGATTTTGGAGGATAATTGACCTGAAATGATTACAGAAATGTATGCATATAGATCCATAGTAATCGACAATTGTCAGAGGTCAAGGAAGTGACAGAAAATTATGGCAAAGGTTTATATAGACTCTTTCTGATGGGACGTAAATCTCTACTCCACGTACAACTTTCTAGCGGTGGATATAAGCGGGGGTGACACCCTAATTCATGACTCAAGTGCCCAGACAAAATAATTGCAAGCACAAAACCATTTGTAGTAAAGTCCATGACAAAACCAACATACTTCCTGCGCCTGTCACATCGGTGTTCTTTGTGGGTTTTGTTTTCTTGTTTTCATGCAGTTTTGTTTGTTTTGTTTTTTGTTTTTCGCCTTTTCCACTTTTCATGTCCCTGCATTTTTTTTTCCTCTGTTGTTTCATGCCCTGTCAAGTAGTTTTGATTGTTCTCCCGTCTACAGTCTTACTTACTAATCCGACCTCTGTTATATGATGTATAACATCTGACTAGTAAATATTGATAGGTTATACAAACTTCCTCACTCAACTTTTCGTTTTCTATGAAAATCATTATGACCTCCACCCCCTCTCTTTCTTTCTTTCCCCCCCCCCCTCTCTCTCTCTCTCTCTCTCTCTCTCTCTCTCCCCCCCCCCCCCCCCCCCCTCTCCGTCCCTCTCCGTCCCTCTCTCGGTGCCTCCAATGTATTGTCATTAAAAAATGGAACTCCCATCGAGATACCAGCAATGCCTAATTTACCCATCTCTTCATCATGGAAAGAGCTTTCCCTCTGATGTGATCATGGTGATATAATGAATAATGTACCCCCTGACCCCGAGATTTGGACGAGACAGCGTGAGGTGACCCAGATAGATCCATTCAAGAGGTGTGTGGTCATCTATAGGCTATGCTTAGTGTGCCTATAAAGTCACAATATCAAGGGAAAAGTGCACTGAGATCCTGCGGTGGTGTTTCATTTGTTGTTTGTGTGTTGTTTTGTTTTGTTCTTGTTCTTGTTCTTGTCTTGTTCTTGTTCTTGTTCTTGTTCTTGTTCTTGTTCTGTTCTTGTTCTTGTTCTTGTTCTTGTTCTTGTCTTGTTCGTGTTCTTGTTCTTGTTCTTGTTCTTGTTCTTGTTCTTGTTCTTGTTCTTGTTCTTGTTCTTGTTCTTGTTCCTGTTCCTGTTCCTGTTCCTGTTCCTGTTCCTGTTCCTGTTCCTGTTCCTGTTCCTGTTCCTGTTCTTGTTCTTGTTCTTGTTCTTGTTCTTGTTCTTGTTCTTGTTCTTGTTTTTAGTGTGGACGACATGAAGAAACATAGCATTTTCATGTGCAATGAACTGTGCTAAGTTTGGCGAAAGAAAAGGAAAATACGAACTCGAAAGACGATTTATATCGGGACCAGGTTCACAACAATTTTGCTAAGGGAGGTGACGCCTCTTGCCTGAAAATCAAATTTTAAGTGTCTAAATGGCCAGCGAGCAAGCCAACAAACCTCTAAATACAGTGAAATATTATGGTCAAAGCATAACTTCGTCAACAAACTTAACTCAATCAGATTAAACAATAATCGAGCGCCTCACTCCTGAATATTAGGCATCTCGCTGCCTGTAGTGACTATTTTGGCCTCTTCCTCTTTCCCCCCCCCCCCTCCCTTCCCCTCTCCCTCCCCTCCCCTATCCCATCATATGTAAAGAACCTACGAAACTTTTTGCTGATTTTTAATGACATTGGTTAGAAAAAAATCAAAATATCGATAACTATGGCTCACCGCCCCTACTGAAGATTTGTGCCAAGTCCTGTGGCGTAGACTGATATCTTGTACCTAGTTATTACTTCACTTCAAAACCCCTTCTGAATACCAGCAAGATTCGGTCATCACTGAAGATTTATATAATCCCATGACAGCCTCCATGACTTGTACATACGAAAAATAAGGAATACAGGAGGTCAAACTCTAACATGTCTAAGGCTAAAAGTACCTCTAAATCACTCTACAGTATACCTCTAAATCCTCCGCGGCCCTACTGTTGATGATAATAATGGCAATCAACTTTACATTTATTCTTTCAAATATATCACACCATGTCATGTCCTCTCCCATATCTCTTCTACCAGTGGCGTGATGAGCAAAAACTTGTTTTTTTTTGGGGGGGGGGAGAAAAAAATCCGCATCACCAACGGGTGGCATACTGAGCAATTATTTTTAAGGGGGTGAATGCGGATATTGACGACAACGGCCAAGAAGTGGGCCTACAAACTATGTTTTACCTTTGGTGTACTCTGTTATGTTGATTATTTCCAACAAAAGCATAAAAAGTATAAGTTACAAAAAATGAGTAAAAGAAACCCTGAAAATCATGTGACTTCAGCAACATTTGTAAATCACTAGTATCGAATTAGAAATAAACCACGTTTGAATTTTATTTGGGGGCAACTCCCCCCCCCCCGATCATCTCCTACCCTGCTATGCCTTGCACGTCTAGCCCCAGTTGTTCCCACGTTTCAAACTTTTCGCCAGGGAGATTTTATTGGTCTCGTTGTTGGGGCCTTTCAAATGCGTCTCTTATCATGCTTACAGAACGATCGAGCGATTTCAGAATGATCACAGACAGCTAGAATGTTATTTGCTTTTTCTCTCTACTTTCAGTGCTTAATGTTCTACCTTGATTTTTGTTTCCACATTTTCCTCCTTCTTCTCTTAAACACATCTGTTAATAAATTTGTAATATTAATTCAATTTAAGTCTAACATGAGTAGATTTGAGTACAGGATGCTTATAATTTTAATCTCTGAATGTGAGGGGAAGTTTTTATTACTACTGGGGACGCTCTTTAGCAGAAAAACTCTGGCAAATAATGTGTAAAGCATTAATGCTTGCCCTTTCTTTTTAGTAATTAAAATTCAGTACATACATAATCACGTGGAAGAAATATAATCTCCTTTTTCGTAAACCATTTTTTTTTTTCTTCATTACTTCCCTTTCCACTATAATCTTTCTTCATTATTTCCCTTTCCACTATAATCTTTTCAAGTTTTACTTCCACCCCAATTTTCTTCATTTTATATAACGCGTCAAATAATGTTTGTGTATTATTACATGTTCTTATTAGTACTGTCATTTTTTCTTCGGCGTCCCCAACACAAAATTCGCTTCCCGGTTACATGTTGTATTTTGTACATTATGTTGTTGACTCAGAAGGAAATAAATGTGAATGTCAAAGAATTATATCACTATCACGTACGGATGTGTTCAATTTCGTTATGCAAAATATGGATCAATTATAATCGACGAACATAATTAGCAGCACATTGTCGTGGAACTTCGATATTATCTGCAGCATTAAAAATCATTATTTTCTTGAGGCTAATTCAGGACATATGAAAAACAAAAGTTATTCATAATTGAAACGTGTATCAATGGATGGGGGAAACTTCGGGTGTAATCACTTACCCCCGCGCTGTCAATTAGTATAAAAGTGAGATAGAAGAGATTGGATTACAAACATATTACGATAAGTCACAAATCATAGGTCAAATCATTCTAACCAGATTCTGACGTCCTCTGGAGGATGCAACGCTTGGAGCATGGATCTTAGGCTGGAGCAAGGAACTTGAAGGAAGGCATGACTCAGGATGTAGGAATGTTACAAGAGGCTTGTTTAGGTAAGTTTTTGGGCTTGAAATGGGGTAAAATTGAGCCCAGTCATCGTTGATTTGTTATGTCATGATCTAAACCAGTTTTCTGGCCTTTTTTGTACCTTAATACATGTAGATGAAAGACTTTAAGAACCATGGGGAGCACCTAGTTTTCACATTATGTTTGCCATCTCATTCCTGGGGTTGATCGTAATACACTATTCTTACACGTTATTTTACTTCTAGTATAAGATAATGAATATTATGTGCCCAAATACAATATTTTGAGGTAGTTGGTCCATTGGATAAAGCATAGGCGTACAAGGTGGGGAGGGCAGGCGCGGTTCTACCGGGGGGTTAGGGGTTCACCCCTCTGGCCCCCTAAAAATTTCTCAAGCCCCCTCCCCCCCCCCAAAAAAAATGGACGATATAGGTCCAATTTTTATTTCATATATAGTCTAATATACATTACAATCCTCCAAGCCACCAGTAGCCCCATTCCTCCCCCCCCCCCCAAAAAAAAAAAAAAAAAAAGTTTTGGCTTTAAAACCGCGCCTGGGGGAGGGTCAGCAGCCCTGGGAATTGTAAAGTTTTTGTATTCGTGTATCCGAGCAACAACCAACTCATTTGCAGTTAGGTGCCTAAATATGCCATATATCTGTAATTTGTACAGCATAAAGTGTCAAAAAGTTTGAAATAGAAGAGATTTGACATAATGTGCCAATATGCCTACATTAACTGCATAGCATCACAACCACCCCCGCCCCTCCCTCCCCGAAAAGTGTATCTTGCAAGGTGAACCCAAAAGGAGACATTAATAATAACAGTAATAATAATCCGTTCATATGTTCTTGTATAGCGCATATCACGTTGTTATCTAACGTCTCTATGCGCTTCCAAAGGACTTTGGACATTGTATGTTTTCAAGAGCCCCTGATGAAACAGGGAATATTTCAACGTGCAGCCGTCGAAAATCGAAATATCCGTCACTGCCAACATTGACCATTGGTCATGTTGGAAATTCTAATACGAAAATCATTCATAGGGACCAACCTCCATGTTGCAATTTTTCCCTCAGCGATACTGATATTTGTTTTCCTTTTTACTGCTACTCGGGAGACTTTTTTTCTGTCTGATTGTCCTCACTTTTATTTGGCAACAGTGATTTCAGTTTGGAACCCCCGCTCCTCGCCGAAATACCAAAGAAGAAAATTCGTTTCATGATTTTCTTGCCTGTCTTCAGCAAAACTTTGGACGATGAAAATATATAAAATCATCCTTTGCAGCCCATTTAAGATTATGGCTGTTAACTACATGGCGTGATATATCCTTCGTCATAATTTTTTTGTGTTCAGAATTCAGACCTGTCTGATGCGAGTTCCTGGGTTGGCGACACATGGTTTACGTGAGATACATTTTTTCTTTCAGTAGTTGATTGTGTTGCATTTGTTTGAAATTTAAAATATAGTTTCTGTATCGAGCCCAAGTAAACAGCGAATGATCAAGAAAAATTTACACCACAAACGTGTTTTTACATCTATCAAGAACTTCTGAAAATATTAAAAACGGGGGGGGGGGAGAGAAAGCTCGACCCAAACTTAAGCTGTTACTTGATTCCCTCTTGACGCGAATCGACTCCCGATTCGAGCTCAGGTAGGCCTACTCAATTACTACTCCCTCCCACCCCCGTTGCGCAAATCCACATAATCATCACCCCTCTCCATCCCTTCACCCACTCTCATGAAACAAAATTTATTTAAAAAAATAATAATAAAATAAAACTGTTAACCTTAGCAGTTTTTTTACCCATTCCCCTCATTGAGAAGAATCCTAATTCAACATTTGCTATCATGAATTCATAGTAACCATAGCAACTGTTATATTCAAGGCCCATTTATACTATGGTGGTATTATCGTAAAGTTAGTAAAATCGGAAAGGGCAGGGGGCTTCATAGTGCTTAACAATCATTGTCTTACCTGGGCACAATGCCGGTGGTACCAGTGAAGTCCCTGTAAGCCTGCTGTAGCTGGTTGAGCTGTAGACGATGTGGCGTCTGGAGAAACAGCAGAAAGAAAACGGAGAGGGTCAGGGAGATCAGGAAAAGGATGCGACGTCCCGTCCGAACCAACATCATGATACGGTGGTCGACTACCGAACTGATGTCGGCCTTGGTGGTGTGATGAACGGTGTGGAGGGTGTTAGACGACGCCGTGGTTACGGTTTACTTGTGAAGTAGCCGGTATCGAAATCCGAAAAAATAATGATGAACTAAGGCAGATGGACGGTCAGAAAATTAGCGAACAATGTCTAGAAGGATTGTAATGATTCCTTAGCGCCATGCCGAAATGCCAGCGCTAGAACATTCCCAAATATAGCCGGAAACTCTATTTCGTTGATGTCAAGGGAGCAAGATTATTGGAATGCTGCATCCACGTGAAGAGGATGTGCATTAAATTGGCATGAATATTAACTCCTTGCAAGGTTCCTACAGTCACAATAACTGTAGGAATGACGGTGGAGCTCTCTCGAACACCTTAGAATGCCTTCTCGATCAAGATAACCATATGTCACAAACTTAAAATATTCCTGCTATAGAAATAAACAACACATATTTGTAACATCGACGATTTTGCCATTGTCACAACATGCGATCCCATTGGACATCATTTCCTCTTATGTTGATGTTTGCGTTTATTTCCAAGTAACACAATGAACTTGTCAAAGGTCATGAAAGGTCTTTTATCCAGAAACAGAAGACGTGAATAATCAGCAAATTACAAGCCACATCAGTCGAGGTATCTATCTAATTAGAGATGGTGTCGGCTTGGATCTCCAAGAAACACCAGCGCAAATGGATGCGGGATTCTCATTGGCGCTAGCTTTCTGTCTCGGTTGTGTTCCAGTCAGCTGCGTTGGGAAGAATAAAACTTCGTCGAGGGACTTCTGCCGTTCTGCGAGCGCCGTATGAGGCAGTGCCGTTGGATGCTGGTTGCTCGGGTGCGTCTTTCTTAAATCCCTTTAAACCTCCTCCTCCAGCTTCCCTGCTTCCAAGGAAGAAATCGACAACAATGCGATCATGTCATCGTCACGGCTTTGGTTATGGGTGAATGGTCCCCTCTTTCTCTCTCCTCGCAACCGCTACCTCATCCTCTCTCCAAACTCTGTGGGCATAAAAAAGGAAGAAAATGAGAAGACTGTGGTTAGGATGTCCTCGTGCATCACGTGACTTGTTAAAGTAAAGTTGGCATGGTTGGCAGGATACACGACACGTCAGCGGTGAAGTAAAGGTTAATCAAACGATGACTCGATCTCTTGACTTCGTGTCTGCTTTTTACATATTTTCCGCAGGTAAGCAAGAGCGGGGTATCCTGGAGATACAGGTGATATCCCCAACACTACAACATTCCCACCAGTGACGTAGCTCGAGAGAAGAGGATGCTACCCCCTTCTAGACTTGGAAACCTTTTCTCTTTTTTTTTCACATGCAGGAACAGCCTAAGCTAATCATGTCTTGATGAGACCTAGACCCACACGCATTCTGTAATTTCAATATTTTCAAAACAAGAAAGGTGGCCTGTAAGTTTGCTTAATGGTTTTCGTGCTTTTATGTAAATTTATTGAAGACCAAAATATGATCAAAGTGATTGCCGAAATCTGCATCACCTGCATGAATAGAGGAGGGCAATCTGATTCACACGCTTTAATGGCTTTTTAAGTACTCAAAATCAGCAGTTTTAAATATTCTGGAATGAGGCAGCTTAAAATCTAATATTAGTATAAATCATGTTCCATGTTATTTTGGGGTCCATTCTCTTTACTTAGAATCATTGGCTCGCGGGGGAAAAAACGGTGTTCAAGCAGCTGTTTTTGCTGATCACATCTCAATCAGCTCACCCCACGACAATCGTAGCTCTGCGTACCTGTGATGACGTCATGCTGTGCAGTCTCGGATTCTCTTCATCAATAGACCAAAAAACCCCAATGTCAATGCCATGCTGGTGTGAGCATATTTCGTTATGGGATAGGTCATTAATCTCATGTAGGTTTCAACCGACTACATTATACTTGGCCTGTTTCTCGAAACCGTCATAAGTCTAGTTCTCGGACAACCCATAGGGACACGTGTTGTAGAATTACACGAATTTCAATAGGATGTCCACGAACTTAGACTTATGACGGTTTCGAGAAAAAGGCCCTAGAATTTCTCCACCAGGCACTGACGTAAAAATTGGGATAATTTTCAGGGTTCCATGCAGAATTGAGAAAGAAACTGTAACATTGTTACAAAGGTTAAAGTTAGGGTCATGGTGAGTCATAGTACTTGTGTTCCTGCACACTAAGAAAAAAGGTGCAATTTTGTACCCTTCAAATGCAACACTGGGAGTTGCTTTTAGGGTGCAACTTTGGACCCTGAGACGTTTTTCGCACCTTTAAGATCTAGAGTGCAGTTCGCTACATTTTGCACCCTAAAGGGTGCAGTGATGTACCCTTTAGGGAAAGGTGCAAATTTGCACCCTTTTGAATGCAAAAATGTCTGCACCTTTAAAGGTGCAAAGTTGCACCTTTTAGGGTTTAGGGTGCAAACGGGCATTTTCGGGTGCAAACAAGAACAAAAAGGTGCATTTTTGCACCTTTTTATGTAGGGCGCAAGATTGCTCCCAAAAAGGTGCTGCCAGTGTTGCATTAAGGGTGTAAATTTGAACCTTTTTTCTTAGTGTGTGATAGATACCGCCCGTAGCATCTCAATACAAACCATGAGAGTAGATGGTACGAAATGGTCCTCACTCAAACTGAATAGACGGGTAAAAAATACTCTCCAGAGATGGGGGCGACCGGCAAGTGCAGCTCCCCGAAAGTTTTTTTACATTGATATTCAGGCAATCGTCACCTCGGTAGTCATGCTCTTTATATGATATTTTAAGACAACTTGCTAAACGTCAAAATGATTCGAGCAAAATTTAGAAACTGAAGCCGAGTTGATATTTTCGCGAGAAACGTCATCCAGCATTCCAGCCCCCCCCCCCCCTTCCCGCGCCCCCAGCGAAGTGTTCCTACGCACGCATTTGTCCTTCGATAGCGCAGACAATATTGCAGCTAATCACTATTATCATATGTCATTAGTCTGTAGTTTAAAAAAAAATATGAATGAAACAGAGCAGATGGCACATCGGTGAGCCAACATTAAAAGGCAATTAGGCACATGAGAGAAACGAAAGATTGTTGATGATGGATCACTTTTAACACGAGGAACGTCTCTTCAAAAATGTTAAAGTCGTTGAGATACATAGCATGGGGCCATTTATCGGTCACATGCAGTTTGTGGCACGAACATGCATGGCGGGAACATTATTAAACTGATTTGACGTCGCAGAAGAAAATTTATAGGGTTTCTCGATCACAGTCATTACACAGGCGAGGGATATCCATGTATTGTTATTTTCCAGTTTAGATACAACAAGAAAAACAAGAACAACTACAATAACAACAACGACAACAATCACAAAAACAACAACAAAAACAAAAACAAAGTCAAGTTGATTTCCTATAGGCTTATATTTGATGAATATCTGATAAATCTGCTGTTCTGAAATAGTGTAGGAAACTTTCCCTGCAAATGATATCATTTTGATAAGATTATGATTATTTTATTATGTCGTGATATATCTGTTTACTTTTAATGTGTTCAAATTTATGCACATCGATTTTTCTCTCCAGAGCCCTCGGTTACCAATTTTTCGGTTCACCTGTTACGCATAATGGCACCTGAACAGATGGAATCCAGTTTGCATACATTATTTGCTGCTATGTCGGACAACCCTCAAAGCATTATTCAGTTTTTGGTATATAATATATCACAAACAAATAGATTTCGAGTAATGAATATTTTCTCTTTGAAGAAGAGAAGGAGAATCACTTTCAGGTGAAATCTGAAATCAAGTTTTATAAAAATGCCATCTCAGACACATTTCCAGATAGACAAGGTCACAAAACATACGATGACATTGAAACTGTATCTTCGAATCAAAGGTGAAACACACAAAAAAAGTTTAGAAAATAACATTTCCACGTACCTCCCGCAAGTCCCGCACGTCCTCACCGCACACCCCGTCTGCCTCACGAAATGAACATGAATGAAACTGCAAACGGCCGGTGAAACAACAAATTAGTGCCAAATTCTCGTGCCTGCGTTTTCCTCTTCAAGACGAGTTCAGTTGATCTTTGCCAGACGTTTCTGTACTTAATTTCAAAAAGCGGCGTATCTCCTTGAGATCTGAGGAGTTTTCCGGCTAACTTGGTCATTGGTTGTTGACCTCAATATTTGCCCTTTCAGTTGCTCACTATCAAGATCACAGGGATTTACTTATTAATGTTAAGCCAACATTCTAAAGGTTTAGGTAAAGAGAGTGAGTGTGATAATGTCCAGATTTGTCCAGATTTCTGTCAAGATGAGAACAAGATAAGTCATAGTTTTTCTCATACGAAGCCCCGTGAGAATTTGACTTCCAAGCTACTGTCATTTCATATTCGTTCGACAACGTGGGTTATGTTTTTAGATTTCATGATTATCTTATAAAAAGACCGAGTTACATATTAAAACACCAGCTTTTTGCACGCATCGTACTCTCCCAAAACTTAATGTAGAAACAAAACATTAGCACTATGGCGCATGTTGCCTAATCGGGCAAGCGCATTACGACATAATAATGAACCTTGTTGCTAAAGCACCTGAGTTTGATATGATGTGATGTGTGAAATCAAATGTGAACTGCCCTCTGTATCTCCAGCCTCGATCACTTGGCAGTTGGCACAGAAAGCGTTGTTCTGACAGATACGCTTTCCTCTCCTAAAATCTAAATTTTGCTCGTCCATTGGAGTGCGTGATACGGACGTATCTGAGGTCAATGTTAATGTCTTTAGCAGTTAGATGAGAAGGAGGGGTAACAACTTCCGTCGCAGTGAATTAGATGCCAAATCAGGACTTTTCTAAACTCCTGTGTGCCAACAATAATTGAATTAATTTGATTTATTTCAGACAGATTAGAACGAAGTGAGAATTTCAGAAGGGAATTGAATTTCATCTACTGCAATGCCAACATTTACTGGTTTATTAAAATGTCGTAGTGATCAGGTGATAATTAAGATATCAATAAAGGAACACGTCATGTGGAAGGGTAAATAGAAAAAAATATCAGCTACGACGATATTTGATTACATGACTGATTAAAAGGCGTAAAATTCATTAATGCTGCTTCCTTGGTAATTTTTTCGGCTTATATACAAAAGCAAGTTGCCAAGATCAAAGGAAGTTGTCTCCTCCCCACGCCACAAAATAATCAGACATCTTTGAAATTATCGCAGTCAAGTGCAGCTTGTGCTTGCATACTTGGGATTTATCATGCGGACTAGATAACTACGATCACGAATTGGATGTTCAAGTGCCGCCGTGTTGTCACAGTGGCCCTGTGGCCCAATGGATAAGGCATCTGACTACGAATCAGGGGATTCCAGGTTCGAGTCCTGGCAGGGTCGTCTTTTTTTCTTCCTTTTTTCTTTTTTACTAAAAAATGAAAATGCTATTAATGTGATCTTAAAACTTTTTTTTTCTGAAATTCCGCACTTAAATTGCAATGTATTTTATATTCAGAAATTTAAAAAAGATATCATCATAATTCCTAATGTGAATAACTGCAAACTTTCGACTTTCAATTTACATCTTCGTATAATGTTGGTTAGTGATTATGAAGGGGTTTTTTTAGATATAAAGTTTAATATGCGCTCAAAAAATACGTCACAGTTAAAGTAAACATGCTCTTTGTGGCAATGATATGAAGCTTTAAGCATTCTTATCTGAGTTATCTCGAATATAAACCTACGTAACATTTTTGAACAACATTCACCTCGTATATTCAAGCGGCCCTGTGGCCCAAGGGGATTCCAGGTTCGAGTCCTGGCAGGGTCGTCTTTTGTCTTCCTTTTTTCTTTTTTTACTACAAAATGAAAATGCTCTTAATGTGCTCTTAAAACTTTTTTTTCTGAAATTCCGCACTTAAATTGCAATGTATTTTATATTCAGAAATTTAAAAAAGATATCATCATAATTCCTAATGTGAATAACTGCAAACTTTCGACTTTCAATTTACATCTTCGCATAATGTTGGTTAGTGATTATGAAGGGGTTTCTTTAGATATAAAGTTTAATATGCGCTCAAAAAATACGTCACAGTTAAAGTAAACATGCTCTTTGTAGCAATGATATGCAGCTTTAAGCATTCTTATCTGAGTTATCTCGAATATAAACCTAAATAACATTTTTGAACAACATTCACCTCGTATATTCAAGCGGCCCTGTGGCCCAATGGATAAGGCATCTGACTACGAATCAGGGGATTCCAGGTTCGAGTCCTGGCAGGGTCGTCTTTTTTCCCCTTTTTTTTTGTTTTTTTTTGTTTTTTTTGCAGGAGTTTCTGCATTTATTGTCAAATCAAATAACAAATTTACAAACAATAGTAATAAATATACAATATAATTGATCAAATGACAAATGTGACAGCTAAATAACAAATGACATCAGAATAAAGACATGATTATAAGTAGAAATTAACAAGTAGAAGAAAAATCAAGAATGCAGGGGCCAGCTATCTTAAGCAAAATGCTTGAATGAATAGCAGCCGGTGGAAAGGGCTACATGGAAACCATAATGAATATAAATGTCTGTATCATAAAAGCGATGTCACTAACTGAAAAAAAATTACTACAAAAAAAAAAAAAACTACAAAATGAAAATGCTCTTAATGTGCTCTTAAAACTTTTTTTTTTCTGAAATTCCGCACTTAAATTGCAATGTATTTTATATTCAGAAATTTAAAAAAGATATCATCATAATTCCTAATATGAATAACTGCAAACTTTCGACTTTCAATTTACATCTTCGCATAATGTTGGTTAGTGATTATGAAGGGGGTTTTTTAGATATAAAGTTTAATATGCGCTCAAAAAATACGTCACAGTTAAAGTAAACATGCTCTTTGTGGCAATGATATGCAGCTTTAAGCATTCTTATCTGAGTTATCTCGAATATAAACCTAAGTAACATTTTTGAACAACATTCACCTCGTATATTCAAGCGGCCCTGTGGCCCAATGGATAAGGCATCTGACTACGAATCAGGGGATTCCAGGTTCGAGTCCTGGCAGGGTCGTTATTTTTTCACACTGCAAGATGAACATGATCTTAATGTACATCTTTTTTTTTTTTCTTTTCTAAAATTCTGCAATCAAAATAGCAGTATAATTTGTCGCATTTATTATTTCAGTATTTAAAGATTTGAAAAATCCTTATCATTTCTAATTTGAATGCTGTATGAAAATTGCTGCAGGTGGTCAACTTTCAATTTATGCGTTCGCATCCTGTTTGTTGATGATTATGAAGTTTGTTTTCTAGATACAAAGTTGAATTATGTGCTCCAAAAAAAACCTTCAAAGGTAGTCCCCATGCTCCCAGTAGCAATGATATGCAGCTGCGTGTAAGCATTCTTATCTACGTTATCTTATTACAGTATATAATATCACCCTAACGTAACATAATTATTTGCAAAAACATTATCATTGTATACTCAAGCGGCCCTGTGGCCCAATGGATAAGGCATCTGACTACGGATCAGGGGATTCCAGGTTCGAGTCCTGGCAGGGTCGATTTTTTAAAAATGTTTACTGAAAGTTTTTTTTTTTTTTAATGATTGTAGAAATACCAGTCGAGAAGATTTTCCGAAGTATGATGACCAAATCAACCATCTATAGTTGCTATGACGATATCGTTTTGTGTTATTCGTAACAGAATTTCGAACATGATTCATAAATCATATTGAATAGAAATGTTTTCTTACCTTTTCATGTAAATGCCAATACTCAACATGATCTTTTTCTTTTATTTGCTTCTAACGAACTTTTTTTCCCTATTCTTCAAGGTTCGCATGCGAAGGCATGATGTAAAAATCAATAAAAACAATAGGGTATATACGCATAAAGAGTGATGACGTTAAAGATGTAAAGAGATGACGAAACATTGACTTAAAAATGTTAAAAGAAAGTCATATGTATAGAGAGTGAGAAGAAAACAGAGAAAAGCAATCATGACATACAGATGGGGGCAGAAGAGCCTGGATGAAAGGAAAGAAAAAGGTGATTAGGCCAAATAAAAATGATTCATAGTTTCTCGTCTCTTCCTCCTTCCTTTTTTCGGTGAGCCTCAAAACTTTTGTTACTTTGTTATTTTTGTTCTGAAATGGAACGAATTTTAATCTGAGTACATAGACAACGAGGTTACCAAAACAAAATCATTAGTACCATTCAAGGCATTTTCACATTGTTTTGAGCCTCTTAAGTGCTTATATCAATGAAATATCAAAAAGGACTTCTTTTTTTTTAGGAAAAAAAAAGACGAAATTTGTATCAATATTGTCAGAATAGCATTTCATGTCCAAAAAATATCAATATCAAATAACATGGAACCTCCTCCTCCTCCTCCTCCTCATTGTGAAAATATCCGGACGAGAAACTAGGCATCAATTTTACTTGGCCTTACAAGTCATGATATTCGAATGTTCATCCGTTCATGGGAGTATTAGAAAATGTGATTCGGAAGTAGCATTATGCTGACTAAGGTCATATGAATTACTAGAAAGTAGAAACTGATCTCGGAAATTTTGACCGGAACGAGGACAGAAAGGAGTTCAGCTGGACAAGGGAAAAATTGATGTTACATTAGGTGGACTATAGCTAAATACTTTCGAGATCATTCGTATTTTTCAAATTAAAACAAAATAGATGTATTCCTTAAAGCATTATAGTCCTAAGTGTTGAATATTATACGAGGCTTTGTTTTCTTTTTCTTCGTTTTTTTTTTTATTTGTTATTTTTTGTATATTTTGTTTTTTCGTTATTTTTTTTATTTACTTTTTTATCTTTACATCCATTTATTTTCGTTTTTTGCAAAGAAAGATAAAGTTGTTGAAATCTTTTTCTAACTCATTATAGGATATTCGTTTCCCTTTAAATCATAGAGAGGTCGTTACATCCACAAAGTGATAGACCTAGACTAGTATCATTAGCGATATATATGTCAAAGTTATTAATACAAATGTTCTCGGAAATCTCCTCCAATTCACTTTAATGAGCTCCTTTATTTCTTCGCGGGATCCAAATCTCATCCCATGCCATCTAAAGACATCTGTCGGAACTCATCATTATTTGGGGTCATTCTAAGGTCGTGCTGTTCTTCTCCCTCCTTTCCATTCACCTTCTTCCCTTTTCGTCATCTTCTTCATCTTCCTCTTCCTCTCCTCCTTCCTCTCCATTTACTCCTCCTTCTTCTTCTCCTTCTCCTCCTTCCTCTCCTCCTCCTCCTCCTTCTTCTTCCCCTTCTTCTTCTTCTTTCCCTTCTTCTTCTTCTTCCTCCTCTTCTTTGACTTTTCTTTTTTTCCCTTTTCTCTTTCACTCCCTTTGTTTGTGCTATAAGTCACTTTCCTACCATGGGGGTGGGGGGGGGGCTTGGGACAGTCCCCCCCCCACCCCAATAAAATTCAAACGTGTTTTTTTTTTTTTCTAATTCCATACCAGTGATTTACAAATATTGCTGAAATGACATGATTTTCCGGAGGTTTTTCCTCGCTTTTTGGTGACTTCCACCCCCCTCAAAAAAAGTTTTTACCTATTACGCCACTGCTACAAAGTGCTTGTCTTACAACATGAGCCTTAAATTCTACTGTGAACATGGTGAAGGAAGTTTGTCTATTGAATAAGATCTTAAATAGCCGCGAGACTGACATTGTCGGTCTCGCAGGCCTTCTGGCAATTTTTGCGTCCCCGAGACCGTCATTTTCGTTCTCTTGGCTGTAGATCTACTGGTATGGCCCAAGTGTATATTTATATAACAAAGTATACGCATCAACAACATACCTCAGATAGAGGAAACAAAAAGTAATGGAATACTTGTCTTTTCGAAGATGACATCCGGGATGACATATCCCAGGAGATCGTGCATGGCATTGTCACCGGGAGGTTAAGTGGATCATAATTTTGTCAAGATACGTCAAACCGTTCAATAATAAGGTACCTCTCACTCTACGATGCGTAGGTAAAACTAGGGGTGCGTTCAAGCGATTTTTTGAAGCTAGAATCACAAACATGAATCACAAATCAAAACGCTGTTACAAAACACGACTACTGCGAGAGAGCGTTCAAGCGATTTTTCATCAACGCTGATTCTTGCTCATTTCAAGCCCATCCACTGCGCATGGTACTGCGCAGTTTGACCCAGGAAGGTCAACTTTGGCCACATAATTTATTCGTCTCTATATCTTTCTTATGCTATTCTTTGTTTTTCATTTTATCTTTTTCTCTTTCTATCTTTTCTTATGTTATTCTTTGTTTTTTCTAATCTTCTTTTCTATCTTTCCTTATGTCATTTATTTTAACCTTTTTTCTATCTTTCCTTGTTATTCTACTCTTCCCATCTTTTCTTATGTTATTATTTGTTTTTTCCTATTTTCTTTTCTATGTTTCCTTATTTTCTTCTTTGTTTTTCCTTCTATCTTCTTCTCTTTCCATCTTTCTTTGTTATTCTTTTCTTCTTCCATCTTCTTCTCTTTAGGTATTTTCTGATGTTATTCTTCGTTTTCTCCTTTATTCTTTTCTATCTTTCCTTACGTTATTCTTTGTTTTTCCTTCTATCTTCTTCTCTTTCCATCTTTCCTTATGTGATTCTTTGTTTTCTTCTATCTTTTTTTTTTGGATCTTTTCTTAAGTTTTTCTTCGTTATTCCTTCTATTTTCTTATTTTTCAATCTATCTTTCCATATGTTAATCTTTGTTTTTCCTTCTATCTTCTTCTCGGTCCAGTTTTCCGCATGTTATTCTTTGTTTTTTCCTTCTATCTTCTTCTCTTTTCATCTTTCCTTATGTGATTCTTTGTTTTCTTCTTCTATCTTCTTTTTTCTGTCTTTTCTTATGTTATTTTTTGTTATTACTTCTATCTTATCTTTCAATCTATCTTTTGTTATTCTTTGTTTTTCCTTCTATCTTTCTTTTCTGTCCATCTTTCCTTATGTTATTCCTTGCTTTCTTCTTCTGTCTTCTTCCCTTTCCGTCTTTCCTTATGTTATTCTTTGTTATTCATTCCATCTTATCTTTCAATCTTTTCTTATGTTTTTCTTCATTTTTTTTTCTCCCATCTTTTTTTTCTATCTTTCCTTATGTTATTATTTGTTATTCATTCCATCTTATCTTTCAATCTTTCCTTATGTTATTCTTTGTTTTTTCTTTCTATCTCCTTCTCTGTCCATCTTTCCTTATGTTATTTTATGTTTTCTTCTATCTTCTTCTTTTTCGTCTTTTCCTGTTATTCTATGTTATTCCTTCTATCTCCTTATCTTTCAATCTCTTCTTCTATTATTATTTATTTTCTCCTATCTTTTTTTCTAGCTTTCTGTATGTTGTTTGTTTTATCTTTCTTCAAACCTTGGTGTGAAAGCAACAATAGAATCATGATTGAGATCTCCGTTGCGTTCAATCGATTTTTAGTGACCATGGTTCTGCAGAATCATGATTCAAAACGCACCTTTTTCAGCGTTTCATTTGAAAGACGTTTATTTTTACGACCTGCGAAAAATCAATTGAACGCAACCGTGGTTTAAACTAAACGTCTTTGAAAACCGTGATTCTAGGAGAATACGATTTTCGTTCTAACATCAGAAATGATTCTCGTACTACAGGCTTGAATCATCAAAACAAATTTCGCTAATAGAAAGCATGGCGGAATAGATATATTAGACATCTCAATTTATCTCGAAGTTATTTCACTCGACAATAAAGCAGCATGAAATTTCCTTGGCTAAATCCCCAGTCGGAAGTTATTGATTGGCAATCGAATTCCGAAAATCCTTTCCCCTTGGACGTGATTCAGTTGACTGATTTGACCATTAATGTTTATGTCAACTAAATTTCACATGGAGAGTAGATAATTTCATTACTGCCTAGATTATAATCCTGTATGGAAAGAAAGGCATTTTACGGAATTGGGATACAAATTTCAATAAGTGTATACATTTCATAACCATGATATTTTCGTAGACTTCATTTTATTCTTATCTTAGCACAACTCCACGACATTATGCACTAATGGTATATTTATCATGAATGAATAGATATATAGTAAATAATTTAATGGCATACACATGATTTCTAATTATGTTGATGTTGATGTTGATGTTGACGGCGTTGTTACCGTGGCACAAGCTATCTTTGACATTTCGATCACAGGAAACCCCTTTCCATCGCAAAGTTTTATATCTTTACACCAATTTTGGAAGCAATATTAGCCTTGATTGTATTCACATCCGCGTGTTCCTACCCTATAAGAGTCAATGCGATGTTCTTGATTTTGACGATTTTGTTGTCATTGCATGAGTATCCTCTACGGACTACCACGTTAGACAGTAATATAGCATCTGAACATTCACATGATGTTCCGTGACCTAAATAAGTAATTATGTTGCTGTTGATGTTAACCGTGTTGTTATCCTTACATGAACTGCCTGTATAGGGAGTTTGATCGTATCAGTGACCTAAATTGAAAAGTTCCCCTACCAATGACGCAGTTTACTCCCCCAATGTCACGTGCTAGTTATATTGGTTCAGTGCGAGATACACATCATTTTCCGAATGCATGGCATATTAGAGGTAACGACTTGGGCACAGTGGATGAACTTCAAAGGACACTCTTGAAAACTGAACGAAACATGAACAGTGTGTTTGAAAGTGGAAACTTTAAATGATATAGAATGTTGCGTCATTGTCGTGTTTGTGGTCAGTATGTGGAGCATTTCTATGATTTTATTTTCTTTATTCATTTTTATTTCCTTTCCCCAAAGCGTTATTTTTTCTTCTTCTTCTTCTTCTTCTTCTTCTTCTTCTTCTTCTTTTTCGTTTACGGCTATCCATCAAAAAAGGAATTGACAAATTTCAAGCTACCAACCGTAAGTTAAATATTTGCTTGACCATGCAGGACAAGCGTAATTGCCATACTCGATTTTAGTCCTTGGTAAGTCAGTCAGTAAACTGCTGATCATCATCCAAATTTTGTATTTCATCATCACTGTAGTTGAGCACCACGGTATTCACATGGCCGAATATTGTCTCTATTCAGTTTTTGTATAAGCATGAAATCTCAGTGGCGTATATATTCAACCTTTGAGTTGGGGGCGGAAGAGGGGGGTGCGGGGGCCAAGCAAAGTGCAGGGGCGGTATAGTCGAACGCGTTAGATCATTCTTCTATTCTCATCATCGTTATCATCGTTATGCTTGCAGGAAAGGACAGGCCTTCATACTCGCAATATTATATTCTTATTTTTGGCGTTGCATACTCCCCAGACGGCCTTCATTAGGCTTGTCCACGGTCAACAGATTAAGGAGTGCTACAGGGGCGGCGCTACAGGGGGGGGGGCAGGTGGGTGAATGCCCCCCTATGATTTTTCAAGTGATATAAAAACAGAAAAAAGGAGGAGAAAAAGAAGAAAAAAGAGGAGGAAGAAGAAAGAAGAGGGTGGGAAAAGAGAGGCCTTGGGCTTGCAACTATATAATACCCCCTATTTGTTCATTTAAAACGTCAATAAATTCACCTATGGGTCATCTTGCCCCCCCCCCCCCCCCCCATCAAAACACCCTGGCGCCGCCCCTGGAGTGCCATGATATTGCCACTAGAAATGCGAGCAGACGAGACTCAATTGATGAAGATGTGAAAGTGACCACAGAACATAACAGGATGACCTTTTCTGTCCTACCTATACTTCATCATATAGAATTACTATGAAATATCACTTAACTGTCATGGCAACCATCGACAACAAATATCACTGTCGGCTAAACACCGAAGCACGAGATAAGGACCTATAACATGTACAAGATGAGATGAAGAGAGCACTGGCATCACGTTTACTATGGGGGATCAAGGCATTACCCCTCTAACTTTAAGAGATTTCTTGTTTATCGAAATACTCGTTCTTCTCTTGACTTGAGCTTTAAAGAAAGTGCCCATAGAACTCGTTGCTTTCATGGAATCGGTCCAGATTCGATTATGCTCCTTTCAGGAAATTTCCTTTATCATTGGTTATATTTCTACTAATATTTGGAGGAAACCCATTACTAAGGGGAAACTGTCTGTCTGATTAATGAACGGTATTAAAAGTAGAGATATATTGTTAAGATACTCGTGGAATTTTAAGATGACAGAAATAGACCACGCAACTTATAGAATTAGTGTGATCTGCCGACTAACTATAAAGTAGAAAAAGGAAAGAGAAAGTTTAGGAATTACCTCAAAGAGAGCAGAATATTATTGTAAGTGTAATCTATTTCACAGAGTTAACCTAAGCAACAAAATAATGAAGTTTGTCTTTTCAGAATTGTAAGCTAGCAGATGAAAGCAATTGTTTTAACTGATATAGAAATGTCATAAACAAGAACAACATATGATTCTGTTATTTTGACGCAGCTGTCTCTTCAGATATGTTATGAAATACATGTTTTCTTCCATTTATGACTGTAATGAACGAACGAATATATAAGTGACTAGATTTATTAGTTTCGACTGTTTCCTATGAAATAGAAATTCTCTGATAGGGTTGAAATTTGATAAATTCAAACATTTGACAACAATTTTCGTGTAAAAGCATTTATTGGAAGTGAGAGAGTAAAGTCTTGTGGTTAGGTACTCATCCCAGAGGCATGGCGAGTATCGCGCCGGGATATTGGCTCTTATAATTAACAAATTGACAATGATGATATTGATGATGACGTATCGTGACTGTATAAGCATCTTCTAAAAAAGCATGATGTTCATATTTATTAAAGCATGTCAATGAAGAAAGTTTTCCACTTTTAGTAAAAAAACAAAAACAAAACAAAAACACCACCACCAACAACAATAACGGTTTGGAATATGAATTTGAAATGAAAATTGTAAGATATACTAAAATATTCCTCCTTCTTTTCTATATTTTTTCTGTTTTCCTCTTTCCATCTGTCTCTCCTCCCCCCCCCCCCTCTCTCTCTCCTC
>CM057151.1:28343764-28504316 GCA_029962745.1 Echinometra lucunter
GTGAGTTAAAGGGCTAGGTTAGTAAAAATCACGAGGTAGGGATTATATGCTACGGTACTTCCCACACCATGTGTAAATTATGATAGCGAGCTCTCCCCCCCCCCCCCCCCATGCACGACTAACGCCCATCTGATGAAATTATTATTCATGCTTTTACGACGAGTTCACTACAGTTCACATGCCAAAGTCAACAGACACATTATACCGACCTTTTTCATATAATGAATAGCGACGTCTCGAGAATGGTATCGATTAGATCTTCCTCGGTAGTAATGTCTTTCATGCACTGAATGGGTACAATCTGGAGTTTGAAGCACCGGAATATGTGCCCCCCCCCCCCCCCCCTCCCGCACGACTTAACGCCCATCAAGAAAAAATTATTAACCGTTAAATACAGCTCACATGTCACAGTCAAGGCACATTATTACCGGCCTTTTTCAGAATGCTATCGATTAGATCTTCCCCGATTATTAATGTCTTTCATGATCTGGATGGGTGCAATCTGGAGTTTGAAGCACCGGAATCAATGTGGCTCTCCTCAACGGACACCTAACCTCGATCTCAAGGGGGAACTCTCCGGGACACGCGCCGCTCAAAACAGGAAATCGGCGAGTTCCGACACCGAGGTTCGATAAAAGTTTAATTTTGAAGGAATAAAAAACGTGGTAATTTTCAGGCCTTTTTAGGCGCCAAACAGCTGATCTTCTCCTGTTCATTGACTGAGAAGATGTGGTTATTATTTTTTTTAGAGGAAGAGCCAAACCCAGAGGAAAGTTGGTGACATTGAAACAATAAGATCACAACCACTTATTGGCAATCACAAGAGACAGGAAATTAGCCAAGTTCAACTATTTTTTTTTCTTTAGAATTTGACTTTGCCCTTTTTAACAAATAAACCGAAATGGATCGTTTCCTTTTTAACAACTTTTTATTCCAGTTGACCTCAAAATAGTCGTTTCCCTGTATGATTATATTAGACCATAATATAAATGCATTTCTTGAAACAACTGAAAGGTCGCGTCACCCTACTAAATCGTGTTGTTTATTGGTCGATTTTTTTTAAACTCCATAGTCGAATCATCCTAAAATTCGGACCCGGGTAATTCGAAATTCAAAGTGGAAATGAAGAGATATTAAAAACGAAACAAAAAGTAATAACATTTGTAGATGGGAATTTTAAGTGTTATTATTATTTAAAAAAAAACAACATTGCACACGTTGGTATCAATAATGCCTATAGCATTTTCATTTTATTAATTTGATGTACGATAAAAGAGCAATGTATATGCCTTGCTCAAGGGCATAAGTGCCGTACCGCGGGGATCGAACCCCCGACTTTCGCCTCTCCAGTCAAGCGCCTTAGACCACTCGACCACGGCACTTCCACTGTAATTATACAATGACCCCCCCCCCCCCCCACACACACACACCACACACACTCACACCGCCACCACCACCACCACCACCACCACCACCGTAAAAAAAAGTGATGGCGATGGTAGTCAGATACATGAAGAAGGAGAAGGTACCAACCAAAAATTTACAAGGATTTTAGAGGCGCTTATCATTACTAAATTAGAATATTTTCGCCTGAAACAAAAAGAAATTGCCGTTGAGCTTCAAGGAGATGATGTTGATGAAGATTAACATTTTAGACAGAATCCACATGAACCCATCCATGACATGGCAGGATTTATTTGAAGCCTTATTTGACCAACTTTTCTTCTTAAAATTGGCATCATCAGTATTTTTCTTTTAATTATTGCTAATTTTTTCTTATAAAATATAAAGTGACAGAAGTATGCTAATAAGTTTAAAATTGCCAATTTGCATGGGAAAACACAGATATCGAGCTTTCCATAGTGTTGCCAATTTAAGGATTTTAAGTGCTTATTTTCCTCTAAAAAAATTCAGCATCAAATAATGTTAACGCAACCAAAACGGGCTCAGTATGTGCAGAAATTTCTGCTCTTTCTGCTCTTGTATTTATGTTTCTTTTAGGGCTGATGGATCAAAAGTTATTGGGCCAAATCACACGTTATGGGCCTGTAATGCTCGGCGCACACTGCACGATCCGACTACGATCCGACTACGATCCGACTACGATCCGAAATATATCCAATGTAAATTTATATAGAGTAACTTTAGAGAAAACGTTTGGCATTTTGAAAGTTTCACAGCCGTTAAGTATAAGTATAACACACGGGAAGTGCATGGCATACGTGTTTCCAGTCAAATGGCAAAATGGAGAAGCAAAGAGATGGAGCGGGTAATTTTGTAGAGGATGACTGCCGCCACTCCCCCCCCCCCCCCCCCCCCCATCCCATAAATATAGACGCACGCTACATGGCCCCATCTTCTTACAGCCGCGGATCCAGGATTTGGATGAAGAAGGGGTACAAAAGGCAAATTTGAATATAGGGGGCGCAGACTAAATTTTTTCCTAGATAAAGCAATATTAACATGTAACTATGTTCAATGTGTGACTCTCAAAACTAAGAGGGGTCGCGCGTGCCTGGATCCGCCACTCCCATGATTCATCGTCAATTTCGACAATCCCTGGAGCGTGGGAGAGCACATTATCGGAACATGACTTGCGTGATATCTTGGACATGAAATCCAATCTTTCATCACCAAGTCCATGATCGCAAGAAATCTCTAGACGAACATACCTAGTGCCTAAGGACACGATAAGTGACATGTATGACAAACAGGTGAACACAGACAGACGGGGAGAGAGAGAGAGAGAGAGAGAGAGAGATGTATTACGATTTCTGCTCAGACAACACAACATTTAAATGTCACGGACAACGACAGTTTTAAAGACAAAATTTTTATTTTTCTATACATATTTAGGAATTCACTAAAAACAATGCCACACTGATGGAATGGTATGAAATGATTAGGATCACTTTTTGATAATTCTACCATTTTTTTTTCAATTTCTAGCTACAGATCCCTGTCAAAAGAACAACGGATATAATTTCTCCCCCCCCCCCAAAAAAAAAAAAGAAATCTGAGAATTCGCTCTTTGACTTGTTCGTAAACTTCCTAAATAAAAATAATGAATGAATAAGAGAAAAATAGCCTACCTTTCTGCCGTCATGACGATTCCAAAAATGACAATGATAACTTTTATTTTATGTACCGAAGTACAGACTTTGAAAACATACTTCATGATATAGTCTGAGGGAAATGATTTATGTCAAAACATAGCATTTCAAATGACAATCAAGTCGGATCAAAATCAAGACTCGCCCAACTGTTGACATATTAACTTCTTGAAGAAGGGCGAGACATCCTAAACATCATGGCCTTAAAGGTCTACTATTGAAAGAGAATAATTTGTGCTGACTGTTGTTTTTTACTCATAATATTATTTACTTGTTGATTACCAGAGTACCAATTTTCATAAAATCCAGTGGCGTAACAGCCGGGGGGCAGGGGGCAGAGTGCCCCCCCCCCAAGGATTTCAGCGGGAAAATCCGACAAACCACCGGGAAAAAATGAAAGGAAGGGAAAGGTAGAAAAAAGGAAGGGAGAAAGGGAACGAAAGAAGAAAAGGGAGAAAGAAGAGGAGAAAGGGAAAGAAAAGAGGGGAAGGGAAAAAAGAAGAAAGAAAAGGGAAACAAAAGAAATGAGGGAGAATTTAGTACCAAAACCCCGGAGCTTCCGGGGGCTCCAGTCCCTGGACCCCCCTCAGGGGCTTTGCCTCTGGACCCATTCAGAGGCCCTAAGGCGGGCCCCTGGGCCCCACCTGCTATGGGCATCGCAACAAGCTACTCGCTGTGCGGGCTCACCCCCGTATATTCTAGACTTATAGTTACCGGGAAATTTGTGGCTCTGCCCCCCTCCCCCCGATAGGAGGCACCTGTTACGCCGCTATAAAAGTCGTCATTAGATTCGTCATTAACTTCATCATCATCATCATCGTCGCCGTCATTATTGCATCTTTGTTATCTTTCTGGCCGTCTTCGTTAACATCAGTTTAATCTTTCCTGCAAATCCGTTCTGATGATCAACAAAATACACCTGAAAACGGTATTCCATGCTTCATTCTGACCTTGGAAAATATTTTTGGTGGGTTCTCGAGTGGTCTGTTGGTGTCCATCATAAACCATAGTCAGAGTCAGAATTAATAAAAGGGAATTCCGCTCTCTTCCAATATAAAATAATGGAAAATGATATCAAAAGATAATGTCCTAATTAACCACTTTCCCCTAAGGGAAATTCATTTTTTGACAGGATTTCAACTGCAATCAAGTTACAGATTTTCTTTTTATATTTAGTCAATTGCACTTTCAAACAAAATTAATGAACCAAACTTTCACTTTTTTCTAGCTATCTTTAGACTCCTTAAAACTATCTTCAGACAAATTTAATGTCAGAGGTCTGTCTGGCGTAGCGAGGACTGAAATGCTGAAAATAGGGTTAATGTTGGGCCTTTCAATGAATAAAATGGTATATGCATAGGTGAACTGCTGAACAGTGGGGGGGGGGGGGGACTTGGAGATTTATTGCTTGGATATCCGAAGCTCGTTTATGTGTTGACATTGGCTTGTAATTTTATTGTAAGAAAAAAATCAATTTCGGTTTTATTGTAAAAAAGAATTTTGTACTTGACAAAAGTCCGAAGGCTCATATTATCATATTTACAAGGTCATAAGATAAGACGATATTTATATTGAGATTATTAGAAAGGCCTTTGCCACTGACCGATCATGAATTTGTACGCAATATTAGGATTTCCCTTGTATTAATATTAAATTTCCTTCCATTAATCGGCAGATCTTGTTAAATAATTGCACTGCCTTGGATGATCTAGAAAGCATTAATGCTATACTTTGGCAGCCATAAGACAACCTATTCGGTTGTCTCCGGAGTATCAAGGGACGAAGGTTGAAGATTCTTCCCGGAACACTTGAAAACATTCGGGACCCACGTGACCGGTATGTGACGTCAATTCGTAGACGCCACACCTCTCGTGTTACCTTGATTTCCAAGATGGCCGCTATCATCCAGACGGAAGCGGATATCCTTAATGTCGAAGATAACACACCCTTGAGGGAGGGGAAGGGGACTCACCCTGTCTTTGAGACATTTCAATGACTTAAGAAAAAGAAGCTCATGCCATGAAGGAATATCTAACCAAGAGAATTCAAATATGATACCAAATGCTCTCTATGAACATAATGAACCCATAAGGCAGGCCTGTTTCTTCGAAATGATCCCAATCAAACTATTAAAAACGAGGTGAAGCCATGGCATGCCGGAAAATAGATTGCAAACTTGTTTATCTACATGTATATACACCTATGTGCATAAACACACAGGCGTAGCCAGGAATTTTCAACGGGGGGGGGGGGGGGGGGCAGCAAGGCAAGGGAGTGAAGCGACCGAGCGGGGGGACGTGTGGGAGGGGGATTTTTGAAAATTTGTGCATGAAAATGGCATTTTCGGCACACTAAACTTCAGTATTAGGGGTAACTTATATGAGAAGTGGCATATACTAATCCCTTATAATCCCCCCCCCCCCCTCCTCCCTCGCTTTTTATTTTTCCACTCCGATCCGATCAACGTGGGACGATGGCCCCTGGCTGTGGCGCCGGAAGGCTCTGAGGTTGCACACGACCGGCTGGTGGACCCTTTGCTAGACCAGTGAAAACGGTGTGCGAAGCCAGTTTTTTTCTGGGAGGGAAGAAAAGAGTTAAGCGACCAAAGACAGTGATGAAGCTATTTCTCAACCGGGGGGGGGGGGGGGGGGGTCCAATCCCACAGTAGGGTAATTTAGAGGATATGTACATCAAAATGGCATTTTTGCCAATTTCATTTTTATTATTATAGGCGTACTAGGTAATAGTGGTAAAGACAAATCCCCTTCCCTCTTAATTTTTTTATTCTCCGATCAAGAGGGGGTAATGACCTCCGTGTGCCCCCCCCTCCCGCTACGCCTACAGTGTATGTCCTCATTTAAGGACTAACGGAATTTTAGAATTAGTTTGATTTGTGTTGTCAGCAGTACCATTTTTCTTTCTTTCTTTTTTCTTTTTTTTTTTTTTTTGCTCGCCGATCAACAGGGGGGCGCCATGGCCCCCTTGTGCCCCCCCCCCCCTTAGCTACGCCAGTGCATAAGCATACCAACGCTTCAAGCAGTTTTCCACGTATATGTACACTCTAATTTCTGCGGAGTCAAATTTGCCGAATTAATTTGACTCGGAATGGTGTGGCGTCAACAGAGAATCGACTAAATTCTAGTCGAAGTAACTCCATCCCGAGTCAAATTAATTCGGAAATCCGAGTCACTTTAACTCCGACTAGAGCTGACTCCTTTCTGAGTCAAATTTGACTCTGCAGAAATAATTGCAAAAAAAAAAAAAAAAAAAATCTGAGGGGAATGGAGAGACTACAAGTTATGTATGAAATCGGATAGTATGGAAAAGAGGAACTTATCAATTACAGATAGGATGAAGGAGGCCGACATCTTTCCGTAGACAAAGGATAATGATCACATTAGAACACAACTCATTCGACACAGATAGTTTGCATTTGCATCCACCCTTGAAATCACATCCTCCCTACATTGTCTTTGCATTCCTCTATCTCTCTCTCTCTCTCTCTCTCTCTCTCTCTCTCTCTCTCTCTCTCTCTCTCTCTCTCTCTCTCTCTCTCTCTCTCTCTCTCTCTCTCTCTCTCTCTGTCATTCTCTCTCTTGACGTATTTCTCTGGCGGAACTTGACGCATGACTGGTGTAGCGGTAGTGCTCCTAACAAACGATGACGGAGCTCATCTTTCGACTATAAAGGTAGCATCTTCAGCAAAGATCAAGGTCATGATCAATGTCAACGGTAATCATCGAGTATTCGTCACTCCTTACAAGCTCTGTTCCTACTCCTCCTCCCGGCTCCTCCTGCGACTCAGGTAACTAAATTTCAAAACGTTAATTTGCGGTGAAGAATTTGCATTATTATAACATACTAAATTACCGTCTAGGGGCAAGATATTATATTGGTGGTAAAGGGGGCAACTTTCGAGTATATGAAATTGGAAATATATCCAAACATAAAATTGTGTTATCATTATCAACGTTATTAGTATTATTTTTCGAAAGACACTAAGATATTGAGGAAAGCTGCACGTAAAAAGAGGAAAATGCAACAAGGGTGTTGTAGTCAGAAAATCTGAAACAGAGAGAATAGAGATGGGAGAGGAGTGAGAGGGGAAGAAAGGAGAAGGAGAGGAGAATTAATAGACATACGGGCGAGAGCGCGCGAGAAAGATAAACTGACAAAGAAGCAGACTGAGACAGAAGCGACATGTTTCTGAAGACAGAGATACAAACATACTATATATACATGTATAGTAGATATAAGAGATGGAAATTAACAGTTAGCTCTCCCAAGCTACCTGCAGGGAATATTAAAATTTTTCTATTCATGTATGTAATATTGAGAGTTTATACTAAAAATAAAAAACATGAAATTATTTAGCCCTGCAATAAATAGTATAGATAAACGAGTTTCAAAAGCAGCCAGAGAGGGGAAAACGGAACTTTTGACATGATTAGGAGGAAGGAGCCAGGTTTATGAGGAGACCTGGGGTACTAGTGGAGGAAAGGGATGATACCGCAGAGGGAAAAGAGACCAGAAAATATGATTAAAAAGGAGGAATATCAGAGATTTAAAGGGGATTTATGAAGAAGAGATGAAGGACAGGGAAGGTGTAAAATAAAACATCACTCTGCGCGTGGACCTTGACCTTATAAGGTCAAACTGATCGTGTGTACGTGTACGGAAGACCACCAGAGGGACGGTGTCGCTCTTCACGCGGAACTGGCAAGAGATCGTGTGGCATTTTAATTAGTACGATGAGTGAGACTCGGCAAGAGGATGGAGAAAGTAAACGATTGGGGAAAGAAAGAGGAAAAAAAGAGGAAAAGATAAGAATATGCCTTGAAGCATTTCATGTACGAGTTCAAGATGAAAGAAGGAGAAGGGTTGATATTAAACAGCTAAGCCAGGGAGCTAAGCAACTGGATCGTAATTTGAATAAATATTTGAGTAAAAGTTATGCAAAAACGTCTAAAATATATGTCAACATAATGCCATGACCTAAGCCAAATTACATTTTACGAAAAATAAATTGATTATGATGAAAGAAACTGCAAACATTCTGCAAAGAATATGGGGAAAATTAAGTATGAAAAACAGAAGGACGTCAAAACTCCCACGCTGTTTATAGTCAAAACGATGGACACTCGGAATGGATGTCATAAACGTCTGTTTGCAGGTTTCTGATGTTGCTGTCATAAATTAGTTATGGAGGTTTCAGATTTAAATCCCCTAATCGTCTGCCCTGAAGCGTGACAATCCTATCATGTCTATTTTTATGAGCTTCATTTTCTCAAAACTGCCCCACCTCTTATGCAGTCTTGGATAACATGAATGAAGTAAGTGTCAGGAGGACTGGCGGGGGGGGGGGGGGGGGGGCTCGGAGAGGGGGCAGTCCCCCCCCCCCCCCAAATAAAAATGAATAAATAAATTAATTAATTAATTAAATACAAAAATAAAATGAATTAATAAATTAAACTAAATTAAATAAAAGAAAACAAAATAAAATAAAATAAAAATGATAAAGAAAGAAAATTTCAAACGTAGTTTATTTCTAATTCGATAAAAGTGACTTACAAATGTTGCTGAAATGACATGGTTTACCGGGGTTTTTTTTTTTTTTCTTCTTCTTACTTTTGTGTAACTTTTACTTTTCTGCCCCCCCCCCCCAAAAAAACAAAGTTTTTGCTCATTACGCCACTGTGTAAGCAATAACCTGGACCTAGATCCCATGCCTATGCTTTCAGGCTAAACTTCGACTGGGAATCTCGTCTAGACTCTGTGTATTTGTATTAATTAAAAGGCGTCACGACGGCCATGTCTATGTCGGAATATTGCATGAGTTATGGCAGAATGGAGGAAATTAGGAGGAAGGGGGAAAAATGATTGAGAGAGATGGGAATGGGGGAATTTGAAGCATGATGCTAGGCAAAGTTGACACTAGAGGAGGAAGAGAGCAAGAGAGAAAAAGAGAGGAGCATGGCACAAAGATATAAAGCACAAGAAAAAAGAAAAAGTGTAGCGAGTTGGAGAGAAAGAGAGAGAGAGAGAGAGAGAGAGATATCATGAAAAAGAGAGGGGGATGGAGGAAGTGAGAGAGAGAGAGAGGGGGGGGGGAAGGGGTCACACACTTAGAATTGAAGGTCCAATTTTGCACCCTAAATGCAACACTGGCAACACCTTTTGGGGTGCAATCTTGCACCCTACATGAAAAAGGTGCAAATATGCATCATTTTGTACTTGTTTGCACCCAGAAATGCCCGTCTGCACCCTTAAAGACCTGTGCAAACTTTGCACCTTTGAGAGTGCAGAAATTAATGCTTCTTAGGGTGCAAAGTTGTACGTAGAAAAGAGCTCCCAGTGTTGCATTTGGAGGGTGCAAGATTGAAAGTGGGAGAGAGAGAAAGAGAGAGTAAGTAAATTATGGGGAAAGTTAAGAGTATTAGAGTTAAAAGACAGCAAAACAAATTGACACCTTGGATATGCTTTGGAGGGTAATGCGCTATACATTTAATATACTTCTCATATATGACATTCACATACTGTACATCTTCAATACAAAATTGCACTGTTAATAATATTCTCATAGTGACCAACAGCATGGACCATAGTTTAATGCTTATGTATTTCTTGACACTGTCTGAAACATGAGACTATTCATGGAAATCTAAGACAAAATGAAGAAAACATAACTCTCAAGTACTGTTTATTATAAACAAATGTGAAACAATGACATCTAGAAAAAAAGAGAGAGAGAGAGAGAGAGAATTTTTAATAAGTTGAAGAAATTGGTAATCTTTCCCATCAATATCAATTTTGTTTTATGAAGCCTACATACATACATGGGAAATATCTGTTTTCATTTTTTTTCTTATCCACTAACTGTGGATTTACACTGCTATCCACTGACCTAAATGAAACACCCAACAACAGCACAAATCATAGACTAAAAGTATCTTTAGTACTTGTATACATAGTTTGGCGGATGTTACTTTGTACTTGTACAGCTCCATAGAATTACTTGACACAATTTTTTTACTTTCAAGAATGTGATAGTTTTCCCCTAAAATATCATCAAAATGAGTTGCAGGTCAATCCCATACAGAGTCTGGGCTTTGGAACATATCTGCAGCTTACAGTATAGAATTATAACTAACAATGAAAGCAGGCCTCAAATCCAAATCACAAGTTTTACAAATTGAATATCTTTATCACACAAAGTACATGAATGGTACTAGCATTTCATTTTGCACCTTAACAGCATAATGTTTCATCTGATTATGATGAAATTCAATTAAAATATGTATGTTTGTGTGTAGCACGCTTGAGTTGAACTATATTTAGACAAAGGAGAGCATACTGAATGGCTTGAAATACATGTTCAACCCTGTAATCGTACTTCAAAGCAAGAAAATAGGGTACACTAATGTTACAAATCACTATAGGAGTAATGAAGATAATAAAATGAAGGATAATTGTTCAATTGTTCACAATTTTCTGTTTACCATCCCTTTTCCTTGATCATTTATTCAGCTTTAGGACATTCTAAAGGCATGATTCCACATTTTCATGAATTTTTCTTCACGGAAATAATGAAACACAAGCATTGCTGCTATTAAGTAAATATCGACCTAGCAAAGGAGGTTAAAACTACAGAGAGTACAACATCCATCTTTATGAATAAAATCACAACTAAAAATACGAGTCCACAAGGGTAACTAGCCCTCACAGTAAATATGCCATTACAATCTTAATAGATTCTATTCAATGAAACGATTGAATGCAAATTCATGCATAATATAAATCTGAAGGGAGGAAACATTTTCATGTGATAATATAATTCTTTACTATTTTTCTTACACACACACACAAAAAAACCCCAAACCCGGACCACATCGGAAAATTACCTTCAAGGCAATTCTCCTCAAAATCAAAAATATATTACTGCTGTGCGATTCACTTTCATACACGTCCTATCATCATTTTTAATTAAAGCTTATACCAAAGAAAACAGAGACATAGCATTATCATCTTTGTATGTACACATCAGTCTCTGATTCGCATTTTGCCATTCAATACTGACAGAATATCGAATTTTCCTACCTACAAATAAAGGTTTCCAAGGATGTCATGAAAACATGGGTGCCTCTCTTTTTAAAAAAAAAAAAAATCAAAAGATATTAAAGCCATTGAGTAACTTTCAAAAATTTGAGCTGCATGGCCCTGCATTATCATGTCAAAATATGAAGTCCTAAAAAAAAAGAACTTCAAATGCATCATCACGTGCCTCACAAAAAGTGAAAATATACAAGTGACCAGAAATGCAGACCCTTTACCCCATACACTGCAGTGTTATCAAAAACATACCCCAGGATAATTTTGCAAATTCCGTTATTCAGTGACAGATATGTTGATACTAATTTCTCATATTTCAAAACCTTTATATTCCTGGTTGTTTACTTATCCTTCTGAAAATCTTTATACAACACAGACATCAAAATTCAACAATTTATTAAATCAAACCTCCACAAAGTTACTGGATCTCTTTAAGAAGTATGGGGTAGGTTTAGGTCTTTCTCCATTCATTGTCATCTTGGACCTTGATATTCAATTCTCTCCAGCAACTTTGGATGGAGCAATCTGGAGGCATTTCACATCCACATACACAATGACAATGACATATGACAAAATACATATATGATGCCCATATAAGGAATGAAGTTGGCAAGGAATGTATTCAGTACACAATGTATAACATAACAATCACACTCAATATAGATGAAAGGAGCATCAACTTACATACATCTGTCACAACTTTTACATTCATCACAGAACAAACATAATACAGCGAATCACAAAATATATATTTAGTATTAAAGCTTGTCTGTTGGGCTTTCAGTGAAACTCGGATGACTGCCATGTCACAAACCCCTTTGACTGACAACAGAGTTTGGATTAGATCATGTTGATATGCTGAGGGATTAGTTGATGTACTTCCATGCTGTTTGAGCAACATTAAGTACATCCTTAATTTGACTTATGGCAATTGACATCCAGCTTTACAAGATTTTAATTTCTACGATGTGAACGCATCCATGTGACATTAATGTATCAAAGAAGAGTAGCCCTGCTTTGGGATAGCATTTGTGAACATGCTTTAGAGAACTCCAGCAGTATACAGAAAATTTTGATTTTAGAGTGTGAACTTATCAACAGAGCCATATATCAAAATGATAGACTTTCTATATGGCCAACTGATAGAGACCTGTCCCACTAATAAACGATATGATTCTAGAGTGTGAACTTGTCCACGGTGCTACTGATATACCTTATTATTATTACAGTCCTGCTATTTGGCCAGGTGGCAGAGACCTGTTCAAGTACCGTATCATAACAATATGATTCTAGAGTGTGAACTTATCCTTGATGCCATCGATGTACCTAAGAATGATGTCTTTGCTTTGTAGCCAGGTGACCGAGCCCTGTCCCAGGAATGATTCTAGAGTGTGAACTTATCCATGGTGTTATCGATGTACCTCAGGATGATAGCCTTACTATGTGGCCAGAGACCTGTCCTAGTAATCTATCAAAATGATATGATTCCAGAGTGTGAACTTATCCATGGTGCCATCAACGTACCTCAGAATGATGTTCTTGCTTTGTAGCCAGGTGACCGAGACCTGTCTCAGTAATCTATCAAAACGGTATGATTCTAGAGTGTGAACTTGTCCATGGTGCCATCGATGTACCTCAGAATGATAGCCTTACTATGTGGCCAGGTGACAGACACCTGTCTGAGTTGGTTAGCTGTAGAGGTACAGTTGAAGGGTTTGGTCATGTAGCACTTGACACACTTGGTTGATGAACTGATCATCCCTCCCAGCAGTGATGCCCCAGACTGCAGAAAAGTGAATCAGAAAGAATCTTCTCATTTGTATCTTACCATAAAAAAGTATGCTGGCACTCACCAAAACTAAACTCATTTCCAAAAGGGTGTAAGGACAATGAAGATAGAAAAGAAAATTAAGATACACATTTCAACATGCCTCTTCTGCCTATCATTCCTTCCTATATTCCGTGACAAAAAAAAATAGTCAATTACCATGACAATGTTGTGTGCTGGTCAGGAAGACCCTCAGCAGGGCATTTCCAACCAATTCATGCTGCTGGGAATTTACCTGCTAATGCCTATCTGCCAGGCATGGAACCACAAGGTATTTTATTAATGTAGTTACTTGATACTCACATGTAGTACATTGACTTACCTGCCAGAAGCAGAGCTTTGTGTCGCCAAATGAATAGGATGCCAGGTGCTTGCCATCAGGTGAGAAGGAGAGGGCAGTCACAGCCGTCTGGTGACCAGACAGAATCTAAGCAAGGGAAACATGCAACATTACTGGGAATTACATTACAGGCCACTGTCAATGGACTCATTCATGATGTAAAACAAATCCAATTTATTACTTGTCTAGAGGAGTGTACTTTCATTATACTGTCCAAAACTAAAGGGCTGATTCTCTAACATATTGCAACAACCATGGTCATTATGATTGTATATTTCATAAGCACAGTAAATAAATGTCATTTACATTCTGAATATTCATATCAACTCAAATCATGTGAATCTACAAATAATTCTTTCACATATCGTAACAACCATGACCATTATGACTGCATAACAGTACTAAATTTTTATCATTTACATACTAAATATGCAAATAACCCAAAATATGTGAATCTACAAATAATTCTTTTATCTGAACAGTGAACATCACTGCTTCGTAGACATTAGTAGAGTTTAACCACTCTCTCTATGTCTCCCTGTCTGTCTCTCCCTGTTTATCTGTCTCTATCTTTCTCTCTCAGTTTCTCTCTTGGTCTCTATCTCTCTTTCTCTCTAACCCTCTCTCTGTCACCTTGTCTCACCTGAGTCTTGCCACTCTTGAGATCATGCATGGAGATGGCTCCTGTCTTGGCACCCACGGCCAGCCTCTTGCTATCAGGCCAATACCTTTCTCTCTTTCCCTCTATCTCTCTTTCTCTCTAACCCTCTCTCTGTCATCTTGTCTTACCCGAGTCTTGCCACTCTCGAGGTCATGCATGGAGATGGCTCCCGTCTTGGCACCCCGAACAGCCTCTTGCTGCTTGGACAATATCCTTCTCTCTCTTACTCTCTCTCTCTCTCTTTCTAACCCTCTCTCTGTCACCTTGTCTCACCGGAGTCTTGCCACTCTTGAGGTCGTGCATGGAGATGGCTCCTGTCTTGGCACCCACGGCCAGCCTCTTGCTATCAGGACAATACCTTTTTCTCTCTCCCTCCATCTCTCTTTCTCCTTAACCCAGGCCTCGAATTTCATAAAATTTGGGTCACGGCCACTTTTTTGGGAGGGCACATATCCTCTCAGAGGGGCACATATCCTCTTAGAGGGGCACCAAGGCCAAAATGGGACCTGACGTACTCATGCCACGGCACAATGCATAAACGCGCATTTACGCTTTGTCCACAGTAGTTCATTCATGCTTCTCACTTATAATTACGCACGGTGGCAGTATTTTAGGGGTTCAAGCGTAGCTAGAATTTAATTTTTTGGGGGCAGTAGTGGGGGAATGCAAGGTGCGCAAATTAAATATTGAGCATACAAAGTGTACTCCTAGGGGGAAGGGTGCAGGGAGGGGGGAGTTTCCCCCCTCCTGCGCAAAGCGCGGAAGCTCTGAAGTTTCTTTTTCCTTCCTTGTCTGCTCCTGCTCTTCCTACGTTCTCTTATCCTTTTCTCTTCCCTCTGATGCTTTTTCTTTCTTTCAGGGGTGTGAGTGACCACAAATAAACAGAGCTGAAATCACAAAAGCTCCTATACTTTTGTACAGAGGAAGTCCACAAAAAGCTGACATTAAGTTGAAAATCAAAACCAAAAAAAGCTGAAATCAGTTTTAAAGCTGAACTCTCACACCCTTGTTCTTTCTTTTTGCCTTTTTTTTTTTTTTGGTGAGACTGCCCTCTGGCTATATGGATGAATCAAGTAATTCCATTTGAGATTATTATCATTAATTCATGTGGATAAAGCTTAAAATGAGAAATGAGAGAGGACAGAATCCTAGATCATCTTAAAGTATTTATCACTCGATGAATTGAATTGTTAATTGAGGTGTTCATTTCTTTCCTTCTCATCCCTTCTCCCCTTCCTTTCTCAAGAAAAAATTGTAACTGTTACAGGATAAGCTGGTGAAGGTGTGTGGTGCTTTGTGGAGTGAATGGAAGAAAGCAAAACTAAAAATAAAGATGGCCTCAGGCTCAGATGCAGCACAGAAGAGAAAATGTCCCCTTCTATTATTTATTGGATTGTTGTTAATGTCATTACATAATCTTAAGCAAATCAATGTCCAGAAAATAATATTAGCATCTCATGTAAACCAAGCGAAGAAGTGGTTTACATGTTTAATTGAGTACACACTCAATGCAAGTAGGTCTAAGTAAATTTTCATCACTTCCTATACCCTAACCCAAAACAAAGTAATTTTAAAACGCAGAACTTCACAGAATTAAAGTTTCATCTTTTGGGGTTCTAATATTTTTTTCTAGATATCACATATCTTCACAAAATATGTTAAAACTAATTATTTAATCAAATATCAACCCTAAAATGCCCTAAAAGCTGAAAAAATAAACTATTACCACGACTGAAAAATCTTGAAATCACCAGCCCAATGAGGCAGTTTCTGCAGGATAACTCCCCCCAGAGCTCGGGGAGCAATTGACTCTGAAGGAAGGCCTACAGCCCAAAGCAGCTGACTAAAAACATCGGCGGCGCGCGCTTCTTTAAATAGTAATGATGTTCAGATACCACTCAAGATAAGTTTCACTGACATTTTGAAAAATAAAATCCACACACTATATCAAAATTTTATTAAAATATCGGCACTCAAGACCAGAAATAACCTTGATAATCAGAAGTCAGGGTAGGAACCGCCAGGTCATTCACTACTTGCACTTACACATACACTACACACTACACTGCACTGGTACATGTGGGACTGAGCAGTTAATGATACTGGCCTTCTACGATCATGGCGATATCGCAAACTTAAGGGTCTCTCCTGTTGTTGGAAAAGGGTGCATTTTGTGCTAATTTGAAATATTTTGACACAAAATAAAAAGGAAAATTCAGGGTTTTATTTTTTTTTAATGTAGTATGAGTTTCTTAGATTGGAGGGCATCAAGGCCACTCAGAAAATTTTGTGGCCGTAAACCTTCTGATTTTGAGAAGGGCATCCCGGCCAGTGGGTGGGGCATACCGGCAAATTGCCGATGGCCGGTGGGTATTTCGAGCCCTGTTAACCCTCTCTCTGTCATCTTGTCTTACCCGAGTCTTGCCACTCTCGAGGTCATGCATGGAGATGGCTCCCGTCTTGGCACCCCGAAGAGCCTCTTGCTGCTTGGACAATATCCTTCTCTCTCTTACTCTCTCTCTCTCTCTTTCTAACCCTCTCTCTGTCACCTTGTCTCACCGGAGTCATGCCACTCTTGAGGTCGTGCATGGAGATGGCTCCTGTCTTGGCACCCACGGCCAGCCTCTTGCTATCAGGTCAATACCTTTCTCTCTTTCCCTCTATCTCTCTTTCTCTCTAACCCTATCTCTGACACCTTGTCTCACCTGAGTCTTGCCACTCTTGAGATCATGCATGGAGATGGCTCCTGTCTTGGCACCCACGGCCAGCCTCTTGCTATCAGGCCAATACCTTTCTCTCTTTCCCTCTATCTCTCTTTCTCTCTAACCCTATCTCTGACACCTTGTCTCACCCGAGTCTTGCCACTCTTGAGATCACGCATGGAGATGGCTCCTGTCTTGGCACCCACGGCCAGCCTCTTGCTATCAGGCCAACACCTTTCTCTCTTTCCCTCTATCTCTCTTCCTCTCTAACCCTATCTCTGAAACCTTGTCTCACCTGAGTCTTGCCACTCTTGAGATCATGCATGGAGATGGCTCCCGTCTTGGCACCCACGGCCAGCCTCTTGCTGCTTGGACAGTAGCTCAGCATGTTGAAGCGGCAGATGGACGGGAACACCTCCATCAGCCCCTTGGACTTCACCTGACTAGTGTCCAGCGAGAACACCACAATGTCCACAACCTAGCCAGAAACAAACAAAACAAATGAAGAGTAATGATATCACAGTATGCATCACAACTTACTCAGACATCTAACACTGGTATGGAATAATGCTTGTCTGTGGATATTCAGAACAAACAGCCTCACACAGAGTTCTTTCACGGTATCTCTGTAACCCTTCAGGTCAATACAAAATATATGACATGCCATACATAGACTGGAAAGACACCACTGAAAGAAAACATGGAATTATGAAGTAGTAAGGCTGATACCACTAGGCAAACCAAAGAAAAGTTGGGATTCAAGACTATGGTAGAATCTAAGACTGTAGAATCTAGGAAGTGTGAATGCCATGGACCACGAGCCAGAAAAGACTTTCAGCTTCCAGTCCAATAACGTGACACGAATGGAATGATAGATGGAAATAATGAATAATAATGACGTAAAATCCATTTCCTATCGTCAAACTCTTGAGCAAGCAAACCCACCTCTACCAGTAGATCAGACACATCATTCTGCATCTTCTCGATGAGCAGCTCCACGATGCGCAGAATCTCTGCCTTGGCTTTCTGCAGTGGGCTGGTGTTGAGCACGCTGGCCGGTACCTGGGCATTGGAAGCCAATGCCTGGTGACGGGCCACCTCCTTGGCCATGGTGGTGATGAAGGTTGCTGGACGGGCGGTGGCTATCAGAGACAGGGCATGATGGGCGCTACGGCAGGAGTCGGCGGCTGGGGTGATGGGGAGACCACTGTAGATACTGGACAAGAGAAATCAGACTGAATGATTAGCACACTATTGATAGAACCCAGAAAGATACATATGACTTAACGTCATTACATCTAATGTTATGAATGAGGAATAGTTACAAAATACCTTGCAAAAAAGGTAATTTGTTGTAAATTTCATTCATGAGAAAACACCTTGTAAATATTAGTCTTTAAAGAGTACAGTAGTATCCTGAAAATTTAAAACATTTTCTGCATTACTAAAACAATATCAGTACATTAATCATTCTCTTTTCTGTTAAACATTTCATTCTTTAATGAAATAATTGCTTTTTCTGATAACAAAGTGAAAGATTAAACATTACGTCGCCTTCCCGGAAAAAGACCGTTATCGACCTTTTCTCAATTTTCCCGCCATTTTTTTTTCATTGCAGAAACGGAAAAAGCATGTCATTCTCGTACCATTCTCGAACCTCAATTTGACGTCATGATGACGTAATAAGCCAAAAAACAAAATTACGCGAGCACGTGAATTTCTCCTCACTCAACGCGCATACGCGCACAGACCGATTCGCATTAGCGCCCTTTTTCCAGGAACTGGATTTACGTACTTGCGCATATTTGTTCCGGGAAGAAAGCCGTTAAGGATTAAATGCTAATTATTAGAAAACCTTTAGAGTGTTTTAAATAAAAGCACAAAATATCACTGAAGAAAAAATCTTGCTCTGTCAGAAAGTTTGAGAGTTAGAATGGAAACATAATACACTAGCTGCTAAAAGCTCAAAATAAGGTCAAAACTTCAATCGCATTTTTCTCGAAAACGTACATTTCGCACACGTGCGCATTAGTGGCCTTTTTCCGGGAAGGCGACGATTACATCTAAAACCTTGCTATGGCATGGCATACTACTCACCATGCAGAATATAGGGCAGGATCACAACATAACTCAAGCAGTCCTAGCAGGACAGCGGATACATCAATGAAGGGTACCCAGACAGTGAAACCCCTTCCCATCAAGTCAATAATACTCACCATGCGGAATATAGGGTGGGATCACAACATAACTCTAGCAGTCCTAGCAGGACAGCAGATACATCAATGAAGGGTTCCCAGACAGTGAAACCCCTTCCCATCAAGTCAATGCCTGCCCTGCGGATCGGGGTGTGGGCAGGGAGCCTCGCACTGGGTGGCTGCAGCAGCAGGAATGCCAGAGCTTGAGCTGAAAAGATGAAAACAAGGAGTTTCAACTGAACAGCTTGCCAGTAACAGACATGAAATATGGTTACCGTTGATTAGTTACATGAAAACTCAAAGGGCTTTTTCCTGTTCTACAATTTTATTTTTTTGTTTTCTTTGCAACTATGTCATCATCAGTGGAATAATCAAGTACAAGATATACGAACAAGTTGGTAAGGCCCAAGATGGGTAAGTTAACCCATACATAAGAGGAATTATTTGAAGCCCTTTTTGATCAACTTATTTCTTCAAATTGGTAACACCAGTATTTTTCTTTTATTGCTGCATTTTTCTTATAAAAATTCTTGTATCTGAAGTAAACATAAATGCCTATTGGCATGGAAAAACAGATTTTAACCTTTCCATCCCCTTGCCAATTTAAGGATTGTAGGAATTATTTTCCATTAAAAATCTTCAGCATCAAAAAACAAATACTGCCGCAACAAAAATGGGTACAGTATATGCATATTTTTCTTGCTCTTTCTGCTTAAGTTATTATATGATATTTAGGGCTCTCTGTCACGAATAGGTTAAGAGAAAAAGGATAAGACGAAAAAGTGGCAAACACTAGTCTCAGCCAGTTTCAGAACCTTGAATAATGAGAAACTCTATGTCCAATTTTCTCATTCCATTACCTGTATGTCTTGCCAGGGAGTAGTCGCTCAGACCGAAGCCCTGCTGGATAGGTCGATTGCTAGCATTGCTTGGTGCCCTCTGTCGACTGGGCTGGATCTCCGCACCAAACTGGGCTCCAATCACACCCAGCATCACTATGGCTGTGGCTTGCTTTCTACGGGACTCAAATGATGAAGAGACCTTCCTAATTGGAGAGTCACCTGATGTTACAAAAAGTATAGAAGTCATTATGTTCTGCCCCTTCCTAATGACATATTTCTTATTAATGTTTATCTCCTAATACTTGCTTATTTTCTTGTACAAAAGCATGACTAACATATATAATACGAGGAAAGAAAAGACTACCCACACTCAAAAAATTTCCATACATGTTTTCTAGAATATTTTGTTTTTTCAATCATAGAGAAATGCTAAATATCTTGAGCTTTTGTTTTTTTGCAATTATGTTGAATGATAAAAGAAAGGATCATGGTATGAAAGAGTTTAATTTAACTATTAAAGTGCAGATATGAGAGGACTTTAATAAAAGAAGCTGCACAAACACAGAGGAACCTAAGGACAAAACAAACATACTATGACTAAGGATAAAAAGGAAAATGGTTCTGACCAGACAGTATCTCCTCTTCATTCTCCACCTCTGAGCTTTCACTGCTCCCTGAATCCAAGTGTTCCCTGGCCACCCCTCCTCCTGCTAATGGACTCTGTCCACTCTGTGCAGGGGCGGTTAAGCTAAGAGACGAGTCCACGTAGTGGGGGAGGTGGGGTGCCCACTGATTAATGACTTCTTCCCTCCCGTCTGTGCCAATGCGCTGGAGCTCTGCTAGAAGCAGTGCTTGACTAGCAGCTCTCACCTGTAGTGTTAGACAAGGCAACACACAACTGAAAATTTCGGAACCTTGAGCAGAAATTTCTGCATAAACACTAAATAGAAACTCAAATTTGCAACTCACTACATTACTCTCTTCCATGTTGACCTATTTCAAACAACACATTCTGTTTCCAAATATTGAAATGTTGTACCATTTAGTTCATCAAACTCTACAAAAAAGAAAGGAAAAAAGAAAAAAAAATCTTGAAATCAATTAGGAGTAAGATTAAAGCCAAGCAAAATTATTCAAAAGAGGAGGCTGTAAGTCCTAGTGAATGTTTCTATCTGTATTTCCTCTTTTTTTTTTAATACCACTTTTACAGCCAAACATGCAAACAAAGATACCACAGAAACGTAAACATCACTATAACACACAGGACAAGACACTACTATCATATCTATTAAACATCGTCTACTAAAACTGATTTTGATTTTTTTATTTCAAGATCTGCAAACTTAAAAGGGTTTGTTATGAAGGCCCAAATCCTCTGATGGTCTCACCTCTAGACACCTGTCTTGCCATCTCCTGGCTAACATCTCTAGGTATGGTGGTTTGTAGTGAACACTGCCTAACAGGTCAGGTAGCAATACACAGTGCAGAGCAGCTAGAAGACTCCACCCTATAGCAAATTTCAACAATACAATTATGATGATAGAACATATAGTATATCTAGGAAAAATCTTCTTGAGCATTAACTTCTTAAGCAATTGCATTGGCTTCCCATTAAATAGGTCCTTCTCATGCTCTGCCCCAGGTTGGGGAATTCTCTTCCAGCCTCCTTTCAGGGCATCTTATTACTTTGTTCAGAGCAAAATTAAAAACCAATCTAATGGAGAAGGCATACCAGTATTCAACCTAGTTTGTAAATTGTTACCTTACTTTGCTATGTTATGTTTAATAATTTCACTATGTTCTGTCATCATTTTTCTGTTTAATTTTACTTGCATTACTTTCGTAAAGCGCTTTGATATAAATCTCTTATAAAAAGCGCTATATAAGTAGAAGTTATTATTATTGTTATTATTATTATTATTATTATTATTTCGCTAAGCAAATAGAGATCTCTCAAACTACTTTCTTTTATTTCATGTAAAACCCTAATTTTCTAGTTTTTAAACTTTTCCAATCATTTACCAACAACATTTCACTGCTTGCTTTCACAAGAAGACAAATGGTAAAATACTCACCTTGCTTGATTTGTGCTTGTTCAGGAGTGAGGTCTGCTAGATCATCAGATCCATTGTCTGTTAAATCTTTGCCCTTGCTGGAGGATCTACAAGAAAAAAATGTGAATGCTGATATCAATCATGTAAATGCCATGACTAAAGATATGCAAAGTTCTTAGGCACTCAATGAAAATACTGTAATATGGGTAGATTTTGAAGATGACTTTTCCTTTAGGGATATCTTCAATGTGAAAATATTGCAATGAAAAATATGACGAAAGATCACTCAGATTTTCCAAACACAGTACTGAGAGAATGTACGGAGAAAAACCCTTCCTGGTAGAGGACTTCAGGGATAATCACTACAAGGTGTAAAACTATAGTATAACCATGCAGTGAATGGTAAAATGATGTTCTGCAGGATTTTGCCAATTTTCTAAAGAATCTCAAGGGGATACCAAGTCAAATATTCAGATAGACACTGTTTCCTTACCTCTTTGGCTTGGCTTTGCGTAGGTGTGAGAGCATAACAAAGCTTGCATTGTTCATTCCCATGAGAGTATTAGCCACCGAGATAACAGAGAGAAGATGCTGAGTGGTGACTGCTCGAGACAACTCCCAGTGGCCCAGGTATCCAGGCTTGGGCGTCTCAAAGTTAGCCACAGATTGTAGCTCCTGGAGGTCAGGAAGAGAGGAGAACAATGATTGGATGAGAGAGTGAAAGACAGACAGCAATGCAATAGATAAGCAGAAAATATGAACGAAAACAGGAACAACTAACCACTAGTACATGTCAATCCAAGGACATGGCAGCAGAAAAGTAAATGGTGAAATGCATTGAAAGAGCAGGGCTTGAAACTAACAGGGGTCCATGACAAATGGGTCCCCAAATTTTAAATTCAGACCCCTAAAATTCAAGCTCACAAAAGAGATCAAAGAGGCCCCCATAATTTCGTTTGGATGCTTTTATGACAAAAAGTAAGTACAGAGTCCTAACAAGAGTCATCACTTTCATGAATAGCCTGAAAGATATACAGTACATGCAGAATCTTTGACCAGCTGCGATATTTTAAAATTGCACTTTTTACCTGCTGGCTTCTCTTCTTAAGCTCAAGGGCTTCCTTGGCAGACATTGTACTGGGGTCTGGTGAGTGAGCCGGTGTGACTTCCTGTGCCATCAGATGGTGCCATCCAGGTAGCATGAGTGACATGTGGGCTCCATGCGACAGAAGACCAAAGGAGACCGGACAGAACGGCTTCAGCAGCCCAAGCTTATCTTTGCATATCTCATCCAAAGTTGGGTCTAAGCCCCATGCATGCAGGCAAGACATGAAGAGTTGTGCAATGTCCAATGTGAGATGCTTCGAGTCTAAGGTAAGATGCTTCGGTCCCCTGCGCTTGGGTCCAACCTTGGACTGTGATGCCCTCGGGGGACGCAATGGACCCAGCTCATCCGAATCGGAGTCACTGTCCCCCATCTGCTTCTTGATCTGCTCGGAGATGAATCCTACAAACTTCTGCGACAGCTTCGGAGACTGCCCCGATCCTGCCTTAGCAGCTTGGGCAGCCATCTTTGCCATCTCCCCCTGTGTGCCCTTGTTGATTATCCCTGGGATCAGGTTCTTGTCAGTCAAGAGCTGGACAATGAGGTTCTCAGCATCAAAGAAGAGCACATGGAAGTCTGGATCCTTGACATTGGATTTGATAGCTTGGATGGTGAGGGCATGATTAGGATCCTTGTCTGCTATGTCTCCCCCGCTAGGAACATTCAGCATGGAACCCTGAGCAGCGGCAAGAAGGGTACGGTGAGCTGCGTTTCTAATGGCTGTCAGAGATCGACGGCGGAAGGCCTGGGCAATGCTCTGGGCAGGAGTCAGCATCATCTCTGTTGTCTCTCCTACCGCATCACAAGCCTCTAGCATGTCTTCAGCAGTACTTCCTTCAGCTACTCTGTCTAAGTGACCTAAGTGTCGAGGGGAAAAAAATCAAAGAAAGCAGACATTCATTTTGGATGTCAGTACAGATCTGACCCATTTTGCACATAAAGAAACACTACAATGGATATGTAAACGTGCCCCTATGAGTTTTAAAGTATGTTTTGTATTCAAATATAATCAATTCAACTGATTTTGATACAACACACATTTGCCTCATTTATCGTAGACGTGGTATTCGACCCATTAAACCAATGAAGTAATGTAAGTCTTCACATAACATCATCACATCTGAGAGATAGATATTCTGATAACCTCTCATATCCATTTCTCATACATCAGCAATCTTTTCTCCCAAACATACTTCTCACACATCAAGAGCAATGTGTTCAAACAACACTGCCCTACTTTGGCAAAAGGAAGCAAGTGACAAAGGTAACATTTCCTGTAAAAGAGCAAAATGTATCTGTCATTTACACTGACGTCAGTGCAATTTACCATGATGTCTTGCCAAACATATCTCTTAGCAGGATGGGCATTCATGCAGAGAATTTGGCCCAAAAGAAGAGCACACTAGGTAAAATATGAAAATACCAATAACTCAAATTTGGTTGATATGCCACTTGCTTCCTTTTGTCAAAGTAGTGCAGAACAGTACCCATACCTGTCTCCATCTGCCAGACAAATACGCTATTGTCTTCCAGTCCAACAATCAGGAAGTCTTCTGCCGGTCGCCACTTAATGTGCCTTATAGGAAACAGGTGTCGACTGGCCAGAAGCATACATTTCCTATCCCGTAGGCTCAGCAGAGCTACCGAGTGATCACTGGCAACTGTACACACGCATGTCAGGACTCGAGCCTACAAAGGAGTGGGAAAGCGAAAAGCGACACAACACATGCTTACAATTTCTTCAAGTAATGGTCAATTACAATTGCACATATGGTTACTTCCACCTTGATGTTAATTGAGGTGTTTTAAAGAATATCACCCACTGTATGATTTGTTCCCATAATCATAACAGGAAGATTCCTAGACAAATAAAAACCATTAATGTTATTGTCAAAATCATTATTGGATTTTCATATAGAAAAGAAAAAATTATTGATAACCCAGCTCTATCTTTACAACACGAGTCCAATAAACAACCTAGCATAACAAATATTCTTACATCGAATTCCCCGAATATGTGGATCTGGAAGTGGTGCCTTCACATGTCATTACATTCACAGGCACTACCAATGGAAAGCCCTAAAACTATTGACAAAATTCTGTTCTAACAATTCTCACAGCTATGAAGAACCACCATTGAAATACATTTTTAACATCAGCGGAGTTGGTTGAAATCTACACACACAAAAAAAGATCTTTTGAAGGTCTCCATGGTGGGAGAATGTATGGCAGTAGAAGGCTTCACGGTACACCATGTATTCTTTCTTGGAAATGAGTGTGGTCTTCAAAAGGACCTACTCACTCTCAACGTTTCGGTCAGAATGTTCTTCTCCTGAGGACAGTAAGAACATTCTTAGCAAAATTGTCAAGAGTGAGTAGGTCCTTCTCAGAACCAAACTCATTTCCAAGAACAAATACATGGTGTAATGTAAAGCCTTCTACTGCCAAATGAAGATCTCGCTCTCACATTGCATGTTGCAGGTGGGATGACAATCCTGGTGAGTTCACCTCCATGGACACAGAACGTATGCAGCATGCTACCAGCAAAGATATCCCAGAGAGAGATGGTGAAGTCTACTCCACCAGACACCAAGTAAGAAGGGTCATAGCGGTTATGCTCCTGATGGGGGTACATCAGACAGGTCACCTTGCCTTGGTGACCTCGTAAGATCCGATGGGGTGGCCAGCCTAGGAGGAAAAAGAGATGAGACTGCTTTAGAGTGAACTTTATAGGAAAATAGATGAGTCCTCTTGATAACATCTTCATTCTTTCAAAACTGCCAACTGCAGAATGCCAAAAGTGAGGGTTTTTTAACACCAATCCCCAAGTTGGCATGATGGAATCAAAGTTCAGACACAATAACAGCATTTTTTCTTCCTAAAACAGAAACATGTGTAGGTATTCTGAAGGTTGCTCTTGAGAAAATGATTCATACTCAATTCCACAAACACACAATTAAAAGCTGACTTTCACAAATTTCTTTAATTTTCATAAACTTAGTGTTTCATTAGGGATTTATCAGAGTGTGGGACTTTTCAAATAACTGACAAAGATTACGCAAAGCACACTACTGACTTTCTATTTTCTCCATGCTTAACTGAGTACCTACCTCTCCGTGCAGTATGAGGACCTTCCAATAGCTGAGCTATGGCCGTCTGTACAGCCGGTACTATGGCAATGCTACCATCCTGCCTTCCACAAACAATCCAACCCTGACTAGGGATGTATACACTGGCTGTTACCACAAGTTGTTTCTCCTGTGTGCCATCACTGGACACATTCTGTGAAAAAAATAAAATCATATCATAGTTTAATAGGTACTCATGCTAAGCGTGTCAAGGCATTATGTACCAAAATCTTTACACATCATCATCATCATCATCATCATCATCATCATCATCATCATCACCATCATCACCACTATAACAAGTATAAAGAAAGTCCAAACATATCCTTTGGGCATAGAAAAAGCTGTACACATATTTTGTAACAGTCATTCCTAAACCATGGCTTGTTACTTAAGGGCATAAATACCTCTTTTCTAAATTCAGAGGAAAAATACTTTTTTACTTCCCCCTCCACTATACAATAAGTCATATCTAAAGCAGTCTGGAAATGTACCAATCAACAACAAGAAACTCCAATCAAACAAATGGTAGCATTCACGATCAATGGTAATTTCATTTTTCACAGATAAGACCTACAATTCCCAAAACATGGTTGAACTCTTACCAGTTGGTCTATGATACCACTTGGTTTGGGACTACAGGATTCCCATGTTGATTTGAGGCTGTTGCTGGCTGTCGGAGGCATCACTGCGCAAAAGAGATGTAATATTTCAAGAATTTTCAGTTAAAGTGGGTGCACAGCACAGATGACAGACACGCTTCAAGGTTGGTTGACTGATCTCCTGATTTATTACCAAATTTCACATGCATACAACAAACAAAAACACGGTATATAGTTTGATAAAAGGAACTAACAAAATAGTATAATGCTAGTCGATGTTCAGTAGTCCCTCAAGGTTACTCACATCAATGATAAACAAATGATCAAAATCCTCAGAATTTTTTTTACTGTAGATGAGATAAAATAGGCATAACAAATTTTTTTTGGTCAAAACATAGGATTTCAAAAAGAGAGTAAATAATCACTCTCTAGTATTACAAGCCAAGACAGATCAGGGCCCCGTTTCATAAAACTTGTTATCATTTCTATGACAAATTTGCTCTCAGCCAATCGGATGCAAGGATTTCAGTAGCTTATAGCAGCTATTGCAACTCGTTATTGATAACAAGCTTTATGAAACGGGGTTCATGTGCCAGAAAGTTTCCAGACTGGGTCTGTACACTCTATGTTCCCGTCTCAATAGAATGTCAGCAATGAGAACATCAATAAACTGAATATCAAAGAAGTAAATGAGACCGACCTGGGAGAGTATCAAACTCCTCTTGTTTGAGATAGCTGAGCTCTTTGTCAGATACCTCTGGTACCTTCCACACAGTGACCCTTCCTGAGGAATCACCACAGGCAAACAGCTTGTAGAATGGGCCACGTCGACCGTAGAAGAATGTCATGGCAGGGGAGCAAGAAAGTGGCTGGGAAGAAAAATTTGAATCTCACTTCAAAATTTGAAAATGTATTTCTAGATCTTTGGAATAAATAAATCTGCAAGTTTACAAAACAATGCAATGTGCATTGTACAGATGGGAAAATAAATAACTGGATGTTCTATGAATTTTAGCAAGAAATGAAAAAAAAAAGTAATATACTTTGTCAATAATTACATACCCTAAGACAGAACCTTTGTGAAGGGAATGAAAGCAAAAATACAGATGTCATATTCAAATTATACATATGCCACAAACATGATTAAAGTTCCTACTGCTTAAATTCCTACGCACCCACTGTCTTCTACATTGTCTAAAAGATGACTGAAATACACTATGTGTCACTAAAGAGGCATGAATGGCTCGTTCAGACATCCAGACAAAAACCTGAGGGATTTTTTTTTTCTGTGCCACTTATAATGATGAGATGCATGTGCATTGACATCATGCTCAAATAAAAGAGAGTTCTGTCAAATTTTGCCCAGACAAACTTGTGACATCACACCTGTTCTGCCCTAGGTTTATAAGATTTTGATTAGTGCACACCATTTTGCACACTATTTTGCACAAGAAAAATAAAATGTCTCTTGCATCAGCTTTCTTTTCTGCAACCGAATATCCATTCATTTACACACTCAAAAACCTGCAGGGATAACCAACGGGGGTTTGCCCTGGATAACTGAAAGAGCCTTCATTCTTTTGTGATGAATACCTTTTCCATGGGTGCTTCCAGGATGCAGTAGAGGAAAGGTTTAGCACCTGGCATGTTCTGATTCTGACCGATGTTACTTCTGAAATCATCACTCTCAGGGATGCAGCTAGAATTAATAGTTTACAAATATTCATATAATATCCCTAACACTGATATATTCACCTATGAAATCCAAGCCCATGATAAAAGTAACTATGTGAAAATCATCCATATTTGAGTTTGTCATAAATTGAATTATAGTTGAACAGGAAAAAACTCTGCAAACAGCAAATACCATATCCCATATCATTATTACAATTTTCCCTTACTTTCTATTGTATTACAAATTAATTTCTATCAGCATATATAAATATCATTGCTTTGAAGAGAATAATTTTTTTCCTTCAATCAAAGGTGTTTCTTACAATATAACACCTCTTTCAATATCACTGTATATGTTCCATTCTAAATGATACTTATTTTAACACAGGGTTTTATAGCACACTGATCTTTGTTCATAGCAAAAAAAAAAAAAAAGAAAAGGTCCAAAACAAAACAGAAACAAAAATAAAAACTAAACAGAAAAATCTATTTACAAAAGAATATACAAATACAATTACCACAAGTTTAAGAATGCAATATGACAATATGGATTTTAGTACAGGTGTATAATAAAAAAACACAAAGGCATCATCCAGTAATATGCAAATGACCTACTTGGATGGTAGCTGATAAAGGTATCCTTTGCCTTGGTTACTCCATACAAGGACACGATCAGCAGCAATGAAATCACCTCCAGACCAATGCTGACCTTTCTCACAGTACTGGACACATAGCTGAGAGAAATCACCCGCATCACAGATCTGTAGAAGAGTAAGTACATATTACATACATTAATAGAATCAATCAAGGATATTATCTCTTATGTACAAATTTGTTCAGTTTTTATGCCAACAAAGCATGACCTTCTCAAAACATAAGTTTTTTGTTCATCATTATAACAGAAGAACAAGTTTCACAAGCAGAAATGGGTCTGTGCTAAAACCAATGCAAAAATCACTTAACTTCCAAGCGATTCAAATTGCATATACATCACAAGTCCCTTGTATTCCACTACTTTTGTTCACACTTACAGACCATGATAAGCTCTGATTTGGAAAAAAAAATTGAAAATACATTTCAACCCATTCACTACTTAATTCTTAGTTTCCCTTAGACGTAGTACAGGGGCCATCAAGTTCCTGTAGTCAATGGGTTAAGAAGTATTTGAACAATATTTCGTAATTTCATTGATTTTTTTCCCTCTTTGACCCATTCGTGACAGAGGGTCCACATTAAGTGGTTTGGTCTAATAACTTTTGATGCAGAGCCTTAAAAATCATACCAAATACATGAGTAGAAAGAGCAAAAAATTCTACACTCACTGTGCCCATTTTTGTTGCATCAATATTTGTTGTTTGATGCTGAAATTTTTTTAAAGGAAAATAAGCATTAAAATCCAAAAAATTGGCAATGCGATGAAATGTTAAAATTACTGTTTTTCCCAGCAAATTGGCAACTTTATGACTTCTCATCATACATTCTGTCAATTTATATTTATTTCAGATACATGATGTTTTATGAGAAAAATGTAGCAATAAAAGAAAAATATCGGTGTTGCCAATTTGAAGAATAAAAGCTGATCAAATTAGGCTTAAATAATTCCTGTCACGAATGGGTTAATGTGAAATATAAATAATATTAGACTCACCTGCCATTGTTTACTACACACCACAAGTACTGTTCTGAGAGTGAAAGCACATACAGCAAGAGACTTAGCATTCCTGCATCTTAGCTGCTTACATTCCTCCTCATGCTTTGGCTCACTATCCTGCTATAGACCAAGGTTGAAAGAAGCATGTCATTTTGTAAATTTTCACTTTTTCAGGTAGCTCAGTGGAATGGAGTGGAACATGAAGACATGTCCAGAACTCAAACAATACAAACAACAATATGCCATTTACTAAGCTACAAATTCATTAACATTAGGCAAAAAAATAACCAACTGTTTTATTGGCGTAACCCGCCCTACCCTGAAAATATCGCCTACCCTATCTTTTTTTGAAGTGCTGTCGATATTGCATATGATCATGCTGCCTTTGCAGTTTGCAATGCTGTGCAGAAAACCTGAAAGTGTTGCGGACAGAACAGTTTTTTTTTTCTACCGCAAAATGTGTATTTCGAGTGGTTTTGGCAAGAGTTTAACCATTTTTTTTTATGAGCAGGCACAATACCACTTGTTTGGGCGATATCCTCCTGCATATTGCTCCGTATCTCACTCAATGAAACCCATGTATAGTGCATGCATGCTAAATGTATATGCACCTCAAGATGGCATCATATGGAGTGAAGGTCACCGGTAATCTTGGGCCTATAACTAAAACTGTTAAGTGTTAATGTGTGCATGCATTTGAATGTATGTTTGTATGCATGCATGTCTGTGGGCATACATATGCATGTAGGAGAATAAATGGTTGTATCATATATGCAGATTGGGATGGAAAAAAATAAATAAATAAATAAACCCCCCTACCTACCCACCCTATCTTTAAAGGCATTGGCTAACTTTGTGAGTAGCTGATTTAAAAAATTCTCAAACTAAGATGAAACATGTGTATGAGTACTTGTATTTGTACTCAAATACCCTGAAACCAACCATAATTTGGAATGAAAAAGTGTAAGTTAGACGCAAACGGCAATTTCATTATCCTTCTCTCACAAGACAATCACAAAGTGGACTACTTTGCTTGAATTTGAAAATGCCGTTATGTGCCTCCCGCCGCGTGATACGCCAATACACACAGTACGGTAAGGTGAGTCATGTGCGCATGCGCACTCCTTATGTCTATTCTGTGCAACCGACCCTCGTATATTTTTCAAACATTGGTTCACATTTTTGATATTTAAAAATACTTCCTGTGAATATTATACTTTGAAACTTTCAGACTGGTATTTTTACACTATAACCCTTATGTTTACCCCATTTTCAAGTAACAAAACAAGATTTTTTTTAAATCATAACAATGTTAACCAATGCCTTTAAGTGACCCATTATTCCAATCCAACAATTTTTTTTTTTGTCTTAAAAATTACTATTTGACAGAACAAAGGTCAATGAAGACCTAAATTTTCTTGAGAAGATTCTACAAAATACCGTCGATTAGACTAGAATTGTGTTTAATTAACCCCTAATGGATAATCAGTACAATTCAAGGCTTCTGGAAGTTCTGGTAAATTCAAAACATGATCTTGATCTCCTTTTTAAAATCTGTATGTACCCCAAGGCAAGATAATAACAGATATTGTACAGAAGGAAAAGGTTTGCATTGTGTTAGAATGTGCTCTACTAATCAAGTTCAAGCTAACAAACTCACCTTATCATTGCCTGTCAGGTTCCACACCTTCAACATGCCTGATGTAGAGATTCCAATCACAACATCCTCTAAATATTCAAAAGAAATAGGAAGTTATTAGGTTTAAGAACACTATCAGACAACTCTTTGGGAGTAAATTTGATTTCCTGACCTCTTTAAATCACTGATAAATAGCTAAAAATTGAAACCATCAATTTTCATTGATGGTCAAATTCCTAATGTCAATCCTGGAACCATCTCTGTACCTATTAAACTTTAAACCCAAAATAACATTTACTGGTAAACACAAACCAGGTCCGAATCCTGCATACTTGATTAAATAAAACCCTGAGCATATGGCATCACTTTGTTGGTCTCCTTAATATATGAAGAAAAAACACTGCAAACTTTTAATTACACAATTTAAAGACGCTAGGTCGGGGCTTTCATAGGGAATGGATCATAATTTGCTGACAGCAGACTTTGTGAAAAGTACTGGAAATACCTGTAATAGAGCCACATTTCTGGAGCACAGCAAAACAAGCTGTCCCACCACAAACATTCTTCAGCCTGCTTCGGGCATTCTCGGGCCAGGGAAAGTGAGATAATGACTTTGCCATATGGGGAAAGGGTGAAATATACAGAGCATTACATAAGGTCTGTTGGTCATAAAACTCACAGTGATGGACAACACCTGTTACTGGGTAAGCACCCATGGTGTCAAATTCCCCATGAAAGCCCACGACCTAGCGTCTTTAAATAGTCACATCAAAGAAAAATGCAGCTTTTTTTTTTTCCACCCCCTTATTAACACTTATTACCACTTTAATGTCCAATAAAACCTGGATTTCAACATAAACCATTGGTATGACAATGCAGGGTCAAGTAGCAATCCTAATTGTTAATTTTGTCAAACTGAGCAGAGTATACAATGATTCACCTTGTCGTTTGAGAGGGCGAGTGACACAGAGGGCGGAGATCCAATCAGGAGCTACCTTGGAGGAGAGGGTATAGAGAAGTTCTAGACTACCGGCATCCAGTACATGTATATCAGGGTAGTACCCTTGACAGATGATGCGCCATTCTCTGCTCGAACCCTGTGTTACCTGGTAAGGCTGTCAGGGAAATCACAGAATAGGTTATCCTTGATTAAAGTTAAGCATGGAAAACAGATGATATGCCATTCTCTGCGTGAACCCTGTGTTACTTGGTGAGAAAATTAGGGAAACCATAAAATAGGTGTATGGTTGAAGTTACTGGTAAGCAAAGAAAACAGATGATACATCATTCCCTTTCTTTACCATATTGCTACTTGGTAAGGCTGCTGGGGGAAATCATAAAATAAATTTGTAGGTGTATGGTTGAAGTAAAACATGGAAAAGATATTCATTGAGACATGAAAAGTTTGATAAGACCTAAATGGATATTCAAGTTTTTTGGTAAACATGTTTTAGGTACCTCTCATTGGGAGATTTGCTTGCCAAGGTTTCATATGTTACAGTATGGGGATCTCTCGCTTTCCAAATCAACAAATCCGAACAGGAGCAGTGATAACTTCAGAAGTAATGCTTCAATTCACTTAAAGGTAGGAGATCCCTTTTGCAAAACCTTCGAAAATCCATACAACTTGGCAGGAGTTTAGGATACGCCCTTCTGATACTGTTTATTTAATCTTACGGTCATACAAAAATGAAAATCTGGCTACCATCCTTGAATAAGCAAGTCGGATCAGCTCACTGGCAGAAGCGAAGTCAGCTACCTAGCTAGCTCAGCCACGCGCAGCTCGCAGCCACCACACATACGGCATAATAGCAGCGCTGTACTGTATGTAACATGAATCCTTTCGTTGTGCGCTATCTCGAAAAAAAATCCGCTAAAATTTTCTGTCCGAAATAAGTACAGAGTTATCAAAAATGTTAATTATTTAGTTAGTTAGCCATGTACAATCCATTTTTCTTTCACAGAAGTTTTTAATAATCATTCTCTTATAATTGAACACATATTCACACATCTTAATATTTTAGAGCTTCAAATGGGATCTCCTACCTTTAAGCTATGCATGTAACACTATGAAATAAAAACTACAAAGTCTAAAAATAAATAAAGAAAAAGTGTAAGGATGGCACTGTTTAACTACTATCCAAATACTTACATGCATTGTGAGGTGGACTCCAGGGACCTTGGTTTGTTCTATACATCTGCCATCAGAAACATCCCACAGGAAAATCTCACTGTAAAATTTGATGAAATACAGGTATGAAAGCAAAATATCTTTCCAAGGCTGTATCATAATGAAACACAAGATCTTCTGGAAATACAACATATCATTTTCATTACTGGAATACAGTCACAGTCAGAAAACAAGTAAGTGTACAAGTTTTAAAATCTCAAAATTTGATCTTATTCCTTCTAGTAAATCAAGTACAGGTATAAATTTGCAATGGACAAAGTTACTATCAGAGTAAAAACAAAAACAAAAACAAAAACAAAAACAAAATAAATAAAGAAGATTCCTACCCATTTTCTGCAGCACTGACAAAGTTTGCTGATTCCCAGTTTTCATTGGCTCTGGCTAAACATGTGATGGATGAGGAGTGTCCAAAGAGCATGTTCCTTGGTACCACCTGGAAAAAGAAGATAAAGCATGAAAGTAAAGGGCTACTATTCATCAACTTAAAGCAACAGTGAACTGACCCTTATTATGATGTATTTACAACAGCGCCAACTTACGGCTACTCAAAACCAGACACTCTTAGACACATTATACCCTTTGTGGCTTCTCGTGAATTTCCTTAGTATGAATACAAATACATTTTAACAGATGTTACTCAAAAAATAAAGCTCTCATTGATCATAATAGAGCATGCTGGGATCAAAAAGGGGAAAAAAATCAGTAGTTTAGGACTAAGAGGGCACTATTTCAAAATCCCATACAAGGGTGCCAGTTCGCTCTGGCTTTAACGTTAACAACCATTACATATATTTGCATCTTTCATGCTGTACAAGGGAACCTATGTATGCATGTCTTTTGTTACTTGACAAGTATTTTGTGATCCCATACAAGCAATTTACCTATGGGCCCTGTAACATAAAAAATAAAATCAATTTTACGATTGATATCAATCGTAAGTCTTTGGCAAACAATGTACTAAAGAGTTACAATTGATCGTAAGATTGATTGTATCTCTTTATGTTACACCCCCAGGGGCCTGTTGCATAAAACTTACTATAATAGTAACTTTGCTAAATAGTAACTCTTCATGGAATACTGGATTTTGATTGGCTGTTGAGCAACATGCCATGCTTAACAGCCAATCAAAATCCAGTATTCCATGAAGAGTTACTATAATAGCAAAGTTACTATTATAGTAAGTTTTATGCAACGGGCCCCAGATGTGGTAAATTGTTTAGATACAAACTCAAAGTAACATTGATTTTTCATCCACCCCCCCCCCCCCAATGTAAATGAAGCAAAGAACATTATAAAGCTTAAGACAAACTAGAAAATTCTCTCTAAAAATCCATGATGTGCTTACTATTATGCAAGCCCTTAGTATTGACTGACATATAAGATGATGATGCTGAACACATTTTTCCAGTTTTCCCAGTTTTCCCAGTTTTCATTTAGTCAATCAATCAGTTCATACAGTGTATCACACTATTTCACCTTCATGTTATCATTGAGGTCCCAGAGGATGACCTGACCATCGTGACACCCTGTAATAATGGTCTGCTGATCACTGGTCACTAATATGGCCGATATGCAGTGAGTGGGAGCAGTCTTCCCCCACAACACGATGGGAACAACCAACCCACTTGAAGTCATCTTGAACAGGTTTGGGATTCCCTCAACCTAAAAGGAGAATTGGCAGAATAAAACCACATGTTATTAACCGTCTTGATTGCAGCATCATACTTACCAACACCGAAGAATGAAAAAGCGGTAGTTTACTATTTCTGTTGTTTTTAGTACAGTGAGGCATGTGGTTAAATTCCATGAAAAGCGGTAGTTTACCGCCTAAATTGGTAGAGTTGGCAAGTATGCAGTATTTAAAGACAATCCAATGTGTATAGAATTTTAAGAAAATTGGTTGAATCAAGCATATATCGGCATAAAGAAAAAGATGGGTGAAATCACGATTATCAAGAATGTTCGGCATCGGTCAAGTACAATGGGATGTCAGAACTTCACAGACATTTAACAGTCTTAAGATGATTAATTAGATTTTAAATAACTACAGACAAAGCAGATTTCTCAACTAAAAATGGGTGGAACAAGAAAATCAACGAAGCATTCTAGAAGTATGATGATCTCAAACTTTCACATCAGACTGACTGCTAAAAACAAGGCTATGAAATAAATGTACTTGGAGGACACAAGATTATTTGAGTATGCAGGGCAATATTTTTTCAGTCAGATATAGGCTTTCCAGAAACAGATAAAATTGTGAGATGTTTCTGGTTCAGAGTTTTCTGAATTCAACTGCTTTAGGACCTGCGCAGCTTATTTAACGTAAGACTCCAACTCACGCCATATATGTACACAAACTTGTCACAAGTGACAAGTCATTCAGTAAGTACACACACAGGGCTACATTGGTATGCTGAGCTGTGCAAATTTATGTGACATGCTGCCCTCTATAGTCCAAGATTGAAATCACTAAAATAATCAATAAATTCATATAAAATATTTGCTTTTTACATCTAGGATAATGAAATATCCTATTTCCATTCCATTCCTCCAACTGGATGTACATGTAAATTATCTCGATCAAATGAATTTTGAAAAATATTTTTCTGATCACTGGTGACACAGCTCTTGCTCCTCTGTCCCCCAAAATTCATTGGTAGAACACTACTTTCCTATTGTCAGCAATTTGCATGCTACAGCACGTCTGTTGTGCGAGGTTAGGGTGCTCCGATGACTGAAGGAATAAAGCGCTGCCGGTGCATGCACAGCGCGGTGGTGTGTGCGACTGTGTAGCCTGGAGGCTCCTGGAGAGTAAAAAAAAAAAAAAAAAATCGCTAACGCTATTACTCTCCACAGAGCCTGGCATTTTTTCCTACTCTCCAGGAGCCTCCAGGCTATGACTGTGTGCTTTATTCCGTCAGGCAGTAGAGGCGCACGGCCGATATCGTTTTTGGGAGATAGTTTCCGGTATCGGAGACTGTCAAAATGGTATGATAGACTCGGCAACCAATGGTCTCCCATTTCGGAAACTGTCGCCGATGTCGGAGACAATCTCCGTAATTGGAGACTCTATGAAGACGGGAACAAAACACCAGTTTGAAGTCTCCCGTTTTGGAGACTGTCTTCTGTTTGAGAGATAGTCTCCAAAACCGGCGACTGGCAGTAGAAATGAACGAAAATATGTTGCATAGATGACAAGATATCTCTTATTTCAGAGACTGTCTCTGTTTTAGGAGATAATGTTCCAAAACGGAAACTTTCATTGAAATTATACTATCTCATTCTTTGTTGTTGATTTTTTTTACAGAAGACATTTAAGTTCCAACACCAAAACACAAGTAATTTTATTCGAAAGTACACATAAATTGGTAAGTGAATTCCAATAAAATTTACCTTCTATCATCTATTCTTGTCATAATGATATCATGTATGTGATGTGATGCAGCATGAACATGGTGAGGAGTCTTAGTAATCAAAGTAATTTTGATATATTGTTTGAAAATGATGAAGTTATAGTGATATGAATGTGATACGGTGATATTTCTGGTCCCATGTGTTCACTTTCATGTAAACTTGTTTTACGAGTCTTGAGAGAGTCTGAGTCATGTGTGAGTATGGATTTTGCTGTCGGATAGGCATGAGAGATGGGTGACAGAATGTTCATACATTTCAACTACATGTATGAATCCATGTTTAATATTTTTGTACTAGACCATGTAACCATGAATGATGGAATGAAGATGTAGTTGAATATTGGTAAACTTTGTGAGCATAGTCTGATAGTCTTTGCTTGTATTTTGCAAATTTTATTTTTGAGAAATAGAAATTCTGAAACTGAATTCAACATGTTCAAAGGTTATGAAATTTGAGTCTGAATAAACCATGCCAAAGCTCAGGTCAAGTATATTATCCCGTGATGGAGGATGCTTCAGGAAAGAATGCGGTTGCCAATTTCATCATGGGGATTATTCCTGTCTTGTCCGTGTCAATGACACAAAAAGAATTCTTAACCGCGAGAGAGAAGAACTGATTCGAAAGAGGATATATTCGAAAATGGACAACATTCATATGTGACACTTGCATTAAGAAAGGAACAAGGGGGTTAAGAAAAGAGAATTGTCCTGTGGAGTCACCATTACCAGTAGAAAGTGAAAGTGATGATGATAACGCACATAGCAGTGATGATGACAGTGCAGATACCGGTAAACATCAGTCACAAGAAGCTGAGGAGAGAGAGCAATTGAGAGAAGTGGCAAGGATGCTCTAAAATTGCACGGGCAACGACACCAAAGAATTACCGGTATACAAGAATAGGAAATCTTTAAATGTCATTGACTTGCTGCTCTATGACCCTAGGCAGTGGTTAAATCAAAGGCCAGATGAACTCGTGACATTTTTATGCCAACTTTGTAACATTAGTGTCGACAGCATAACTGATAAACAGACATATCTTCTTGCAAAGGCTGTGGAACAGCTCTATAATATCCGTAACCCACAACTAGTTCTGCCCCTCTCTTTGCGAGAAAATATAGTTATGTATTCTATCACTAGCAGTAAACTTGGAGCCAACCTGATGAATCACGTGTCCCCTGCAGGTTCGTACCGAACCTTGATAAGATGCTTAGACACATCAGCTGAAGAGCCTCTCGCAATTCCACCAGGTACTAGTAGGTGCGTATTTGATAAAAATCAAATAATCGGGAAAACTTACACAATCAAGGGAGATAACAAAGTGCCCACCAGTGTTATGTGTAGTGCTGCATATATATCACTAGACAAACACTAGACCTGAAGCCATCAAATTGGATGTGGAATTCACCCCCAGACAAGGAGGGAAAGAACCTTCTCGTATTTTCCACCGAACATGACGAGTTCTTTAGGAATACAAGAGATAACTTACTGAGGGAACAAATCCAGGAAGTATATCATGATCATGGACATCAAATCGAAGACCACACAGACAAATATGTAAGTGAAATGAAGATGCAGAAAATGAGAAAATTTGTGTCGAGTGCGGAGGAGCGAATGATGTCACGTACAGGGTATGTCGGGCATGCAAAGGCATTTGGTAAAGCCTCCTGAGCCAGAGCTCCATTTTGAAGGAAAGAAGTCTGTAAACCCATTCCAAGCGTTTGAGGACATCAGTTGTAATGAAAATACGGCAACCGTGTCGCCTGGAGAGCCAGAGTTCCTGAATCCGAACACTTTCGACTCGATCGTCATCGTTTTGAGAGGTATAGGTATGAGAGGTGGGATCAAACAGTATGGAGGAGATGAAAGGGAGTGGATGTTCGTGGAATGTGATGGACTGCCATACACCATCATGAGAAACTTGATAGACAATGTGTGGGCATGTGGGAGGTGTCAGGAATGCTTTTATGGATGAGATAAGTTGGAAGAGCACCCATGCTACTTAACCAGAAAAGCAGATGAATATAGGGAGTTTTCTTGGGTAATACCAGTTATGGGGTTGCTTCACCTCGAGATGAATGTGTGTCGATCGTTCATCAAACTTAATTGGGACGTCTTCATATCAACGGTTGCTTTCCATCTGGGGTTAAAGTCTGAAAAAGCTCAGAAGTATGGCAAAAAGGGCTCCGATCATCACAAGACATTCCAGCTACTGGAGATTATTTATCTCACTTTAACCAAAGAGCTGGTTACCCCTTACGTAAAATCATGTGTGAGAGACAAAAAAAGACCGACGGTGGAAGGGTATTGGGAGTGGCAGGAGGACATAAGCTGTCCCAATTACTTATTCATCGAACAGATGACCCTGACATACCTTCACGCCCTCATGATGTTCCGTACAGGTGTTCGGAGATATGACATCAATACCATCAATGTAGCTTACCAATTTTATGATCAATTCCTTTTTACTCTCCATTTTCAGGTAAATCCAGGGTCCTAACGTTAAGTCCTCTCAGTTGAAAATCTTGCAACAGCCAATCTCTATCTCTGTTCGCCTCCGCGCTTTTCGCAGCAAGATCAGCGAATTTGCGACTCCTCGCATTTCAACCAGCCGTATTCAAACGATCGACCACGTACGTTTGGGCATATACGTACAAACGATGTTTTTGTTGTTGTTTCGTATTGGTCGCTCGTTTGAATACGGTTGAAATCATAGGTTGAAATGCGAAAGTCGGGAGCACCGACTTTAAGCGGCCGCACACCAGAGCTGGTACTCTAGACTCTAAAGGGGAAAAATCGTTGATTTGAGCAGTGTTGAGGCAGACAACATCATGCCAGAGCACATTCTTCATGCTGGTCCTGCCTGCCGCAGTCTGCTACTTCGGTTATTCAATGCATGTATAGAAATCTCCCATATCCCCCCATCCCTGAAGCAGGCTCTCATTCTGCCAATCCACAAAGGGAAAGGAAAACCCCTCAATGATCCTTCAAACTACCATGGCATCTCTCTCACTTCCACCTTCTCCAAACTCCTAGAACTTCTGATTCAACCCCATCTTGAATGGCCCCTCCTGTCTGCCAATGTCCCTGACGAACTCCAGTTTGGCTTTCAGAAAGGTAGATCTTGCATTCTGACTTGAGCCTGCCTGCAGCTGGTTATTTAGCTCTACACCCTAGCGAGAAAAGCCAGCTGTGTAGCTCTACTTGACGCCCAGAAGGCATTCGACTGTGTCTGGCATAAGGGTCTCTTCGAGAAACTAGGGGAAACCCCTACTCATCCATCCATCCAATCTATACTAGCCACCTCATACCATGGAGCACAAAGCAGGGTCTTCTGGGAAGGAAAAACCAGCCAACCAATTAAACTGGAGAAGGGAGTACGTCAAGGTAGCATCCTTTCCCCATCATTGTACACCCTCTTCATTGACCAGCTAATAAAGACACTCAAAGAGCACAACCTTGGCTGCTGCTTCCATAACAGATACTGTGGTGTGATCGTCCTCGCAGACGATGTTGCTTTACTTGCCACTTCACCAGGGGAACTGCAGGCAATGCTCGAGGTCACCAACAACTATGCTAAGAAATGGAAATACACAATCAATCCTTCTAAAAGTGCCATCATAGTCTTCAATGAAAAGTGCATCCCCCTGGAAGAAAGGCAACTGTCTTGGACTCTTGGGTGCAACCAAACAATCGTCAAAGTTGCCCAACACCCGCACCTTGGTATTACTAAATCCTCAGCTAGGTTGGACCCAACCCAAGAAATCACAGCTAAAGGTCTGAAGACCTTCTTTGCTCTCCATGGAGTAGGGGCATATACTTCAGGACTCTCTCCTCATCTCTGTGCTAGGCTCTGGGAAGTATACTGTATTCCTCGAATGTTGTATGGAACATCCATCATCAGCCTAACCAGTCATGAAGCAGCCCGCCTCAACACCTCACAAAACAGCCTGTTCAAAAACATCCTCGGCATTCCCCGGAGTGCTGCTAATGAATCAGTCTACCTTTTCACCGGTCTGATCCCCCTCCACTCACAGGTGGAGCTGAATAGCCTCCTGCTAATTGGTCAGATATCCAATCTTCCGCAAGACCGAATGGAGAAAAGAACTCTTCTACAAGGAATAGTCTCACAGGTACCTCTCGCCAAGACCTGGAATAAATACCTGCAGAAATATAAGTTACCTGACCTCATTAGCCTGCTGAAAGATCCTGTGTCTTATCCAAAGTGGAAATCTCTGGTTAAGAAGGTGGTGCACCAAGTTGTGCTTCAGGATGTATTGGAGGCCATCTCATGCAAAAGTTCCCTCACCTTGTGGAAAGACCTGGGCCAACTCCCATCACCCCCCTCACTCTTTCCAATGGAACTAGCACCTCACCTACGCAAGGCAATGATTGTCAGATCTCAGCTACTGACCGAGACCTACCCTCTCCAGAAACACCTGTGTAAAATTGGCAAATCACAAATTTCAAAGTGCCCTCTCTGCGGCAAGGAAGAAGAAGATGTTATCCACTTTGTCTCCTCTTGCAGCTCTCTCCAGCCCAAACGATCCAGCTTCATAAGAACTGCCAACCATCAAATCCCTGATTTAGACATACCCAGCAGCCTTGACAGAGACAATCCACAGGCCTTCACAATCCTCACCCTCCTCCCAAACCCAGACCTCACCCACACAGCAGCTATCTCCCTAATGACCCTCGCCCTACGTTTCATTCTCCAAATCCATTTGACACGTGCCTCAATATGCCAGTGCCAACCACCTCTTGACAATACCGAATAAGCTTGACCAGACACACTTGCCATATCCCTATACACAGACAACCAGGCTGACTTGATCTCCGACAACCAACGGAGGAAGAACAAGAAGAAGAAGAAGTTGAGGTAGTTTTCTCGTTGTGCTGCCCAGCACAATGCGATTGCACGCACAATGCTTCAGGGCGCTTCTGTCTCTAAAAAGGAGGAGTGCCGACCATACCATTATAGTCGGCTAAGTGGCTAACGACGACTGTTAGAGACAGAACACTTCGGTCTAACATTATTAGTCCTACATCATGATCTAGGCAAGGCTAAAGCCTAGATCTAGACTAAACCACGATAGATCTATAGCTGGTTTGATATGTCAGTGTGTATGTAGCACAGCAGCAGGCATGTTCTTGGTGTTTTATAATCTAAGCTATAGCTCTAACGTGTTGTATTGTACTAGATCTAAATTTTTCTTCACAAGCATGACAAGTCCCTGCTTTTGGGTTCAGTTTGGTCACTTCGGTCCCACCAACCCGCATCGATGCACTGCCACTGGCACTGCCACTGAAAAAGTGGGCGTTTAACTTTTATTTTCAAAAACAGTAACAAGTAACCACCATTTGAAAATACGAAAATCAACTTACATTTGACTCTGAGTAGCCCCTACACTACAAAATCACAACTTTTTTGTCCTTTCAAAATTTCTCATACTGTAATAAAATGATAAAGATCTAAAATACAGTCGACCGATATCTGTAGTACATAAATGAATCACAGCAATCCGCGTAGCGCGCGCTAGCTAGCTGCAAACTAGCTACCGTACCTGTGTACCTGCAAACATAGCGCACAGCTACAGGCGCAGCTCAGCAGATTCACGACCGCAGCGCTAGCGGCTATGCGCTATGAATCTGTATCGCAGAACTACATTTATTCAGATTTCAGTATTTATGAAACTTATATCGTGTTCTTCTTTCATACATAAACATAAACATAATTATAAATCGGCATTTTCTATTAACATAAATCAGATAAAGTTAAGTACGGTATATAAACAAACGACACTAAACAGAAAAACGCAGAACATAATAATAGTATTTGTAGCTGTAATTAAATTAAAATTAAGAGGATAATTTAACACAAGTTAGTTTATCTCTTTTTTTTTCAGAATTAATATACATACATAATTAAATATATATACATAATTGAATGTGTAAACAAAATAAACAAAAAGAGAATCACTGTAGGCCTAGCTGCTATTCAACAAAATGGCAAAGTTAACAAAAATAACAAAATAACAGAGGCAACATATAACAAATTAAATGTAAACAAATGTAAGTCAAAATATATAATAAGTCACACGAATAAATTTGTATTTAATAAGTATCATAAGGCACATAATCAAATTGTAGATCATTTAACAAAAATTTTAATCTATACTCCTTTTTTTCTTTTCTTTTTAAATTAACAAAATAACAAAGGCAACAAAATAGCTACATGTGAGGATGTAAAAGTAAAGTAAAAATATATAACAATGTCACATAATTATGAATCTGTATAATGACTATTATAAAGCACATAATTATTGTACGATCTCTACCAGATCAATTTAAACAAAAGTTTCAATCTATATTCTTTTCTCCTTTTTTTTCCAAAATTAGATATATAAAGAAAATAACAGCGGCAACATAAAACAAAATAGCTATATAGTGGGATGTAAACGCATGTAAAAGTAAAGTAAAAATATATGATAATGTCACACATAGGCCTAATGTATACTGTACTTTCTCTACCAGATCATTCCTTTCACCCTATTTCCAAAATCAAATATATAGGCCTAAACAAAAACAACAACAACAACAACAACAAAAAAGAATCACTGTTATAAACAAATAACAGAGGCAGCATAGGCATGATTGTGTAAAGCGGGGTCGGGCCCAACACTGTTCAAAAGGTGGCCCGGTCGGCTTTTTCCGTGTCTGTTAATTTTACACGAAAAAAAATATGCTGACAACCAAAAAAAAAAAAAAAAAAAAAAAAAAGAAGAAACGGAAACTTGTCCTCGGCATGTCAGGTGTCTATTTTATTTTGTTTTAATTCGCTGATAAGCAAAACAAAACAAAAAGGTCCTCGGTTTTAACAGGGGGCGTGGGGTTTCAAAGGGGCTGAGCAGAAGCCGATTCGACCTCCGACCCCGCCCCCCCCCCCCCCCCCCCCCCCGCATGGATCCATCCCTGTAAAGGGATGGCGCTTTTGTGCCGCGTACATGTATAGCTCACAGAAATATTTCTGTGGTATAGCTGGGATGCAGAGTTAACATAAAATATTTTAATCATGATGACATGATTTTTTTCCCCATTTTTTTTTTCTCTCTCTACAACAAACTCTGATTCAGGATTTATATGAATTATGGAAACATAGTATTTAGTTATCATACACACGTGACACCCTTATACTCGACTCATTGCAAGGTATCATGTAGCCCCCATCTCCCCGGCTGCTATCGATTCAAGCTTTTTTGCTTATGCTAGCTGGCCCCTGCATTTATATTGATTTCTTGACCCAACTCCATTATTTTAATATTATCTAAGTATATACATATTCTTTCTTTGTATAATTTTTGTCACACTTCATTAATCATCAATTTTGATTTGTGTCTTTATTGTATCCAGTGTTTGTATTTGTTTCCTTAATAAATGCAGAAACTTCGGGGGGAATAGTTGCTTTTCATCAGTATAACCAAGTGGGGGAGGGGGTCGAGGGAGGGACGAAGGAGGATGAGGAGAGAACAGGGTCAATACTGACCACTATAGTCTCCCTGGTGTGGGGAAGAGGGAGGGTCGAGGTCCGGGTCGAGGAAGGTTGGAGGAGTAGGGTAAGGGGAAACGGTACTAGGAGGGGAGGGGGATTATCAATGTATCATTTTCATTCAAACTGCTTCCATCGGATGGAAACAGAAACTAAGCCTCTTGCCCCCTCTCAGTTGCGATGCAATCTCCCCCCCCCCCCCCCCGCTCATGAAGATCTGCCATCCACTTTTTGCGTATGACGGTGTGAATAATGAAATCAAGCGGATGAAAGGAACATCATTTTTTACAGTATGACTGGTATGTTTTTTACCGTATGACATATAAATTATGTTTAGTTTATTTGAAAAAAACAAAACGTGTAGAAATGGAGTGATTCACTAGTAGGGCTTGCAGAATATGGATCCCACACATTATTACAAACATATAGCTGGTATTATAAAAGATATGTATAAAACTATTAAAAATATACATAAAGCAATTGTCATGCTCCGTGTTGACAAACAAGGCAACAACTCTGAAATTTTTCTTAATATAGCCTACCCTTAAATGCAAACCCACTTCAAATTGCATGACAATTAATCCAAATAAAGCATTTTCAGAGAAAAAAAAATCTTAGGTCTGTAAGTGATGAATATTTGACTTGGTCATTTCAGATTACTTTGTATCATAAAATATCTAAGAAAATAAAAAAAAAACAACCAACAAAAAACACCTGTATAGGTGCCATGAATTTGAAATTTCCATCCTTTCAAAAGATTATTAGGCCTATACAAGATTAGTATATTGGTATGATAGCCCTTATTACCCCCTCCCCATAGTTTTCAATCGAAAGTGCAAAATAACCCTCCCAGAAGACCGTGTTAAACGTGATTAAACTGTAAAGATAATAAACAAACATGAATGTATTCTTTCTTTCAAGGATTTTTTTTTAAAGAAAGAATTTACTAACTCTTAAAGATGATACGGAAATCTGCGTTAAATTAGTTTGGAGAGAGAGAGAGAGAGAGAGAGAGAGAGAGAGAGAGAGAGAGAGAGAGAGAGGAGAGAGAGAGAGAGAGAGCAAGAAAGAAGGAAAGAGAGAGAGGGGAGAGATAGAGAGAGAGAGAGAGAGATAGAGAGAGAGAGAGAGAGAGAGAGAGAGAGAGAAGGGGGAGAGTGAGTGAGAGAGAGCGTGAATTGTTATAAACAAATAAAACTTAGCTCTTGTTGTAGCCTATAACAGAATTCCTTTTTTTTTGTAATATGACCCTGAGCGTAAAACTCACATGCGGAAATATTAAAAATTAGCATATGAATATATATGTGAAAAGGCCAAAGCATTTTTTGTTTTACCTTATACATTTCCATAACAATGCGCAAAAATAGAAGCACTCATAGGAATTATTTTACTAAAAATATTGTATCAAAATAGGAAAAGTATACAGATTATCCATTTTTAAAAAAGTAGTATGATATTGTTCTTTAAGAAGATGATTTGTAGATTTACAGTGGATACCAGGTTAAAATATTTTCAGTACAAAGTTTTGAATAGGATTCTATGTTTATATGTCACTTTTATTCAAACTGAAAATTATCAATAATGATTTATGCCTGCAGTACTGAAAAGGAAACTATTGAACATTACAGGACAACAGCATTGAGCGCCTAATAAATGTATTACTGTTATTATTGGTATTTTATTATTATCATAATTGAATTTTTAGTAAAATTGTTTTGGTTAATGTAGAAAACTGGTTATCTTTTTGTACTATCACGCTTAAGCTGACTCCTCAGAATATACTTTTTGGCCACAAAGAAAAACGAAGTGACTGAACTGTATTGTATACTTGTAAAACAAGAGTTACTTTTCTCTAGTTGTTATCCATTTCTCAGTTAATTTATTCAACTAATAATAATAATAATAATATTCTGGATTTATATAGCGCCTAATACATCTCCAAGAGAGTCTCTAAGCGCTTTACAGAAATATTATTACCCCGGTCATCGGATTCAGGCTTGCCCGCATACAATGTATGCACCTTCTCCACTCCCTAGGGAGCATTCCAGCCAGTCGCCTTTTGCAGGCGCGCACAATGCTAAACAAATCACAATGACTTTCGCATCCTACCGGGTACCCACTTAACACCTGGGTGGAGAGTGGCAAATGTAGATTCATATCTTGCCAAAGGACATTAGTGCCGCGCCGGGATTTGAACTCGGACCACGAGATCTACAGTCCGGTGACATATCCACTAGACCACGACACCTCTATGCATGGATCTTTGAATGTTGATTTTTTGTGGGGGGGGGGGGGGGAAACCAAATTCATCTATCTATCGATCGATCTATCTATCTATCTATCCATGCGTCCAAGTATCTATTTTTTTAAACCTATCTATCTATGCTATCTATTCCATCCATGTATCTATTATCTATCTGTCTATACTATCTATCTATCTATAAATCTATCTATCTATCTATAAATCTATCTATCTATCTATCTATCTATCTATCTATCTATCTATCTATCTATAAATCTATCTATCTATCTATCTATCTATGATCCATCCATCCATCCATCCACACACCAAGAAAAAAGGTACAAATTTGCACCCTAAATGCAACACTGGCAGCACCTTTTTGGGTGCAAAAATGCACCTTTTTGTTCTTGTTTGCACAGGGAAATGCCGTAACCTAAAAGGTGCAACTTTGCACCTTTTCGGGTGCAGAAATTTTTGCGTCCAAAAAGGTTGCAAATTTGCACTCTTCCCTTTTACGGTGCAAAATGTAGCTAACTGCAAAAAGCTTCTTAGGGTGCAAAGTTGCACCCAAAAAGGAGCTCCCAGTGTTGCATTTGAAAGGTGCAAAATGGCACCTTTTTTCTTAGTGTGCATCTATCTACATGTATCTGCTATTTCCCCGTTCTGCTATTTGGTCATTCAATTATTTCGGGGTGGATTGATTACTAGTACAAGCCATAATTAGGTAATTATGTATGTTGTTCCTGACTGCTTTCAAAGTGTGTGTGTGTGTGTGTGTGTTTTTTTTTTTTTTTTTGGTTGTTGTTGTTTTGTTTGTTTGTTTGCCTTTGTTGTTGGGGGTTTTTTTTGGCATAGAGATGTTATAAGGCTTAGGATACATTTCTGTGGCTAAGAGATTTGATCACATACAATCAGGGGCATCAGTCCTTTTTATTTATTAATTTTTATTTTATTTATCTATTTTTATTTTTATCATTATTATTTTTTTTTGGGGGGGGGGGGACTCTAAGAATAAAGGTCCTCAGCTGGAATTTTTTAATTGACGAACAGTAATTTGTTTTGTTTTGTTTTGTTTTTGAATCCACTGTGACAGAGAAAGGCATAGCCCCATCTCATGTGAATCATAATCGGCACTTCCTATCAAAATCAGCTCTGCGTACGTCAGCTACACTGATCTCCCCCCACTAGCTAGCGCTATACGCTAGCGCTATAGCGCGCGGTCGCGGCGCGGCGAGTACCGGTATTCATCATTGGCGTTTAGCCTACGTGTTTACCCGTCATCGAGCGATCTGTGTTACCTATTATTTCCATTATCCAGGAGATCAAAATAATGTAACTTTAAATTCGTTCGAATTGGGATTTCATTTGAGGTAGGCCTAGCCCTGAAAAGTACAGGAAGTGCTCCTGACCCTGCTAAAGTAAAGCTAAAGGTATTTGATTTGTTTCACAGTCTTAGACTCAGACTCAGCGGACTCAGTCCCACCAATTGACTTTTTAAAATGCGATCCTCGAAGTTGGTGTTTGTTGGACTGGCAATTATCGTTGTCGTTATTGTTTCCATGTATTTGATGTTAGACCAAACTGGATTCCCTCAAGATTTCCCAGGTCAGCAAAGAATGTCTGAGGTGAGTCTCGATTGATATGTTTTTCTGTTCTATTTATTTAGTCTGTTATGTGTAAAAAATGTCTTTAAAAATACCGGCACCAAACATGCCAAACAACATGCCAAAGTTTAATTTTAACTTTGTAACTAACGTTAGTTAACTGTTAGTCTAACTTAGAAGTTAGATCTAACTTAGGTCTAAGGTTACATGTAATAAGACTTCAGTTAGACACTAAGTTAAGTCTTAAGATCTGCAGAAAATTCAACTCATTCAGAGAACATGATTCCAAAAACGAAATCCATAATTGTTTATGTCAATTCTGGTGGAGTGAGGCATCGTACATAGCCTTGAGGCTCCTGGAGAGTAAAAAAAAAAACAAACGCTAACAGCTTAATGTTATACCATACTCCCCACAGAGCCTGGCATTTTTCCCTTTCTCGCTAACAAGTAACGTAGACAATAGCTGTTTCCCCACTTCAAAACAACCCCTGGAAAATCACTTTCCCATGGGCATGGGCCATTGACACTACCAGCCTTGTAACTATCGGCTGTGAACCTGACTGACACTTGGGACCAAAAATTTGATATCCCCCCAAAAAAATTTACACTAAAATTAAAGCGGCAAAGTTGGTAAAAACTCACCGGAAGTTTACGTTCTCATGATGTCCTTTGTATTTAGATCGAAAATGGCGATGATGGGCATATACATGTAGGTGCGAACGATCTTGCAGATGTTTTCATGAAATTCAAGGCACATTTCGCTGTGAAACTACAATGCGAGTCTAAAAGTGAATTAAATGGCACTAAATAAAGAAGAAAAATAGAATTTTACTTACTAGCACTTTGTTTAGGATGCTGTTTCGAATATCTTGTGTCCTCCTGTCATGAACATGCTCGAAATTTTGAATTTAGACTTTAGAGTATAAAATTCTCGTCTCTGTGATATGCAATTCGACAGCATCACTAAGCAATGTCATTTAATTTGCTGCCCTCTCGAGCTGTGAGTTCATGCAAGTACTGACAGCGGTGTACAAAGCGCATTGGCGGTGGAATAGATATGCGATGATTCGTAGAGGGCTCACTTCTTATAGCGCGAATGCTTAATTTCGCCGTACCCGTATTGATTTAGCGGTACGGTGTAAAAATGTCAGAGGTAAAAATGTCATTTTTACCTCTGACATTTTTACCTGGCACTGATTTTGCAGAATGAGGTTAATTCATTAACCGAATACACAGGATGAGTGGTGTACGGCAAGTCTTCTGCAAAGAGATGATAGTAATGCTCAAAACGCAATTCACAACAAAGCAGTTTCAGCTAAATTTTTGTGTCACAGAGGTTGAAAACATTTGCTTCATGTATGGATCATAACAAAAGGGGTGTTGAAATAAAAAATGAAAAGATACATGTAGGTTATTGACTTTTAAAGGAGATAGTCTAAAGGGATAATTATTCATGAAGAATCTGCGTATCACCGTTTTAATTTGAGCCGAGAAAGTCCTTTTGCGGCAATTGTATTAGACTGAAACTTTCAGTCCGTGATATTGATGATTGTTTCACTGAGACTATGTGTGGCTCCACTGACTGCTTCTATACAGAGAGTGAAGTGCCCTGTATGGCAAAGTACGAGGTACAGTTTATTTAATTTGAATGTGTAAAGTTCGGTGACGGAGAAGAAACTGGAGACATGGAACGATTTGCCTATTTATAAGTAAGCCCTTATAATTCAAGGTTTTACTTCTAAATACATGTAGTTTAAAGTTTTATACACCATATAAATCTTAGATCTGTAATCTTTCATACATTCAGTTTGTGAATCAAACCATTAATTTTTATGCAAACAAATCTGGGAATTAAAGGAATTTTTTTTTCGTGCTGGATTTCGGCAATAGTTGACTGCTATCATTATCATCATCTGGATAAGGGGAGCGGTACATGTAGATCTATAATCCTCGGTTGCTACTTCAAGTACGGTTTGGTTCTGCAATCTCCAATCAGTGGGACTTAAGTGTCTTAACTGGTTACTTTGCACATGGCTTGTGCCTTGCGGTGTACGGGGAAGGTCGTCAAATGTCTGTTTTATTTAAGAATCCCCCATAACAGACACTTCTTTCTGTGTATGAAAAGACGTTTGTGTTCTAAATGGGAGACTGAGTCCCAAAATAGGCTACCCAAAGTATTGACAAAAGTCTGACAATTGACTTGGTTGAATTAAGGCAGTCTCCCCAATAGGAAAGAGTCTCCCATATACATGTAGGCTGTGCACCTGTACTGCCAGTGATTTAACTGTGTTCAAATAAATTAACATGTCGTAAAATCCTTAAGACAAGACAGTCAATAACAATTGTAAAGTATTATAAAAACAGGTTCTGGAATCTATGCATTACATGTACGATTGGTCAATTGACTCCAAGTGGGTTTGTATTTTTTGTTTCCTACTTTACATGAGTGTGCAAGAAGCAAATTGCAACCTCCATGACTGCAATTTGTTACATTTCAATCAAGTTCATAGCTTATTTTGTCACTTTATATTCATATTCCCATCCCTTTTTATGAAACAAAAATTCATGCTTTGTGGCTCATGCATTTTAGTTACATGCACTGCACTCAGTTAAGTTGCAGTGAGATGGATAATGAACTCAACAAGGTCCTTTTATCACCTACATGTATTGTGACTACATGTATAATGACTTAGAGCCATGATGCAATGAGTACTTTTATGCTTAATTTGATTAGTGATATCAATAGTACCGGTATTTGACCCTAAAATGTGTATTAATTTAGCAATCCTAGATGATTTCTCTGTTTTTTATAATTATGAAAGTTTCAACAATCATAGATTTCCTGTTTCCTGCAAGTGAATCTGAAGTGCCAGTCTCCAATACATGATTGCTCATTCATAAACCCTTGAGTTTAAAGAAACAAGATAGCCTGCTGAAAATCCTTTGAAAATTCTACTTAGTCATTATTATATACATGTAGTCTCCAGCTCCAGTCATAAATTTTATAGCATTAGGATATATTGTCATCCAACCAAATTTGTTTTATCATTCTGGCATAATTACCTGTACATGTACCTTTTCATACACATGTAAAAATGGTTCAGTGAATAACATGCACTGCATACTTTCCACTTAATTAGAGCTTTAAATCGTGGCTTGTTATGCCTTGGTGCATGCATGCTGAACATTAAAGACGCTCAGTCGTGGGCTTTCATGGGGAATTTGACACCATGGGTGCTTACCCAGTAACAGGTGTTGTCCATCACTGTGAGTTTTATAACCAACAGACCTTACGTAATGCTGTGTATAGTCCACCCTTTGCCCCATATGGCAAAGTCATTATCTCACTTTTCCTGGCCTGAGAATGCCCTAAGCAGGCCGAAGAATGTTTATGGTGGGACAGCTTGTTTTGCTGTGCTCCAGAAATGTAGCTCTATTACAGGTATTTCCAGTGCTTCTCACATGTGTCTGGTGTCAGCAAATCTACTCCCCATGAAAGCCCACACTGAATGTCTTGCTTGTTGCGTTTTGTCCAGTGGCATCGGACTGCTGAGAGCACAGTCTTATACTACATGTAAACTCTCTGCTACGTGTATGTGCGATAATTTTGTAAATTTGACCACATTTATATAGCTTTAGGTCTCCATCCATTGAAATTTTTGCATACAAAAAGTGAATTCTGTCTGTACCAATGTTTGCTGAAAATGAAGATAATTTCTTTATTTGATGTGTCACTGAGATAATAATTTTATTTTAGTATAATGTACTTGTCCTGTTGTACATTCCATTTTCATATACAGTACACTGTACTTTGGTACATTGCTACCCCCTCTTTACACACAAGAAAATTTACAAAGTTACTACATCGTGGATGTTGGTTGAGGTTCATGGCAATATCAGAAGTTTGTGCTCTGTTGAAGAGCCATGGTGCATTGGTACATGGAGTCACTGTTATTACTTCTTCTTTTTTTTGGGGGGGGAGGGGAGCAAGCCTACCCTTAATAGTTTGTTCAACCCTGGAGATGAAATAATAATATATTTGTAAAGCTTCGCAGCTGGGAAGGAACAGAAAACAAAGAGGCAGAGTTGCTGCTTCATATTATAAATAAATCAAATTCATTTGTAAAAATCCCACAGTTACTGTGGGACTTTGAATTAGGCTACCAAAGCCATGGCATTAGATTCTCATTTGAATGGCTTTAAGGGGGTATCTCACTGGGCTTGAAACTAGTTCGCGACTAGTTTGCGACTCCAGATTTTGCTAGGTGCAGAGACGTCTCCGCGACGTCTCCAGAAAATTATGGAGCCTTCGAGGAGTCGCAAGAAATTTGAACATGCTCGATTTTTTTTGAGACTTTTTGCAGTCTCTGCAAAGTCTCTGTGACGTCTCTGAGACGTCTCCATTAGTTGCGGAGACTAATTATATCCGCGACTGCTGAGACGTCTCGGAGACCAGGAGGAGACCAGAAAAACTGATGAGACATTGCGGAGACGTCTCCGCGACTCTACCTGACGATGATTGACCCACTTTAGAAACCATGTGACTGAACGTGTGCTGACATTCCTCCTGGTCCAAGTCAGGTGCATGATCCTGCAAACGCTTCATCATAATTATTTTGAAACTTGTCGCAGAGACGTCGCAGAGACGTCTCCGTTGGTGAGATACGGCCTTTAGTGCCCCTCCTAAAGTTCTCTTTTTTGGGGGTCCTGGGAGACTTCATGTCTTATCTTGATCTTCCCATTTTCCCATTTGTGCTGTAATAGATATTCTACCCTCAAAAATTACAAAAATTTAGGTCTAAGACTGATGTGGAGCTAAAATGTTTTCACCAGATGGAACACAAAGAGTGCTACTGATGTTACCCATTCAACAAAAGTTTATCTTCCATGGGACCCTCAGAGATGCCAACTGTTCTTTTTTGCAGTATTTTATACTGTTTTTTTTTTTTAGATAAAAAATACTGCACTGCAGGTTTTTATGGAAAATACTTTTTTCCCCAACATGTCTATTGCAGAAAAGGTGAAAATACTGTTTTTCCACCCAAACTACTCTTTTTCAACCCTTAAAAACATACTGTAATACAAGGTAGGCATTCCTGGGCTCTGGATAAAAATGATATGTTATCTATACAATTGAAAAGACAATCGGAATAGTATTTAAAAAAACAACAACCAACCATTAAAATATTGTACAGGTAAAGGTAAACAAATTATTTCAAAAAACTGTACCAGCCTAAAACATTTAATAAATATATACGGTATGTCTATGTTGATAATGCAATTACTGTTGTAGAAGTACAGTATCAATAAAGAAAAAAAAAAGAGTAAAAAAAAAAACAGCTTGAAGTACATGTGAATAGCAAGGTTACACGACACCACTTTTATACCACAATATCACAATATTACCATGTTGTTGTAGCACTTCTGCTAGAACTTAAAAGAAAGAGCTAGGCACTATCAAATGATGTGCAGCCATATGTTTGTGGTTTCAAGATTTGACTTCAAAATTAACAAGAAGTATTTTTTTTATTATTGTGGTATGATTATTCCTTTGTCATTTCTTATGTCCCAAGGAATTTGTCTGCCTTAAATTCTTGGTTACAGTTCGTTATTCCGAAGGTTCGTTATTCCAAAGGTTTGTTTATTCCGAAGGTTCGTTATTCCAAAGGTTCGTTAGTCTGAAGGCTCATTATTCCAAAGGTTCGTTAGTCCAAAAATGAAATAAGGTTCGTCATTCCGAAGGTTCCTTAATCCGAAAACAAATAAGGTTCGTTATTCCGAAGATTTGTTAGTCCGATAATGAAATAAGGTTCGTTAGTTCATAGCTTATTTTCGGACTTACGAACCTTATTTCATTTTCGGACTATCGAACTATTGGAATAATGAACCCTATTTCATTTTCGGATTAACAAACCTTCGGAATAACAAATCTTATTTTATTTTCGGATTAATGAAACCTTCCGACAAATGAACCTTCGGAATAACGCCACAGATGTTCAGATTAATGGACCCTTTTTCATTTTCGGACTAACAAACATCTAGGTATACGCGATTTGCGTGTTTCGGAATAACAAACCTTCGGAATAACGAACATCACCCAAATTCTTAATATGGATGGTGCCTTGTTCACATGTTAAAATGGCCTTTTCAAAAGGTCCTAGATCTGCGAACTCATCCATTGTACACGTGCTCAGGATGTATGAGATCACATGAATGAAGACATGAAAGATTGAAGGCTTTTACATTACATGTAACTGTAGTTTGTACACGTATTGCTTTTAAGTACAGGCTGAACGTTGTTGTTTGGTTTGTGTATTTCCTATGATCAGCAATTCCTTATGGATCGTGTATTTGTGTTCATATACAGGTGTACATGTATAATATGTGCAGAAATTGCTTTTAACTGGCTTTATAATATAAGACCATGAGGCACATACAATTGCATGTAAGATGGTACCTGAAGTAAGATAGCTAAAGCCTTTTCTGGCACAAGCCTCAAATCCCTGACATGTTCCTTATAGCCTCCCAGTAGAGGAAGAGTAATGCTCCAATCATCAGCACAAACTTCAATCTAAGACACTTCTTCATTACAAAATGTGGACTACCCTGGAACTCTCCCTGTATGAGAAAATAAATCTTTTATACATACGGTAATTTACAGTATGTTCGTCATTAACAGAATGGCAGTGGGAACATTCTACCCAAAGAAGTGATTGACTCTACCCATCAGAGCTGCTAGACAGAGCTAGATTTTACAAATATAGAAAATTGAGCACTTAGTTCAATCTGATGTGATTATAACTTCTCAATCACATGGACTTGCAAAATTCAGAGATTTAAGCAAGCGACTTTGCCATATTTTGAGGCTGTGAAGAAGCAGTCAGCAACTATAACTACAACAAGAACTCTCTTCCTGTTCAGATGACGTTTTTGATGATTATACATGTAGCCTTTACTACAGTGTACTATAGTTTTTTGGTTTTTTTTCATGAAAAGGGAAAACAAAACCTTTTGGATATTCAGTAGTTTTTCAATGTAAATAAATTATACTAAGATGATATAATTTCATTGGAAGCGTCGTGGTCTGGTGGTTCTGACTCTCGTCTTTCAATCAGAGGGTCGTGGGTTCGAATCCCAGCCATGGCGTTAATTTCCTTCAGCAAGAAATTCATCCACATCGTGCTGCACTCAACCCAGGTGAGGTGAATGGGTACCTGGCAGGAATTTATTCCTTGAAATGCTTGCGCGCTGGCGGCTGCCGGGCTAAAGCCAGGGTAATAATATCCAAGTCCTTTGGAAGCGCATAGAGACGTTATATCATAATGTGATATGCGCTATACAAGAACTGTATATTATTATTATTATTATAATTTTCATCTGTGTAGTGTGTACATTATATTGGTGATTTCTTCAGCTCTCAACAATATATCCACAGAGCATCACACCTTTCATCACACATCTTAATTTACTGTCAATTGTCTTCATGCTGCTGCTTCTTAAATAAGACACCAGGGGGGCGTTTCATGAAACAATTAGTCGGTGGTTTCCACCGACTAATTTGCTGTCAGCCAATCAGATGCCGGTATTTTCAGTAGCTTATAACATTTGTCGGTGATTTTCACCGACAAAACTCTTCATGAAACGCTCCCCTATTATGGAATAGCATTATTCTTCACCCAAGTAAATCATTTTCTGCCATCTCCTTGTCTTGAATTGTAAAATTGTTCGATTATCTTAGATACAGTGTATGTCCTGAAAATTGTGCATCCTAGATCCTACATGTGTAGTCCTTTTTTTTTTTCAGTTTGTACATGTACTTCTACTCTTTAATAATTATAACCCAGTCACAACAAAGTGATTACTGAAACATTCACCACACAGGCAGAGACTCCAACTCTCCCGTTTTCAGTGGGAGATCTCCCGCTTTGAGTCCATTTTCACAAAATCTCCCGCTCTCCCGCTTGAGTTTGAATTTCTCCTGCCCAAGCTGTGCTTCTCCTTTTTTCTCCCGCCCAACCACCTTTTTGAAAAAAAAAATGAATCTGAATCATTGGATTTTACCTCATTTAATGTTGTCATATGTTAAAAAATAAGCCTAAGATAGCACCAGAAAGCTTCTATAACCCTAAAAGTGGCCTCCAGCCGCAAGGAATTTCGTGCTTTGCGCTGGTGATGTGGGCTACGCGCACATAGAGTCAGAGTCTCCCGTTTGCTAGGGGGTCTCGGCAGGAGAATCTCCCACTTAAGAGGTGCTTGGGGTTGGAGTCTCTGCACAGGATTATTACAACTGTTTTTTGTTTGTTTGTTTGTTTGGCCTGTTTTCAGTTAATGTTGTTGTGCTTGTAATGTAGATTTCCCTGTCACTGTTGGAAAATTGAATTTGACCTTTCTCTAACCTTTCCCTGGAGAGCAATAAAGTCTTCATGTATATTGACTTTACGTGTATAAATGTAGGTGTAAACTATGCAGTTGGAGGAAATATTCAATGAGTCATTCCAAATTCTGATGTGCCAAGGCTTCGTGATACACTTCTAGGATTTGCACATTGTACATGTACATAGACAGTCTTCTGTTCTGTAGCTTCGCCTTCGTATTTAATACCATTGTGAAGTCATGATGTTCAGTGCTTAATTCATTTCGAATGAAAGAAAGAAGGTGTGAAAAATAAAATATAGTCTGCTCTTGTAGACTACATTCGTACAAGGGGGTGTAAAGCTGTGCATTTTTTATGAGTAATGCTCATGTTCTGCCCCCATGCTGGGTCTCCACTCCTCAATCCTCCCAAGACAATATAGTGTAGATGCCTCGGCCTGTATTGCCTACATCCCCATGTATGTAGATTTTACAGTATACATGTCAGACTTTCGTTGCTATTTGTAGCTCTTGCTGTTTCAGGCCTGCGCATGCATTCCTGAAAGTTTTTGCAGTAGAGTTGATTGAAAATCTGTGATGATATTTAGCTATTGTCATCAAATTAAAGTTTATAATTTCTTGCTTTGAAAGCCCAGGCACACATTTTATTGTTTGTTGATCCTGAAAGCTTTCATCTGAAAGATATAACTGCTTTGATAGAACAATTTAGCATGTAATATTTGGGAGATGCATATGAAGTAAACAGGTGTAGTTTAAGTTACATTTATCCTCTGGACCATTTAGTTTTGCATTATCAACCCAAATATCCTTTTGTGGCACAGTGACTCCTCTGTCCCAACCCCCAACCCCCCATGTACATGTACATGTATAGCTTGTACATGTATGCATGGTTGATTTTGACCCTGATTCAGTTGGAGTTGGTACTTGGTAGCCTGGCATGGGTGTGTCAAGTCAACTAGACGTGTAGTGATTGAAAGTTCTGTATATAGTAAACACTGCTGTTTTGTAGAAAGCTTTATTTATTATTATAATTCTCTACAGACAAGTAGGCCTGTTCATGTATGCACGGCTCAACACTGAAAGGCACCCGGGACATTCAGGCCCCCAAAGTCTTGTCCAGGGTGGTGTTTCACAAAGCTGTGTATAAAGTTATGCATGACTTTAAGAACGACTTACATGTAAGTAATAAAGTACAACCTTATACTTTCCATAATATCAGTTGCCGATAAATTGGTGGCGAAAAGATATGGAGTATAGCATGTTGCAGTACTGATGCTAGGTCAGACAGATATAGGACAAGCTTGAAGCTTTTATGGTTTTCAAATGTAAATTTTGTCTGTAGAGGCCCCAGAAATCGTAAATCATATAGCCTAGTATATGTATAGGTAGGAGACTCAAGAATATTTTAATCATGATCTCAACACCTCCTCACCCTCAATCCAGGAGCAACAAAAACCTATGGTGACAGGGCATTCGCTTGTGGGGGTCCAAAGCTTTGGAATGCTCTCCCAGTGTCACTACGCTCCATGACCGATGTTGGAGCTTTTAAGAGAGAGCTGAAGACCTACCTTTTTGATAAATGTTTTCTATGACTGTGAACACTGTACATTTGTAAAGCACTTTGAGAGACACCGCCACAACCCCGTACATATTCCTCCTCCGGCAGGGAACGTCTGCCTGCACAACCCCCGACGATACACGGCGAGTACCTCAGTAGTGCCCGGGTACCCGGGGGCCGGAGAAACAATTGACAGGCGCATAATATTTATGTGAGATACATGAATTTAAATTCCATAGATGATAGATCTGTTATGGTCATTGTCATTGCCATTGTCATTCACTCACTATACAGTGAATGACTGAATGGCCATTTCATTATTGCGCACATATTGAATAATTTCGCCCATTGATATGGAAATGAAGAGAAGCACCAACGCCAATCTCTACTGCCCGCAATGTCAAGGTTCACCTTCGTAATAAGGAGTTTTCTGTTTTTCGCTGCTTTTTGCTTCAAAATGTATGGAGGATGCAGATCAGTATTGTGTGCTATGTATACATATTATTATGTACATTGTGGTAATCTGTATCATGCTAAGGTTAAGCTTTAAAAGTTAATGCACACAAAATAATCCAGATTATTGAAAATTTAGTGAATAATTTTAAAAGTTTGGTTGTCTATAGATCGTAAAATTATGTGATGTGACTTGGCCTACAATGTATTTCTGAGAGCAAGGTGCATGTACATGGTGTCCCAGTTCATCAGTATGGTGAAGATGTCATCATGAGACAATATCCCTTGTGTAATCAGAAAATCATCCTGTCTGTTAGTGCATTTGCCATTATATGTACATGTACATGTACAAGTATATGTGTATGCTTGATGCAAATTATTATTGTAACAAGTGTTTGATGAATTCATGGACACATCCATGATAAATGTGAGGAGGTACATGTGTATCTGTAAATCATACCAAGAATTAAGTTTTAAAAGTTTTCCGATGGAAATGATACGTGTAAATAAATTGACATTTATTCATGTTTTTTTCAAAATAATCTAGAGCTTGAACAATTTGGTGATCTACATAATAATGTAATGTAGTTACGCAGATAATATGGTGTGGCTAATATGAAAGAGCTTGATTCATTTATTTGCCATATATGCTTTGTGTGATATTTTCTCCAAAGATATTGGATAGACTAAGACTTTTTGATAGGGTTTTTGCTAATTATAGAGGGGAATTATGCCGTAGAAGGTCATGTAAAACGTTGCAACTGCTCACTGAACCAGTTGGTTAATTCTGCATAAAGGGGTTTTTACGCCATTTATTCAACATGGTTCCAAGCATGAAAATATAAGGTTGTGTTCAAGGTAGCATGTTCAGGGTAGTATGGCCAAAAGTAACATGTACATGTCCATGTAAAACCTTTCTGAGTTTGCCTTCTTGCAGTCTATTCTGTTTAAAGAAGCTGTTTGCGTTAAAAAGCTGACCATTTTGAATTGAGCTTTGATCCTATCAATTTGATACAGCATTGCATTACACGCTAAAATTGTTCAAACATAATATTAGAATTTCTGAATTTGTGAATGCCTTTATCAGAGTGTTTTCTGACAAATTTCATTAATTATCATTTTACATGTTTATACCTACATGTACATTACAAGTTTGTGGCAGTTATTTGTTATATGACAATAAAAGCATTAATACTGGTAAACTTATAAATAAGTTGAATGTAAATGAGAATCTTTGGTCAGGGTTTGCCTGGCTGTGTTATTACCTACTTATTCACCGCTTGTGCGCTACGACAAAGTGCTTAATTCAATGCACATGCAGCCTCGATGTCTATCGAGTACGTGCCATCATGGTAGTATCAGCATGAATATCCCCTCTCAAATATCTGATTTTGAAGCTAATACCTAAACTGCATTCTGAATTAGTGATACATGTATACTTAGACTGAGCAGCAGTGCACATTAATTGATTGAAATTCTTTCTCTCATGTCAACATGCTCGGATTAATTTACAATTGCTGCTGGAGGCATTGTTGTATAGTAGTTTATACAGGGTGGTTTAGAAAGAATGCAACACCTAAGATCTGCAATAAGCAACATTTACAGTATCATTCGTTTTTGTTTTACTGGGTAGAAACTTCTTTTCAAAATGAAATGGCACCAAGTTCATCAATTTTGGGTAAGGCATTTTGACTCTGTCTTTTTTCGTGAGTCAATGTCATTATTAAAATTTGCTTCTTGCGCAACTGTAGTCATGCTTGCAGATGTGAGAAAATTGTGTACGTGTAGTATCTGACATTGCATTCATGTTGTTTTCCTTTCAAAGCAAGAGCAGTCATGCATGGAAAGCCATTATACACAACTTTCCTGCTGCGTTCATCATGACCACAGTTGCAAAAGTAACAAATTGTGAAAATGACATTGCATCTTGAAATACAGGCAACAGTTTTCTTTCAACTAAACACAAAAATGTGAAAAATCTATCGTACAGTATTGTAAACAGATTTCCATCACATGAACTAAATGCTGTAGAGATACTTTATGTACATGTACACTCAATCACTAGCTCTTGTGAAAAAAAAAAAAAAAAAAAATGTAGTGATGCAATGCACTCAGTACATTTTGTGCTTTAGTACTAAAGGTTTGTTCACATATGACCAGCAAACCCCTGCGGTAAACCCCAGCATTTTGTTTTGTTTTGTTTTGTTTTGTTTTGTTTTTTACCAATCAAATTTCTTATTAACTTGTGCAAAGTATGATGTCTCTCGTGCTTGCATAACTTTTGGCAGAACTCTGTGTGAGCATGAACTACAATTGTATTATTGATGCCTTGGCTTAATGCACATCTCATTATCATAAGTGGCACGGTAAACCCCCCCCCCCCCCCCCTGAAAAAAAAACCACAGGGTTTTCCGCAGGGTTTGCTGCTAGATATTTCAACAAGCCTTTGAACTCCTTAAAGGAGAATGCAATCCAGGCAACAGTTGGCTTTTAATGAATGAAGATGGACAAGAAAGATTAAACAGTGAAAATTTGAGCAAAATCAGGCAATCTGTTCAACAGTTATGAATTTTGAAAGTTTAAGTAAACCCCTATTATATGGGGATCCTTGAGTCGACAACTTTGCCAGCATCTGTGATGTCATCGTTGACAACTCTCCATTCATTTTGTGCATAATTTTTCAAAAAACAGAAAAGATTTATATGAAATTTCAAGTCAGGAATCAACATAATTCTTCCAAAAGTGCTTGCAGAATTGATGTCGCATGTCATACTCAATGAAAATCAAAAGAATTTCTGTTTCTTGAAAATGAAGAAAATGTTAAATTCTGTGTACAAAATGAATGAAGAGTTGTCCATGATGACCACAGATGCTGGTGGAGTTGCCAACTAAAAGGATACCCAGAATAATGATTTACTGAAACTTTCAAAATTCATAACTCTTGAACAGATTGTCTGATTTTGCTCAAACTTTCACTGTTTACTCTTTCTTGTTCTTCTTCATTCATTGAAAGCACATGGATGTCTGGGTTGCATTCTCCTGTAAAAGTACAAATATACACAGCCTTCATAAATGAAGAGAAAGTATAGTGAAACTACATTTGTCAAACTATATAAAGTTATTGTCAATGATTATGGTGGAAGTCTGTTTACGATGTGTGATGGTTTTTCCAATTCTGTGTGTTTACCTAGCACGTATGGGCTGTGTCTGCAGTCTGCACGATATACAGTGAAGGAGGTGAACTATATTCTTCATCCATCTTCTATCTGCTTCTCATGCATAATGAATGTTCGATTAGATAGGATGACTGAGAAGAGATAGTTGAACTATTATCCCCATCGATCTCTCTTCTTTTCCTTATCTATAATGCATACTGAATGAGAAGTGGGATGGGTAGTCATCACATGATATTTCATTATACCCCTCATTCACACCAGAAAAACTTACTGTATTCAAGGCCTACAAGCACAGCCTTGTATAGTTGTACAATATGTAATTTATGTTTTCTTCAGTGAAAGAGGTTTGAGCAGCATTTTTAATGAAAACTTTATTAATGAACTTGTGTGAAATGTGAATATATAATGGATAAGAAGCAGATAACTACATGTACATTGTAGGCATGGTTTCGCTGTTGTGATTCCATATGGTTATGCCCTCACTAGATGCTCATGTAATGACTTAGATACCCTTATTACACTGGCAAAATTTTGCTTAGTCCCGGACTATCGGTGGGGTTAAGAGAGCCCCACCGATAGTACAGGACTTTCCTTATCCCACTTTCTTCTTACACTGCTTTTTGCAAAAGTGGGCTAGCCACACCAATAGTCCCGTACTAGCTGGCCCTGCAAAAAAGCAGAGCTAACCCCGCAATTGCGGTGCCAAGCAAGCCAGTGCAAAAAGCAAGAAAAAATAGTCCAGGGTTAGCGATGAGATGAAGCCTAGTGCCCATTGACCAATCAGAAACGAATGCTTATTGCACATCTAATGTAGAGCGCGTGCAAAGATAGGTAGCGATAGCACGCATGCTGCTCAGACGTTCGCGTGCGGGGGATATCCTTGGCCAGCCTTTGGAAATAGTACGGGATTAAGAAAATGCATGTGTAAACAGCCAGCTGTTCCTTGGCCTGGGCTAAGCGCTTAGCAGGGAAAAAAATACACGAGGGCTCGGGGCGAATTCGCCCCCGAAACGCCAAAAAGAGCCCTGGAAAACTAAAAAAGTGCCCCTGAAATTCTCATAGGGTCCAATGTAAACTGTAATACAATGCAGAAAATTTGGGCGGGTGGGCTCAAAAAGTAGCCCCGGAAAAAAAATACTTAATTTTTTCCCTGGCGCTTAGTACAGGACTTAGTGTAAGTGTGAAAAGCAAAAAAAGATAGGAAGGAAGGAAAGTAAGGGGTTAAGAAATGCCAGTGTAAAAAGTGTAATACATGAACATGTACATGTATGTTAAATAATACCCATGATATAAGCTGACAGCTAAAGATAAGAGGAAATTAAAGGTTATGTACAGTCTTGGTAGCCCCACAATTCAACAGATTTCCTTGCTTTCAGCTGGTCACTAGCAAAATAGAAGTAAAGCTACAGTAATGGGCTGTGAAGTTTTTTTCCTCCCCATGTTGAATATCAAACAAAAGAAAGGCGATTAAATTCACACAGTGCCTGCACATACTAATGAGAGATCTGTTTAAAAGTGTAACGAATCACTGTGATTATTACGAGGGGAGTGGTTGGGGTGTAGGTGTCTTAGCGTAGGGCAGAGTGTAACCTTTACATTGCAAATATTGACACTAAAATTCAGTAGAAATCTTGAATGGAATATCACATGATCTGACGCATACATCTTTTTATGCAAAGTGGTAGGATAATGTGATCAATTTTATGCCAATTATTTTCACCTAAGCAAAACAAAACTGCCCTTGGAATAATTTAGTATTTGTCCTGCACATTATCCAGTATAGACTATGCACTATTCATGTAATATTCCATGTTTCCAACCTTGGCCTCTGTCCGCAGTGAAATATAACATCACTTGGGGAAATTCTGAATTTTTGAATAAATTTTGTGATTTGGAATTGCATAGCGTGCAGTACTTTATATTAAGAGTGCACTCTATCACTTTGGAGCCTACAGGTGTACATAATAATAATTCTCTCTGCATGCATGTAGATTCAGTGGTGGATGTCGGTCGAATGTCTTGACCTTTCCTTGATCTTATCCTACTGATGTTCTACCTGAACCCAGTAATGCAAAAATCAATACCTAATTCACTTTACAATGATCTGCAATTGTCTGGCATTGTCGTTGAGCCTCCAGGCCTGTGGACTGGAAGGATAGCTCTGCATTAATTCATTTACATACAGTGTATGTGTATACCGCCTTGATTTTTGCATAACTTTGCAAAAGAAAATTTATTAATTGAAAAACTCATTTTAATGCAATAGTTGACAGTATCGTGTTCTCTTTTTATCATCTGTCTGTACTTAATTTCCATCCTTGCTTCATACCTGATAATGAAACTTTGTCGATTCAAGCAAAGAGATTTCTTTTCTAGTCATTTGCAGTTTACTTCTTTAATTTCCTATTTTACTTTTCTGCATCTGTATATGGACTTAAAATTTAGTACATTTCATGTAGTGTAATTTACTTTAAAGTGAAATTTTAAACCTTTTCTTCTTTTTTTTTGGTGGGGGAGGGGGGAGGGGTTAAAATTTATTTTACTTTTCTTTCATCACTGTAGAATCCTTTTATACCCTGAATTCAAAAGAATGTAACTCTCTTTTGTTTGAGGGCTTACTGTGGAAAAAAAAATGTGAATGTGAATGTTGTCAAGAATTCTCATAAACAAAAATGTAATATTCATTAATCTGCCACCTATCTGTTATAAGTAGCTATAGATGATAGATGTCGCTGCTTTTCCAGGGATGTGTGTAAATAAATCAATCATTATTGACAGCAGATGTAAAAGGGTGTCACCATCACCATGTATTGCAGTATTTTGCTTCCTGCTGTTTTAAGGTGCTTTCACACATGATGCTTTCACACATGTGGTACCACACTGTGGCGCCACACTGTTTCGTCTTCAAACATGGTGGGACTTTGTGTCACCACATATGCTAATGAACGAGCATTAACGCGTCAACTCTCAATTAGAGAGCATATTGTCAAAACTTGCGCATGCTTGGGCAAGCAATCTGATGGCAACAATTTTTGCGCTAACTTTTTAGAAATTTGATTGGTGCGCATTTTTTGTGTATCTAGGCAGCAAAAAAAAAGTGTGTCCTGCCTCGGCGACATTTTTTTTGTCGCCCTATACCCCATAGGCTTGTACACAAAAAAGTGTGGCGCCACAGTGTGGTACCACACTGTCGCATCATGTGTGAAAGCACCTTTATGCTTATTTCGTGGCTACTTTACCCCACATGAACCAAGGCAAAATATGAAGTTAGCATTATTGGCCTACATCACAATATACCTAGACATGAATATGCACAGAATCACTAAATTGGCTTGTGTGGTGAAACATGGAAGAGGCGAGTACATCACTCCAATTAGACAACAGCTCATTTGATCTATTCATATAAAAGCTTTTCTGTGTTATCTCTCATCATTAATTCATGCAGTCATATTTTAGACAAGAGTCGCCTTGTTTGTAGTTAATACGCTGTTTTCATATAGATCCTTCCAAATTTAATTGATACAAACCATGATTAATTTGATGCCATTACTGGTAATTGATTATGTATGATAGCTGCTACAGTAGATAGAGTAACTTCTTCTTACCTTTCTTCACCTATCATGCAACGTATTTTCTTTTTTTCTTTTTTCTTTTTTTCTAAGTCCTATTTCTGCCTTTTAAAACAGCAATATTATCATTGTTGATTTATCTGGCAAATGCAATTGTATTTTTACTTTGTTGCACTACGATACTCTCAGAACAAAAAGAAGACTGCATTTAATTTGTGCACTGTTGCTGATGACGGATGTGCATACGGATGGATGATATTGCAATTTCATGATCTTGTTGTAGATTTCAGTGTACATCAGAAATATTCCAGTATGAGAAATTGGTTGTAGTTCCTTTATGATAAGAGAAATATTTGCTTTACAATCATGCATTTTACATGACCATACTCTCACCTTTTTATAATGGATGAAGGCATCAGTGTTATAAAAAATTCACGTGAAAATAAATCTCACGTGAGTGACATATTACATGCTGGAAGCAACTGTCATATTTATGATAATAACAGTTTTACATAAATGGAATCTGAAGCCAGTGTCATTAAGCTATGATATTATTTATTCATAAAGATATAATGTACATGTACATCATGTAATTGTCTTTGGACCTACAGTGTACATGAATTCCCTGTTAGATATTTATTGACTGCTTATAGGACTTGAGATAAGATAAATAGAAACCAAAATCTGAACAGTATCCACATCTAAATTCCATTAAATTTTTTAATCCAATCCATCCATTTATTTTCATCTTCGTATAAAAAACATAGCAAGTCATTACAATAATATAGATTTGAAAAAAAAGTACATGTAAATATACAAATTCGTACACAAATACGTATACATAAACAAAATAATCAAGAATAGTGTCACGTCTTTCATTTGAATAAGACAAAAAAAAATCCAGTTATCAAGTTGAAAATGAAAAAAGGGAAACTAAAACAAGGCCGAAAGGCCCTGTAGACTAAGTTCCCTAAAAGTGTAAATAATATGCAGTTGTACTACTTTGTGTTGTGTCCTGAAAGACATGTACATAAACGGAACTTAAACAAAATTTAGTAGATAAATACAGAAGTCAGAGGACCCCCCGGAACAAAAAATATCGGAAGTATGTCAGTATATAGATAGATAGTAAGCTTTCAGATATTTCTTGAATAATTTTTGATTATTACAACGGGAAATATATTTAGGTATTAAATTCCAAAGCAAAGGGAGATTATACTGAACATCTGCTTTGTTTACATCTCAACCCTATAGGAATGATGTCCGCTCTATAGATTGGAATATTTCCTTTATTTTCTGTTTAAAGGAGAATGCAACCCAGACATCAGTGGGCTTCCAGTGAATGGAGAAGAACAAGAAGAGTAAACAGTGAAAGTTCGAGGAAAATCGGACAATCTGTTCAAGATTTATAAACCCTGAAAGTTTAAGTAAATCCTTAGTATGGGATCCTTGAATTGGCAACTTTGCCAGCATCTGTGATGTCATTGTGGACTACTCTCCATTCATTTTGTACACAGAATTTAACATTTTTGTTAGTTTCAAAAAAATAAAAATTCTTTCGATTTATTGTTAGAGTATAACATGGCTATATTCTGCAAGAATTTTGGGAAGAATAATGTTGGTTCATGACTTGAAATTTCATATAATTTTTTTTTTTTTAATTATGTACAAAATTAACTGAGAGTTGTCCATGATGACGTCACAGATGCTGGTAAAATGATAGGGATTTACTGAAACTTTCAAAATTTTTAACTCTTGAACAGATTGTCTGATTTTGCTCGAACTTTCGCTGTTTACTCTCCTTGGTCATCTTTATTCACAAAGAGCACACTGATGCCTGGGTTTCATTCTCCTTTAACAATAACATGGCAAGAAAAATGATTAAGAATGCATTGGAATAAAACTTGGCCTCATACATAAGCCACAAAAAAGACATGTGTATTGTGAATGTGATTACCATTAGTGTGTGTAGTTCTAGCAACTTGAAAGGTGTTTTTAGTATTTATTTAGTTGCAGATTGAGACACTACTCAGTTTTACTAAGTATAGAATCACTGTTACAAATATTGAATAGAAAAAAAAATACTGGTAAGTCTTTTTCTCTCTCCCTCTTGCTCTGCCTCCCCCCTCCCCCCCCCCCCCCCCACCCCGCCTTTTATCTGACCCAACTATTATTTGTTCTTTCAGGGTTTTTTTTAAATTGTATTTAATACATATTTTTATTTCATATTGATATGATATTGATATGAAATGAAATGCAATGAAATGAAATGAAAATGCATATATAACCACAAAGTGGTATTTTTCAAGTTCAACTGTTTTGTCATAGAAATACAATGATTTTAGACTCATTTGTATTTCAGTGTAAGGTGTGTTTCAGAAGTATTCTGATGTTAATTCTTATCTTTATTCAAGTTCCTTTCACTCTTCATTGTTTTCCACTACAGCAAGACATTGCTCTGTTGGAAAGCAAGGTGGTGGCTCTGGAAGGAGACCTATCAAAGAACCACATGGTCATCAGTCAGCTACGGGATGCGGTCCGTTCTTTGGCCAAGGGTCAGGTGCCTTCCAACCTCGATGCTTTAGTCAAGCCCATAGATTCAGCCCAGCATATCCAGGACCAAGGGGGCTGGTTTGGGTTTGGTCACAAGAAGGGTCCAGGACCAGGATTGCCCATGGGTGGGGTTCATGAAGGAGGCATGGCTGATCGCAAGGACCAGTTTGTTTTGGCAGAGGGACAAGTCCATGTGGAGCCAGGGGACTGTAAATTTGCCGATACACCCACAGGGAATAGCACAGATGTACAGGTAAAGTTCAGTATTTTTTCTTTAATGCACATGGAAACCTTAATATGAAGACTGCTAGAGGAAGACAAGAAGAATAATGCTCTCTGTTCTGTTCTTCTGTTCGATACAAAATTTCTAATCTTTATGCAGACTGTTGCCATAACAGGTGTGACTGTATAGTTAATCAATTTCTAAGGGATAGGAGCCCTATCTCCTAAAAAATAAAAAAGAACCCCAAACATGTAGACCATGGGCCTATGATACTGAAAACTGCTAATTGGTGTTGCTGTGATTGCATACAAGTCTAACTTGATAGGTGTATATGGTATAACAACACAATGGGAATGGACCAGATGTTTTGTTGGTATCTGTCTGGATTAATCAAGAGACTACATATTGTGCTAGTATTAACTTGACGCATGCATTACCTGCAGTTTCTGAACGGTCAATCATGAAGATGCATCATGTTTGAATTGCTGCAAACAGCTTAATATGAAATGTAAATCCACCAGGTGTTCCAGTTTAAGTGTAAACACATGGTATTGGGCTAACATTTGCTAAATTTAAAAACAACCTGTATCAACATGATATTGTTTTACACAGTTAATTTTCATACTTGCTCCTTCAACAAAGCATGTCGACAGTATATACTTTACCCAGGTACTTTTATGTACATACATGTACATGTACATGTTCTTTTACATATTCCAGATGTTTGATATTTATGAAGTGAAAGATGATCTTGGCTTTCGTAATGTTAATAAAGAATAAAAAGGTTTGTATTCTCCTTGTTTTCCATCAGGAAATTAACAGAAGTTTGATATTTATTTGGAAAAGATATGTGCCACTTCTTCAATACATTTTGGCACACGGGTGCAATTTGTTTATGTTGTTTTTTAAACAATATTTTGATATAGATTTCATTACTACCTATAGATAAATCCAGTCAAATTATTCTAGGTACAAACTATCAAAACTACCTGTGATTAGTTTACTATCTAAAAGCTTTTAGGGGAATGCTTATGGCCATTCTTTTTAAAAAGCAATGCTATGTAATCAATATCTCAACAAATTAATGTATAACTGTTTGTACATAAGGACACATTAGGCTTCAATTACCATTTGCAGATTTTGCTGGTAGCACTCTTGTCAAAATCAAATCACATTAGGAAAGGATTTGTGATTTAAAGGCAAGATTGGAAGATAATGTAATGTATATTGGGTTTCTGACAGGTATCCAAGGAATACATGTACATGCATTTACAAAGATACCTTATGACTAAAGTTTCATAAATGTAAAATATTTCCTATTCCCTTGATCATATGGTTGAATGTAACCATTTTGTATGTAGTTGGTACAGATTATATGTATAATCTTTAAAGTGAAGGAAAAATTCCGTTCAGTGGTAATTTGGAATCAGTGAATTGACCATTTCTAGTTATTGTTTGTTAGTTGGGATGGTTAATCTTCAAATTATAACATTCTGGATTAAGAAGAGAAAGATGAAGGAGGAAAAAAGGTTAGTACATTGTAAAGTGTGATTTAAAACAAATTCATTTGACCACATGCCTTTTACCTTTCTTGTTCTAAATGTAACTCCTTTCTGTCATTTTGTTTGTTTGTTTGTTTGTTTGTTTGTTTGTTTTACAGATGCTGCAAGTTTACGAGAAGCTTCGCTTTGACAATGCCAATGGCGGAGTATGGAAGCAAGGTTTCGACATCAGCTATGATCATAATAAATGGAATCAGGACCCTCTCAAAATTTACGTTGTTCCACATTCTCATAATGATCCAGGTATGTGCCTTTAATGCTATGTTCTGCAAGGAAAGTGTCAAATGATAAATTAGTAGAATTAGCTTACTGTTCTAGAGTACTATTATGTCTACATACTGGTACATGTATCAGAGATGTAGTCGCGATTCTTTGCTTCCATATGAAAAGGCAATTCTTAAAAATATCTACAATGTATGTCTTCATATCTCAAACTTCATTATATGTTCAGAGGATACTCTGTAAAGGTTATTTACAATTTTGGTAGGCCTTCAAATACTTTTCATCAGAGTGATTTGTTTTTAGGTGCTCACCAGCAAGGTGAAAGCAAAATTAAGTTGCTGTGAAGTTCTTTCCTCCTCAAGCTAAATATTAAGAACAAATGAAAGGCAAAAAATACTTTTGATCTTGGGCCATGGGCATAGACATATAATAAATTTACTAGACGAAAAGCAGCACATGTGGATATCATTAAGTGAATGGCATTAGGCCCCGCCTATTTCAGATCATTTGAAGGGGCCGATATGCACCCGTTATTGCCATGATATCGATAACACTTATATTATTCATATCTTTTGCACGTATCAGTTTTATTGTGTCACTTTGATTTAATGCGCATTTGTTGCGCATTTGTTGCGCATTTATTGTGCATTAACTGTGCATGCGGTAAGCTGATGCGTGTAATGTTTCATAATGCGTACAAACAAATGTTACTAGTTGGAAGCATCTTACAAAATGAATTATTCATTTTTGATCATGAATGTTGATGGGTGCTTAGGTCGGCCTTTCTAATGGATCTGGACAAAATGGCGAAGTTTTAGGGGCCTGGCCATGGGAGTTGGGGATGTACAGGCACATAGGCCTGCACATGGGTAAAACCAGTGAGACTTCTGTTTACGAGACAAGTGTTCAGAGTGCTGTGATCATTTTGTGGGGAGCGGTCAGGATGCAGGAGTCCATGTGTAGGGCACGATGTAACTGTTACATTGCATTTCAAATATTTACACTTAAAATCACTGGAAATCAGGAATAGAATGTCACATGATCTCACACATGTACAGTATCGTTTTATGCAGGGCGGGCATTGTGAGACTATAGTTAATCACTTTCATGGCAATTTACTTTTTACTACCAAAACTGTACATACATGTAAGCTTATAAAAACAGAAAAAAATCGATTCAGTATGAATGGCACTATTGACTGGTAAAGTTTATGTATATGAGCAAAAAAAAAATTGACAAACTGATTTACTTTTGTCAGGTTGGATCAAGACTTTCACTAAGTATTTCACCGATCAGACCTCAAGGATTTTGGACACCATGGTGAAGAAAATGGAGGAGTACCCTAAGATGAAATTTATTTGGGCAGAGATCTCATATCTATCCTTGTGGTGGGAGAAAGCAGATTATAATAAGAGACAGGTTGTGAAGAAGTAAGTAGATCATATGCATCTTCAGGGGTTATGGTTCTTGTTGTTATCATATCATCAATCTTGATTTCATTGAAAATTCCTTTCTCATCATGTCATGAACATCATTATTATTGTCCTTGTGATGAATCTCACCATTATCAAGTATTGTTTTCACTACCACCAACATCATCATAATTGTCGTCATCATAATTATCGTCATCATCATCTTCATCGTCATCTTCATCATCATCATCATCATCATCATCATCATCCTTATCATCATTATCATCGTCATCTTTGTTATCCTCTTTGGCATCCTCATTGGCATTAATGAACTATCATTATCCGAAACTTTTACCCCAGCTAATCATATTGCATTCCCTCACTGTGTAATTGAAGAGATTCTCTCTTTAACTTTCTTTTGTTTTTTTGCAGGTTAGTAGAGAGTGGTCGACTTGAGATTGTGACAGGAGGTTGGGTGATGACTGATGAAGCAAACGCAAACTATTTTGCTATGGTGGATCAGATGATAGAGGGTCATGAATGGCTTGATGCATTCCTGCCAGGTAATGCATCATGTATATTGGTTGATGTTAATCGGGGACTACAATAGAGATGCAGTTGTCAGTGGTCTTTAACTTGGAATTTGATTTTCCTGCCAACATGCAAAAAAGAGAGATACTCTATTGGAGTACTGTCTTGCTGATCATTAAGAGAAAGAGAGAGGAGGGGGGGGGGGGATACCAGTAGAGAGAAAGTGGGGAGGAGGAAGAGAGAGGACCTCTGCTGGTCCTTGTTAAGAAAGAGGGAGGGAGAGAGAGAGAGAGAGAGAGAGCAAGCAATGAGAGGAGGGGAGAAAGGAGGTAGCTGCTTTCATGATTTAGAAAAGCATGTGTGCGCTAGAACAATGCTAATGATTATTTTGTAGTGGATATTCAGATACAAGAGGTACTCATGAGATATTAATCATATTCTGGTCCTCTTATAAGGATCAAGCAACATTTTTAGATTTTGATTGAATTTGAACCTGTGCTATTTACATATGGCCATTTACATCTGTCACATAATAGAATTGTAAATTAACATTTTGTTTATATGTTACGGAGTAACACCCGAGAGTAGTTGGAATATCGATCCATGTGGAATGTCCTCCACCATGGCTTATCTTCTGCTAAGGATGGTTTGGGAAGGTTTGGGAAGGTTTGGAGGCCATGTTTAAAGGGGTTCAACCAACCTGAAATCAAGAAATACTTTGCCCAGCAGAAAAGAATGGAATTAATGTCTTATATCTGTTTCATTGTAGATTCAGAAATGGGCAAGGTCTTTGCTTTCTAAATACTTGTATTTTGAATTTGTTTGTATTTTAGGAGTGAAGCCCAAGAGTGGCTGGGCCATCGATCCCTTTGGTATGTCTTCCACCATGGCTTATCTTCTGCAAAGGATGGGTTTAGAGGCCATGGTCATACAAAGGGTCCACTATGAAATCAAGAAGTACTTTGCTCAGCAGAAAACTCTGGAATTCATGTGGAGGCAAAACTGGGGTGAGTTCAGATTTGTTAAGTATGATTTGCAGCAGACCTGAAGAAAAAGGGTAAATCATTATATTGTGAAAGTGCTTCTGCTATTGCTGCAAATTGTGATACTTACCATTTTTGATTAGTCAAAGGTAAAGTAAAGTCCATTGCTCTGAGACTTATTTGTCTCTCTGGAAATTTTATTGGAAGTTTTGAAATATCAATGAAGACCACAAAACATTGTTCTCTATATGAACTCAGACGGGGGGGGGGGGGGGTTCATTCTCTCACTGTTGGCTAGCGACAGATGTGTTGCCATTTTCTTTTTGTACATGTGTATATGGGCCGGACGAGCGAGCCCTCATTCGTACCATGCGTACGGTACGGCCACGGACGGTGTCGATTGGCTGGAGCTGGACAAGTTTTATCTCAGAGAATTGGAACAAGTTTGCATGCCATTTTTCAGGAATCTTTTATGATTTATGATGAACAGTATTATGAATGATAAATGCTGTGGTGATATAGTTATGTTTGAAGCATATTCTTCGTAAAATCATACTGGAAATAAGTGTCCGACGCACCTCGTATCCCCTTTCCCTTCCTCCCTGACACTACCTTTATTGTCTGCCTCGTGAGTGACAAAGTTCATCGAATTTATGCCGAAAATTTGAAGTAATCTACAAATGAAGGAAAATTTAGTCAACTGACAACATGTTATTGACAGTGATCTAGCTGAAGGATAAAAAACTAAGTGGTTTCACACACAAATATAGCCTAAAACTTATATACAAAAAATGACAACACGTCTATCACTAGCCAGCAGTATTCTCTCAGTGCCCACCATTTGTCTTATATTTGAATGACTTCCACAATGATTGGGATAGTTACCTAATGGTCCCATTAGAATGTTATTTCAATAACTTTAAAACATTGCAAGCTTTCTTATTGCATATCAAATTTTTCTGGCTTTTAAAAATGATCATGTCAGTATATTTTCAAGGTGCATTTTTGTCATGAAATGAAAAGCTGATAGATTGTTATAGTTGTTTCTCTTTACATTGTCATGTATCAACAGACCATGGGACAAGCACAGATATGTTCTGTCACATGATGCCCTTCTACAGTTATGATGTACCTCACACTTGTGGCCCGGACCCTAAGATCTGTTGCCAGTTTGACTTCAAGAGACTTCCAGGTGGTCGCATAAACTGTCCCTGGAAGATTGCTCCTGTACCCATCACCGATGCCAATGTGGCTCAAAAGTAAGTGAAGAACCCAAATTTTTGAAGAGTTAAGTTGTATAGAGTACATGTGTATTGAAATAGTTTGCTATATCTATTGCCATTTTAGGATTAGCACTGAATTGTTTTTATTAGTCATGAATAGTCTTATTTACTTAAGCAACCACTTTATTTAAAGACCATGGGGGTGTTTCACAAAGATTGCACTGTGCTAATGATGAGTCTCGTACAAGCAATTAAGGCTAATTTATGATGAGTAAGTGTTAAACCAGAGAAGTGATTGGTTTATGTGTGCTACTCAAGGAGTTTTCAATAAGACATAGTGGCACCCAGTTAAATTTGATTCATTTCATTTCATCTTTATTTCACAAACCAATGAAAACATATAAATAGAACATAAACAAATCTGAAGTATACATGTAAAAGGTGTAAAATTCCAGAAAAGGAAAGAAAAGCTAATCATACATATTCATAAGAAAACTAATCATATAAATAACAGAAATATTAAAAGATATAAACATTGTGTTTGACAATAAAAGTGGTTTGTGAGGCACACCTATAAAGGCCTGCAGGCAAGGTAGCCTGTATAAAAAGGAGTGATAATAAAAGAGAAGAACACAGCAAAGGTTGGAGCATTAGAAAAAGGAGAAAATGGAGAGGAGAAGAGTTGAAGTCAGGAAGAGAAAGAGTGAAGAAGAAATATGAGTGAAGCGGAGGGAGAGAGAAGGACAAAGAGGAAAGTAGGCTAGAAAAAAGTGGTAAGGGAAACGAATAGGAAAGAAATGAGAGAAGAGAGGAGAAAAGATGAAAGATAAAAGGCAAAGGCTCCAAAATAGCCAGCGAGCGAGAAAGGCCCAATAACATAGTACATGAAGAGTACCTGAATAGGATACTAGGTGATAATAATTTCTGATATTTAGAAACGTGCGGAATATTTACCTTTGGTCATTTCCTTCTCAGAGCTGAGACCCTTCTGGACCAATACAGGAAGAAATCTGAGCTGTACAAGAGCAACGTTCTCTTGGTCCAGCTGGGAGATGATTTTAGGTATGATAAGCCAGAGGAATGGGACAACCAGTACAAGAACTACATGAAGCTGTTTGATTACATGAACCAGAGATCTGACTGGCATGTACAGGTAAGCATGGCACAATCTTACAAGATTTTCTACTGAGATAACAAAGTACAATGTTGATGACATAAATTTGACAGATTATGGTTATTGCAATTTAATGTCTTTAGATACCACTATATCTTTGCTCAGTTTATTTCCTTGGTTTATTTTAATCCCTTGTATACTATATGTACACCTTTCTTTTGTATTTTTGTCCATTTTTTTTTTTTTTTAAATTTTTGTTTTTCATTTGGATGTGCAAGTGTGTGTGATTATTTATTTTCTGGTTTCATATATCTTTTTATTATCTTATTTATTTGAATGTGGATTGTTATATATTTATCTATTTATGTCGTTTAATTTGTAAACTGATCCTTTCAGCTTGCGGCTGATCACTATTTCATATACCAATAAATAGATAAAAATATATAAATAAACATCTTCTTACCATATTTTGAACGCGTATAAGTTATTTAGTATTATACTCCGAGCCAAGCAGAACATTGGGAATATGAAAATTATAGTGTAGGAAAATTCATTTTGGAAGGAAGGGGCCAATTATATTCATGATAAATCGATTTCACAAAATGGAAAAACCATTCTCAAACTTTATCTGAATAGGAGAGCGTTTCATTAAGTGTCTTATCGGTGATTTTTCCTGACAAATTAGCTCTCAGCCAATCAGATACAAGGATTTCAGCAGCTAATAGCAGTTATCAGTAAAAAATCACTGACAAGGCACTTCATGAAATGCTCCTCAGGCTTCATATTTTTTCCACTTCTTTATAAATATAAAGAGCATCCAACAGAGCAGCAAACAAGTCTAAAAACTGTAGGCCATAACTGTACATGTTGGTACTGCATAGTGTAAGGAATATGAATTATTTCAGCATAATTGTAGTTCCATTTAAGGCAAAGCACCACCATGCATTAATTGTGCAAATAGGATTATATCGATTGATATGCTAACATTTACACTTGTCTGATGTTAGACTTTGACAGTCGTCAGTGTGTGTTGATATTTGTCCAGGTTATGTTGACATAACTTGGGCTCAGAAATGCATTTGTGGGAACATGCCTACTAGATTGCATGGGCGCTTATATTCTGTACATGTTTTATGACTTATTCTATGGACTGAAGCACTATATTCATCACTCTTGGGTAGACAGTTTCTTAACGGAGGAGGGGGAGACATTAACAGAAACTGGATATGTATATCCCCTTTTAAGAGCTAGAATGCTATTAATTTCATTAATTTTTACTTAGAATTAAACTCTTATCTGGTTTTCATCAGGCAGTGTGTTATTTTCATTTCTCATTCAATTGTGTACCTACACTAGACATTTTCTCTCTTTAAAAGAGCCCTGATATTCTCATAGAGAGTATATACTACACATGTATTTTATAAAGAAAAATAAAGGCAATGATGTGAAAAGAGCCTTTTTTTTCATCTTAGGAGAGTATCTCTTTCACTTTTTTAGGATTTTTATTAGGATATCGACTTAAAAATTCTTGGGGCTATGTTTTTCATCTTCCCTATTCCATACCTGCCAACTGTTCCTATTAAATAGGAATATTCCTATTTTGGGGAAAAGAAAATCGCCATTTTAACCCGTGCGTTCCTATTTCTGTACAAATCTGTGTGCAATATTTTATAGGAAATTTAGGCATGTTCCTATTTTTGAAAATTTCTTAATAATTTGTTCCTATTTTGGGGCTCTCAGGGTTGACAGGTATGCTATTCTCTTGTCCAGGATTATTTTGTTTGATAGTGAAAGGGACTCTTTTAACTATGTCAGGCGCACCTTTGCTATTTAAGAGGCATGTATGTTCTTCTTCTCCACCACTTATGCTTTCATTGCATTTCTCTTGTGATTTTCTGCATTTCCATAGGCCCAGTTTGGTACACTGAATGACTACTTCACAGCCCTTTGGCAGCAGACCAACACAGTGGCCGGCCAGCAACCCGAGGGCTACCCCACCCTTAGTGGAGACTTCTTTACTTACACTGACCGAGAAGACCATTACTGGAGTGGCTACTTTACCTCCAGACCATTCTATAAGAACATGGACAGGGTCCTGGAAGGTCACCTCAGGTACACCCCTTTTATGTGTACTGTAACTAATGATAATAATAATAATATTGGATATTTATATAGCAAATGTATCCACCAAACAAAATACTGGATACTTGATACTTGAGAACAATACATTGCCATCTTTATTTATTTTGCGTGATCGCATCATCTTTCTTTCAGCTTTTTTCCAGAAATCTAAGAATTTTTTGTTTGTTTGAGCAGGCAATTATATGCAAGTGGGTAATGGAAGGAAACAGCTATTTGTGAGTTATTTGATATGGATTTGAATTTAGCTCTGGTACTAGAAATTAATTATGACCAGGGGACCATTATCTAAAGGTCACTCAATCTTTTTTGTTGTGTGTACCAATTGTTTAAATGTTCCTAACCAAGCCTTTTACTTCTGATTCATTTAAAATTCAAGTAACACATCTCTTCTGATTATAAATGCATTTTATTATAAATGAACTATGAACAGAAAGAAAGTTGGTTTATTTCCTTTGCTGCTGGTAACTTTCTAAATATTTATAGTTCTAAAACTTGCATATAGTGTACATGATAAAGTTTTTTGTTGTTCACTTTTCCAGAGCTGCAGAGATCATGTTCACATATACAAATGCTCAAGCAAAGCAGAGTGGAACTACTAGTTATCCCTCTGAGAATCTGATTGGAATGTTAACCAATGCAAGAAGACAGCTAGGATTGTTCCAGCATCACGATGGAATCACAGGCACAGCCAAAGATCATGTGGTTGTGGATTACGGAAACAGGTCAGGGCCAGTATTCAATTCGATACTTAAATTGTAATTTTAAGTATTTTACTCTGATTTTGACTTAACCCATTCGTGACAGGAATTATTTAAAGCCTAATTTGATCAGCTTTTATTCTTCAAATTGGCAACACCAACATTTTTATGCCTCCGCCCACCGTAGGTGGTTGCCAGAGGCATTATGTTTTCGGGTCGTCCGTCCGTCCGTCCGTCCCGTTTTCGTTCTCGCGATAACTTAAGAACCGTTTGACGGATCAACTTCAAACTTAACTCGTGTATGCATATGGGAGGGACAATGATCTGATTAGATTTTGGAGTCTCAAGGTCAAAGGTCAAGGTCATAGAGCTAATAATACACATAAAAATGGCTCGTTCTCGCGATAACTTAAGAACCATTTGACAGATTGGCTTCAAACTTGGCTCATGTATGCACATGGAAGGGACAATGATCTGATTAGATTTTGGGGTCACAAGGTCAAAGGTCAAAGGTCATAGAGGTCATTATGTACATAGAAATGGTTCGTTTTCAGCATAACTCAACAACCATTTGACCGATCAACCTCAAACTTGGCACAGGTATGCATATGGGAGGGACAATTATCTGATTAGATTTTGGAGTCTCAAGGTCAAAGGTCAAGGTCATAGAGGTAATAATACACTTAAAAATGGCTCGTTCTCGCGATAACTTAAGAACCATTTGACAGATTGGCTTCAAACTTGGCTCATGTATGCACATGGAAGGGACAATGATCTGATTAGATTTTGGGGTCACAAGGTCAAAGGTCCAAGGTCATAGTGGTCATTATGTACATAGAAATGGTTCGTTTTCACCATAACTCAACAACCATTTGACCGATCAACCTCAAACGTGGCACAGGTAGCATATGGAAGGGACAATGATCTGATTAGATTTTGGGGTCTCAAGGTCAAAGGTCAAAGGTCATAGAGGTCATTATGTACATAGAAATGGTTCGTTCTTGTGATAACTCAGTAACCATTTGACGGTTGAACAAACTTGGCTCATGTATGCATATGGAAAGGGCAATACTCTCATTAGATTTGGGGGTCACAAGGTCAAAGGTCAAGGTCAAAGATGTCATTGTGTAAATGAAAATAAAGCAACATGAAGTGCCATTTATTTCTGATCTGGTAATGGCGGAGGCATAAAGTTCGACCACGCGTGGTCGAAGATTCATCTAGTTATTTTATTGCTATATTTTTCTTATAAAATGTCATGTATCTGAAATGAAAATAAATTGACAGAAATTATGATGAGAAGTCAAAAAGTTGCCCATTTGCAGGGGAAAACGGTAATTTTGAACTTTCTATCACATTGCCAATTGAAGGATTTTAATGCTTATTTTCCTTTAAAAAATTTTCAGCATCACACAACGAATATTGACGCAACCAAAATGAGCAGTTTGTGTAGAATTTTTTGCTCTTTCTGCTCATGTATTTGGTATGATTTTTAGGGCTTTGCATCAAAAGATATTAGGCCAAACCACAAAATGTGGACCTCTGTCACAAATGGGTTAAGTAAAATATGTAGATAACTTTGTTATTCAGTTGAATCTTTGGGCTAAGTATTTCACCTTAAGTCTAAAACAGCCACCTAGCAGACTTAAGGCAAATTATTTTGGAAGTCTGATTTGCTGGTGTGTAGTTTTCATACATACATGCAGTCATGATATACTGCACACAGGTAAGTTTTATATCCCGGCATACAATTTGACGTCTTTATTGCACATTATTTGGGATGGACTTTTATGACATCGCAACAGTTATCAGTTAGTATTTTATTTCAAAATCAACTTGCTAAAGTGAAATACTTAAAAAATACTTACTAACCCTGAACCTAAATCTAATGTGAATTCCAGTGAAACCCTAATCCTATATATGTGACAAAATAAAACCATTAGCAGTTGTTGCCTGAGCAAATGTTAGGGCACCTTCAGAATCACAGCTGTGTTATCTGTTATGTGTAATTATTATTCCCAATACTAAGTCATGCCCTCATCTATTTACATGTACATATCATTGAGGTTTAAACAAATGGCAAATACTGATTTTTGTAGTAGATTTATTGATACACAGTGTTTTTTGTCTTCCTGTTTGTTTGTTTTTTTCTCCATTTTAATGCTTTTTATTTTCTTTCCTTCCCTGTAGAATGCTGACTGCTATTAATGAGATGCGTAAAGTTATGATGACAGGCATTCACTACCTACTGACTCCAGACAAGAACTCGTATCAACCACAGGCTTCATATTTTGATGTGGTAAGTTCGGAAATCTGGTCTATCAACCAACAGGGTTGCCATGGTCATGGGTAAACCTGGAAAGTCATGGGAAAAGTAAATACATTGTACTTCTAGAAAGTCATGGAAAGTCATGGCAAATAAAAAAAAAAAAAAGAATATTTCCTGAAGTTATGGAAGTCATGAAAATTTATAGCCATGTGTAGCTCTGGCAGCTTCCCTATATCACTGCATGGTATTTGTACGTCGTTTGGATGCCCAAACTTGTACCAAAATTGTGCTCATTGGGTAATGGAACAAGCAGAATTGGGTTGTGGAAAGTCATTGAAAGTCATGAATTTGTTTCACAAATTTCTATGGGAACTATGAAGCAACATCCTTTAAAAGTTTTTTAGGTGATATAATTGAGGTGACACACTCATAAAATGATGACATAATTAAAAACCACTAATGTTGTAAACTTTGTGATGTTTTGAATTAAAAGACATTTACATTGGCAAATTTATTAGAATGTGATGATTTTTCTGTTACTCCCTAATTTACATTACCTCATTAAACCAATAACCATTTACAAAAATGATGTTTGCTGGTATTCGGACATGTTTGCTTGACTTGAAACTGCCCTACTGTTATTGCTTCTGTTTTTTGAACAGCTTTTGTATTTCTTGTTATTGTTTATTCTTATTACAGGATGAAGAAAGACAGTCCCATGATGCAATGCCCTCAAAGAAAGTACTCAAGCTTTCAAGTGAAGCACGCAGGTACAGAAACTTTTATTTCTTTTATGTTTGTACTTTCATTTTTACAGGGCTTTAAAACAAAGATCTTGAACATGATCATATCTATTGACTTGAAAAAAAGGATTGAATATATTGTAATTGTTGAATTTATTGAAAATTAAGATTTTGATTTCATTAAAAATTTTTGTTCCCAAAACGTATCGCCATGGTGTATATTCATTGAATGGAGCCAATGAGCATGATATAATGGAAAGTAAAATACACAAGATGGAATGAGTAATGCAGCATGTGATTTTAAGTGAATGATAATATTTCAATGATAAATTTACTAATCCTTTCTTAAAAACATTTGACTTTAGTGTGTCTGATTTGACCCATGTGAATGATGAAATCAATTTTGCATTCTCTGTTTTGTAGTGTTGTCGTGTTCTACAACTCGTTAGCTCAGCACAGGAAGGAGCTTGTCAGATTACATGTGTCATCACCAAATGTTGAAGTCACTGACTCAGATGGAAATGCAATTGAAAGTCAGGCCAACATCGTGTGGGAGACTGCAGAGCATAGTTTCTCAGGAACATATGAGGTAAGGAGATATAGATATTTTGCAAATTCTAAACTGTGAAGCCAAAGATGGAAAATCGTCTTTGTCCATACAATTTTAAAGATGGAAAATAGTGATAGAAATCAGTGCAAGTATGGAAAATGGAGGGAAGACTGAAATTTATCCAAACAAAGCATATCACAAACAAGAGTAGAAAGTATGAGAAAAAGAAAAAAATAATAATAAAGAGTAGAGAAGCAGTGGAAGTGGAAAAGTTGCAGTCAAGTCAAGATACAAAAGAAATAAAAGAGAGAAATAAATACAACTAATACTGTGAAGAACAAATGAAGAATGTGAAAAGTAATTCAATTTTATTTCAATATGAATAACATTGCTTGATAACATTAGACGGACAGCTTTACACGGATGGAGACATTCAGTGTGAAGTATTTTTGGATGTATTTCTACTCTCTCTAAGTGACATATCATGCTGTTCCACAACCCTCGGTTCCTAGCCTTCTCTATGTGCACCACTGCCAGGTCTTTCACTCCTCATTCCTTGAACCATTTCTGTAGACTGTCTATCCAAAATATCTGTCTCCTTTCCTTACTCTTTCCTTCAATCTTCCCCATAAAAACAAGGTTCTGTAAGCTTCTTTATGTATTTGTACATATGTATGTCAATGAAACACCCATTCTCTCCTTTCAGCTCCTATTTGTTGTGGAGATAGGTCCATTGACTGTGAGTAAATACCTGATTCGTGATATGGGCTCTAGCTACTCTCAGCATCACCATCTATCTACTACCGAGCTTTATCATGGATCTAAGGAGGAGGACGGAACCAAGTGAGTTCATAAACCCAGATTTCATGCTGCTCGAAGGATACTATCAAACGTAAGGTGGCTTAGCAAAATGGAGTGGTGCCAAAAAGAGACGAATGAGCAATGCAAAAAATACAGACAACATTATGCATTTCACATGTCTTTTGACAAGACATTAATCTACAATTGCCACTTTCGACCCAGGTGTAGTAAATGGGTACTCGGTTGGAAGAATTTCCTTGAAATGTGAGAGTGTCTTAATGGCAGCCTTGCTAAAGCCAGGGTAATAACAGTGGAGCACCAGGAGTGTCAAGTCTGGTAGACATGAGCATTATACAAGATTTCCACTGTTATTATCGTTATTATAATTATTATTCCTTACACATCTTTTTCCACTACTCCGTTCCACAAAGCTACCTAAAGTTTACTACTGTTAGCTAATCTAACTCTTTCTTCTTACAAGTTGATCCAACTTTGGCTGTTGCAGAGCGTATGCATTTGACTGTGATATCTTTTATCAAAACATTTACGCAACGCTGCTGTTGATTTTAGATATTGATTTACTTCTCTAATGTTTCCTTCATATATACTCATTCAGGGGTATCCTTTTACATATAAATATTCTTTTACAGGAAGTGAAGTTCAAGGATGTACTTGAAATTGAAACGATAAATGCACCGAAGAAGCCTTTTTCCTTCATGCTTACACATTTTAACATGCATTATGCACAGACATACAAATTGTTGTTCATGTATATGTGTGCCTGAAAGGAGAAAATAATAAATCTATTAAGAATATATCTTACTTTGTCTGTCTGTTACTCATCCTAAATTCACTAGATTTTTGCATTGTAATCAGTGTTAATCAAGTACGACATGAATAGTTTTTTTACCTTTATTTGGTATTGTTGTGATTAAGTAATACTCTCATGTTGAATCTTGTCTCTTTGTTTCTTGTAGTGGTCCATTTAAAGTAAGAATTACAAGTGATGACTTGGAAGAGATCAAGATTGAGAATGCTCATATGGATATCTTATTTAATGGACAAACAGGCTTCTTAAAGGTAGGATCTCTGTTTCTCCCACTTTCTGTGTATGCTTATTTATTGAGTATATTGTGATGGCTAGGGCAATACTGTATAAGCTGAAATTTTCGTGGTGGTTTTATTTTCGTGAATTTCGCGAATCACTCACCTATCGCGAATTTAACAACACGCGAAAATATCCGCACGTAAATTTGCTTTTTACCTCTCAGCGCAGCGTCATCGGCACATAGTACAGTTGTCATTACCTAAAACTATGCACTATGCATGTGGAAAGTGCACTGCAGCAGTCCTTCACCCAGTGTGTATGTAGCATAACACACACAGACACACAGAAATTGTCACTCACCAGAAGTAAGCTCCGTACATGGTCACCTCTAAAACCCCTATAAGAAACCCAATTCTGCTTCCAAAAATATGGAATCGGTGACATTTTTCCAGAGCATGCAGGGCTTTAGTGGGGTGGTAAGTAAGAGGGTTGCTGAAAACGCGCTATAAATCAAGAAATCAGGGGTTTTATGACAGCATTTTTTGTTTATCGCAAGCTACGAGTTTGATGGTATTGGCAAATCCTCTGGATCTGCCGATATGGCTCATTCATGCACAAATAAGTTTACTGCAAGTCTTGCTCTTGCGCTCGCAAACTTAACAACTCGCGAAGATGTCTGTGACCCTGTGATTCGCGAAAATATCTGTACGCGAAAATATTGGCGTATACAGTATGTTGATGTTATAAAAAAAACAGTGAAAAGCAAGATTTAACTGAAGTACATTTATATTATATTGACTGGCCTTGAGGGGATCATCGAATATGTTACCCGCAAAAGAATCATATTGCCCCGAGTCGAAGACGAGGGTAATATAGTTTTTTTAATGGGCAACATTTTTTTATGTTCCCCGAAAGTAGAGCTAGTCAGTATTATTATTATTACCTACAGCTGTTTATAATGCATAATTCATATATCATTTGTAGCAGTTAATGACAAACACGTCTGTTTGCCTGTCGGTCCCTCTAATTTCAGCTTATAAAGTCAGGCACGTAATCCTGGCTAAGCAATTGTGACGTAAATTGTTACCGCGTGTATCCATTGTTTAAACCTCGATCGCTTACACAATACTGTGTGTCTGCACTACAAGAAAGGGTGGAATATGGCAGAATGTTGCCCTCAAATTTAGTACAGTGGTCTACGGGAAAACCCTGAAGAGGGCAATATCGCAAATGTTGCCCTCTTCAGTTTGGGATTCGAGGTAGTGTGCAAAATATGGCTTTTTATTTTGCAGCTGAAACACCTTGTATAGGTAATAATTATATAATATTGACTGGCATTAATGATATACCAACCTATATCGCCCGATATGAATCCAATATTGCCCAAGCCGAAGGCGCGGGCAATATTGGATTCAGAGAGGGCGATACAGGTTGTATCTCATTCAGTGCAGTCAATATTATTATTATTATCTATATCCCACAGGAAATTGATGAAAAAATGAATTAAAATCATCTCTCCAAGTACCCATTATATGCCTTAACTTTAATCACACGGCTTATACCTTTTTATGATGTCATAATGTATTTGCGCATTGCATGTTGCATATCTTTGTATTTGCGCACTGCATGCATGGCTTGCGTTGCTTCTCAAACCGGTTCAAACTGGATTTCATGAATATTGCCCGCTGCTCAATTTACACGTAGAGTCAATGAGAAAACCCGGAAGAGAGAAAATATGGTATGATATTGACCGCTGCCAAATCAGAGAACGCAAAATATGAAAATAATTGCCACGGAAAAACGCCTCGTATAGATAATAATATATCGTATTCACTGGATTATAAACTTCATTATTTTCAGCATACATCACAAGCTAATTATATCTAGATTTTAAAGGGAAAATTGTAGATACATGTATTGAAATTGTTTGCAATGTGATTTCAAATCAATTCATATCACAAGCTTCATCCTGCTTATGTGATGGCTTGTGTAAGCATGGAATATTAGAGCCAAAGATATCGGATTGATTGTAAAAGGTATGCTGGTATATGATTTCCAATACCTTCATTTCATTCATTTGATATATCCTACTAATTTAGTATGTCAACACTCTGATTCACCCACAGTCTATCTTGACTAAGGTCGACAACCACAACATACGGACAAACGTTGAAATTGAATTCATGATGTATGGCACGGTGAGAGATAAGATGAAGAGTGGTGCATATCTCTTTCTCCCAGATGGTGATGCTCAGGTAAGTTGAACACATTTATTGTTTGTGATGTATGGCACAGTGAGAGATAAGATGAAGCGTGGTGCATATCTCTTTCTCCCAGATGGTGATGCTCAGGTAAGTTGAATACTTTTATTGTTTGTGATGTGTGGCACAGTGAGAGATAGGATGAAGAGTGGTGCATATCTCTTTCTCCCAGATGGTGATGCTCAGGTAAGTTGAATACTTTTATTGTGTGTGATGTGTGGCACAGTGAGAGATAGGATGAAGAGTGGTGCATATCTCTTTCTCCCAGATGGTGATGCTCGGGTAAGTTGAACACTTTTACTGTTTGTGATGTATGGGAGATGTATGAGAGATAAGTTGAGTGTTGCATATCTCTTTTCTCCCAGATGGTGACACACAAGTAAGTGACTTATTTCTATGATAGTGTATGATGTATAGCATAGCAGGAAATGAGATGTAAAGTGATGCAAGATGCCATAGGATTTAGAGCATTTAATTTTTTAGTTGTCATTCAAAATCTGTTTGTGTAATTATTCTTTATTTTGTTAGCATTAGATTTAACGTAGAAATGTACATTAAGACATCAAAATATCATTAGTTTGAAGTCAAAAGAGCATTAAATCTGTATAAAATGATATGAGTTAATGTCTTTCTTGCTCCAAACAGACAGTATGTTTTGGTCAAATCCCATGTTTTTGATGGCAGGGAATAAGCAGCAATTCCATTACCTTCAGTAAATACAAATTTAGCTAAACTTGTCTGAATCTAAGTTTAGATTGCTATTTATTATTATGTCTGTGTTTCTAAGGATTGTGTAATTATTGATATCCATTTCAGTTTTCTCTCTAAAAATCAGATTGTATTATGAATGCTCTGTGGTAATCTGTGCTCAAAATATGATCACAAGATCGGATGACCAGATGATAAATTTACAGAGCATATTTCTATTAATTAATTTTTTTTTCTAGCCTCTTGCTCCTTCAACCCAAGTACCTATCCGAGTGACCAGAGGCCCTCTAGAGTCACATGTAGAGGTCATACTCTACTGTGTTAAGCATAAAGTTACTCTATCAAACACACCAGGTAAAGAACAATGGCATCTATACAAACTTTTTGTCTACTTCTTCTTTTCTTCCTTTCTCTCTCTCTCTCTCTCTCTCTTTTGGGGTTTTGGTTGGTTTTTTTTTTTCTTATCAAATAATGTTTGATATTCTGTATTGTAAAAGTTTTAAGTGTAAATTGAATACATTCAAGTTGTAGAATATTGATGCAGATATTATTTTTCCATTTAGAGTGTGCATGATAAATTATGGAGCATACAATTCATGAAGATCACAACAGTTTTCCAATACAATTTTTTTTTATCATAACTAACTGCTAGATATTGACTCTTGATAAATATGATAGTGAATTTTTATCCAACATTACACTTTGCTACAAGGCACTACTTGTATCAAATATCTTCAGTGAATTTGAATGACAGCGTACTCCCTTGCTATTACAAAATCATTGACCTTGAGCTGCTTTCAAGGTGAATGAGGTCATGATAGGTCACTTACTTTTGATTGACAGGTTGTAAATTACACAGGAAATACTTTCATGACATTCACACAGCCAGCTGTGAAATTTACTGAGCAACTATGTATGGACTGCAAAATTACAATTTGTAAGTTACAGGATTGAAGAAATCTACACAAGTAGGGTGGCGTGATCTTGGCCAAATTTGTAAACAAGGAGGAATGTGTAATGTACAATATATGGGAGAGCCAAGAAATGAAACCTGTTGCATCCCTTTTTACATTTTGGATGTTGGATGCTGTAAAATTTAACAAATTGATTTAAGTTTTACTGAATATACTTGTATTTCAAGCCTTTGAGCTACTTGATTCATGGCACCAGTGTAGTGGAATATTATTACTATTTTTTTGCACCTACAGGTTCAGATGGAACAGCTCTGTCTATTAACAATGTCTTGGATATAAGGAACTTCCAGAATAAAGAGCTTGTAATGAGAATAAAATCAGACGTTAGAAATTCAGATCGTGTCTTTTACACTGATCTGAATGGATTCCAGGTTAGTTTTGTCCATTTAGATGATCTAGGAGACCCAGACACTCATGCCAAAAATATTTGTTACTTAAAACTTGTAAATAGTTGACATTTAAAGAATTCTTTAATGAAATTCAACTGGTAGGCAAAGACTGTTAATGGTATTTGCTGTTGATATTCTTACATTATGGTGCCCCTTTATTGTTTGATGTCATGTTTTAGGGGAAAGGAAAAGGAAGGGATTTTTTTACTTAAAAAAATAATAATAACCTGAGGTCATAAAATAGCCTTCACTGGGAGACAAAAGATTGTTCAAACAAAAAAAAGGAAATAGATAGAAATAAAGCGAATGAATTATATATCTTTAATTTTGAATCATTCAAGATGGAAAAATATAGGCTTCTACATAGAAATCTAGAGCTAGCTATTAGCTTGAAATAAATGTGAATTTAGCAAACCAAAGTAAAATACTTTTAAAGAGGGTGTTGGTATGTTGTGAAGTAAACTTATGACATGCCTCTCACAATAAACAATGAGAAAGATATTTGAGGCTTTAATCATTGTTGTTTGGTATATTAATATTACATGTACTAAGACAAATATAAGTCATTTTATTGTGAACCTATGCAAGAAAGATATCAAATTGACTACATGTATCGTTATAATCAAAATTGTTTGTGAATGCATTTTCTTTAGTAAACTTTATTATATTGATCAAAGAAGTCTATTGTACTAAAATGAATAATCATACCTCTTCATTTGAATAAACCATTTGAAATGAATAAACTACCTCTGCTTACCATCTTAGGCCTGTTATTAAAGCTGTATGCATTGCATATCATGACTAATCAACATGTTCTCTTGCTCTTTCAATAATCACAGATGCAAAAAAGGAAAATCTTAGACAAGCTACCTCTTCAAGCCCATTTTTATCCTATGCCAGCGATGGCTTATATAGAAGATAGTTCAACAAGACTGACTTTACATTCAGCACAGCCACTGGGAGTAAGTGGTTTGAAAGAAGGTATGATGAATAAGATTTTTATCGGAGATGGTGCCCTGTACATGTTTAATATGATTATACTTTTTCGTAAACCAAGATTCTCTTGGTAACACAACATTGCAGAAAATATCACCTTAATTAGTTTGATGTATTCTGAGTAAACAATATTTGTCCATTGTTCTTTGCCTGCTACTCTCTATATTTTGCTGTCTTTATGCAATATACTTTGTATTAATGAAGAATTTATTGAATCAACTCCTGTGTCATATTAATTTCATTTTGTTTTATTTTCATGAAATATGAGTTTATATGAAGGCAAGGAAATTATTTGTATGCTAATATAGTTGAAATAACTATGTCTTCTTTTCATTCATAGTATTTTTTTTGTTGTTGGTGTTGCTATTTTTTTTTTTTTTTTAGAATTTAAGTATCACATTTATGATGAATTGAAACCTCATAATTATATTGGAACAAATTCATGTTTTTCCCTCATGTATAGCATACTTGTTTCACCTTTCCAGGATGGCTGGAGGTAGTGCTCGACCGGCGTCTCATGCAGGATGACTCCAGGGGACTCCAGCAAGGGGTCACCGATAACAAGCTAACCCCAGATCACTTCCTCTTGCATGTCGAGAGGAGACACAAAGGCAATACTCAGGTTAGGAACAAACCATTCTCACTCTGGGGAATGCTGGGAGGATATAAGGTGAGGGGATTTGGCTCGTGTTAAATACAGGAGCACCGTGATCTGTACTAATATGGTATGCATGAATACATTATTCTTTTCTGGGCTGAAAGTAATTTGTGCATGGTTTTTCATTCCATTTCTCACCTTGGCATCTGATTGGTTTCCATTTTGTTTTGTTTTTTTGTTTCTTTCTGTATTTGTGCATCCATATCAGTTGCATTTTGGCCATTCGAATAAAGAATTCATGATATGTTCTTTTCTCCTTTCGAATGTCATTCTCTCTTTAAAATATGATATCAGTTGCGATATAATCATCGTTTTTTGGCATGAAGTATAGCTTGCTGATGAATTTCATACAATATGTTCAAGAATGAATCCCAACCACACAGAAGAGACCCCTCCAGAAATACTAGGGCTAGAAATTGATATGATTATATTTCAATATTTTTCATGCCTGTATCATGGCTAGATTTCTTGCATTTTTCCATAGCATGCCCCTGTCTCTGTAGAAATAGCATTTCTCTATGCTAGTGCTTTTTTTAAATGGACTCTTCCTTCTGTATTCATTGTTTTGTGATCTTTATAGCTCTAGAGAGCTAACTCTGTGTTGTAAAGAATTGATCCCTTATTCCCCTAATTGAGGCTCAAATCTACACTCTTCGATATATTTCTACAGATCACCATTTTTGCATGTGAATTTATCAACTGATCATACTTCTAGAGAGGTACACTGGTGTGTAAGAAGATTTATATGAATGGTAGTCTACAATTTCAACTATAAGATGAATACCTGTTATGGAACAAGTGCAAGTAACTCGTTTTGTTTAGAGCAACTTTATATCTACCATATAAAATGCATAGTATGAATTTTTTATGCTTGTGTATCTATTTCTTTGCAACAGGCATCCAATATTCCCATCAGCTATCCTTCACTTCAAAGTCATCATCTAGCCGCCAGTTTAAATAATCCTATTTACATCCACCATGGAACTGTTCCAGAGGTTGGAGAAAACTCCCAAAATAAGCTCCTAGCGGGCCATAGTTTTATAGATACAACATTACCGTGTGATGTACATTTATTAAATTTCAGGTGAGTACTGTTTGCAAATGCATTAGTAGTAAGTACTATGACAGTGATGGAGTTGATAAGTTTGCTGACTGTGGGCTGTGATGATGATGATGCTGGGGGCCATAGGGAGGATGATGATGACAATGGTTGCTATGATGGAGCTGGTGGTCATGATGATGATGGTGATGACTATAATGATGTTGCTGCTGATGATGATGATTACTATGATGATAATGATGATGACACATGGTGACTGTGATTGCACTAGGTAGTCAAGGTGATGACGATGATGATTGTAATGATAGTGGGGGTGGGCAAAGTATGCATTTGGGCCTCAATGTTAACTTAAACTTGGCAGAAAAAACAGTTTACATCATATTTTCAAACCTTCATTCAATCCAGTCAATTTATTTCCTCACAAGGAAGACAAGTCTTAGTTGGATCTCTCCTTACCACCCTGAGACGTGTGTTTCAGTAGATACAAGATTATAGGATGTAAATAAAAAATTAGGAAAGCTGTTCTCAACCAAGTGTATATAAACTTTTGAGCCCAATTGTATATGATGGATTAAAGTCATGAGGATAATTCTCTTCCTGGTGAGAAAAATTCAGTGATAAAGGTGATTTTAATTATACCAGCACTATAGATTCATGTTTCAAAATTAAACCTAATAGTGGTGTCCCCAACTCTGTATTTGTAATTTTGACCATGACCATTATTGGTTATAATCAAAAAAAGTAATGAAGCCTTATGGTTTTTGACTGTAACAATTATGGTTATGGTGAAATAGAATTGTGAAGCTTTTTTTTTTTTGACCGTTACAGCCATTATGCTTATGGTCAAATAGGTTTGGGAAGCTTTTTTGTTTTTTACCGTAACCATTTTGGTTATGGTCGGATAAGATTGTGAAGCTTTTCTGTTTTTTACTGTAACCATGGTGGTTATGGTCAGATAGGAATGTGAAACTTTTTTGGGTTTTTTCCTGTAACTATTATGGCCTCTTTCAAATAGGATTGTGAAGCTTTGTTTTTTACAGTAACCATCATGGTTATGGTCAAATAGGACTGTGAAGCTTTTTTGCTTTTTTACCGTAAACATTATGTTTATGGTCAAATAGGAGTGTAAAGCATTTTTTGGCTTTTGACCGTAACCATTATGGTTATGTATAGAATTATGTGAACTTTTGGTTTTGCTTTCAGGACAAGAGTTTCTCAGGAGGCAAGTCCACTCAAACCCAAGCGTGAAGCCTTATTGATATTACACAGGAAAGGCTTTGATTGTGGTTTTCCTACTGCAGGCATACAATGTGCAACAAATGAAGGACGAGTAAGCTCTTTATTTATTTATATAATGTTGTCTTTGTGCAAGTGTTTAAACATCAGGGGGAGTAGAGAATTGAACAAGATTAAGCTTTGTTGGGGGAGGGGTAATTCTGGTTATTTTGGTTAAGAATCTTTTTGTGAATCTTAAGTTTACTGTATATGATGTTCAGTAAACCAAGAACCTATCAGGATGTTTACTATATTTTTTGTTTAGTAAACAAAGAGCCATTCAGGATGTTTACTATATTTGTTGTTCAGTAAACAAAGAGCCTATCAGGATTTCAGGAAGCTTTTCTAGGAAACCTACCAATTTTCATTTCAATCAGGAATGAGATACATTATTTGTCATGCGATAAAACTTGTTTGTAACCCTGATAATAACAAGATGTCATGAGTTTGTGGGAAAGAAGAAAGAACTTTTCATCATTCTTAAGGCTTATGAAGATTAAATTACTTGTTAGGACCATTGCAATTAATGAACTTTCTTGGCACTGTCTTTTCTTTATATTTCATGTACCCCATCTACAAATTCTGGAAAATCTTCCATGCCCTATTTATCTGAATTGCTAATTTACCATGAAATCTGCTTCCTTTTTTTCTTGAATCAGATCAATCCTTCAGCTAATTCTGGATCTACAAATTCTGGAAAATCTTCCATGCCTTATTCATCTGAATTTCTAATTTACCATGAAATCTTCTTCCTTCTCTTCTTGCATCAGATCGATCCTTCAGCATTGTTGAGTTCTGTCAGTGCCAGAGGCATCGTAACCACATCACTGTCTGCAATGTATGATGGACAAGAGGTCTCCAAATCATCTCAGCTGGAATTAGAGCCCATGGAACTCAAAACATATAAAGTCCAATTCCAATAACCAAGAGCTATGTGAAGGACTCTCATGTGTGTATTTTTCTATTTCTCTACCATGAAATATGGGCAATCTGGAATAAATTATTGGTATGCACTGTTCGATTCCTGTCTTCATACATGTTTGAGATATTGTGCATTGGTGAATTTTATTTCACGCTGTGCCTCGCTCTTGCAGGAGGCACCCTTTTTTAACACTAGTATAACCATCATTTCATTTTAAACTAACAGTTAATCATTTTATGTTGTAGCTTAAATATCATAGGAAAGGTCAAATTTTTTTAAAAAACAAAATGACAAAATGAGCTGGGCAGAGCAGTGGGGGGGGGGGGGGGGGGGGGGGTAGGGGTTAGGTCACATAATATCATGCATATTGTATAAAAAAAGACAAATTAGCACCATCATCATGTTGAGTCGATGCCAATATTTTGGCAAGAGCAGGAATGAGTTTTAAGTGTAAGATGATCATTCTGCGATACAAGTAACAAATATTTAAATTCAGCTGTAATTTGAGGTTTATGTGATATGTCTTCATTGTCCAGACTTTTAGCAATGGAAATGCCCGATGTTAACAAGAATAGACAATGCACAGTCATGCAAAGAAAACTAGCATAATTTATGTTAAGAAATACAAATATTTCTTTCAATGGACATTTTTAATAGTAATAAGCACAAAGCAGGCCATGTAAATAAGTCATTACTGTCCAGCTTCCTCTCCATGTATGCTTTTTAAAGAAGTACAGTGTCAGAATTACAAAAATACTTGGTCATGTCTTTAAAAAACTCTTTAGTTGTGTAATTTGGGTTAAAGTTGTTCTTGGGTGATGTCAACCATCAGTAGATGTTGCAAAATGAGTGAACTTCATTTCAAATGCAGCATGTTGGTTCTGGAAAAAAAAAGGGGTCACTGATGTAGAGATTCTGAGTTAAGAAGATTAGTGATCTATGCAAATAGTTGATAAATACTCTCAGAAATGATACAGAATTTATGTGTAAATCTATAGATATATCTATGTATAATTGTTTGTCATAAATATGATGCTGTTGAAATTATTATTATTTAATAATATATTCCATTCAAATCACAAAAGCTGGGTGTCTGTAAAGTACAGTTTTTTTTTTTTTTTACTGAACATCATTCCTTTACTGTGACCAAATGAATTTAAACATGGAAATGAGGAAGGTCAGTTGAGTGTATATAATGGTTTAGTCTTAAAGGTGGTGTAATTTTAATTCTGTACATGGCTCAATTCATTCATTGGTTTTCATGGCTCTGTCAAATCAAGGACATACATGGTGACTGCATACTTGAGCACAGAATGTACGTTATCTGTCAGAAACAGATCACATTTTTGTTACTCAACTAAAAAAAAACCTGAACTCCCTGTATTTTTTTTAATGTAGAAAGTAGATCAAAGCAAAATATTATAATTTTGGTCTCTTTTCTGTTGTTGTTTTGTTTTGCCTCCACCATTTTACACTTGTATTAAATTTATGTTTTACATAGTCGTAGAACTTTTTGGAAGTGATTGCTAGTCAGGTAAATAGCTAGAATTAGGCCTTAAAAAAATATGTTTGTTTGCCGTAACAGAGGGGTAAAAATAGGGTCGGTTGGTCGTTGTTTTTTTCCCCAACATGCTGGCGCAGTACTCAGGCATCCCATGTACTGTGGTCCCACATACTCTGTTTGAGATTATTCGTGTGGCGGGGACTCCTCGCATATATCATAGAGCCATACTGTGCACTTGAATGATACACGTAAAATGGAGATCAAGGGTTGGCCAGACACTCGAGTCCTCTGCTCACGATATGTTAAAGAATAATATGGACGATGTTCTACCGCGCCATTCGCCAGTTCAAAAAAGAAATGTAGGCAAAACAATGAAAATTAGGGTCAGTCGGCACATTTTTTTGGGGGGGAGGGTCTAATTTGAATAAAAAAGTAAAAGTGGGCAGGTTTTACTAGGGTCGGTTAGGTTACAGCAAACAAACTTTTTTTTTGCCTGACTGTTTGCTGAATGCATGCATTGTACAGTGATCGAAGCAAATAATGTAGATGCCTGGTGAAGTCTAAATGAATCTTAATTATAGCAATGACTATGCTGAGCTTTGTATCTATGCCTTGAAAGCTTTACAGTTAGTTCAATATCAATGTGATGTGCCTTAATTCTGATATTCTGCAATGTACTAGATCATCTGTCTGTTGGGTAGACATAATTGATCTTTCTACAAGAAATCAGTCATACAGAAATGTCTTTGTTTGCGTTGTAGACCTCACATCAGGAAATAGTCACATTCTTCCCATCAACATGAATGTACTTTCATCAAACAATTCTGTTCAAGGAGCTTATAATAACTCCTTGGTTGGTTATATCTACCCTTCTTAATGTAATTTACTTGAACATGAAATTATATGCTTTAATTTATATTAAGCTTTAACTATCTCCCTGTACAGATTGTTCAGTTTCACATGATTAGTTTTCAAAAGGAAGAAGATATGTCCATCCAGTATTTAACACCTTCTTAACTATCTTCTTATACAGATTGGTTCAGTTTCACTCAAATAGTTTACAAAAGAAAAGTTATTTCCATCCAGTATTTAACATCTTCATTTGAACGGAGGTATAGTACATGTAAGTAATTCAAGATTTTTTAAACAACGATATGATGAAATACAACATGAGCGAGTGAGATTTTTTTTTTCATTACAAACTGAAAAATGTGATTCTTGAGGAAGCATTATTGTTCAGACCTGTTCTTTTTCTTTAATTTCTTGGCTTCTGCAAATTGTGCAATAAAAGCCCCACATGAAATCAGTGCTTGTGTATCTGGCAGTGTCAAACCCTTCCTTTAGAATAAAATGTTATTTGATAAAGATCATGCCTAGGCTATGTAATGAATGAGCGGGTTTTGAGAAATGATTATTAAGCGTGCTTTGCTTAGAATCAAGAATTCACTATGCCAACCCTCATAGATTATGGTGAATTTGAATATGGTTTTCCATTGCATGAATTTAAAGCTTTAATGTGTAATGGAGATAGTTCTGTTTTGTTTGTTTTGAAGATAATATTTATTCATGTTTCAAACCACTCAAGCATCGCTTTGGAAAAGTGATGAAATTATCAAAATGGTATAAAACAAGCAAACTAAGAATCTACTTGAGTACATCAGTATTAAATGTAAACTTGCAGTTCACCTTTTTTCTGTCTAAAACATTTTAACTTGACATCTGCTTTTAAACTAATTTGAAAATTATTTGATACCATAATAATATTGCTGCTTTTTCATATCTGTAGGTCCTTCAAGTCCTGTGTCTTAGTTCGATGCAAAATGTATGTTTTAAATGTTTCTTGTATCATGTATTATTTACAATTACATAGACTTCTAACATTTCAAGATGCTTCTACATGTACTGTATATTGGAATAAATCTTGCAATACAGATACAATTTTTACATCTCTGAGTTGTCCAAATTCTCCTTTTGTAAATTGGGACTTTCGTGTAGTAAAAATGTTAGTTTTTCATTCTTCCAAGTTTTCTTAGTTTTCTTAACCCCCAAACATTCCAGGTATACATGCATCTCTGCAGGGATTTCAGTAAGATGATCACATATTTGATCAAGTTCTTACTTTAGCTGTGGGAACACTCTACAAAACAATTGATTGTCACCAAAAAACAAAACAAAAAATGTTCTGCATATTTTTATTTCTTGCCTTTTGAACGCAAATTTTTCCTGTTTGCGTGGGGGAAAAAAGCCTTGCTAGAAGGATACATGTACATCATATGGGGATACACTATTCCACAGGATTCTCATAAACAATGGCAGAACACAGGAACTTTTAACGGGACATAATCTTTACTATTTGACTTTGTATTAATCTGTATATGTAGTAGAATGGGTATGCCTTTTTGTGGTTATACTCTGTATGATTATTTTTTTGCATTGATTTCTTTTTTTGATAGATGTATTATTTTTTCTTTTTTTAATGGATGTGTCTATATTTTTTGTTTATTTCAATTGATTTTTGTTCTTCATTGTTGTGCATACCTTGTTCTATTTGAAAATGATATACACTAATTATGTTTAGTCAAATTTGACTTGATATTGCAATTATTTGGTGTAATGAATTCATGTATATAAAGAAATTAAATCAGATATCTTATAAAGTTTGAATGCTACATAAGTGTTGTTTTTCCTATTGTGAATCATGTTACCTGGAATGTGTGTGCAAGTATGTCAGCATCAAACTCATGTTCAGAATCACACATACTTCTGATACATGTTTATACTACATATTAAAGCTGTTTGGTGTTTACTTGACGGCCTGAATTCACAAAGGAGGTATGATTGTAAAATGAAGTACATGTATAATCCATGGTTGGTATTCTGAGCCTGTTTAAACTCTGTTTTAAGTCTGTTTTAGCAAATCGGTATTCTGAACACCGTTTTATCTCTGTTTTAACTTTTGTTGTAACTTTTTTTCTATCTTTCTAACCGCGCATTTTACTTTGCATACCTGGGGCAAGTCGTGCGCAAGCGCGTAAAAATACCATAATGTAATAACACGGTATTCTGAAGACCGTTTTATCTTCTGTTTGAACTCTTTCTGCTGGACAATTCATGCTCATGAGATAAAACAGGGTGGGAGGTGTTTTAACTTGGTATGTGGTATGTCATGGCAGCAATTTTTCTTGCTCATTATATTTTGGGTTGCAATGAGGGGGATAACGAGATCCAATAAACCTTTCTGATATTCCAAAAACAACATTTTGAAATAATTTTTTGCCTTGGGTGGAGAAATTTGGCAATTGTCTACAATAATATCAAAGATGATTTGCACAACCAGTTCTGTCACATCATCCCATCAGATTTTAAAGCAAGAAACTAATCTAAGCGCACACACATGAACGCGCTCATTACAACGCAAATATAAGTTCACGCATTTCAGGCACCCGTTCCCCAGGAAGCGATCTTATTGGCTGAATCATCTAAGACTCATCTTTATCGACTTTCCCCATTGGATGATATTTTTATGGTGGATGTGGCTTTGATGACTTACAACACCATTAAAACAGTTCTCAGAATATCGTTTAAAGACTGTTTTAGCGGTGTTGTAAGTCGATGACTTAAAACAGAAGTTATAACAATACTAAATTGTATACCGCTTATTACAGAATTTAGCAAGTCCCACACTGGGTAACAGTATGATGAGCTTTGCAAATTCATGTGGATGCCGCCCTCTGTAGTTGAGTCGCATGCCTATAAATATTTCCCCATAGGCCCCTGTGTTAAAAATGGAATTTGATAAATTCATGAAAAAAAGTGTTTATAATGACACCATTGAAACTTTTGTCTTTAAGAGTTCATACATTATGCTTTAATTGCTGAAAATATGAAGGGGTGTTTTTCAGCATTTTTTTCTTGGTAGAGGGGCTGAATCTCAGACTAACAAAAACTAGGTCAAAGCTCCAGTAGTTGTAAGACTTTTTGCCGCACTAATAAAGTCCCCTTAAAATCCACCTGGGACCAACTGCTGCTCTTTCATGGGACTGATCTAAATTCTAAACCAGTAATTATCCCTCTCTATGCACACATAAAACACAGTGTTCAACTATGTATCTCTGATTTTATATGAATATTTTTTCAACTATGATGTCATCTTTGGTACGGGTTAGAGGAATCTCGGAAAATGACCGGATCTATTTACAGGCGTGCGGCCTTCAGTGGGGGCGATTCCCTTTAAACTTAAAAATTTCAAGGTCAATACAACCTTTAGGTATCATCCTCTTAGAACCATATCTAAAATATAATTTCAGGTCCCCTTTAACAAGATAAGAAGAAATGGACATTGCCCCCCTTGATAGGTGTACATGCATAGAGCATGCACAATACAACAGAGAATATATTGTTTCATATAATCTTAATATTCATCCAATTATACACTGGTATGCTATTCATTACCACTGCATAGTTCAATATTAGTTTTAGATTAGTTCATTCATTTACAGGTGTTGCTTAGAATTGAAATTAGAAACTAGATTACAGAGAAAACAGTCAATAAAAGACCCCCCCCCCCCCCCTCATACAAATCCTGTATGTAGTAACATACTTGGGAAGAGAGAGAGAGAGAAAGAAGAGGGAGAATACAGAAGAGAGAGAAAGAGAGACAGACAGGGGGGGGGGGGGGGTGGCAAAAAGGCAATTCAACTTATCAATCCTTGTGTAGGCTTCTCCTATATCCCAATACACGGTTTAGGTTGCAAGCCTGTAAATATTTCCCCATAGGCCCGTGTTATAATGGAATTTGATAAATTCATGAAAAAAAGTGATTATAATGACATCATTGAAACTTTCATCTTTAAGAGTTCATACATTATGCTTTAATTGCTGAAAATACGAAGGGGGTGTTTTTCAGCATTTTTTTCTTGGTAGAGGGGCTGAATCTCAAATCAACAAAAACTTGGTCAAAGCTCCAGTAGTTGTAAGGCTTTTTGCCACACTAATAAAGTCCCCTTAAAATCCGCCTGGGACCAACTGCTGCTCTCTCATGGGACTGATCTAAACCAGTAATTATCCCTCTCTATGCACATATAAAACACAGTGTTCAACTATGTATCTCTGATTTTATATGAATATTTTTTCAACTATGATGTCATCTTTGGTACGGGTTGGAGGAATCTCTGAAAATGACCGGATCTATTTACAGGCGTGCACCCTACAATAACAAATTCTTGGAAAAAAAAATTTGCTCTTTACACAGTAGGGAGATAAAATATCCTATTTCCATCCCATTTCTTCATTTGGATCTAAATTATCTTGATCATGTGACTTTTTTCTTTTTTTAAAATTCTTTGATCATTGCTGTTGCTCCTCTGTCCAACTTATGTGACAGAGAACACTACTTCCCTACTGTCAGCAATTCCCACAGTATAGGCCCGACATATGTGCAAGGTTATCTGATGATAACCTGGCATTCGTGGAAGTGAGCAAATCCCATGATCATCCTGATGACACACAAACAATGAAAATAAGTTATGTACAATATTCTCATTCCTAAGTGTTTCTTTTATTTAGTATTTGTTGCACAGTGCAGGTCCATCCATGGACACCAAGCATATCAAGCAACATCTTGTATGGCATCTTATTACAAGTTGTAATAGTATATGCATTATTAATAGCTGAAGTGTCTACATCAAATGTTAAAATACATAAAAACATCACCACAAAGTCATCCCAACAACAAACAAAAACTAATTTTGGGATTACAGGTGGATAAAAAAGAGGAAACTTTTGTTCCGTATGATTAACCAAAAATATATTATTTCAGATTCAGAATCACATTTCTGACATTCTTAATTTTCTAAAAATTATCAATACACTGTATTCAGTCTCGGGTATCATAGTATGGGTTCCTAGTCCATATAAGTAGCTTGCCTGTCTACATTTCAAAATGGACTAGGAAATGAACTCTTTGTTCAAAGAACATAATAAAGATCTATACAATTCGTGATAGAACTGGACATAAGATAAATATTATAAAGTTATATAAAGAGTAAAACAACTGCTTTTAAAAGCTGAAAAGAATCATTTCGGATATCAGTCATATCAATAAATTTTTCATAATTTCCATATTTCCCCTACAATGAGAAATGGATCAAATGTCTATTCATCACAAGTGAGTTGAGGTGTGAGTTGTGAGTCGTTTGATTGTCTATATCAAATATAAGTGGACAAGAAATGGACTATTGCTAAACATCAATACAGAGTTGAAATTAAAGTGGAGACAACTTATATCAACTACACACTTTCTCATGCCAAGTACTAAAAAGGAAAATGTAAAATGGCTAGGAAAAAAATCATCTCAAACATCCTTTTTACCCTTTTTACTCTACAGACATTAAATTTTCACTAATTTTCTCTTCAAATCACGAGACTAAGGACATTATATTTTACAAAGTGTCAAAACACATGCTCTTCTCGTCATCTACATCAAATGTCAAAATACACGAGACAAGTATTTCTACGGCTTTTAAATGTAGCTCTATAGCAATGTGCATATTTTTCTACTAACTTTGTTTCCAAACAAAAAATGTACATTTAATGGTTACTTTTTAAATAGATGTGACAGCGTCATTTTTTCCCCTCCTTGGCAATTTACATTTTCCGATTAATAGTATATTATGTGAATCTACAAGTTTGGTAGTCGAATCAAGTGTACCATCCAATTGTTCGAGTAAACAGAAAACTTTGTAAAACTTAGTAAAAGCCGTCTGAACATTGTACTATCATTTTTTTCTAATTTATACTGTAATCATTGCAATTTTGCATTTGCACTGCAGATATGGAGTGCAATTCATAAAATCACTCATTCATTCAATCTTCAACCACTGGTGAGTATATGGCTGCAAGCGAGATCTTTCCAAACAGATCACTTCTAATATCAAATCAAAGAACTGTTAGTGGATTGCAGCACTGAGTATTGAGTTTCACTTGGCACATGTTAATCACAAATACACTGGGCAAGATGCTAAATATCTTAGTGCAGCTACATTTCATCACTGCCAAAAAAATAAATACTTTGGCATTACATCAATATTGCCATTTTTTAAAAGATGATTGTCATTTCAAATTTATTATTTCAGTTATAATTTGACATAATATTTTTTGATTTGTTGGTACATTTGTAGGTACTGCTTAATGTAATCACGCAGTAAAATTTCTTGGGACATACATTTAACATCACTTAGATTGCATGGGACATACATATCTCTTACACACTAAAACATGGAGATTCCATATCATGCCAATAATAAGTAGCCAAGTAGCCATGTCTATAAATGCAGATCAATCTGGTACCACGACCACCGATTAACTTTTGTGATTCTATGACTGAGCTGTTGCTTGGTATGTTTCTGTCATCTCTGATCAGAGACTTTAATCAACCTCCTCGATGGTAGGGCCGCCACCGGTACCACTGTCTCCTCCACTGGGACCACCGGGCATACCACCAGGCATACCGCCTGGCATACCACCTGGCATACCGCCAGGCATACCACCAGCACCACCAGCAGCTTGGTAGAGCTTGGTGATGATAGGAGTGCAGACACCTTCCAACTCCTTCTGTTGGTGCTCATACTCGTCCTTCTCAGCAGTCTGTTATTGGAGTAAAATTAGAAGCATGGAATATAGTATGATGTTCTATAGACAGCTGCTCTTTGGTCAATATCATACTCTGACCAAATTTTCAACTTCATCCCTGGACCAACAAGCACTATACCAAATCCTGACTTTCGCTTTAACCCACTTGCAGCTCTAACCTTACCCTATACCTATGACAAAGATCCCAAAGTTCTACACTTATTCCCCATGGATGTTCACTTTTTTTTCTCTCACTTAGAAGAACCCTAGGACCCTAGACTTGATTCCCAAAATAAAGGTCACAACTTTCTGGGGACAAAAAGCACTGGCAATAAACCAAGGTCATGTACTAAAATAGTTACTAAGGTATGATGATGCAAGGCAACTGTGGTGTATAAATGGGCAATCCTAAGTAAAATGTTTTCAACAGTCGAAGTAAGAAAAAGCATGTAGACCACTCAAATCACTGTTTTTCATTTATAGAAACATCACACTGACCTGGTTGGTGTCCAGCCAGTCCAAGACTTCCTTGCACTTATCTAGGATCTTGGCCTTGTCCTCTTCTGGAATCTTATCCTTGATCTTCTCATCTTCCATGGTGCTCTTCATGTTGTAAGCATAGCTCTCGAGGGCATTCTTGGCCGAGATCCTGTCCCTCTCCTTGTCATCTTCTTCCTTGTACTTCTCAGCTTCGGCAACCATCTTCTCAATTTCCTCCTTGCTGAGACGTCCTGATTGTAAAGAAGGAATAAGAATAGTAGAGGTTTGAAAACTGTGTTATGCTGGTCAGTCACCCTACCAAGGGGTCAATCAAATGCATATCCAGTCTGTCAGGACAATTTCAATTCTGAATCTAATCATGTCTAAAGAACAATGCTGGCATATCAGGAGCAAACATACAGACACCAAGTAAAGACAGATGAATAAAGAAAAACAGCTTTCTCAACTCATGGAAACACAAAAAATGCTATGCCGTTACCAAGACGAATTTGCAAATCCAGATTAGGAGGCTTTTGGCGACAATGTTTCAACAGTTTCACACTGTAACATACCTTTGTCATTGGTGATGGTGATCTTGTTTTCCTTGCCAGTACTCTTATCAACTGCAGATACATTCAGGATACCGTTGGCATCAATGTCAAATGACACATCGATCTGGGGAACTCCCCTTGGTGCCGGTGGGATACCGGACAGTTCAAACTTCCCGAGGAGGTTCTAAGAGACAAGAGAGACAATATGGAGTCCATTATCAGTACTGGATCATATGAATGACTGTGAATGCACAAAGGTTGCAAAGAAAATTGTGCAAAGAGGGATCACTCTTCCTATTCAGTTCACAACAGAGATGGAAATATTATTGATCCTATGATTAAATTTACAAAATTGACACAATGCTATCATACAAATCCTGAAGGGATCAACTTTGTTTTCCCTCAACGTGATTCAATTACAGAAATAAAAATATTTAAAAAAGTGAAATAATAACAAGCTCAGTTATCCTGTACACAATCCAAGGCCATAATTCTGATTTGCCTTGACTTTCCAGAAAAAAGATATCAACTTACATTGTTCTTGGTCATGGTACGCTCTCCCTCATAGACTTGGATGAGCACACCAGGTTGATTGTCAGCGTAGGTAGTGAAGGTGTTTGTCTGTTTGGTTGGGATGGTGGTATTCCTCTTGATAAGAGGAGTCATTACACCACCAGCAGTCTCGATACCCATGGAGAGTGGAGCCACATCCAGGAGGAGCAGGTCTTGGACTTCACTAGACTTGTCTCCAGACAGAATGGCAGCTTGGACAGCTTTTGGGTACAGAAAACGATAGTCATTCAAACTGACAGCAAAAGTGGTGTACACTTACACTATTCACAAACTGAAGATTGTGACAGATAACTATTAACTATGGCTCACTAGAAACTACCTACAGATTAATGGATTCATGATCCACTTTCAAACAAGATCTACATAAAACTGCTAGACAGATGTTACTGCTCATAAACAGAATATCCTTGCACTACACCAAGATTATCACATCTTTTCTCGTTTCTTCATTCTAACAGAAGCAGCAAGAAACTAGATGAATCTTCGACCACGCGTGGTCGAACTTTATGCCTCCGCCATTACCAAATCAGAAATAAATGGCATTTTATGTTGATTTATTTTCATTTATACAATGACATCTTTGACCTTGAACTTTGACCTTGTGACCCCCAAATCTAATGAGAGCATTGCCCTTTCCATATGCACACATGAGCCAAGTTTGTTGAACCGTCAAATGGTTACTGAGTTATCACAAGAACAAACCATTTCTATGTAGATAATGACCTCTATGACCTTTGACCTTTGACCTTGAGACCCCAAAATCTAATCAGATCATTGTCCCTCCTATATGCATACCTGTGCCAAGTTTGAAGTTGATAGGTCAAATGGTTCTTAAGTTATCGCGAGAACGAGCCATTTTTATGTGTTTTATTAACTCTATGACCTTGACCTTTGACCTTGTGACCCCAAAATCTAATCAAATCATTGTCCCTCCCATGTGCATACCTGTGCCAAGTCTGAGGTTGATAGGTCAAATGGTTCTTAAGTTATCGCGAGAACGAGCCATTTTTATATGTTTTATTACCTCTATGACCTTGACCTTTGACCTTGTGACCCCAAAATCTAATCAGATCATTGTCCCTCCAATATGCATACCTGTGCCAAGTTTGAGGTGGATCTGTCAACTGGTTCTTAAGTTATCGTGAGAACGAGCCATTTTTATGTGTTTTATTATCTCTATGACCTTGACCTTTGACTTTGAGACTCCAAAATCTAATCAGATCATTGTCCCTCCCATATGGATACACAAGCCAAGTTTGAAGTTGATCTGTCAAACGGTTCTTAAGTTATCGCGAGAACGAAAACGGGACGGACGGACGGACGGACGTACAGACGGACGGACGGACGGACGACCCGAAAACATAATGCCTCCGGCAACCACCTACGGTGGGCGGAGGCATAAAAAAAGGAGGGGCAATAATCTACATTGAAGGGCATCAAACACGTCTGTACATGGGAATACTATGATATATGCCTCCATGAATAAATTGCATACCTGCTCCGTAGGCAACAGCCTCATCAGGGTTGATGCTCTTGTTGAGTTCTTTTCCGTTGAAGAAGTCCTGAAGGAGCTTCTGGATCTTGGGGATCCTGGTGGAACCACCGACCAAGACAATCTCATGGATCTTCTCCTTATCCAGCTTGGCATCTCGAAGGGCATTTTCAACAGGCTCCAGTGTGCCACGGAAAAGATCAGAGTTCAGTTCTTCAAATCGAGCACGAGTGATGGAGGTGTAATAGTCGATACCCTCAAACAGAGAATCGATCTCAATGCTATACAGATAAGACGAAAATCATGAAAAAAATAAAACTATGCTGTAATGAAAAATTAACTTATCATCCCTACAACAGACGACTTGCCCTTTAATCATCTCACTTGACTGTCCTCCATTTGGATAGACCTGTGCTAAAATGTAAACAGTCAATAGCTCCACAAGTTGAGCGATTCCTTTAACTTTCTCAAATCAGTACCCTCAAAACTAGTTAAATCCTTTATCTGCTTCAATCAACTAATGGAAATACCAGTGGCCACTGCAAATGACTTTTGTCACATAACCTTTCTGACAATGTGAAAGTCCAGGAAATAAATGAGCAGCAAAGAGAGAGTGGTGAAAGGCTACAAGGAAACTTATACTGAAGAAGGCCACAATCAAAGGTGAACACCTACTTGGCCTGTGTGCTTGATGAGAGTGTCCTCTTTGCCCTTTCACAAGCAGTCCTCAATCTCCTCACTGCCCTCTTGTTGCTGGTGATGTCTTTCTTGTGTTTCCTCTTGAACTCTGTGATGAAGTGGTTAACCATACGGTTGTCGAAATCTTCCCCTCCCAAGTGAGTGTCACCGGATGTTGACTTCACTTCAAAGATTCCCTCCTCAATGGTTAGGACTGACACATCAAAGGTTCCACCTCCCAGGTCAAAGATCAGGACATTACGCTCAGCACCAACCTGGAAAAAGGAGTTTCCCCAAATGGTCAATACAGAACACAGCTATTACACATTGCAGGGGAAACTAACCCCTAATATAAGTTTATCAAAATGGTTGCAAAATGTCAAACAAGGCGTTTGCGATGTTGTGTCTCGCCCACTTGTGAAAATAACTATCAAAATCAGCTGCAAAATAGAGAAGTAGTATTTACTAGCAGAAATCTGCATGAGTAATTTTTACATAATTCTACATTACGAATGTTTACACAATATCTGTGTACAAGTTCAGAAGCGTCACCTATGATTATCAGTTGAGCAATCAGATTCAACACTGGACAAGAAATGACAGAGGAAAAGCAAATTCAAGAATTTGAAAACATCTGTAACATATGACCTCCAATGACCTTTCACCTTATCATGTGAAGTCCAACAGAATGATAACATGCACTTCCCCTTAGTGATCTGCAACCCAAGTTTGACTGAAAAGTGTGACATGGTTGCAAAGTTTTGTGTCATAAGAGAGTCTTGCACGTAAACTTTAACCGTTCAACGTTTGACCTGTAATGACCTTTGACCTGACCATGTGACCTCTGACTGGACCATAACATGCAGGTCCCCTTAGTGCATCTACAACCCAAGTTTGATAGATAAGTGTCACACGGTTGCAGAGTTTTGTGTCATAAGAGAGTCTTGCACGTAAACTTTAATGTTTGACCTGAAATGACCTTTGACCTTACCATGTGACCTATGACTGGACCATAACATGCAGGTCCCCTTAGTGCATCGACAACCCAAGTTTGATAGATAAGTGTCACACGGTTGCAGAGTTTTGAGTCATAAGAGAGTCTTGCACGTAAACTTCAACGTTTGACCTGAAATGACCTTTGACCTTACCATGTGACCTCTGACGGGACCATAACATGCAGGTCCCCTCAGTGCTTCTACAACCCAAGTTTGGTTGAAAAGTGAGTCACGGTTGCAAAGTTATGTGTGATAAGAGAGTCTTGCACGTCAACTTTAACATTTGACCTGAAATGACCTTTGACCTTACCATGTGACCTCTGACTGGACAATAAGATGCAGGTCCCCTTAGTGCATCTACAACCCAAGTTTGATTGAACAGTGTCACACAGTTGCAGAGTTTTGTGTCATAAGAGAGTCTTGCACGTAAATTTTAACGTTTGACCTAAAATGACCTTTGACCTTACCATGTGACCTCTGACTAGAGCATAACATGCAGGTCCGCTTAGGGCATCTACAACCCAAGTTTGGTTGAAAAGTGAGTCACGGTTGCAGAGTTTTGTGTCATAAGAGAGTCTTGCACGTAAACTTTAACGTTTGACCTGAAATGACCTTTGACCTTACCATGTGACCTCTGACTGGACCATAACATGCAGGTCCCCTTAGTGCATCTACAACCCAAGTTTGGTTGAAAAGTGAGTCACGGTTGCCAAGTTATCTTTCATAACGTTTGTGACGGACGGACGGACGGACGGACGACGGACGGACGACGGACGGACGACGGACGGACGACGGACGGACGACGGACGGACGACGGACGGACGACGGACGGACGACATTTGGATCCCTTAGTCTCGCCTTCACCTTCGGTGGGCGAGACAAAAAATGATTTGAATGGTTTTTTTTACAGAGAGAAAAAAAAAAGAGAAGACTTTTCAAAGCTGAGATCAGATGTAGAACTTCCTAACTATTTTCAACTGCTCCATGATATGTAATGTAATGCACGGTCTAGCTGTCCATTCATCATATTAATTTCCTCACACGTTCCTTTAATTTCACAATAGTACACTTACCTTCTTGTCAAGACCATAGGCGATAGCAGCTGCAGTAGGTTCATTGATGATACGCAGGATGTTCATACCCGAGATCACACCAGCATCCTTTGTTGCCTGTCTTTGGGAGTCATTGAAGTAGGCTGGTACTGTCACAACAGCATCTGTTACTTTCTGTAAAACCAAGAAAACATGAACTGTATCTATAAAATCAATGCTAATCAAAAGATCACATCCCATTTTTCCCAATCTAGAAGCCTGAAGTAACTATTAGTAATAAATGTAATGAAAACAAACTAGGATTTTATGATAATAGAAAGAAAATTGCAGCATATCAGTAACGAGATAACTGACAATACACTACCTATCTTTAAGATAGCTTTGTATGTCAACTGGTCTTCACGAGATCTTAAACACAAACCTTTCCAAGGTAAGCCTCTGCAGTCTCCTTCATTTTCAGTAGCACCATGGAACTTATTTCCTCAGCATAGAAAGTCTTGGTTTCTCCCTTGAAATCAACCTGGATCTTGGGTCTGCCGCCCTCTTCTATCACTTGGAAGGGCCAGTGTTTCATGTCAGCTTTTACATTTGCATCATTGAAGTTACGTCCAATAAGACGCTTGGCATCTGAAAATAAGATAAGATAAAGCTAAGTTGCTATAGATGCATCCACAGGCCAAAATATTTTGAAGTGTTTAATGTGTGACAAAGCATTTTTCATGTTTCCTTGTTCCAGTATATACAATGTAATACTTTAATATATTTTAACTAAAATTACTAGACAACAAAAGGGAGAATGACCATTTATGTTAGACAAGCAGGATTAGACTCTAACCCCTTTGCAAGCATTTCATTTCTTGTTGAGCCTTGTTAGTGCAAAGACTGGTCTATCCCTTGGGGACTGTAATCACACACGTATATCAATGTTCATATCACTTATTTGGGGTGATAACAATAAAAACAAATTAGCAATGGTCATCAGCTGATACAAAAGAAGCAAACATCTTAATATCATGTCTATGAAGTCTGAACCTACCAAAGACAGTGTTGTTTGGGTTCATGGCGGTCTGGTTCTTTGCTGCATCTCCAATGAGACGTTCTGTTTCAGTGAAGGCTACATAGCTTGGGGTGGTTCTGTTTCCCTGGTCGTTGGCGATGATTTCAACTTTTCCATGCTGGAATACTCCCACACAGGAGTATGTTGTTCCAAGATCAATTCCTACTGCTGGGGCTTTGGCCATGTTGTGATTTCTTCAAAGTAAAGGAAAAAAAAATTACGTATCATGAATTAAACAAAAAGCAGGGCTCCGTACTAACGTATCTCTATAGGAATAAAATTTCGGGGGGCTCATGTCTACATGGCCCATTCACACCAAGCTGTTCATAAAGAGTGCCTTTTTTTTTTTTTTTTCTAAAATGCAAGTTCAAATCACAAGAAGAGGATGAAGTAATTCGATCATGGGTAACAGTGATAAGGTACTAATTAGCTCATTTTTAGAATACAAATCTTTTGTATAAGGTAAAGCTGCCTCACACCAGGCACAACATTAACCGTTAAATTAAAGGGCATTGGCTAACTTTGTGAGCAGCTGATTTAAAAATTCTCAAACTAAGATGAAACATGTGTATGAGTACTTGTATTTGTACTCAAAAACCCTGAAATCAACCATAATTTGGAATGAAAAGTTAGAAGCAAATTTCAAGTTCAAGTTCAATTTATTCAAAAACCAGACATATTATGAGTACAAATCAATGATCAGATGGTACAAAAGAATACATGATACAATATGAACGGTTTTCTAGGACCCCGAAGAAGCACAGCTTGTGAGTGGGGCCCTATATACCTCTAAATAAGATGAAAATCTAAATGTATAAAATGACAAAGGAGAATACATAATAAACAGATATATCGACTACAAATATGTACAAAATGTACACTAAACAAGTGTCAGCATTTATCAAATTTCATCTCGAGAGACAATAAATAAAAGGACAGTTTTGCTCGAATTAAAAAATACCGTTATCTGCCTCCCGCCGCGTAATACGCCAATACACACAGTACGGTCTGGTGAGCCATGCGTGCACTCCTCACGTCTAGTCTGTGCAACCGACCCTCGTATATTTTTCAAACATTGGTTCACATTTCTAATATTTAAAAAATACTTCCTGTGGATATCATACTTTGAAACTATCAGATTGGTATTTTTACACTATAACCCTTATGTTTATCCCATTTTCAAGTTACAAAATGAGATTTTTAAAAATCATAACAATGTTAACCAATGTCAGTAGATCTACGCCTTTCTGCTCTCTTCAATCTTCACCAACTATCAAATGAGCTCAGCATGCACTGACTACACCATTACACTATTCATCTAGAACAATGGATATGGTCCACTGATCCTATTGTTCTTTCCTGAATAGTGTAACGGGATAGTATAAAAAATATAGGGATATAGGGATATATGTATAATCATAACATTAAATACTGAACATGGGAAAGTGTGAAAGATATCAAAATATTGGTTTATTTCATCAGAATTTAAAGCTTACCTGTAACCTTGCATTTCACATTGACATTGGTTTATTTAGTCAGAAAAATAAAAGCAACGCAGCCTTGGAGTTAGACTAATCTCAATTTCCGGTTTATAATCATTATGAGACCCTACAGTACACCCAGCGATCTCTCGCTAGCACAATTGGTAGCGCGTCGGTCTTGAGAAGTGGATGTCCCAAGTTCAAGTCATGTAAAGCATGGAAGTCAAGAAAAAAAAAAAAAAAGTAAAAGAAAAAAAGTGAAAAATACGGTGTCTCTGAGCCTCCAATTTTTTTTTTTTTAGCAGGAGGTACATATGGAACTCTTTTCCCAACGCGTAATTGTGGAGTTGTCTCATGTGAAACAACACATTTTACACATGTCATTTCCTCAGTTAATAACACAAATTAAAACAGCGATCTTAACAAATATCTTGAATAAATGATTTTCTCTGACTTTCCAGAAGAAATTGACGAATTCCCTGACTTTCCATGACTTTTTGCTTCTGGAAAAAGTATTTTCAAATTCCCTGACCAGTATGAACCCTGAGAGTCATTACATAAATTAATTAACTATTTTTCGTCACACAAAATATTTTTCTAAGAAACAGTGACTTTGATTTGCAGATTAAACGGTATAAGTTCTGGCGGTCATCCAATATCGGTACTTGGCCTTTTTTTCCCCTAGCCTTTTATATAGATATTACCGAACCCCGAACCGAACCAAAGTTCGGAAAAAACATTGCTGAACACTGCCGAACTCTGCCGAACCGAACCAGAACATGTCACTTAATTTACAGCACTACAGTTAGTGCACACAGGGCTTCAGTACATTGGTATGCCGAGCACGTATGTTCGTTCACTACACAATCAGTAGGCGCTTCGTGAGCGGTGACATTTTCAACCGGGGGATGCATGCATTACTTTTCAAAGGAGTTAATTTTGTTTTTAAAAATAATTGTTTCAGAGAGCCAATGCCACTGGATGGCAAACTTTTAATCGAGTTTATTTTCATTTTTATAATTTGTCTGTAAACATCTTTTTTATAGATATTATCTATGAAGCATCGTCTGCAACGTATACCAGGTTTTGCCATGTGTATATCTTTGGTATTCATAATATCATGAATATTATCTTATTAATTTCAGAGCTCATACAAAAATACTGCAGATCCCAAACGCTAGAGGCAACCCCTCGCGATGTTTCACTCATCAGTACCCAGCTACATAATGGGGGACAGTGGTAGGATCTTGTATGTTCGTTCACCACAAGCAGTGACACTTTCAACCGGGAGATGCACGCATTGCTTTTCTAAGGAGTTGATTTTGTTTTAAAAAATCATTGTTTCAGAGAGCCAATGCCACTGGAAGGCAAAATTTTCATCATAGTTTCGTTGCATTTTGAGATATTAACATCTGTTTGATAGATATTATCTATGAAGCATCGTCTGCAGTGTATATCAGGTTTTTCCATGTGTATATCTCTGGTATTCCATTTTTTTTTTTTTTACACCCTCAACAGGTGCATTTATTGCAACAAAAATCTCACATTCAGTTACAAAGCAATACAACATTCTACAGATACAGTTTCAACATTTCAGGCAAATTGTACAGTTTTCGTATTCCTTTTTTCACAGGGGCATTATTGTTATCGACTCGTATTTTAAGTTCCTTCAAAAAAGTAAACCATAGTCTTTTCTTCCTTTAATTTGTTCCCTTTTCATCCCTCAAAATCAAAGTTTTGTATATACTCCAAAAGGTAATACAATACGGTAGTCATGATATCATCAATACTTTTTTCATGGTAATTTTTCAACAAAAGTATTGATATCAAAGGTCTACTTTATAAACATTCTTAACAATCATGAACAAATTATTAAATAAGGGAATGTCCATTTCGCATTTCAAAAAAACATGAAATAGGTCTTCTGGGCAATTACAATAGGCCCTATTTCATAAAAAGTTGCTATGATAGCAACTCCTGCTGGAATGGTAACTACCATGGTAACAGTGAGAATTCTGCTTCCTGATTGGCTTTTATAATGAAAGTTGCCATTCCAGCAACAGTTGCTATCAAAACTTTGTATGAAATGGGGCCAGAATTACTAAGTTGCCATAAAAACAACATCCTTCTGGTAGAAATCAAGTTATACAGCATTTTGAAAATAAACCATTTCAATTTCTTTTCTTTTGTATTTGATTTTTCTTTTATATCTTTCTTTGAAAGATATTTTTCCAATTGATATAATCATTGGTTAAGTTTGTGCAGTATGATGGACCATAATTGGTTCTGTCATATGTTAATAAGATATGATAAAACAGCTTAACTTAGGCCTTAAGGTCTACTGGAACAAAACTTCAATTTTTTTTTTTTTTTTTTAAACGCACTGGTATTTTTGGAATTTCTAACAAACTGGTTTCCCTTTAAATCATTCATCAATATCTCTGGTATCATAAATAATATCATGATCCCAATAAATTTCAGAGCTCATACAATTTACAAAAGCACTGCAGATCTCAAACGCAAGAGGTAACACCTCGTGAGGTTTCAGTTTCACTCATCAGTGCATAAGGACGGCGGTAGGAACCGTCAATCATGTCCCGAGCTTTTCAAAATGGCCCAGCTCCCGACATGCTCTAAGAGATCAGCAAACATACATGTGAGCTGTGCAAATTGGGCATGCTGCTCTCTATAGTCAAAGATGAAATTTCAGCTCTTGCTCCTGTGTCCGCTATTTTGGACAGAGAACAGTCAGAACAGTTACTTTCCTATACAGTCTAGTCATGTTTATCAGCAATTTGCATGTTACAGCACGTCTGCTGTGCGAGGATTAGGTCTAGATCTACTAATACTAGTAATAGTACCGAGCACTAACTGTGGTGTTAATGTGCTTACACACGATGCGACAGTGTAGTAACAAGTTAACACTAACACGCTGTGTCACCACACTTTTTTTGTGTACTTGGGGTTAGGGCGACAAAAAAATGTCGCCGAGGCAGGACACACTTTTTTTCGCTGCCTAACGTTAGATCTAGATATTTCTAGATCTACACAAAAAAAGGGCACTAATCAAATTTCTAAAAAGTTAGTGCAAAAATTGTTGCCATGAAGATTGCTTGCGCAAGTTTTGACAATATGCTCTCTTATTGAGAGTTGATGCGTTAATGCACGTTCATTAGCATATGTGGTGACACAAAGTCCCATCAATCATGTGTGAAGACGAAACTGTGTGGCGCCACAGCGTGTTACCACACTGTCGCATCATGTGTGAAAGCACCTTCATGTGACTGTGAGTACCTCGTGGCACGCTACAAACAATGCACACAGTATAATGTCACGCATGGCCACGCATTATCGACCGGCATTAATTTGTCGAGTCAGTACCGTGTGAAACATTATTCCAAAGGGAAGCAGGGTCTGAGGGAAACAATCAAGCTTAATAATACATGTATCAAGAAAATGATAAATCTTACCTAAATCAAATTCTCAACAATGAGAGTAATAGAGTTGGAGCTTCAGAATGGTGTAATTTAGTCTTGTTCTTTTGGCATGGGAGGTGGTCTCTTATACCATCCACTGCGCGCTGCTAGAAGAGGTCGATGGTTCGAGAATATTAAGCTGTAATGGACAAAAATATGCATCGTGCGCGGGCGATGCGGGGGCCAAGCGCCAGTCGGTTTCAAATAAGTACGGTGTGCTAAGATGAATTACTCGCAGAAAAAGCTGTAGTACGCGGATGGGCCGGGGCCGGCGCCATTTTAGGAAGCAAAACCGCTTGGGGGGGGGGGGGGGGGGGGGGGGGGAGGAGGGAGGCATACAAGGGGCACAGGGGACTGGAGACCTCATACAGTAGCATCATGCCAAATTTATTCCTGACTATCTGCGTGAAATGATATTTAAGAATTTCTTATAAGAAATGCCCATTATTTTAGGAGTGACTATGACTCCAATCTTAGTTTTGACCAGCACTTTCAGTCAAAGATCATTAGGTTGATGAACCTACTAAGAACATTTGTATATCTACAAAAGGGGAACTTTTTACTCCTGTATAAAGCTCTGACTGGACCTATGACCAAGAGGTGCCAGACTTGGGTCAGGTGCATGGACCTACCAGAGGTCACTATATCCCAGGTCGGTCTCAGAGTATAGCCTTCTTTTTACATGAGAATGAGAAAACCTTGGAATAGTCTATTACAGCTTCGAAAACGGACTTGATAGATGCTGGAGAAATATTCCAAGTTTGACGCTGACCCACCCATGGTCGATCATGATCCTGCCAACCCTGAAGACTGCAGAACCTGGATCTGACTATAGAGGATTGAGCCCTTGAGCTTGCGATCTGAAGCATCCATTATCCATACTTATCCATATTATAGTAGGCCTAAGTCTTTTCTTCAAACTTCAAAACTCTCATTACGCTACCACTATGACGTCATCAGTTCCATGCATATTGGCCTATAAAGTTTCATGAACTAAAAATGCAAAACTTCAAAATGCCATAACTTTCTTGATAATAATAATAACATTTCTAACGCGCAAATTATATCCATCCCAAGGGATGCTCAAGGCGCCTAACAAACATTATGAAAAATATAAGAAAATAAACATAGTGGATTAATTTATAAATATTGTTGTGAAATTATGGAAATTAACCAAAATATTCTGACATGAGATATGTTTTCAAGTTTTTTTAAAACAGTTTGTAGGAAGGTGAAATCTTAACTGAATGGGGCAAAGAGTTCCATAAGCGGGGTGAGCTCATCAAAATGATCTGTCACCCCAACTTCTCTTTGTTCTTAATTCTGGAGGAGCGGAGACCTGCACGAATAGCTGAAGAGGGATGAAGGAGGGAGGAAATATAGGAAGGGGCAAGGTTATGAAGCGAGCGCTAAGAAGTGACAAAAGTTTATATTTGACACGTTGTTCTACAGGGAGCCAATGGAGAGGTAATGTTGAACGAGTGGATTTTGTCACACGGCGGGCAGCTGCGTTTGAACTTTATGCAGTTTTTGGATTTGGTATTTTGGAAGGCCGTAAAGTAGAGTTTCTTATTTTACATCCGATTTTGATGAATTTTTTTACTGTTTTGCTTGTTTATTTCCACTCCACTATTCAAATTAATTTGATATTAGGCTGGACCTCCCCATATTAGTTGTGTACAGGCTCATTTCAGCTTGAATAAGCTGACAAGACTTGAAAATGATTTTTTCAATTCCATTTCATGCGTATAGGCAGAAATATATCAGACATGAAGCTCCTGTATAAAATAATGAGGTCCTAAGCCCCCTATGCCCCTGTTCCCCCTGTATGCCCCCCAAACGGAGAAAATTAAAGGGAGATAGAATTCCGACTCTATAGGGTCCTGTGTACGAAGCGCGGTGAAGCCAGCAGTTTTACTTCCTAAAATGGCGCCCTTTACGCTACATAACGTACTACACGCTTTTGGAGTGAGTATTTCATCGCTTTTATAATCTTTGGTACAAAGCAAGGTACAAAGTTCAATGCCTTGCCGTGACGTCAGTCATTGAAACTTGAAATACTATCCTGTTCGAACATTCTGGAAGGGACAATGATGAAACATAAAAATGGGGAAAACCAATCAATTAACTTGGGAAACCCACTTTTATACAGGCTAAGAAACATCAATAAATTGCGCGCGGGGGAGCTAGTATACTAGGAATCCATTTATCAGTGTTTCCAAGAGTTACTTGTACACTGCACATAATCAAAATAGGAGGTGACCCACGCTAGAAGTAAAAAATTCCTAAATTAGTTATCATAAAATCTACTGAATTGTATATCAAATTAAAGAGAAAATAGCCTTTGATTTGCATATGTAGTTACAAATCGTGATCATTCATGCATGAATATTTATGATCCATTATGCACATGCAATAATACCCATTTTCCCGCCATTTTCTGACATTTCTGTGATCATTGAAGCACAACCTGTAATGGTTAAATGATCGTGGCTTATTTCTAATATATATTGCGCGAGATGAGATGATATCCTTTAATTTGATATACAATTCTGAGCATTTCAGTTAGTTTTATTCATTTTGATTTTTTTATGAATGAATTTCTTGCTGCTATTACCTAATTGACTTTTGTACAGGGGTTGCAATTAGATTCATGATTCATATGTAAGTTCATGTCAAAATGAATAAAAACCAACTGAAATGGTATATCAAATTAAAGGATATCATCTGATCTCTCGCAAAAATTCAAAAATAAGCAATCATCATTTAAGCATTACGGGTTATCCTTCATGATCACAGAAATGTCAGAAAATGGGTATTATTGGATAATGGATCATAACTATTCATGCATGAATGATCAGTAACTATCATGCAAATCAAATGCTATTCTTTTCTCTTTTATTTGATATAAAGTTGTGTAGATTTTATGATAACTAATTTAGGCATTGGCATGGTAGGACGGAAACTAGAGACAATGAAAACAAAATAAAACCAAAGCCAAAGAAGAAAATGAAAATAAGTAAGTTACACAATCATAAGGAGAAGAACACGGTAGAAGATGTAGACCTATATAGACTGGGAGAATAATAAACTGCAGAATGAATGCACGAGATATGGGGAAAGATAAAAGAAATGTCAGGGAAGTGAGGACAATAAGTGAACAAAATAAAGAACAAAGACAGGAATAGGATGAACACAAAAGTAATGCGAGGGTGTGGATGGAGTACTCAGCCTTCCCCTTTCAAGAATGGGTTTCTATTTCTCTGTCTTGCTTGAATTTGATTTAACCCGACATTTCATGTGCGCCGGAACTTTTTTTTATCAGTGACTCGAGAATGGTTTATAATAAGGCATTACGATAGCTTACGATTGACCCAAATCTGCAATCTTACAATATTTACTCGAGGATGGCAAACTGACCATTATGTAACAGTGGCGATGTTAAGACCATAAATTAAAACCAAAACTGTTCTAACGGTATACATGTACATGCATCTTCCAACAACACTTTACATGCAGGTCTTGTAGTCTCATCTCAACTTTTACTCCTAGATTTGTCCCCGACTCCCTGTGGATGCATGTCTCTCTTTTTTTTTTACTCATCTCGGACGATTCTCATCCAATCCAAGTTCTTTCAGGCAGAAGGAAAATGAGAGGAGCTGGGAGAATGTTTGAGGAAAAACGGGAGGGTAGAGAGTTACGACTTTTTGGAATTGTAATCGATGTGATGCAAATCGACCACTTTTGAGTACAAACGTCATGATCACTTCTCTCAGTTGTTCTGTACACAGTTGAATAAAATTGATCGTTTTAAAGACAGTTTTTTGTCTTTCTGTGCCTCAGAAATTATAGTGTGCATATGTTTAATTTCGCCCTAATTTGAACATTTCATTTAAAAACAAATGAGACGGTAGAAATTTGGGTGCTTTTTTTTTTTTTTTTTTTTTTGACAAAGAAAATCTGAGAGGTGATCAAAGTAAAACATCGAATGTGTCAAGATGTGTTTTAACTTTAAAATTCATTTTTTTTTATTGAATTTTACACCTTTCACAGTTCTGTTTCTCCCATTTCCTTCTCCTGGTAATTCACTGTCGTATCATGAGCACTTCCACTTCCAAGCACTAATTGATGTTGGCCTACAATGAAATCCATTCACTCATCATTCTTGTATACATTGGCGTAATTCCAGGGGGGATGGAGGGGATATATCCCCCCCTTTTTTCGAGTGGGGGGGGGGGGGGGAACGGTGTGTACAAATATTCCCCCCCCCCCCCTTCATTTTAAGGAAGAATGATATAATTAATCAGTTGGTGAAATTTTTCATAAAATTATCACAAACAGTCATATAGTAGAAGTTTCATTTGAAATGCTCTTAAAAACAAAAAAGTGGTTTATTTTTCATTCACTCGCTTCGCTCACTCGCAAATAAAAGAACTATATGTGTGTAGGGGTCGATCATCCCCCCCCCCCCCCCCCCCCTCCTCGAAACGGATTTATGCCAGTGCTTGTACATCACATCAAATCATTTTAATTGCAAACTTGAAATAGAATGCAATAACTTTCATGCATTTGAAAATGTATAGGACAGCTCTGGGGAATTTTTATTCAAGCTATAAGCTCCTGCTATTCTCTCATCTCCTTTTGCATTACTTAGTCAATGAAGAGTTTGAATACAAAAACCAATTTATCCATTTTTGTCAAATTGAGATATTTGCAGTTAAAGATCAAGAAAATAATGAAAATAATAAGAAAATTTATACTACTTTTAACCACAAATTCAACAGTATACCTTTACATATAGTGCGCAATGTATCATTTTAAAAGTATTATTTTGTATATTTATGTGACCTTACTTTAAAATGTTCAAAAGTGGCGTTTATCAGTTTTTGCATATAAACTCTTCATGTATGGCTGTATGTATGGATGCATGTATGACCTATGGGGGATGTGTATTGTGTGTGCATGTGGCGAGCGTATATGTTTGTGTGCAGTTGAAAGAACTCTAATAAAATGAGGTACATGTACTTGAAAGAACAAGCTAATTTTCATGATCCCAAAGTGATTGTTGAGACAGGTATATAATGTACATAATATATGCAATCACCAGCTTTTCTGTGGCCTGGACACTTCTGACACTCCATAATCCATAAATATAAAACACTCATAACACATAATCTAAACCTCTCTGCTCTATTCTTTTGGTTTATCAAGTCCAAATAATATTTTCATACCAAACTAATAAACCAAATGAAATTCAAGGAAGCTCCTGTTTAGTTTCAGACATGAGTCGTCACACGTTTTATTCATGATGCTTTACAATAAAGTTAAGGTTTGAGAACGATAAATATGAATATTATCTGGAGCTCAATGTTAATTGAGTCATGGTTAAATTCCTGGTCTTTCTTTGATATATGAACCAAGACCTACATCGTGTAACTTTTCAACATAGGCAGCAGTGATAAGTATATTTAAGATCATACAAAACTAGAGCACACCTCTCGAGACCGGTACAAGTAACATAAACACTGGTTTGCATACACATTGTTTAAGTCCACGTTTACAAGAATGGATCACACACCATGAAATTGGAATATGAAACTTAAATACCCCATAATACATTTAACTTTTCAAAATAGGCAACACTGATTTGTATAAATAAGGTAATGTATACAAAATAGGATCACACACTTTGAACATGGAACATGAAACTTACCGGTACTGGAAAAAAAAAAATAAGAGGAAACGAAACAGCAAAAGCATCTTAAATACTTCGCATAACACATACATCACAGAAGTGTAGATTTTTAGAATCCCTGAGGAGATAATGGTAACAAAAATAATGAAAACAGCCTCTAACAAGATTATAGTTGCACTTGCATCATCAAATTTGACAATTAGGCTTTGGTTCTCCCAACTCCAACATCACTGCAATGTACCATATTTGTTAAGAGATTTGCAGCTATCAGTATTTTTTTTTCAATACAACCATTTTCCAGGAGAGAATGAAACCAGAATCCACAAATCTCTTCATACTGTTTGAATACTATACACCCGTACACTGGAGCATCTGTTAGATGCCCTTGACTTCAATGTAAAAACCTTTTAACAAACTTCATAATTATTTTGAAGGTATGAGCCATTTAGCCTGAGGAATGTTGCATTGAAAGCTGCCTTTCATTGCAAAATCAAGAGTCTTATCATAAAGAAAATTCTAATGACTTTTGTTCACACACAAAAAACTGTAATTTATGTGTGCAAGATTAGATGACTTAGTCGATTTCGAATTGCCTGGCCGAACAAATCCTTTACAGGCAACCACCGAGAGCAATACAGATGATTGCTCAGATTGCCACTGATGGTCACTTACAATGAACTACACAAAAAGCACAGGAAATGACAATATTTTATGTTGCTATTCGGGCAACAAAGGCCAGAATTATGGGTTGGCTAGGTAGAAAATGAGGATTATAGTTAATGGCTTCCATGCCTATTCCAGGCAACTCTAAATTTCAAGCACTAAAGGGGAAAAAAATCTCATTTCTCTGATATAGGAGAGTTCATAACAGTAAGATTTACTCAGTGTAATATTCATGAAAGGCATGATCTTTTACAGAAATTTCCTGGAAAATACAGCTCATTCAATCATATTTAACTACAACAAAACAAAATAACAAGGGAATGAAACAATACACAGTCAGTGGGGTCATACATATGTGAGTCCATCTAACAAGAAGATTCATGTTCTGTTCTGATATTAGTGTACTTAATCAACCTCCTCGATGGTGGGACCGCCACCAGTACCGCTGTCTCCACCAGTTGGCATACCACCGGGCATTCCACCGGGCATACCGCCTGGCATACCACCTGGCATACCGCCAGGCATGCCACCAGCACCACCAGCAGCTTGGTAGAGCTTGGTGATGATAGGAGTGCAGACACCTTCCAATTCCTTCTGCTGGTGTTCATACTCATCCTTTTCTGCAGTCTGGTTAGCATCCAGCCAGTCGACCACCTCCTTGCACTTGTCTAGGATTTTGGTCTTGTCCTCCTCTGGGATCTTATCCTTGATCTTCTCATCTTCCATGGTGCTCTTCATGTTGTAAGCATAGCTCTCAAGGTTATTCTTGGCCGAGACCCTGTCCCTTTCTTTGTTATCTTCATCCTTGTATTTTTCTGCTTCAGCAACCATCCTCTCAATCTCCTCCTTGGAGAGACGACCTGTAGAATACAGGAAGAGAATCATCACATTCATAAAATAAACACAACTTCACTTATCAATGCAGAAAACTCATGAAGGTATACCAATAGCAAAATGTCTCTTAACCACAACTGTGCCAAAAAGTTTTGAAACACATTTCATAAATGAACTTTTAATGGCTTTCTTTTCATTTTCTTTCTAATAGTTGATTCAGCATGAAACATGAATGGAAATAAACCTCACAATGAAACGAAACAAGGAAAACTTGATATAACCAGGGCGTCAAGACGGAAGGACCACTGTGACCCTTGAATTTTGACCTACATACCCCCAAATCTAATCAGATGGTCTTCCTATGGTGATACACACACTGGGACCAAGTTTGAAGCTAATACCTCGAATGGTTCTTCAGATATAGGGATGTTACTGAACTGAACGGAAGTTCACCAAACATGGCACTTCTGAACAGGACCAAACCAAACCGAACTCAAAGGCCAAGTTTGGGAGTTCGGCAGTTTATAACACAGGATCATTAATTCAGTCCTCGGTGAGGGCCTTGTCCTGAATTCATTATGCTTTATAATTGGAGATACACCCTTACTTTATCAAAAAATTTATACATACATTCATTGATGTAAGATTTCATTAAATTCATGTTTTAAAAGGTTTTCTTAAATAAAAAATAGAAAACCACTAAATACAGCTTGGTCTCATCTCTCCTTTGATTCTGATAAATATCGTAATAATTGCCACCATGAATTTTAGTTGTTTTAAAAAAAAATGTTAAAAGCTTGAAAATGTGCCCAAAGATACTTTAGATTGTAATCGATTAACAATTGTAATCCATCATAATACTGAATAAAAAAACACTGCTTTCTTGATAATTTCTTTTCATATTTTCATTCCTGTCCTTTATTTTGTTTTTCTTTTCTTTTTGTTACTATTTATCACTATATGAAAATAATCTCTTTTGTTCAGGAAAGAAATTGAATAACAAAGAATCATGAAATAAATTCATACAAAATATATTATAAGAAACAGCGATTTCAATATGCTGTTTAACGGGAACGGATCTGGCAGTCATCCAATATCGATACTCATCCTTTTATTTTTCTTTACTAGCCTTATAAAGATATTGCCGAACCCCAAACCAAACCAAAGTTCCGAGAAAAAAAAATTACCGAACTCTGCTGAACCGAACCCGAACATGGTGCTAAATTTACAGCACTACTGAGATATCATGTTAACTACCCAAACACCTAATAATTCATAAATTGACCCTCTGTGATCTATGTACCCCCAGGTAATCAGATTTTGTTCCTATGGTGATACACACTGGGACCAAGTAACAGTTCATACCTCAAATGACTCTCGAGATATCGCGTTCATGAAAAAGTAAGATGGACAGACAGATAGGCAACTCGAAAACATAATGCCTCTGGCTTCACCTTCAGTGGGTACAGACATAAAAAGTCCGGCTTAGGGTTTGTTTTGCTGTACTGTGATACAAATAACACTCACCCGCACATGCATACCATGCATACATCAACCCGCACATGTTGCTCATAACTTCTATATGCAATGACAATATTCTCCAGGGGAGCGTTTCATCAACATTTGTTGTCTGACAAGTTGTCAGATCTGACATCTTTCCTTGATTTTGATTGGCTGAGAAGCATCGTTACTGTGGCAACTGTCGGATAAAACAGACTTTGTCGGATAAAACATCCAACAAGTCCTTTCATGAAACGCTCCCCTGGTGAGTGATTTTTGTCCATTGAGTTGGAGCGAAACTTTCTTGCTCATTTTACAGGAAGGATTACTAATTCTTATTTTTTTTCTTTCAATTTTTTTCAAGGGACTTGAATTTTTTTTCTTTTTCAGAATAACTGATCTAGCCATTCTTATTTCAATCATACTGTTCCATAATTGTATTTTGGGACAGGATGTGCTTCCCACAGCATGGAAGTGATCAATGTGTACAACATAATATGATGCCTTTGAGCTAATTGAACTATAATTTCCATTGCTTCCATTTCCATGGAAACAATATAAAATAAAAATTGGATATATTCTGATATGCATACCTCTATCATTGGTGATGGTGATCTTGTTCTCCTTGCTGGTGCTCTTCTCTATGGCAGATACATTCAAGATACCATTGGCATCAATGTCAAAAGACACATCAATCTGGGGGACTCCCCTAGGTGCTGGTGGAATACCAGAAAGTTCAAACTTCCCAAGACTGTTCTAATTGGGAAAAAATCACAAAGTACTTCACTTAAACCTTCCTGCTATCTAACGTAAAAGAAACACACACACACACACACACACACACAAAAGTATCCTTTATCCAACCAATGCTCTGAACAAAATTAAACAATGAAGTTATATGTGTGTGTGTCAATATCTTGAAGGTAATATATGTACGTGATATTGTCCTTAATATCCATTTCATACACTTCATTATCCCAGTAATCATTCTGAAGTGTCTTGAAATATTCACTACCCTGATCTTAGTTGGCCTATGCTAATAACAGTAGTCAGCACCGTGATGTTGTTGTCTTTGGATTTGTAACTGAACAGAGGATCTATAATGGGCCCTGTAAACATAAAAAATACAATCAATCTTACGACTGATTTGAATCGTGAGTCTATGGCAAACAATGTACTAAAGAGTTAATACTGATCGTAAGATTGATTGTATCTCTGTACGTTACAGGCCCCTGGTCCTATGCGCCTAGCTCTGATGCTACAATGGGACTTAGAACTAGGGTTGGCCCTTACTATACATGATATTGAAAGAATGGTGTTAGCACATGATCAAAAAAGTGTTATTTGCACTTGAACGTTGATTCCCTTCATAGCTCATGCTGTCTCACTGATGGTTAGTCTGACCACCAGGTTGTAAATGAATACATAGTAAAAGTAGAGCAATACAGCTACAACTTACACAGTCCTTGGTCATGGGACGCTCTCCCTCAAACACTTGGATGAGCACACCAGGTTGATTGTCAGCGTAAGTAGTGAAGGTCTTGGACTGCTTTGTAGGGATTGTAGAGTTCCTGGAAATAAGAGAGGTCATAACACCACCAGCAGTCTCGATACCCATGGAGAGTGGGGCAACATCAAGGAGGAGCAAGTCCTGCACTTCGCTGGATTTGTCTCCAGACAGGATAGCAGCCTGGACAGCTGCAGTAAATTGATATACAACATTCATTAGCTCATTTGCAGAAAACACGATTTATTCTAAATAGGAACATTTTGATTTGCAAACAAATCTGTGAATATCTGGGAGGGTGGGGAATAGAAATCAACCATCAATTTTTGCCAAAAGATGAAATAGGCTAGAGTCATAGCAGATTTTAAATCCTAAAGCCTGACTGTCTTATACGAAAACCAACTAATTATATGACTCTGTATTCAAAACAAAATGCAATAGGTTAACAGAAATTCTTCAATTAATGATAACTATGCACAAAAAACATACCTGCTCCATAGGCGACAGCCTCATCAGGGTTGATGCTCTTGTTGAGCTCTTTTCCATTGAAAAGGTCCCTAAGAAGCTTCTGGATCCTGGGGATCCTGGTGGAACCACCGACTAAGACAAGATCATCGATCTTCTCCTTGTCCAGTTTGGAGTCACGGATAGCTTTTTCAACAGGCTCAAGAGTATCACGGAATAAATCAGTGTTCAATTCTTCAAACCTGGCACGCGTGATGGATGTGTAGAAGTCAATGCCCTCGAAGAGTGAGTCAATCTCGATGCTTCAAGGAGCAAAACAAAAACAGGAAATTAATTTTCCACAAACACAGAAGACAAAAAATAATCAGAGTGGACCAAAAGAGGTATTATACAGAGGACAAACTGACACTGCCACATAGAGCAACGACAAGGATATCTTGGTAACAGATCTCGAGTAAAAAAGCAATCTATTTACATAGAGAGAAATACACCTGTACAGTCAGTGCCGTCTCATGATGAGCTGCAACTGATTTGAATTGTAACAGTGCATTAAACATAAGGGAGTTGTAATTGATGTCAAGTCACAGTTAATTAAAATCAATTGCAACCCTTCATATGAATTGACACACATTTTCAATAGCAAGTATGTTCACATAAGGAGGCAGCTTCACAAGTCACAGAAAGATGTCAATGATAACAGGACATGAATTTAAAAAATTACTTGGCCTGTGTGGTCGATGAGAGTGTCCTCTTTGCCCTTTCACAAGCAGTCCTCAATCTCCTCACTGCCCTCTTGTTGGTGCTGATGTCTTTCTTTTGCTTCCTCTTGAACTCTTGGATAAAGTGCTTGACCATGCGCTGGTCAAAGTCCTCTCCTCCCAAGTGAGTGTTGCCGGAGGTGGCCTTCACTTCAAAGATTCCCTCCTCGATGGTCAAAACCGACACATCAAAGGTTCCACCTCCCAAGTCAAAGATCAAGACATTGCGCTCAGCACCAACCTAGTGGACAATACCAATTATAACAATGAAAATATGATATATGCTAACAACCTTATAACATATTTTATATTACTTTATGTCTTGATGATAAGAAGCATCCTCAGTTTCAGAAAAACAAAATTTACCATCCATACATTAAGTGTAGCCATACATGCAATGACCCTCTAACAAGAGTCTAGAACCGAGTCCGATGACAGTAGGCCACATGACGTTGACCTACTGATCATGACTACTGATAAAGAAAGTCTCAAACAATTGCCTTTTTCAATTTGCTCCCCAAGGTTGATAAAACATATAACTATCAGAGAATTTAAACAAAAATAATTAAAATTGGGAGCAAAAATCTAAATTGATTGACCCCAAATGACCTTTGAAACTGACTTTGTGACCTGAATTTTGTTTCACAATTTGTTATACTTGATAACCCTTGAGAATAAGTTTCAGGGAATTTGAACAAATACTTTTTAAATGAGGGTTAAAATTCAAAGACATAACCTTAGTTTTTGCAACAGAATTTAAGTTTAATGACCTAAAATGAACTTTGACCTTTTACCCAAAATTTGTTCCACATGACTTGTGTACCTTGATAAGCCTTGTGTACATGTTTAATGGAATTCCACAAAAAAAAATTTGAAATAAGGGTAAAAATTTTGAAAACTTAACCTCAGGTTAAGTTTTTGCAACATAATTTGAATTAAATGAAAAAAGCCCTAAATTAAATGTAACAATATATCACAATCAATAATTCACTGGCCTGATAAGAACTTAATAATGAACACACAAACAAAGGGAACACTACAAGAAATATCACGAACGAAATCTACTAGCTCTGACGGATTCCACCTACGCATACAAAGTAAAACGTTTCTTTTTTTTGGATAACTACCTTCTTATCAAGACCATAGGCTATAGCAGCAGCAGTAGGTTCATTGATGATACGCAAGACGTTGAGGCCAGCAATAACACCAGCATCCTTTGTTGCATGCCTCTGAGAGTCATTGAAGTAGGCTGGTACAGTCACAACAGCATCTGTAACAGTCTATAAAGGGTATTTGACATTATTACGTTTGCTAACTGGAAGGAATGGATGAAGGCACTAGACTGAGCCCAGAAATGCGCAGAAATCCTATGCAACTAACCTTTATCAAAATCATTCAATTTAAAAGAATATCAAATTTCAAACTACACGTATCTTTAAATTTGAAGATACACTATCATATGCTTCATCTACATGAAAACAATATATTATCGTCACTGCTATCTTTTCTCACAAACTGTCAGCAATATGTACTGACACACTTATACATGTAAACCAATTGAAAGAAACAAGAATAACGGATATATGCAAAACTGCCAAGATCCTTTTTTTCCCCGCATTGTTGAACTGAAAGGATTGATACATGCAATGAAGCAAAGAAGCTATTATTCAACAAGAACAGCAACAGGATGGGTGTAGCACATTCTTGTCCTGAGGCACTCCACAACATACCTGTCCTAGGTAGGCCTCTGCAGTCTCCTTCATCTTCAACAGCACCATGGAACTGATTTCCTCAGCATAGAAGGTCTTAGTTTCTCCCTTGAACTCGACTTGGATCCTTGGTCTCTTGGTGCTGCCTTCCTCAACAACTGTGAAGGGCCAATGCTTCATGTCTGACTGGACAACAGCGTCAGAAAAGTTACGACCGATGAGACGCTTGGCATCTACAAAATACATAGGTGAGCAGAGGGATAACATTCTAAATCTACACCAACAAATCGGAACTGCTCCAAGATGGTCAATACTGTGCCTCAAAGGTTGCACAGAAATTTACAATGGGTACAAAGGTTCCTGGATGTATAATAAACCATGAGATCAAAGTAGTCTCACTCTTCTCCTTTGCCTGTGCCATGCAGTTTTATATCAACAGATTTAAAGGAGAATGCAACAGAGACACCAATATGCTTTCAATGAATGAAGAAGAACAAGAAAGAGAAGACAGTGAAAGTTTGAGCAAAATCAGACAATCTGGCCAAGAGTTGTGAATTTTGAAAGTTTAAGTAAATCATTATTATGGGGATCCTTTAAGTTGGCAACTCCACCACCATCTGTGATGTAATCATGTTCAACTCTCCATGCATTTCGTATACAGAATCCAGCATTTTCTTCATTTTCAAGAAAAACTGAAATTCTTTTGATTTACTGTTTGCGTATGGCATGGCTTTTTGGGAAGAATTATATTGATTCCTGACTTGATATTTCATATTAATCAATTTTTTGGAAAAATTTTGCTCAAAATGAATGGAGAGTTGTCCACGATGACATCACAGATGCTGGCAAAGTTGCCAACTCATGGATCACTATAATAGGGATTTACTTAAACTTTCAAAATTGAACAGATCGACCGATTTTACTCAAACTCTCACTGTTTAATCTTTCCTGTTCATCTTCATTCACCAAAAGCACACTGATACCTGGATTCCATTCTCCTTTAATGAATGATCAGATTTGGGAGAATCAACATAATATCATATGTCCAAGATATATCTTGACAGTGTGAAAATTCTTGCAGTAGAGTCTGAAAGATGATTTAAACTGCATTTAAATAAGACTTTGGAATTACCTCTCTATATATACAAAAATAAAAATATAAACTAGATGAATCTTCGACCACGCGTGGTCGAACTTTATGCCTCCGCCATTACCAAATCAGAAAAAAATGGCACTTCATGTTGATTTATTTTCATTTATACAATGACATCTTTGACCTTGACCTTTGACCTTGTGACCCCCAAATCTAATGAGAGCATTGCCGTTTCCATATGCATACATGAGCCAAGTTTGTTGAACCGTCAAATGTTTACTGAGTTATCACAAGAACGAACCATTTCTATGTACATAATGACCTCTATGACCTTTGACCTTTGACCTTGAGACCCCAAAATCTAATCAGATCATTGTCCCTCCCATATGCATAACTGTGCCAAGTTTGAGGTTGATAGGTCAAATGGTTCTTAAGTTATCGTGAGAACGAGCCATTTTTATGTGTTTTATTAGCTCTATGACCTTGACCTTTGACCTTGTAACCCCAAAATCTAATCAGATCATTGTCCCTCCCATATGCATACCTGCGCCAAGTTTGAGGTTGATAGGTCAAATGGTTCTTAAGTTATCGCGAGAACAAGCCATTTTTATGTGTTTTATTACCTCTATGACCTTGACCTTTGACCTTGAGACCCCCAAAATCTAATCAGATCATTGTCCCTCCCATATGCATACCTATGCCAAGTTTGAGGTTGATCTGTCAAATGGTTCTTAAGTTATCGTGAGAACGAGCCATTTTTATGTGTTTTATTACCTCTATGACCTTGACCTTTGACCTTGAGACTCCAAAATCTAATCAGATCATTGTCCTTCCCATATGCATACACGAGCCAAGTTTGAAGTTGATCCGTCAAACGGTTCTTAAGTTATCGCGAGAACGAAAACGGGACGGACGGACGGACGACCCCGAAAACATAATGCCTCCGGCAACCACCTACGGTGGGCGGAGGCATAAAAATTTCATACACCCCTCTTAATATCATATTACATTAAAAAGTAGCTCTTACTCAAAGAGCAAAATTGCCTACATGTATCAATGCAAGCAAATATTAAAGAGGGGAATAGCAATCACTGGATTATTCTCTCCATTCTTTCAGTCATGCACCTACCAAAAATCGTGTTGCTTGGATTCATAGCGGTCTGGTTCTTTGCTGCATCTCCAATGAGACGTTCTGTATCAGTGAAGGCTACATAGCTTGGGGTGGTTCTGTTTCCCTGGTCGTTGGCGATGATTTCAACTTTCCCATGCTGGAATACTCCCACACAGGAGTATGTTGTTCCAAGATCAATTCCTACTGCTGGGGCCTTGGCCATGCTTTTTTGTTGTCTGTGAAAAGGGAAAATATGAGTAAGGAAATACATGTTATCTGATTGGCTTATGAAATTAATCAGTAGTAACAGGAAATTACAAATCCTTGTGTACTTACAGCTATCTTTATTTTATGAATTATTTCATCTGTATTTTGTTCTGTCTTTTTTGTCTGTATTATATAAATATACAGCAACAAAAAAAGGACCAGATCGAAGTTCATACCACAAACAGTTCTTGAGATATCGCGTTAAGGAAAAAGTGGGACGGACTGACAGACGGATGGACAGATCACAGATGGACAACCCAAAAATATAATGCCTCTAGAGTGTAGTCTTCAGTGGGCCTGGCCAGAAGCATAAAAAAGGTGAACAAAGTAATCAACTGATGAGCAGGGGTGGTGTCAGGGTATTTTGATAGGGGGGCAAAATGACCCACAGGTTAGTTTAAGTTTATTTACGATTCGGGCTTCAACCCGTTCATTACACTGATGACGGAGAGTCCACAATGTATTGTCTGGCCTAATAACTTTCGATAAAGAGCCCTAGGAACCTTACCAAATGCATGAGTAGGAGGAGCGAAAAAAATCTACACATATTGTGCCCATTTTGGTTGTGTCCATATCTGTCATTAGATGAAGAATTTTTTTTACTGAAAAATGAGCACTACAATCCTTAAATTAGCAACATAGTGGAAAGTTAAAAATCAATTTTCCCATGCAAACTGTCAACTTTTTAACATCTCACTATGCTGTCAATTGACATTCATTTCTCGCATGCACTCTGCGTTCGCCGACACATGCGAGAGTGCAACGCTGCTTCGCCTGGCGCCTGTGGCCGAGACCAGCGGGTGTAGATGTCGGAGGTCGCGCTATTGAAATGGAAATTAATCAAGCGGCGAAATCAACAAGAAGGTAGGATCCCGTATCAATCAAAAGTCGATATTTTGAGTTTGAAAAATAAATTTCAGGTTTTGATATCACAGTTTGATGGAATGGTCCATTGGCGAACTTGGAAGGTAGTTTGCAGGGTTAACCGGGCATGAGAAAGTGTGATTTGGAGGCATAATATTTCAAGGTCACATCTTTCAACACAGGGGCCTATGGCAGCAATCTACATCTATAGCTATCGTGTAATATCAGAATAAAATCACGATAGCTATCCTATAGCTACTCCGACCCGTATAGAAATTATTAGCCCACATTTGCACAACAAAGTAGAAACAAACTAAATAGGGCCTACAGACTTACAGTCACTTGTTGTATTCCTAACGTTAGTCATTAGTGAAAACAAATTCAGAAAGCTTCATGCTCTGCCACAATCTTTCTCTCAGGTCAGACATCGCTGCGGTTCTCCCCATTTTGTATCTAAGAGTAAGACTCTGAGTCGGAGTCTGACATGTCTGATTTTGTTCAAAACTTCAAACTCATGAAAGTAAAACTAAATTACATCTATCACCTCAAAAACTGCTAAGGCAAGCGCTTTGTACGAACACTGAAACATATTTGCCTTAAGCCCTTAAAGTAAGTTAATTTTGTACTTACTTTGAGTTTGGCAAGAAGAATGTTCCTGAAGAAAGGTCCTGAAATTTGCTTGGGATGTTCACAGGGCGGAGGTCTTTGTCATGTCTGCATGTCTAGCGAATGGGATGAACACGCGGCGCGGCGTCACACTCATACCGGTCGTTACGTAATCAATACCAGTCACGTGATCGATACCTTTAAATGTGCGAAGCGGTTTATTCGACCAGCAAAATTTCAGCTTCCACACAATTCGCACGAACAACCTAACAGTTAGTCGTTGCTACTGAGAAAAGAAAAAGTCACCTTGAAGCCTCGGCTCGTTTAGGGGATACTGTTCCCTTTCTCTTACTGACTTGCGGGGGAAGCGCTACAGGGGGCAGGAGTGGCCGCCCCTAAATGATCAAAAAGAAATGATAAAAGAAAACTGAGAAAAGGAAGAAAAAGGAAGAAGAGTATATGGGGGAAGAGAGGGCAGGGTCATGCCTATAATATACCCCTTTTCCATCTAAATTGTAAATAAATTAACTCATCTGTGTCAGCTTGCCCCCTGTCAGAGTACCCTGGCACCGCCCCTCTTGTGTATTTAGGGGCCCATTCCTGAGTTACTTTACCATTAATTTGTTTTTGTAACATGGTTCCCATATAAAACAATTATTTTGAAATTTTGCCTTGCCGTTTAGAATTGTTGCTTCATTCTAATTAATGATTAATTTATTGATTAATTAAGTTATTGATTGATTTATTTATCTATTCATTTTCTTTTGTATTGTTTGTTCTGTTCTTCTTTTTGGGGAGGGAGTAGCCTACGTACGTCTTGTCCTTAATCATCTCTCTGTACTAGTTGAGAACAGAAATTCATATTATTTTGGGTAATAGTCCCTCTTCTTGCATGGTTGTCGATCCGACCCGGGGGTGGGGGTGCCTCCCAGTTCCTGCTCCAAGCGATACCCATAGCCTACTAGGGAATTCAAGACAGTTTAGCCGTTGAGCCAGCAAATTGAGCCGAGGGTCTCCCCGGGGTCTCCATGGAGGATCTTTCTTTTTCTTCCTAATCGAGCTCTAGATAACATGAGTGCTAGGGCTAAAATTCTCGACTGGGAATTTTAGCCATATATTGAATGATAATTATGCCCCTATTTTTAAGGTATGTAAAAAAAAAAGTCATAATAAAAATAAATTGTGCAAAGACGGGATCTATATCAATTCTTGAAAGTGAGAGCGACTGATTTGAATGTAGGCCTAAAGGTATCCCTGACAAAGTTTCCATCATCATCATCATCCTCGTCGTCATCAAGATAATTATTATACTGTTGAATAATCTTTCAAACGAAATTCTACTGCAGGCCTATAAATCCAAGTTCCAGAAATTTGTTTCATACTCAGATTGACCTTTATCTCAGATCTGATGAGCATTCTTATTACCCCCCCCCCCCCGTTTGTTTGTTGTTGTCTCCTGGTGGTTTGCGTGTAGCATGTTGAACTGTGTGTACCTTTGTCAATAATGTAGTTCTTATTACTTTACTTCGTTTTCATACCTTCCAGGTTTTACAAACTTCCATGTAGTTTCGGGTAGTTTCCCCTTTTCCTCGATCCTATATTTATATGTATTTGTATTCATATTGTAAATACTGTTGTCACTTTTATTTTATGATTCAGAAAAAGAATAAATGGAACTTCAATTTGAACTTATTTTAATTTTGGGAGATACCGGACCATGCTCCTCCAATTAAAGAGCTAGGCTATAATCAGCCAAAAGGCATGCCATTAAAAAGTTAACTGGACAATACAGAGACCACACTTAAGACCTCCCATGTTATGGACCTGATTCGACTGTCATTTGTCGTAACTTTCCAGGACAAATTACAGAAGAGGACCAAAAAAAAAACAAAAACAAAAACAAAAACAAAAACAAAAAACACAACAAAACAAACAAACGGTGGAAGGCCGGAATTTATTGGACCGAATTCAAATTGGGCGAGGTACTGTAGCAAATTGAGTTGAATGACGTAATGAAAAATGACCAGCCTGACCATGCTGACCAGTCCACTTTCGGACGTGGCATGACAACGTAATTCGTAACGAAATATAATGGAACGTTCTCGAACAGAATCCCACGTGACCAAGTCGCGGGCGGGAATATTAGCATCATAATAGATTATGGATTATACCGGGAGAGTATACGTCTATTCCCAGCTATCTCCCTCTCGCTGTCTCTCTGTCTCTCTCTCTCTGTCTCTGTCTCTCTCTCTCTCTCTCTCTCTCTCTCTCTCTCTCTCTCTCTCTCTCTCTCTCTCTCTCTCTCTCTCTCTCTCTCTCCGCCCTGTTACTTTTCCCCCTCCTTTTCTTCCTTTATCACTTTATTTTCGATTCTCAGCTTCTTTCCCTACCCCTCTCTCGGCTTCCACCTAGCTATCTCTTCCTATTTCTCATATTGGTAAATTTATAATATGTTATTAACTATTGCAGGGTATATACATGCAGTGACTTAATCTCTTTTCATCCATTTTCCTTCCTATTCTTCTTTCTCTCCTTCTCTTCTATACCCTATCTTTTCGTTTCACCGCTCTCGTATCCCTTTCCCTTCCCTCCCTTCCATTCTCTCTCCCTTTATTCCTTACCTTCCATGCATGTTCATGCTCATCTGTACTTCTTCTTACCCTTATTTCTCTTCTCTTTCGGCCATATTTCTTTCCTTTTTCAACTCTTCGCTCAAACATCTTGCATAACATATTTCCATGACTGTTTGATAGTAATATTTTCAGGTACCTTCTTGGTTTGTTTTTTTGAGAGATTTTTAGTTTTTTTATTTATTTTTTTTTTTTGGTTGTTGTGGACATTCGTTTCTTAATTTCAAAATTGGTTATTGTTGATTGTTAATATCTTTGTAAACTGAACGATTTCAGCTTTCGAGCTGCGTGTTCTTTTATTTTGAATAAACCAACCAATCAATTGATCAATCATGATGTGTATATACTAGCTGTGCAAAACAATAAACGTGAGGAAGCTGGCAACTTGCCTTGATTTTGATGCATGAAGCAACCGAGCCTGACGAAGATTATTATTGTGCACATGTATTTTTTTTCCAACCAAGTTATTGCAGTGGAGCAACTGGTCCGAGTGAAATATTGTGTTTTTTGGTGACAGGTCGTTCTCATTATTCTTTTTGTATATAAGCAGTAATTTATCCAACTGATTTACAAAGGAATTGCCCCGGAGCTATAATTACCCATGATTCAAATGGGGGAGAATTTAGTATAGTAGGCCTATACGTCAAAGGGAAGGTTTAGTTTTTAGTTTGTTTACGACGCCAACACCAGCTCATGATAGTTTTCGTCCATGACAGTTGTTGTCTATATGAATGGAATTAAATACTGTGTCGTAAGTTTGATGAAAAGGCTGTACAATTATCGTGATTAGCGTTATGAGCTGCTTTAATTCGCACCAATTTTGTAGTGCATCATGAGTGCATGCTAACAACAAATGTCGTTTGAGATACAGTTGACTGTGAGAAAGTATTATAAAGTAGTACGTGGGCACAAAATCGTACAAAGAATGAAAAATATGCTTGCCATCTTGCCGCTCTCCTAGTTTTCAGTGACAATCGGCAGAAATGATATGATCTATTGATGAAAATTCAGACCGTAATATAACACCCCCCCCAAAAAAAAAAGAATAGAAAAGAAAAACAACTTGAAGTTGAATTTGAAGAAAAGAAAAGAACAGAAAGGAAGAGAGAAGAGAGAGAGAGAGAGAGAGAGAGAGAGAGAGAGAGAGAGAGAGAGAGAGAGAAAGAGACAGAGACAGAGACAGATAAACGTAAGGGTTCCTGAAAATACATTTTGCAAATTGTTTCCAATCAGACATGACATTTATATATAAATGTAAATACAAAAATGACTTAGGTAAATCTGAAAGACTGCAATCCATTAGGGGGAAAAAACTCACAAAAGAAAGAGCCTAAACATATTCTAAATGTTATAAGGAATTGGAAATTACATATATATTACAAGAACTGTAAAGCAAAGTTACTAGTAGCTGAAATTCTGAAATAGCCATTTGAAAATATACAGGTGCAAATGAGAATCATGTTAAGATTATTTCATAGGAAAGAAGAAATCCAAGAAGCCAGTAAGTAAGAATATAATAATTAAGATCATGTAAAAGGTAACAATAGAAATATTGCACAAGAAGATCATCTTTCCACTTTCCAAAGTGCTATTAATTAGAGAAGATCATGCAAGTTAATATTTGATGAGTCATTCAAACTGTCACCAAACTTATAAACTATTGTTACACAACGATTCTGCTGTCAAACGCAGAAGGCCATTCAATGTCCCATCCCTGTGCTTGTGTTGTCTTATTTTTATTGTCCCGTTTTCAGAATACCCAGTCGGGTGTGGGGGTGTGGGGGTGTGGGGGGAGGGGGGGGGGCGAGGGCAGAGAATACAATTCCTGCTCGCATCGTGTAGCTTTTTAGTGTGGAAATAAATGAATGATGAAAATGAAGAAAACGTATCACCCGGGGTGGCAGAGTGTCTTTAAAAGTGGGGGGGGGGGGGGGGGGGGGGTACCATTCAGGACGAAAATCCAATAATTGAATCCCCATTGGAGATCCCCAATACCAATCGGCAATTGGGAGTACATGGGTCCCCATGGAAATCAACTGACCCATTGAAATTGACCCATTAAAACCAAATGGTCCCCATTGCAACCAATTGCAACCCCATTGCAACCAATTGCCAAATGATTTTAATGGGGGTAATGGGGACCCATTGCCAATTGGTTTCAATAGGGACTCATTGTTTCACTTTCCATATACTTCCAGTTGGTATTCAATGTCCATAATTGAATTGGTATTGCCATGGTCTGTAACTGCAGCTTGAATTTTCAACTGGTATTCAATGGGTCAATTGGCAATTGGTCCAATTAAATTGGTTCAATTGAACCAAAAAAACGGTTGGCTTGGTTTTTTAGTTTAGAGGTGCTTATGGTTACTAAATTAGAATATTTGCCCTAAAACTTGGTTGGTTGGTTGGTTGGTTTTGGGGTTTAGATCGAGGCGCTTATCATGACTATTTGCGCCTGAAACTCTCTCTCTCTCTCTCTCTCTCTCTCTCTCTCTCGAATTTGGTTATGACAGACGTGTATCAATCAAATGTGATTATTTACGTCTGGGACCGACCTTTAACGTCACCATCCGAAAGACGTGGCAAATGTAGATTCATATCTTGCCAAAGGACATTTACTGCCGCAGGGATTCGAACCCCGGACCTTGTGGTTCAAAGTCCGGAGACTTATCCACTGGGCCACAACACCTATAATATTGAATTGAAACGTTCGATTTGATTTCTTATATAGCATGATCAGTGTATTACACCGAAAATTCTGGTTAGTGAATCAGTCTTTTCATTGTTATTTGAAATATGTAATGCGAAATCATACAGTTTTGGTGAAATGTTTCACAGAAATATTTAGAATAAACATTCTTTAAAAAGAAATATTACTGCATTTGTATTTTACCTTAATTGTTGAATTTTCAAGATATGCAAATGATGTAAAACCAGTCACGTGATCCCCATTTGAAAACCAATTGGCTATTGGTCCCAATTGGTCCCCATTGAAACCAATTGGTCCAAATTGTTCCCCACTGAAACCAATTGGTCCCAATTGTTCCAATTGAAACCAATTGGCAGTTGATCCCAATTGGACAAATTGAAACCAACTGTCCCATTAAAATCTCATTGGACCAACTGGGACCGATTGACCCCATGGCGGGTAGCAACAGGATGTCAACCGGATTCTAATTTGGACCAAATGAAACCTACTGAAAACCCATTGATACCAATTGAAACCAATTAAACCCCCATTGAAATTCAACGGGTGTTCAATTGGTTTCAATTGCTTTTTCGTCTTGGGCAGCCAAAAGAGCACTTTTTTTAAAAGGGGACACTTATACAAAGGGTGAACACAAGAAGGAAACATAGCATTTTGAGTCGCTAGTATACCCCCACATTCTATTCAACACACTTTTAAGGATTATTTTCTGCTTCTTTTTTTTCTTCTTATATTCATCTTTTTGTAGTCCTCCATCAGGTGTATTGTCGTACTATATTTGGCAGGTCTGGTGTGGTGTATGTGTACAGTGCTCTTTAAAAAGATTTCTACATAGTACTACCTTTGGGTAAAAAATCAGTGCTCCTCTCTTAACGTAAAAGAGGAGCACTAACGTAATATTTACGTATAACTACTCCAGTTAGTTCTCTGATTACCCATTTGCGAAAGAGCGAAGCGAGCAAAAAATGCTAAGTTTGTTTATTTCTTATTTTTCAAAGACCACGTTATTTGCATTAATTCGGCATTATTTACAGTGACTTGATGACAAAGATGCCGTAAATTCATTCTAGGACCCTTCTCTATCATTGTTATTTCATCATCCGGTCGTTTTCCTTATTGACCAAACTATAACTTTCAATGCACTTTTGAGGTCTCATCACGACCGACATCTATTCGAGCAAAAAGGTCAAACTAAAAAGGTGTCAGTTTTAAGTAAAATCTCGATATGAATAGAAGAATCGATAAGACTTTATGGTAACAACACACTTGATCATGCTGAGGTATTATTAAAGAGTATATTAGAAAAAAAAAGAAGAGAGAGAGCGAAAATCCCCATCGCTGCAATTTAGGGGCATCGTTCGTTCTTATTTAAGTTTTGATCGTGTCCCACTCCTGTCCCACTGCCTCACACTGTAATTGTATTAATAACAAGGCAATCTGTTATTATAGTCTAATGAAACTTCTCCGATTCTTTAGAGCTTGGTACATGCAGGCGCGGTTCTAGAGCAAACGTTTTTTTTTAAATTTTTTTTATTATTATTATTATTATTATTTTTTTTTTTTTTTTTGGGGGGGGGGGGGCTACTGGGGGATATGTGCAAGAGCTAGAGCAAAGCGACTGAGAGGTGAGAGGGGGATTACCCCCCCCCACACACACACACACACACACACCCGCGCGCGTGCGATAGGGACTTTCGAAGATAAACATCTACCACGTTTTTAATTTGCGAGCGAGTGGAGCGAGCGAGCCGAAAATAACCACTTTTTCCAAAACCATCCTGTTCCTAGAGAGCGGGCGAAGCGAGCAAGGAAATATAGACTCCACAGGCCTATAAAATATAAAGAATACATTCGGTCACCTCCCTTGCAAGCCCAATTCGTTTACCTTCTCAAATAATTCTTTATCTAGCTATTATTATGAATAGCGCAGAGAGCGAGGAAAAAAAAAAATTAATTCACAAAATATAATACACACCGGCGTAAATCCGTTTCGAGGAGTGAGGGGGGGGGGGTATCTAAACAAACTATTTTGCTGCAATTTCTTGCTCACATTCCACCCTCTTGCCCGCTACATACTATTTGTTTATTCTGCGAGAGAGCGAAGCGAGCGAGCCAAAAATAACCACATCTTACTGTAAAAAACCTCTTAGATTGTCATCAAAATACACTCTATATAGGCCTATAAGATATTTAATTTGTATATTTGGTCACCTTACCAAGAAATTATGATAAACCTCGCTGGTCCAGTAAATTGTTTTCTGTCCAAAACCATACTTAGAAACGTTTCTAAATATTTGCGAGCGAAGCAAGCAACAACAACAACAAATATCAAAAGTATCATTACGACATCAAAATACATGATATGCCTATATTCGATCACCTCCCTTGCATGCCCAATTCGTTTGCCTTCCCAAATAATTCTTCATATGAGCGAGCGTAGCGAGCGAAGAAAAAATATATGCAAAATTCACTTATTGATCTTATCATGTACACTCCCTGCAGAATTATTTCGAGGGTAGTCGACCACGTCGCTTCAAAAATGTTATTAAATCCAGGTATAGACTGTTGCTGGAATAAGAGTGATTGCTGATCGAAAACATCTTGTTTCGTTTCAAGAATTTATAAGAAAGCAAAAAAAAATTTTTTTTTTTAATACTGAGACCGGGTTATCATGGTTATACTCCCTTCGCGTGATTTAGTAATGCATAATGATATTTATCGGCATCTTCCGTTCTCACAGAGGGTATTGCGAATAGGTTTATGGTCACAGGCCTTTATCTCCTGAAAATGCATCTATTCTAGGTCAACTTTGCCGCTCCGGAATCATTGCAGTTATATAGGCCTAATCCGGGGCCTAATTAACAGTTAATGAGTAGAAGAATAGCATAAACTTTGAATAGCGAGACAAGATGCAAACCTATTTCCTTTCTTAAGAATAGTAATGCCGCCTAACCGGTATTGGTTAAGATCATTAAAATGTGAGCGAGCGCTCCCAGGTTTTTCCTTCTTCTTTTTTTTCCTCTTTGTCCTTTCTTTTTTCCTCTTTTTTTTTAATTTTTATTTTGATATGCGGGTTTAATACTAGGATATTTCATTAGAATCTATATGAGATTAAAATTGCACTTATGTCATGTATGTCGTCAATTTTTTTTTTTTTTTTTTTTGGGGGGGGGGACTTCAGCCCCAAAGCCCCCCCCCCCCCCTTAGAACCGCGCCTGGGTACATGCCTATTTTGGAGACTTTGTGTCACTTACCAGAAGTGAAAAGGGATAATCAAAAGAGGGGGGATGGCACAAGAAAGAAAAGTATCAGACTAATCAGACGTAAAATGGACATTATCAGATTTTAAGGGCACTTTATATCGGAAGACGAATTGTAATACTTAAAACGAAAAGGGAAAAGGGGCATGCACAGAAAAGGGATACTTATCTTATCAAACTGGCAAACTGGACACTCATAGGTGAAAAGGGATCGACATAATATAAGATTTGATGGAGGGGGGGGGGTGGGCCTTATCGTAAGGAAAAAAATGCACTTATTTGAAAGGAAAACTGATTCTTATCAGAAATCAACTTGTGTAGTAAATCTAATCAGGGGCCGGGCGGCACTTGCCAGATTGGATAAGGGATTGTCAGAAAACGAAAGGGGTGCACTTGTGGCACACAGTCATAAGCACTTTTACGTAAGGAGAAATGGGACGTAATAGAGAGGAAAGGGGGGGGGGGCAAATTTCATCAGAAGTGAATTGGGGCACGTATCATATTTCAAATGGCGCACTTGCCCGGTTGGAAAAGGGGAACTTATCACAGGTGAAAGAGGGAACTCAGCAGAAGGAAAAATTGCACTATTAAAACCGAAAATGCCAGTTAACAGAGGCATTTATATCACTTTAAATATCATTCATTAAAATGCTATATTTGGGAGCACTTCTCAGAAGGGAGAAAAGCGCTATGAAAAAGGTAAAGGGTCACTAATCTGGTGTAAAAGCGGGAGGGCAGTTGCTGGATTTAAGAAGGGTGACTTATCTAAAGCGCAAAGGGACACTTAACAGCAGTTGAAAGGGCTGTTATCAAACAAACAACAACAAAAAAAAGAGAAGAAAATGGACCATTGTAGGAAGAAAACGGGGGCTCTGAACAGGTTGGAAAAGGGACGTTTTTCATGGGTAAAAGGGGAACTTTTTGAGTGCTTGGAAAAGTGGGAAAGTAAAAAGGGGCACTTACCACATTTCAATACAGTCATTCATTGGACATGTTTGAAGTGATAAGGGTACATGCATTTCCCATAAGGGAAAAGAGCACTATGAAAAAAGGAAAGGGTCACTAATCTGACGTAAGATGGAAGCAGAGTCAGGATTTAAGAAGAGTGACTTACATCCGAAGCGAAGAAAGGCACATAAACTAGAAGGTAAAAGGGAACTTATTAAAAAATGAAATGGGCTCTAGACTTGTAAGAAGAAAAAGGGGGTACTAAACAGGTTTGAAAATTGGCATTTTTCATGGGTAAAAGGGCACTTTGGGGTATTTGAAAAAGTGGGTTGGAGGCACTGTGCACCCCTCCCCCCTGCCCCACGGCTCCGCCGCTCCTCGAATATAGCATATCATGGCAGAGTAGGTTAATTCACCTTTCCAGCTTGACTTGGGGGCCTTTGAATGAAATCTTCTGTGGTTTTCATATAACTATAATTTGATTGTGCGGCTTGACTCATGATTAATTATGTTCTGTTCGTACATGTAAATATAACACGTTTATTCTGCATTACTAGATAAAACAGAATCCTGCAAAGAACAAACCTTTAAACAGACTTTCATGGAAGCAGTTTGTTTTCAGTGGTTGAGCCTTGAAACTCAATACTGTAGATTACCCAATTGAAAAAAAAAAGAAATTTAAAAAAAGTACCACAACACAACTAAACACAACACAAACAACAAAAGGTACTTTTTAATAATCAAAATGTTCAATAAAAGTTTATTACGTGTACTTACACAATAAGTGCATTATAAAAGACTATCATTTTACCTTCCATTTTATACGAAACAGTAGACCTATTCAATAAACCATACGCTTGTTACTAAATATATAATTGCTTTTTCCTTACGCACTGTGATGGACTAACAGCAAGAGATCACTTTAATAAAAAAACACCTGCAACAAGCACTTTTGCAGGCAGGAGCCCCATACAAGCAAATGCACATTTTGTGTAGCAAATACAAAGATAATAATAATAATAATAATACTAATAATAACTCTTATTTACCCAGGGTAGCCACTTCAGCTATCAGCTGATCTTCCAGTGGGCCCTGCATAACAATATGTTATCATTACCCTTCTCCATTCTTATAATGCCGAGCGCCTGGCTAGAAGGCAGAAGGTCCCATTTTTGTAGTTCTTTGGTATGACTCGGCTGGGGATGGAACCCACGACCTCCCGTTCATGAGGCGTGCGCTCTATCAATTGAGCCACCATGCCCTTGCCCTTTTTGTGGAAAAAAAAAAAAATGTCACAAGGGCAAGGAAGAATGCATGACATGATCTCTCAAAGGTGTATATCTATTATCAAAATGGCTTCATTGAAATAGTTTGCACATCAAGAATATATTCATGTGAAAGACTCCATTCTTTTAATGCACTTTAATACTAAGGCTAAATCTTAGATATCAATATAGAGAATTTACCACTAGTCTTGAACAAATTGTTGTCAGGATACATTGGTATACATTGCAGAAAAATATTTTCGAAAAACTTTTCATGAACGAATTATCATCCTGCAGACTTAATTGAGACACAATTTCCTCTATAGATAAGATATAATAGAGAAGGCACATTCATCTGAATATAATTCTATGATAATTTGATGTTCTGAAAAAAGACATTTTCAAATATCTTGTTTTGATTTAGAACAAGAAAAGACATTCATTAAATATACTACTTCAGTTCCATTCACTGCTAAGCCTATCATCACAAGTACTGGATCACTATAATCGTGCTTTGAGCATAATAAACAAGGAATATTCACATGATTCAGTGTAATATAATTTGTATACACATTCTTCAACCTACAAATAGTACAGTAAATGCTAATTTCCTATCATGTCAAATAAAAATTAGAAGCAGAAAAACAAAAAAATAGCTGAGAATTTATTTAGTAATCATTGATGCATTATCCTGGAATAACATAATGCAAGAAATTTGTACCTTAAAACTTACTTTGCATCTTTCCTTCTTAATCTTTTGCTTTCTGTCTCTCTCTTTTCTACAATCTAATTCACTACAGGAAATAATGCTTTTCAACTCCATTCCAACTTCTAACATTTATACTATGTAGAGTTACAATACATTCAAGGGGGGGGGACCAGAGTTTATACATAAAAGTGCTCATATCATAAAATTGAAACTCTTATTCCTATAAAAATAGGCAATTAAGAAAAATGTTTCAACGATATAATTACTTCAACTACTCATTCTCGATAAGAGTACTGTTTAGCACTTCCCATGTCTTATGTTTCTTCCATACTTCCTCATAAACACAATTTTGTTGATATAATATCTATAAAGTTTGAAGAAAAAAAAATAAATGAAGATTCCTATTTACAAAACCAATATGTGTGAAATAAATAGAAATAATATCTACAAATGATACCGTAAGTATTTCAGAGGACCAAAAATAAACTCAAACATGTACAATGTTATGAATTTACATGAAATACTTATCAACTGCATTTTATAGAGTTGTTGATTGCAGGCTGACAATGAATGTGTGACTTCATTCAGGAAATTCTTGAAGAATAAAACACAGAACCAGATTAAATCTACACCTGAATATTGCATTGTTTGTTTTTAGAAAAAGGTCCCTTTTGCCCAACAAAGGACATGTGTCTATGCCCCCTCCCTCTGCACTTTACTCATGCGTAATATAACACTTGGTGGACATTATTTCAGTGAAATAGCTTAATATTAATATTAATACAGCACACTACATCTGACTGAAAGCAATCTAACTGTGTTACTATACAAAAAGGGGTGCATAGTGTATTTTCATCTCTACATTTCAGCCTTTACACTTTTTACACTTTAAAAAAAAAAAAAATGGTTACAATATTTTCATGACAGATATGCAAAAAAACTTTCAATGAAATAAGACAGGTCACAACTATAACCCATTATCTGTCAACTCCATCCACAGTACATCCAAAGAATTTGCTAGATCATCATTAAAGAAAAACACTTGTCTAAATTGGACAAACTGTCTCCCATCTCTAGAGATGATTTTTAAAATTTTTGTGCATTCTTTTCGCATCAGTGCAAATTCGTAAAATTAAAATTGAACAATCGTAATCAATTTTCTCTTTAACCATCGTTCCAAATAATGTAAAAAAATACAGTTAGTGTACTTAAGCAGTATCTACAGAAGAATTACCAACATCAATACTACACTAAGGAAAACAGAATTTGAAGAAAATATCAAAAGAATAATTGTCATTATTTTCCCCTCAAAATTAACTCGGCACACAAAGAGTTAATCTGAACAAGACCATGAAATGTGTAGGGCTAAAATGGAACTGAGTGAAGAATTTTTCTTATCCTGATCATGCAAATGCTGTTGTCTAAAGATTCAGGAGAAAGATGAACACTTTGAATAGCAGAATCCATTCTCACAATTAATTAATGGTAACCGGCAGCATTACAAAATTTACCATATGGCTAAATTAACCAGCTTTTCCTCTTCAAATTGGCAACTCTTATTGTTATTTTCCAATCCTACATAGTTTGAAAGAAAAATTGTATAACATAAAATTGCCAATTTGCACATGAAAATAGGGATTTTACATTTTTTACATGTATACATGTACTACATGGATATAAGCTATTCAATTCTCTGTGATATTGGCTCATCCTGCTCATACATGTGCCATTCCTAGCATTCCGGATAAAGAGATATGGTACAAAGGTTTGTTCAGATATGACGTGACCAAAAAAAAAAAAGTTGCTGAGGCAGGAGACATTTTTTTGTTTCCTGGCTGCAAAGACCTGTGGACTAATCAAATTCTTGAAAAGTTAGCACAAAATATGTCGCCATGAGTATGTCTGCGAAACTTTTGACAAAACTCTCTTTTATTTGAGAGGTGACACGTTAATTAACATAAGTGGGGTGATTGTGTTGTACCATATATCTGAACACTAAAAATGTTGCAGGGATTTGTGGCGGGGATTTGTCACGTCATATTTGAACAAGTCTTAAGTGCCACTAATGGGAGACACTGTACTGCCTTGGAGTGGACTCCAGTATATCCACTATTCTGAGCATATGTTTCTACTACACTAGGAAGACATCCCTACTATACATGTATATGAACCATCGGAGGTGAATTTCTCTACTCATGTAGGTCTCTTTGAGTAGTGACTAATTCAAGGGCAATTAACTCTTTGTCACCAAAATGAAGACAAACAATGACTCAGCAAAGGATAAGAATGGCCAGTCTCTACAATGACAGCTTTCAATATAAGGATATCACCTCATTAAACAGACTCTCATTGAAAGGAATTTCACAACTATATCTGAACAATACACATAGGCCTATAAGGAATGATGCTGGTAGGGGTATAATGCATTGGACCATGGAAATTATGACACATATCTTCAGGAAATTGGATAAGGGGACATGAAAGACATAGCTTCCTGTTACTATTTTGAATGATCTCATACCAAGGGGAAAGAACTTGGGTGTATGAAAACAAGTTTCAACAAGACAAATGTCAAACAATACTAAACAAACAAAAACATGTTAAACACAAGGGAGGTAATTTCTGCATCAGCAAATTCAAAATGATCGAGGTATATGGGTATACTGTTTGGGTTTTTTTTTGTTAATGGTTAAAATCACCACTGAAGTAAGGTTTATGTGCCAATCTAATAAACAATAACAACCATAACACTGCCATACATAAAGCAGACATCACTTCTTTAAAAAGTTATTGGCATTGTACATCAATTACATTCTTCTTCATAGATATGAAAAAAGTATAACTACAAGTATCAATCATGTATCTAAGGTACTAACCAACTAGAAGTGATGGTTATGGCAATAAGGCTAAACTACAACATAGATGCTCTAAGCTAGTGTTTAAGTTTAGTCTTTCTCAAAAGAGTTAATTAGAATTCATGACAAATTTCATTCATCAGAAAATATATACAAATAACAATTTATGAAAAAGATATTTCCAAAGGGTAAATGTTCAGTTCTACTACAACTTTATAAAATCAAATTACGGGTGACATAAGCACAATATACACAAGTTATTTCTATCAAAGAAATCATGACAGATAATCCATAAGTTTCATAATAATTCCAAATTTAATAATTCTTTATAAAATTTATCTACTTCCTTGAACAGATATAGAAACTGATTTTACATGATTAACACATAAAAGGGCACCAGTAATAAACCTGAAGACACACTTCTTATGACCATTACATTGTGTTCTTTATCAGTACATTATGGGATACTTCTTCCTTTCCAAGCCTACTTCACAAAATGTTATCTCTTTAATACTGGTTACCCACGTACCAGTACTTTTATATACTGGCTGTGCTCAGATTGTTTTCTATCGTAATCTCAGTGGCCTGGGGGAAACAGAGTAAAATATTCAATCTCCAGTTACCAATCCTCTTTAAATGCATTTGTGGAATGGTATAGAAGAGTCTGATGTCATAAAAGAAGAAGAAGGAAAAAAAAAACCCAAGCAAATTACTAATAAAGAACATTCAAGTGCTTAGTTCTTTGAGTGCTGTAAGATTGCAATTGTATTTGTTTTCTTTTTGATATACATGTACTTAATTATTACTCCCTTCTCCCTGCTCCTCTTCTATTCTTCTCTTTTTCTTTGACTCTCTCCATTCCTCCTTATTCTCTTTTCCTTGTTGATTTTCTTTTCCTCATAACCTTTCATTCTCTTGGGAGTAATTCAATTTATTTATAATTTATAAGGGAAATGAGACCCTGGGGAAGATTGGTTTAGTGGGGGGGGGGACATTTTGAGGGAGGTACTCTTTGAGGTTATTGGGGATGGGATGGTGTCTTCTTTTTTTTTTTAATTCTTCGAGCTGACAGGTTGTTCTGGGGTGTTCTCATGGGTGGCTCTTTTATAGTGTATACCCCTTTTTGTTGGGGGGGGGGTGGAGGTTTTCTCTGTTCCCTCCTCCCATGGAGGTTGATTTGTTTTCCCCTGGGTCTCATTCTCCTTTGTTGTATTGTCATATATTACGGGTATTTTATTAGTTGCAATTGATTGTTAATTATTCTGTAATTTGATTTGACATGTGTATTTATGTATATTTCTTTGATTTGTACACAAGGCAAGTGTCGGTCTTTGGACCGTTTGTCTTCGTTCTTTGATTGTTTTTTAACTGAATAAAATCCAATATATATGGCACAACCAAGACTTGACACTATGGCACAGGGTAACAAAAACATATATTTATATATTTACATACATATATCCATCTACATGTGAGCATAAATATAAATAACATCAACCACACAATTGTTCAGTTATCAAATATAAAGCGATAGACCTATGGTCCTCTGTTTTGTATCAATATTTCATTACCAGAGCAAATCATTCTCTATGGATACATTCAACTAGATTTGGGATCTAACTATGGTAAGACTTGTTACTAATCTCTTTAGTTAATAGCATTGCACATACATCTATCTCTTTACTAACTCTTTCCAACCACATGATTAATTTATTGTTAAAAATGTTACAAAATGCATGATTTACATCTACAAATACAATTTCGTAGTTTGACTATTTCATACACTGGAGTGTATATATATATTACCCTTGAAAAATCAATGACAAATTTCTCATACACATATGATACATGTTTTTTGCTCAGAAATATCCACTGAAGTCAGCTGAGTGGAGGTAGAAAAACGACCCAAAAGGCACATCACAGAAAGACGTTACTGGGTAAAGGCAACAGAATCGTTACTACCCTCCTGCCCTCCACGTACAGATGATGGTGTTAAGTGTTTCAAGACGATGTGGTTTAGAATGCAGCATGATGTAACTCAGCCACCTTCCTGAGCATGGCTGTGTGACTGGCAAAGAGAGGGATCTTGGAGCTGACTCGTTGCCACCTGACACTCTGAGCATCATCGCTAGCCTGTCAAGAAAGACATCCAGTATAAATGGCTCATTTTACCATAGTATGAAAACTTATTAAATTCACATTAGTGAATACAAGCACATCAGTGACATGGCAATCATCCAGCATCCAGCATCCAGCTATAAAACAATTCATACAATCTATATCTGTCATGTATATATATTAGGAAGTGGCATTACAGGGGCCCATAACACAAAGGTTTGTGATCAATTGCAAATTTAAAACAACCATTCTGATTGGTCCAGGGTCACCTTTTTGAATGGGATGCGCATGAATCAATGGTCTTGATTGGCTGTAACAACTTTGCAATTGATTGCAAATCTTTGTGTTACGGGGCCCTGATCTGGTTAAATTTAATGTTAAAATGAAACATTGACCTGTACATACAAATATATAAGAGATGTATGCAAGTAATTTTTTGCAAACTCCAAGTCAAGTGGCAAGTTATTCGGGCATGTAGCAAGTCAAGTTGCAATTAAGAAAAATACTGACTCAAGTCGTGACTGGAGTCAAAGTAGCATGACTCGAGTCAAATACTCTGGAATATATTAATTCCAAGAGTTAGCTTTACTGCAAAAAAGAATTCAAGGTTAAAGTGCTCATTCAATGAAAATCACAAATATGGCAAATAATGTATCACTAGAAGGAAGAGAAACTTGAATTTTAAAAAAGTATCAAGTATGTCATGGTGAGGAATCCCATACATAATTGTGACTGTCAATACTACACTGAAAAAGAATTCAAGGTTAAAGTGCCCATTCCATGAAAATCACAAATATGGCAAATAATGTATCACTAGAAACTGGTATTAAAGCTAACAATGGCAATCATACAAGTTTTACGTCAACTACGTACCGGGTTATTAAAAAATAATACAAATAAAACCACCTCCCAGCATCTGGGATATTCAAGCTATTTGCCAGAAAAATAACGATGTCTTAATGACGTCACAGAATGCACCAATCCTGCCCATGCAGACAACATCCCATATAATTTTATAAAGAGTTTAGTGTATTTAAATGTGACTGCACTTTACACCATTCTAAAAGGGAAATTAAAACGATTTTGATAACTGAAATCTTTTAATAAGGTCAACGAATAATCAAAGAAACCACACTTTCAAATTGAAAAGCCTGCCGAATGATAGCATGGACCGCAGCGTGTGCAGCTGAAAATACAATGGCGTCTCATTTTGTTTACAAGAGACTGATTCCTTTATTTTTTTAAGCTGCATTTTTCATAAAAAATAATGCCATGCAGGGGGTTTAGAGTGAGGGAATAGATTAAACATTTAGACTTATGCTACATGTAGTTTTGTAAAAGAAATATCTGAAGAGAAGATGACAAAACAGACACTGCAAATGTGTAAGATGTTATGGGACATCCTCTGCTTGTGCAAATTATGTTCAACCTGTGATGTCACCATCTCAGCAGCGGTCGGAGAGTTCTTCAGGTGCTATGTCGGGGCTGTATTTTAGTGTTTTGTAATAGATATTAACAATTGAATTTCCTTGTGAGCTTACATTTAACACAACTTTCGTTTTTTGATCTAATTGAAATTATCTTGAATGTGCCTTGAGCATCTCTTGAGATGGATATGTTACACGTTATGAATATTGTCATTATTATTATTACTTTGAATGTTTCCAAGCATTGAATTTTGATAACCTTGTCCAATCAAAGCTTCACCTATGTAATAATGAAAATAAAAATCAATTTTTAAAATCAATGAATATCTACTTTAAGACTTGTACAGAAAATGCATTAAAAAAGATATATGATGCATTGTGGTGTGCATACTTAAGAGAGTGTTAAGTTCAGGGCCCCATTGCATAAAACATACCATTGATGGTAACTTTGCCATCAATGGTAATTTCCATGGAAACCTTGAATTTGATTGGCTGTTGAGCAATGTTACCATGGTAGTTACCAGTGATGGCAGAGTTACCATTAATGGTAAGTTTTATGCAACAGGGCCCAGGGGCTGTGAAGGGTGGGTGGCTGCTCTGCCCCTCCCCCCCCCCCCCCCCATGCAAGTGAGTTTTTAGATGTTTTTTGAAGACATTGAGGGATTGCTGGTTGCAGAGAGTTGATAAGATTGATACATATTAATATATAATAGGGCCTGTGGCACGGATAGGGGAGGGGGTGGTTAGCAGTGTTGTATGTCATTGTGCCTCTTGAGTCTCGTCTAGTGTCTAACACGTGAAATGTCTCATCTCGGTCTTGGTCTCAGAGCCGATGTCCGATGTCTGGGCCCGAGACATGGGCGAGAGATCAGAAATATGAATGAACAATGAACAATGCTGATGCAGTTGGACAGCACAGGCATTGACTGTACTAGTGCAGTGCTGGTGAGTGAGTGATGTGAGTGAGCTGAGCTAGCTCGAGTAACATCTGCTAAAACACTTTTATACATGTAAAATATCCACTGTGATTGGCTGGAATTGCATCAAGTGACATGCCCATTTTTTTTGGGGGGGGGGGATTCCTTATTATCATGTCAACTCTAAGACAAATCAGTCAAACACAAATCTACTTGCAAAATTTTTAGGGCAGCACTGCACTTATTTTATACAGAAGCATTTTCTTTGTGATTCTGAATAAATTTGCATAAATTAGCATATTTAATGAATGTTACCATTTTGTGTAGAAGTTTCGAATCCCCCACCTAGTGCTATCATATAAAGCAAACAGAAATGAAATTGGACAAGAAATGACAAAGGAGAGTCAGTCTGCAGGTCTGCAAAAAGTAGCTTTTTTCATCCAACTCGTATGCATGACCTGGGCAGGCTCTGCATACTCGAGTCAGAACCTGTCAGAACAGCACTTTCAGTTTGACTCTTGCTGCTCTAAAACTTTATCAAATCTGATAATTGCGCTGCTGTGTTTCTGGCCTTATTCAGCCTATCAGAACACTGGATTTCATACTATTCAAAAAATAAAAAAATCTCGCCCTGTACCTTATTGAGAAAAAGTGTGCTCTTGACTAGATTATAAGGTGCCCCTTATCAAGAATGTGTTTTTGAACAAAATACAGACTTTCAGCTTTATTTCAATGCAAATATTATTTGGGCTCAAAATAAAAAGTTTTTGCACAATGAGCAAGAGAAACGAGAAGAAGAGAATTGTTTTGAAGCATCTTTTTTTCACCCTAAATTTCACACATTTCTCCAAATATGTTATCAAAATGAATGTACAAAAGTAAAAGTGTGATATTTGATATTTTCAATGGTGTAATAACCAATGATTTCACTTTATGATTTAGTAGTTAAATTTTTCCAATATGACTGAAATGGGCTATCCGACTTGTACATCTCACATGTGTATGTTATGTTGCTTTTAAAGGGGGTACCCAATGCTGAAACAATGTTAGTTCATTTAAAAGAGCATGATTTTATTAGCAGAAAATCATCTCCCTAAAGTTTTTTAAAAAGTCGTGTTGCCAAGGAAACCCCCAAATGTGGTAAGATTTCAGGATATTTTTGACCCCTCAGCTGTGACCCAGTTTCAACTGGGTACCCACTATGACGTCAAAATGACGTCAAAGTGGGTGCCTTGTCGCGCACTTCTCGCAAAATGCGCGCAAGGTATAATACATATTGTACAGTCTAGCGCACAGCACAACTGCAATGCGCGAAGCTGGGTACCCACTTTGACGTCATACCTCATACTCAAATTTTTTGGTCAGCTCTTGACTTTTTATGAGAAAATTAGCCAAAATGCATTGATTTCGATTGAAAAAACATCATATTTTTAATATTCTTCTTCTTATAATTCTATTCTCGATCATATATCCAAAAAAAATTTACCATTGTGTAATCACTTTAACGGAAAATAAAAACAAATGAACAAATACCAACCTCAAGATTAAAGGAACCAAAGGCAGAACCATCTTCATCATGGAAATTCATGGCCACCGTCTCCATCCAGGCATTATCTGTGTTCCTGGGGTCATCCACATAACCCTTGTATACCTGAAAAGTAAGTCACAAGATAAAACCACTGGAAATCATCTCACAACTGGCCAATTACTTCTACAGGGAATGACTGGTTTTCATCACACAGTTACAATTACCCTTCCTTCCACATAAACAGAAAAGTTGATGTGGTAATCGAATACCTACCTTGAAGTAAAATCATGATAATGCCTACTTGTGCATTATGATCACCAACAAAATGTATTTACATGTTACTTTTAGATTTTATTCATCTATTATTTTTTCTATTTTTTACTTTCCATTCTTTCTTTCTTATTATTTAGTTATTTATCATTTATCTATTATTAATATATTTTTTTTTTCTAATTATTTTTTTTTTTTGGGGGGGGGGGGCAATCATCATGTAACACAAGTAGAAACATTTGTATTAAACATAATTTATTATTATCATTGTTTTTACAGTATTGATATCAGTATGCCAATTTTAGATACTTCATAGATTTAATTCCCGAGGATTCTAATCATTCTGATGAACTTATTCAGCAATTCATAATTCATAAGTAGTAGTAGTAGTGACAGTGGTGGCAGTAGTGGTAGAAGTAGCCGCAGTAGTAGTAGTAGGAGTAGTAGCAGCAGCAGCAGCAGCAGCAGAATAGACCTTTATTGAACAACTTGTGCGCAACAAAGCAAATCTGCCACAAGTAATGATTTACATCTGTGTTGCTTACCTCAACACCATTCATGAATAGCTTCTCGACATGTTCCTTGATGACTGCTGCTTCTTCCTCTGTCTTGTTGAGAGCACCTAGAGCCTCTTCTCCAAACTCTCTCTTCAGAGTCTCACTGACCACATCACCTGGCTCTACCATACCCTGGATCAAACAAAAACAAAAAAATTCGAAAAACTATTAGGCCTAAAATCACGAAAAACCACGGTGTAAGCGTACTAAAATAAGCGTAAATTCATGAAGGCTCATGTTGCCCATGCGTGTACTTAAAAAAACAAAAAAACAATTGGACTGGATTACATGCGCATCTACGCTTAAAATACCCAGGAGGGGGTTTAAACACACCCATTGGTTCAAACCTCTTTTGTGAATTCCCGCCTAATAGTTTACAAATGGATCAGACTAAATGCAGAGTTTTTGTTCAAGGAGAAAAGTATAAGGGATAGCACTGGCTTTCAAGAAATATACCTCTGGAAAATGTAAACAGACTATCATCTTATCTGCAGAAACTGTGTTTGGATTATCAAACACATCAATGTAATTTCTGTATTTTTTCAATGGGTATTAAAGGGACTGGGCTGTTGAAATTACCTTTCATTTTTTATTTAGCAAAGTCTTTACAACCATGTTATTGGTTGATTTCATGAATACAAGTTATTACCAATGCTATAAAACATACTTGTAGAATCTCTATTATAATGAATGAGGAGAGAAGAATGTTCCTATTTCTTTTCCTGAAATCAGAATGGTATACTTCATCAATGGTCAAATGAATGAAATTTCAAATGAAAAGAAAAAAAGAAGAAACACTCAAAATATTGACTTACCCCTGGGATTGCCCATTGCTGGTTATCTACTCTCTGAATAGCAATGAATTCTAGCACTGGCTTGTCTTCATCTGATAAGATGGATCCATCAGGCTTTCTCTTCCACCTGTGTAGAGCAATAACAAGTGAAAATAATCTCCACATATTACAAAAGTTGTAGCTTTTAACTAAATTTTCTGTATCCCACAGGTATACATGTAACTCATTAATGACAGGAATTAGTTAAAGCCTAATTTGATCAGCTTTTCTTCTTCAAATTGGCAACACCAGTATTTTTCTTTTATTTCTGGATTTTTCTTATAACAAGCCGGAACCAGAACCAGAACTAAATATAACTTGATAGAAAGTAGGTTGAGAAGTTAATCAAAATGCCAATGCCCATGGAAGAAAAGTGATTTTAAATTTTTGATTGCATTGCCAATTTAACAAATGTTTTTCTTCCTTTAAAACTTTTCATCCTCAAATAACAAATACTCATGCAACCAGAATGGGCACAGTATGTGCAGATTTTTTTTTTTTTTTTTTTTTTTTTTTTTTTTTTTTTTTTTACTGTTGTTGCTCTTTCTGCTCCCTTATTTGGTATGTTTTTTTTTTTTTTTTTTTTTTAGAAGATCTCCAAATTTGATTGAGCCAAACCACACAATGAGGACCCCCTGTCACTCACAGGATAACACAGGGACCAGCCAGTCCCCAGACTCTATGGGTTAACACCATCCATGATTTATTGGAATTATTGAAACCGTTTTCAATCATTCTAGTCCATGAAGAAATATGGTTTAAAGATAAACTGGAGTTTTGGTCACATGATCATAATGTGAAAGAAACTGTTCCAAAGCAACTGGGAGAGTTTCATTAACTGTATATAAACACAGGTGTCTAGTGTGAGACTTGGAGATTATTGAATACTGATAAGAAATTCACTTACTTTCCCCAAAAGAAATGAGCATATAACACCACACACAAACTTGGCATGAATGTTACCCTGAACTTTTCAGCTTTTTTATTGTCATATTTTCAATATGAGGGCATTTGAAGAGCAATCCTTTCTAGGGGACATTTTTACTATGATATTCTTCCTAATGGAAAGAATGAGGAAGCTCACAAATTAATTTTCACCTTTCCTGGAATTCAAGCTTCTCTTCAATAAAAACAATTAACTACAAAGAAGATTAAAGCACTCGGTGATGCATAACTTGCAATAAAGGATGTACACTTCATACACGTAGTCACTGCTTGTATACCAGTACATTACAAGTTATTTCACAACATGCTCCTCAGTGTGATTGAAAGTTAGATGTGTGCTGCACCTGTGCACATGTACGTTAAAACTCAGTGCCCTCTTAATGCACTGTCCAACCGATCAATCTTGAATTGTGTTGTTTACCTTGTGGCTATGGGATCAGCTGCATGGTTCGGACCCCATCGTCCGAGTAGACCTCTACCACAGAGTCCAGTACGTCCCTTGGGATTTCTGTAGAGTTAATGAAAACAGTGAAACATAAATAAACAGTATCAAATTTTTAATCCTGATTAATTGCTTGTAAGGTATTCCGATAATAATAAAGGCATAGAAAATGGAACAGAATATGCAAAAGAAATTATTTCAGAATCTGTATTTTTTTTCATAATTGACAACACAAATATGAACAAATAAATCAAATTCTTACTTTCATATGTTTTTTAAAATAATACATAGGCCAATATTAGCAATGGTATGCTAAGTTGCTTTTAGGAGACCAAAGTTGGTCTGATGGGTAAAGGGAGGTTTACCTAACATCCTATTTATGAAGTCAGACTTAATATCAATTCTGCACTCCCTCAATGAGCACAGAGCTTTAATCATAATCAAATCACAAGATACATCAGTCTTAAGCTAAAGAAAGTCCAACTCACAGTGGAAGCCCATCTTTGATTTGGTATGCCTTCATGTGACTCTTCCTGTTGTATTTACATTTCTCATCCATTTGATTGTAGAGAAGTACTGGACGTGAATTCTTTGGCATGCTCATCAGATCAATGTCTGCCCAGTGTGGACCTTCTAATACACAACGATGGGTGTGTTGCACGGGTGTGTACAGCGGGAAATCCGTCTGATCAAAGACAAAAATGAGATAGTTTTATGGGAATAAAATAAATAGTGCCATGGGATCAATGTCTGTCCAATGTGGACCTTATAGCACACTAAAAAAGTGTATTATACAGGTAATACAGTGTAAACTGGGAAATCTGTCTGGTTTCGCAACAAACTTTCAGAGAAGACGATAAGGTTACATCATATTGGATAGCTTGTACAGTATCCACAGTGACTGCGCTATATGAATGGTCTAATTATTATTATTATTATTATTATCCATAGCATTAATACATATCATAAATCCAAAACCTACAAGTCTTGAGTGTTTAAAATGGACTATAAAAATGGAGGTATATTCCATTTCAAATTGCTATATAATTGCATAATGGAGAATATGAGGAAAACCTCAACACAAAAGGATACTCATTCTCTAGGATACTGTCAAAAAACCATTAAAAACATTCACCTTCGTTTACCGTTATGTAACAACATGCATTTTGCTTTGAATCCACTGAAAGCATCTGTTCAGGAATGATTTCATAAATTATTATCCATACAAGACATCTGAGCAGGTCAATTTTCAAATCATATCGACCCAGTTAAGAGAAAAGTCCATATCAGTCAGAAAGCCGGTCCATATTTTGATATACCACTTTTTTCACATACAAGAAATTATGAGCACACGCAAACAATAAATATTGGTTTAAATGCGCGAGGTGCAATCTAATGCGCGTGCAGTGCCCTGCCCGCATCTAATGCGAATTTAATTTTTGGGAATGATTTTGTTTTGCCTGTTTGTTTATAATGCATTTTTTATAATGTGAAATTGGATACATCAACTTTCATTTTTGTCATGAATTTGCTGAAGATGTCTTGTAGATATAATATATAATAATTATAATATGGACTGACCTCTCTGATATATGAATTTCATATATTGCCCTCATTAGATTCATATCAACCTCGGCTACCGCCACGGGCGATATGATCTAATTCGGGCAATATATGTCATATCTCTATCAAGGCCAATCCATATTATTTAAATATTTCATGGAAAGAAATAAACCAACTTATATATGAAAAGCTTGCAAGTCAAGACTTGTGAAAAAATTTATAAATGTATAGATAAATCTCACACAATGGGCTTCATGTAAGAAAGAGATGACTCAAACAGTTGGAAGTAAGGAAAAATACAGTATAAGCAAAAACAAAGTCTGATCAACTTCTATTATTAAGAAAGGTGAATCAACCATTATATTATCTTTTCAATTCCGTAAATAACATGAACTTACCTCCCAAGGCACCTTGTCATCTGGGACTGGAAATCTTCTGATGGCTGTCCCAGGATAAGGACTAGCTCTGGACTTCTTATGAATCATGATTCCCAGGGCTTCTAAAGAGACTGGTACTTCAAATCTACGCTCTTCTTCAGCAATGTCAAGAGAATCTACAAAAGACAGGGAAAGGAGGAAAGGATTGGCAGACTTTAGTGACATAAACCCGGGAATATATCAAATGAAATTAAGTCCTACAGCAGGACACAGTACACAACAGTGCAGTTACAATATTTTTGTCAATTATCCTTCAAGGCAATTACCAAACTTTATTACATGAAGTATTTTTCAAAGCTGGAAAATATATTTCTGCAGGCTTACAAAAATGAGATATTCCCTCTGTGATATCATCTTACAATCTACATGAAAAGACATACCTGCATATGTACATGTAACGCAGGGATAGTGATCAATTATTTTTGTTTTTAGTATACCTTCTTCGTTTTGATCTCCTTGAGTTTTGGAGGTGCCAATTTAGCCTGCGTATTACCACTGCTTGAAAGAGCTTTAATAATCCAATCCAAGGCATCGTTGGTACGTTCCATCTACAATGAAAAGAACAACAAAAATGACAAAATATGAAAATACAATAAAACTTTAATCCTACATTAATGATACAATAGTACTTCAATAATATATAAACAATACATAAATACTTGACTGAATTTGTTAATCTGCAAAATATAATATAGCTAAAGGATTGAATTGATCAAGATGAAAACTCAAAATCATAGACTCAAGCAGGAGAATATGTTTGCTCTCTTGTTTGACACTGCAATGGCGTAAAAGGATCTAATTACAAAGTTCAAATGGGTTTGAACTTGAAAATCCAAATGCTGCTTAGGCAGAATCAGACACACAAAAAGTTGAAGTGTCCATCACACATTTGCAGTTTTCTAAGGTACAATAGGTGCATTTACGCACAAGAAGGACTGAAATTTGAATCGTGATTAAAATCACAATTCCAATTTCAATTTCACTGCAACCGTTAAACACAGGGAAAGATTGAAATTTGGATCGCAATTCTAATCATGATTCAAATTTCACTTTCTTTTTAACCATTCACACACAAGCGGAAGGAACTAAAATCGCGATCCAAATTACAATTTCACTGCGAACGTTCACACACAGGGAAAGATCAAATTTGGATCGCAATTCTAATCGCGATTCTAATTCTTTTTTTTTTTTTTTAACATTCACACACACGTGAAAGAAAGGAAACAGGCCGGAAAGTGCACAACTTTCCCGCTTAAACTTATTTTTAACACTAAAAAACTTTCCACCACACGTCAACAACAGAAAGGCTACAAAAAGTACTGCAGCAAACTCAATGAAAACTACATGTACTGACAAACACTTTTTTGTTTTAAGAGTATCAATACTAGATCAACAGCGTCAAGATAGCGTGCAGTGCATGCATATGCACAGCACATCTTTGCAAGCAAATTATTCACACACAAAGAATGATGGGATAGGAAGAAAAATGAAATAATCTCGATTCCGCTCACATGCACAACACACGGCAAATAATTGTGATTTATTCTGAAAAATACTGGGAAAAAAAAAATTCTTACTGTGAGTTGGATCGCGATCAGAACTGCGATTATTAGTGAGATTATTCTGTCCACATACAAAATAAAATCAAAATTCTGATCACAATTTAAAAAATCAATATTAAACGTCACTTTTTACCATGAGTGTGAACACCCCTTATATCATCTCAAATGAGGAATGCTTACCCTGTCTTCCAGTCTGTTGAGTCTCTCTTCAAATCCCTTTCCTCCAAGTGCCCCTAGAGGTCCCGCTTTACCTCCTTTAGATTCAGAATTGTCAAAGACCTGATCGAGCTTCATAGTCATGTCTTCCACTCTGGAAAAACAAAAAACAAAAATACGTTAAGTTGAAAAGATTACAAATACAAGAAAAAAATAGAAGGACCTCCCCCCCACCCCCAATTGCTCTACATGTATTTTCCTCACTACCGAGCATAACTTTATGCTTTCAATGAGACACTTTCTTCTTCAAAATACTTGGACTCCACTTCTATATTTGAATAAATATTAAGTATTTGGTATCATCCGGGACATAATAATATACTTGAAGTTCATTCCAATATATGCTTTATAACAGAGCACAGATTTTTTTTTTTTTTTTTTTTTTTTTTTGCTCACCACTCTTACCTGGAAACAAAATTTTAATTTTGTGCTACTGGATTTTATTTTGTGATTTATCAACATAACAAACAAATTAGGAAATATAATTACATTAAAAAGGAAACATATAAGCATTCAGACAAAGGATGATAAAAGACACTGAATTTGTTGAAAGCATGTAATGTCCCTGTTGCCTCATATATGTAGTTTTGCAATAAGTTTTCCAGAGGAGGTACCAACCTGTCACCAGCAACTTTGGACCCTCTCATTGAGATCCTGTTGAATAAGTATCCTTTCTTTGGCTGTGTAGTTATCAGAATTGATGCCTTCCCAAAGAACTAGGTCTTCTTTTCCTGATCAGTCAACGATTGCTCTAAAAAAAAAAAATTAAAAAAAAGAACCAAACCATGACAACCAATAAATCCTCAATGCATATACGGTGTTATTACAGAATTGATTATTGCCCTGTTCATACAAGCCTTTACTATCATTCGTTTTTCAAACAGGGGCTTGAAATTCAAAGTTAACTTGCAATAGGTATGTTAAGGTGGGTTAGCTAGGTTCTTTTCTGAAATTTCAAACAGAAGTTAGAAATCAAATCTGAAAAGTAACAAAATTCTACTAAAAAAAATAAGTTAGTAAATAATCTAGAATGAATTTTTTCTTTCTTTATTCAAACAAGTGCTGACATTTTGAAGAAATTCAGAGTGACAATCTACATCTTTATTATCATTATCATAACTATTTCGAGCACCTATGCCTGAGAGGGGAAATTAAACTTAATCACCATGACCCTCGTTCTCTCTCCTCTGATATAATTAATTGGGACATGCAGTGTATCAATACACAAGAGTTTCCCCCCCTGCTCTCTTTGAACAGTGCAGTGGGTTATCAGCGTGTAAAGTTGACTCTCTTCTACATGGGGCTTCATGCAATTAACGTCTTATTCGGGGTGTTTTCCACCGAAACTCGGCCTAGTTTCAAACAGCAAAGCTTACTCAGTTCAGGTATTTTTCCATTGGGTGCACGTGTGACAACAGCATCGTAGGATGAAGCGTATTGCATAGAAGAAATGAGAGAGATCAAGATGAAAGGCGGAATCAGAGGAGGACAGTTGAAGTATTCCTTGATCAGATCATAGCGTTGGAACTTCCAGAAAGTGTCAGTGTTGTTTGGATGGCTGAGAAGGTGTAACTGCAGAAGACAAAAGACAGTGCAAATTACTACGTTATGAACTATAAAATTAATGAGAGTGAGAGAGAGTACAAGAACAGAAGTAGAGGAGAGGGAGAGAGGAAAAAAAAAAAGAAGGATGGGATAGGAAGAGCTCAGAAAAGACTGAGAATAAATATTCAAAACAAGGATTTAAAAAGTAGAGAGAACACTTTTGGTAGTTATAATTTTTTGCTTTCTTTGGAAACATGACATTGTATCATGTCAAGGAATAAACTTACTTTCAAACGGATGACAAACTATTCAAACATATTTAATGCAAAGATAGGTACAGCTAGGTAATGGCTAGGTAACTACAAATTACCAAGTCATCAAAACCTGTGAAGTCCTACAGCATACTGACCTGAACAAGGTAATGAGCAGATGAAAAAGTAGAGACAATACTGATCAGTATGTATATGGCAAACAGAATAATCCTAATTCAGGAATATTCAGATACCTCCTTCATACCCCCCCTCCCTTCTTCTTACTCCCCCCTCATCCCCTCCCCTTTTCCCTGTTAAGCACTAAAGCTTGCCTGAACACGGCAATAAGCACATACAAAAAGTAAAGACAACACTGACCACTGTGTATACATCAAAGAGAATAGTCCCAATCAGGAATAAATCAGGATACCTCCTTCACCCCCC
>CM057151.1:28504816-28561449 GCA_029962745.1 Echinometra lucunter
CCCCTCCCTTCTTTTTACTCCCTCCTCATCCCCTCCCCTTTTCCCTGTTAAGCACTAAAGCTTGCCTGAACACAGCAATAAGCACATAAAAAAAGTAAAGACAACACTGACCATTATGTATACATCAGAGAGAATAGTCCTAATTCAGGAATATTCAGGATACCTCCTTCACCCCCCTTCACTTCTTCTCACTCCTTCCTCATCCCGCCCCCCCCCCCTTCACCCGTTAAGCACTAAAGCTTACCTGAACATGGCAATAAGGAGATTGAGAAGTAGCACATTACTAATCATCATGTAGATAGCTAAGAGGATGATTCCAATCCAGGAATGTTGCGGACATGGTTGAAAGTCCACACCATCAACCAGAGTAGCATTGTCAGTGCAGCCTGAACCTACAGAAATAATAGAGTAGAACATAATAGTGCAGTTTAATATCTTATTAGAGTCCAAACTAGAAATATCACTGGTGATGATTAATATCCCCCACTCCAATGTGTGCTAAATTTCCTGAGCATTGCTCACAAAATGAGAAAGTAGTTTGATCTGCAACATTTCCCCCCAATTTATTGCAATCATATGCTGTTACCATGGCAATGCAGTTTTCAACACATTAAAAAAATATGTCTTGCACATCTTCATCCCAAGAGGGATGTGCATGCCAAATGTTATGAGCACTGCTCAAAAACTGAGGAAGCAGTTCGATCCACAAGATTTGCAACAGAGCGACCAACTGTACGCTGATTCCTATACCCTGTTCAAACTTTGTTTGGCGGGGGTGTTATTGTATATCATTTACGAGGGAAAATTCTAAGAGTAACTATTAAGATCTCATTGTATTGTTGACCTTATTCTACATAAGTTGCCATTTTATGACACTCAAAACATTCACAAATTTATTCCAATCAGGTACCTACATACTACACCTAGTTTTAGCGAGGCAACAACATGTAGTTGAAATGTCTTGTCCACGAATATATGAAGAGTTTGACTTAAGAAACTGATTATCCATTTTTGTAAACTTGCGATATTTGCAATTGAAGTTCCTAAAATATAAAGAAAATAACAAGAAAATATATGATACTTCAGATCATAATTCCAAACTTTTTCCTTCATATATAATAAGTGTGATATCAAATGGAAGTCATTATTTTGTTTGATAAAATGGTGGTGTGACTTTTAAAAAAAATGTTTTAAATGGCATTTACTGGTTTTGCAATCAAACTTTCCATATGCACGTGGCAAAGATCTGAACCCTCAACTCCGCGACTGAGTGTCTCATGAACAAACCAGAGTATTGACCTTGGTCTTACCTTCAATGACTTCAAGGAAGAGTTCTCCAAAGATCTGGAAGTACGACCTCATGAAGATACCTCGAACGATGATGTTGACATCAGTCTCGTCAGGGAAGAGGATGGCCTGGGATGCGATCCCGTAACCAATGAGGAACACAGCCAGAATAGCGATGAAGAATATCAGATCAACCATCTGTAGGATGGGAAAGATCAGCAATATAGATGAAATGCTATAACAACTGAATGTTATTGCCTTGTGAAACAGAATTCAGCAATGATAAATAAAAATTGAGAATATTCATCATGAACATAACACTTATATAATTATAAGTTTCACTAATTTCACTTATTTTAATATTTTTACATTGTACAGTCCTAAAGTGATGTTTTGATTATAATACATCTTAGTTTAAAATGCAAACATTTAGGTAAAGGAATTTTTCACTGTTTTGACATTGGAATGCATACTTGCCAACACTGAAGAATGAAAAAAGAGGAAGAATTTTTTTTGTTGGTTGGTACAGTGCAGGGATGAGGATCTGGAGGGGTAATAGCAGAGTTTTTTCACCGGGGAGGGGGCGACATTTGAATGAGGATTTTGTATTTTCATAAAGGAAACTTGGCGTTTTAGTGACGCTCTTAGAAAATTACTTTCATTCAGGATACGCAGTCACGTGGTGACCAAGAGAGAAAAAGCTTTCATTTTAACCCATTTGTAACAGGAATTATTTAAAGCCTAATTTGATCAGCTTTTATTCTTCAAATTGGCAACACCAACATTTTTCTTTTATTGCTACAATTTTCTTATAAAACATCATGTATCTGAAATAAATGTAGATTGACTGAATGTATGATGAGAAGTAATAAAGTTGCCAATTTGCAGGGGAAAATGGTAAATTTAACATTTTCATCGCATTGCCAATTTAAGGATTTTAATGCATATTTTCCTTTTAAAAAATTTCAGCGTCAAACAACAAATATTGATGCAACGAAAATTAGCACAGTAAGTGTAGAATTTTTTGCTCTTTCTGCTCATGTATTTGGTATGATTTTTAGGGCTTTGCATTAAAGGATATTAGGCCAAACCACAAAATGTGGACCTCTGTCATGAATGGGTTAATTAAAGCACATTCTATACACTTGTTTCACAGTCTGATCCAAGCATCCACTTATTCTCTCTCTGTTTTGTTTTCAAGGGGGGTCAGTATTGCTCAAAGTAATTGTGATATTATCTTTTATACAAGTTATAGCTGTTTTTTATTTCTTTTCTTTTCACGGGGAGGGGGGACCCCTTGAAAATATCCTTGATTATTGTTGACCCCACATTTCCTTGTGTAGTTCCAATAAGCAGGATTAGAAATTTGCATTCTCTAGCTCTTGCAGGCACAAAATAAAATTATGCCTATGCACTAATATCCTTTGGCAATTAAGACATTAATCCACATTTTGCCACTTTCCACCCAGGTGTAAATGGGTACCAGCAGGAAGGAATTCCTAAAATGCTGTGACCACTGAAATTGGTAGCCTAGCTGAGCCAGAGCATGATATTGGGAGTGCCTTGAGCATCTTGTTTAGTGAATATGTGATGTCCAATACTATTATTATAATACCTGTAAATTAACTAATTACCTTCGTCACTATATGCAAGGGAGAGTAGCGACTGAGAGGAAAATTTTATATTTTTGAATAGTCAAACAATGTATCTTTGAGCACTTTAGAAAAGTCTTCACAATCTGTTGTCCCAATCTGTTGTAGCTTTTAACTAATTATTTTCAACACTTTTGTTCCAAATTTGCATCAGGACAATCCTCTGAAGAAATCTCTGGGGTAGCCGCCTTTCAGAGCAAGACATTTCTAATTTTGAACTATTTTCTGGCACTATTTCCTTTAAAAATGATTATGTATATCAATTCCATAAAAAGTTTTGGGTATTGATTACTGAAGCACTGAAAATAAAAGGTACCATTTCCTCATCTCCCTTTTCAGCTTTGAAATCTTGAAAGGTAATGTGACTCTTCCCACTTTTCCAAGAAAAATTAAAACAAAGTTTCCAAAGGTATTTATTTCTCCCTTTCGATATTTGGAAACTAATAATGCATGTGATGACGTACATTAAAATCTTGCTTTTGAAATGTGATTAAAATGACACTGCTCTTGCTTTTCAGCTTTGAAATCTTGCAAGGTGACTATTCTTGCTTTTCTAAGAAAAATGAAAACAAATTTTCCAAAGACATTTATTTCTCGCTCTGCCTTTAAAAACTATTGACAGTTAGATACTAATAATGGGCGTTATGAAACATGTTAAATTCTTGCTTTAAACATTTGATGACACTGTTCTCACTTTTCAGCTTTGAAATCTTGAAAGGTATTGTAAGTGCATATTCTCGATTTACCAAGAAAACTGAAAACAAAGCTTCGAAACATGCCAAGTTATTTTTTCTCCCTTCTGCCTTTAGAAAATTTCAACATTTTGAATCATCTAATGGGCGTCATGACGCACATAATTTTGCTCTTGAAAGGTGACTGATAAGACACTGCTTCTACTGAAACTGAGATAGTTTGGAAAATTGTCTGATGACTTTTAGAGTTTTGAAGGTAGACGACTTCATATACATGAAAATAAAAACAAAGGAATCCTTCAAAGTGTGATAAATAGAGGGTGATGGAGCCAGTAATTAATGAAAAGGCATGAAAATAAACTTTCAGTCCATTAAATTATCAAAATCAGTAGTTTCTACTGAAAAGAGATTTCAAAGTCGGTAGGTGCTTAAATTTCATGAATGGGTACCTGGGGTAATAATGTCTAAGCGCCACGAGCATCACAACGTGATGGATATGAGCGCTATACAAATGGCCATTATTATTACTGTTATTACTTAAAGACATTGGTTAACATTGTTATGATTTTAAAAAATCTTGTTTTGTTGCTTGAAAATGGGATAAACATAAGGGTTATAGTGTAAAAATACCAGTCTGAAAGTTTCAAAGTATAATATCCACAGGAAGTATTTTTAAATATCAAAAATGTGAACCAATGTTTGAAAAATATACGAGGGTCGTTTGCACAGAATAGACATAAGGATTGCGCATGCGCGTATGACTCACCTTACCGTACTGTGTGTATTGGCGTATCACCTTGGGGGGAGGCACATACCGGCATTTTCAAATGCAAGTAAAGTGGTCCTCTTAGTGATTGTCTCGTGAGACGAAGGATAATAAAATCGCCTTTTGCGTCTAACTTACACTTTTTCATTCCAAATTGTGGTTGGTTTCAGGGTTTTTGAGTTTAAATACAAGTACTCATACATATGTTTCATCTTAGTTTGAGAATTTTTTTAAAATCAGCTACTCACAAGGTTAGCCAATGCCTTTAAAGAACAGTTAGTGTGGGGCCCTACTGATTAAGAGCAAGTGTGAACTGACCATCCTCTGGATCATGATGAGTTTGGGTCCAAGCTGTTTGCTGATGGAGAAGATGTGGAGCAGACGGATACAGAAGAGGATGAGATTCAGTGAGAGGATAATGTGACCCTCTTCAGGAAAGCCCGTGAAACGTAGGATCTCTCCCACAGCAAACGAGGTCAGTGTGGCCAAGTCAACAATGTTCCAATAGTCGGTGATCCACGCAAACAGGCGGATCTTCCAGCTGCTGCTTTCGCCTTGTGCAATCTGTACAAACGAATAACACTCGTCTTGCTTTACCATGGTTTCTACATGGAACAGGTAGAGTCATTCCACAAAATATTCATGAACTGCATAAGCTTTCTGAATTTATAATATTTTAAAAAGTAAGATCATTACCAAATCATTACTAAACCATTATGAATAAACAATCCACAGAAGGCATGCACAGAGCTGCTTTATGCAGCACCCTTCATGTGATTTCTTCTTACGCTTTCAGGAAAACATGGTTTGGGATGAGTTTGAGTGGGGGGAAATTAAGGAACTAGTACATTTGTAGCAAGCTGTGGCTAGCTTGTGTTTTCTTTTCACTAAAAACTATGCCACAACTATTCAAATCCTATTATGATCATGGACCTCCACCCTTCATGTGATTTCTTCTCAGGCTTTCAGGAAAACATGGTTAGGGATGAGTTTGTGTTGGAGGAAATTAAGCAACTAGTAGCAAGCTGTGGGTAGCTTGTGTTTACTTTTCACTAAAAACTATGCCACAACTATTCAAATCCGATTATGGTGATGGACCTCCATGACTTCATCTGACTTTTATCCAAGGATCTTATCTGTTATTTAGCATGCCTTAATGCTTCGAAGATCAATTTGTCACGCTGTTTTAGATATTCAAATATTTGTCTATTAGTCCCTGGCCTAATATCAATAAATACATGAATCATTATTATTGTATTAGCCTCTCACAGACACATCTTGATTCAAAAAACAGATATGTCCATTTTGGTAAATTTGAGATATTTGCAATTGAAGTTGCATAACATAAAGAAAGAAAAAAAAAGGAAAATATATACCCATATTTTAGATAACAATTCCACCATTTTTCCTTAATATATAATGAGTGATGTATAAAATCAAAGGCATTTTTTGGTTTCATGCGATGGTGATGTTACTTTTAAAATGTGTTTTTAAAAAAAGGCCTTTACAAGATTTTGTAATGAAACTCTTCACGATTATGTAGATAAGAGGGCAAATAAGAATTACAAGAAAAAAAAACTCTTTTGAATGGGACTAAAAATATCATTAGAGAGGATCTTGGTACCTGTCTGAACTCCTCTGTGAACAATGATACTACCCAGATGATGAGCACTATCTCGAAGGTCTCCTTCTCAAACTTGCCCAGGATGACATAGCTATACAGCACCAAGAAGACTACGTAGGACAACTGCAGTAGGTGTAAAAGTAGTAGCAGAGAGGAATAGGGAGAAGGAAAGAGGGAGAGAGAGAGAAGGAGAGAGAAAGTGAGTGCATGAAAAATGACCTAAGACATTTAAGATAATCCTAACATCAACTTACACTAGAAAATGTCTATGGTAGTAGAATCTAAATATAACAAATCAATGCTCCTGGATATATCCATGGTCAGGGATACTTAATATCTATTTACTACATTAATGGTTGTAACTAATCAACATAAATGCAGGGGCCAGCTATCATAAACGGAAAGACATTGTCGTACTTAAAAATACAGAAACATCTTTTGGCACAGGAAATGATATCTAATTACATTACAAGATTTAGTTAGTGTTGTATTCGTATAACTAATAATTCCAACTTTTTACTTTTTCTATGTTGCTGATAAGAAATGTAAGTATCAATACTAACCACATTATGTCTGAAGGTGATCAAAGGTGCATCGTAGAAGAACTTGAATCTTTGCCACCAGGAAAGTTCTTTGCCACTGTCCCTGATGTCCAGACGAGCATTCATTAGACTGAATGTATCCTCATCTTTGTCCTCACTCGGCTTGGGCTTTACGGGATGCCCATTCTTGTTCTCAAGTAACCTGGACCAAAAAAATTAATGTAAGTACAATCATCCTTATCGGTATTTGATATCCAAAGAAAAAAAATAAAAATAAAAGTGGCCAAGGCATACAGGTGGCCATTCTTGAAAGGTTTTACAGTGCATAATTCCTCCCTGAAGTAAGACAACATCTTCATCTTCATCTGTAGAAGTAAAGGCCATCGAATTGGTGTATCATTGTACTTGTAGAATTGTGCAGTTGTATGTACAGTGCAATGGAAGATCCAATCTACGTGCGGTTAAAAAGAACTGGAGCAATGTTAGCGCAGCTGGGTATTCTGCACCTCAGTCTTGAAGCTGGCTACTGAGGTACAGGTGGCTACGTTTGCAGGGAGAATATTCCACAGTCTGATGGCATCAGGGACAAAGGTTTTCCGATAGGTACAAGTGCGAGCAAATGGGATGTGTATCTTCAGTTGATGACCACGAAGGGAAGTAAGAGACCTGGTTAAAGTACTGTGCAGCTGGTACATCAACAAGTAAGTTGAGAATGCGGTACACCATCAGCACCTTGAACTGAACACAAGTGACTACTTCTGACAGTTGGCCTTTGTAAAGCTGGGGCCTTATGATAGGTTTGACCATATTTGCTTTTACTTCCAAGGCAATTTAGGAGGCTAAGAAATTTGAAAGGTTACAAAGGTCAAGCACTGCACTTTCATTTTAAAAAATTTCTTGGACATGACAAACAATGTGGAGGTCCAATACTGATCAAGGATCACAAACTAAACTTTGAAGTCACTACTTAAGCTCCTTGGGATGAAGCTTGAACCCTTTGACTACTGAATCCTCTAATTCGCATAGACTTAGTACAGGGACCACCCGGATCATGTAGACAAGTGGTTAAGATTATTGTTAAGTATTTGAAGGTACCTATGCCAGGGAGGGGAAAAGCAAGCTTAATCACTTTAACCCCTGGTCTCTCCTCCAAATTCAACTGGTTGGGCTATGCAGGTTTATCACTACACCAAAGTTTCCCCCTACTCTTCTTCGATAGTGTAGTGGGTTCTGAACGTGCAAAGGTGGTGGCTCTCCTCTACACAGGCCTCTATTTAGCATCCTATCTGAGGGATGGACTTTTTTCACTGTACCATAGCCTACGTCTATGCAACAAGGAAGGGGCATGTTAACACACAGTACAGGCTTCAGTCATCTGCCTGGGGTGGATTTGAACCTATGATCTATGGTTCGACAAGCAGATGCTCTACCGACTAAGCTGACTCCCCTCCTCAAACTACATATCAAATGCAAATATTCTGCATTACTATTACTCAAAAAAATTGAAAGGAAAGGTGCAGTTGCACTCAAGATTCTTTGGGGCAAGTATAGTTTCTTTATTCCCTCAAAAATGTGGAAATATTTTGTGCATGGTACTGACCTGGTTTGGCTTGCCATTCCACTGTCTCCACTCTCTGATGGTGGCTGGACAACAGTTACCATCTCCAGACTCTTGTTTGGTGCCTCACCTTCAGGGACAAACACATCATCCTGAAGAAAAAAAAATTACACAATGAATCACAATAAAGAAAACATCAGAATTCTTAACATATCCTCTAGTGTAATCTGTAAGGAACACAAAGCTGAAGTAATCATCACAATCAATAAGAAAAGTACTCACTTATCTTCACCAGTGTCACATAAATGTAAAGCCACACCTATGACATTTCATTTTGCCTTTGTGGCTGTTTATAGGTGGTATATATCAAATCACACAGGAGTAAGGCTTCAGAAGCCCCCGGGGGGATATATCTCATTGAGGCCTGTACATCATCCACATAAACAAAAACGTAGAAAAAGGGTTGTTTTTCAGAACCAGGTGGGGAAAACAGGGGTCCAGTTAAGGGTATCAAAATCAGGAAAATCTGGGAAAAGGTTATTAAATTAGATTATGATGCAATCCTTGCATAAAATCCCTCTTAAGGGGTATAAAAATCGGAGATATAATACATTATTTCTCGGTTTAGGGTAGTAAAATCACTCCTACTTCCATCCTACTTTAATCCATGTTTAAGGCGGTTTCAGAAAGTGGTTTAAGAGGATGATGTACAGGCCTCAATGAGGTATAGGTATAAAAATCGGAGATGTAATACATTATTTCTCTGTTTAGGGTATTAAAATCACTCCGACTTCCGTCCTACTTTAATCCATGTTTAAGGTGCTTTTCAGCAAGTGATTTAAGCGGATGATGTACAGGCCTCAATGAGGCACATATCCCCCCCCCCCCCCCCCCCCCCCCCCGGGCAGAAGCCCTCATTCTACTCACAAGTGACTTGCTTGCAGCCAGCTTCTTCATCTTCCTGCTCAGTCTTTTCTGTAGCTCCTCTTGCTCCTCGTCGCCTTCGTCTTCACGGAACTTCACCAAGAAGTAGATCAACGGTGGGAACAGGGTGCACAGCCACAGCTACTCCAAGAGAAATAATATCAGTTTAGCATATTAGTAAATGAAAAAAAGACTAAATGTCTCTGCAGTAAGACTGTATATACCGTATAAACAAGACTAACTCGAGATATTGTATTCTCTTTCAGTTCAATTTCAAAAGCTAGGCTGCCAGGTTTGCCAAATAAATGATACATGAGCTGCTAGATGATCTGCCAATTCCTATGTGAGGGAACTGCAACTAACATATCACTTTTTCAGAGCCATGTGTTAAAGCATATGAGTTAATGCCCTTCTGGCTCCAAAAAGACAATATGATGAATTAAGGAACAAACTGCTTATTATTTATTGGGTGTGTAATAAGGTTTCTTCCCCTTTTATTTATCGGTACTGATTCAATATCCATTAATTAAGTATGCACTCCAAATAAGCAATAAACAGATTGTTGGAATAGAGTACACATCCATGACCATAAAAGTGGAAATAATACAATTATACTAACTACAAATTATATTGAAACCCCAAAATTAATAAATTCATATTCATTTATTCCTTTTGAAAAGAAAAGAAAAGAAAAGAAATGCAATGGCATTACATAGGTATAATTAGAGAAAAATATGTAATAATCAATTTTTTTTCTTGATAAGTATACATATAAATAAATCATTAAAAGAAATTCTTAGATTCTGCTGAATGGAGGGATCCACTACATAGCAGGTGCTTGTAAAGCAAATAAAAGAACATTTAGAAATTACCTGAAACGGCTTTGTCTCATCCGAGATCTTGCCCATCCAGATTTGAGTGAGTAGATTCTGTACTCCCGAGTGAGCAATGAAGTTCTTGTCCAGGGCTTCCACAGCAAGATTGAGGCAGGTAGAATTTCCCCAATAAGGTAGCTCACACACCAGGAGCAATGCTGTACGTTCCTCATCCTCTACATAGCATTCATTTAGCACTCCAATAGCGAGCTCCTCATAGGTTCTTAAGAGAATAGATGATCACAATGATGTAATTTATCATGAATATATATGGTTAATTAGTATTTTATGAGTAGAGTGGGACCTGCATGTTATTTATGAACATTCACGTTCCAATTTTGTTCTCTTTTTTTAACTTAAGCTTTCAGAGAAATTAAGGCAAAAATATATTGTTTCAGCTAAGAGCAATGTCAGTGTTACTGTAATGCAAAATAAACACAACAATTTCCCCAATAAGGTAGCTCACACACGAGGAGCAATGCTGTACGTTCTTCATCCTCTACATAGCATTCATTTAGCACTCCAATAGCGAGCTCCTCATAGGTTCTTAAGAGAATAGATGATCACAATGATGTAATTTATCATGAATATATTGTTAATTAGTATTTTATGAATAGAGTGAGACCTGCATGTTTTTTATGAACATTCACGTTCTAATTTTGTTCTCTTTTATTTTACTTGAGCTTTCAGAGAAATCAAGGCAAAAATATGTTGTTTCAGCTAAGAGCAATGTCAGTGTTACTGTAATGCAAAATAAACACAACAAAAAATGTAACTCCCCCCCCTAAAAACAAAATGCTGTAACTTTCTATCGAAGAGGTTTTGAGCAAAATGACTTGGCATGAATGTTCCTACACTAATTTACCAACTTTTGAGTGAAAATGAGATTGATCTGTCAAGTCCTGCATGAGTGAGCAGGCACTAAAGTGAATTTTTGCCTATTTTCATTGATGGTTATTGTTCATTCTACTGTGAGTTTTTTCATGAAAGTTGGCACATATCTCCCTGAAGTCACTAACTAACAGGATCTCACACCAAATTAAGTATCCAGTGTGGCACGGAGCAGGGACAAAGCGCTAAACTTTCTTCTCATTTTCATAATTTCCTTGTCTCTTTTGCTTACTGAAGCGTAAGATATCAGGATTTCGATAAAAATCAAATCCGACGAACTTCCCAAGAAGACTTATGATGGTTACCCAAATCAAGCAATTCCAGTCCATAAGTAAAAAATAAGCTTTCCCAGTCCCACGTGCTCACTGAAGCATGAAAATTTCCATGAAAATGGCATGGGATCATTGATACATACACCAGTTATATAAACATGCTAAAAATGTTATTAATATGATTTTTAGTTCACAAAAATAAAGCAATAATTACTTGATAATTTCAACATGGTGATTTTTTATTATGTGTTCATTCAACCGTGAATATATAGGTATTAATTGCAAAAGTTACTAACACCAGTCCAAAACATGAATTCCTTTGCATAAGATCAAATTTACAGCGCGAAAGTTGACAAAACTGCAGTTTTTGCAATTTTCACCTTGTGCTCACTCAAGCGTGAAATTTGGCCCTCGTGTCATTTGGTATATTAGGAAGCACATGAAATTCATAGTGCATGCCTTCAAACGCTAAAAACTTGAAATGTGTTCCGATATCCTTGACTCAAGTCATGATATGATGCTTGTGAACTTTAAAAAGTGACATTTTTTCCTTAAGTGCCTGCTCACTCATGCATGACTTGATGGGTCAATCTCAATTTCTCACAGAAGTTGGTAAATTAATGTAGGAACATTCATGCCAAATCATTTTGTTCAAAACCTCTTCGTTAAAAAGTTAGATCATTTTGTTTAAGGGGGAGTTACTTTTTTTGTTGTGTTTATAAGCAAGTAAAACTTTATTACCAGAGTATGGGCCGACGAATGATCAATCATAGAGCACAAAATCAATCGGAACTCCTCAGATCCATTTAATGGAGAGACTGATTATTGAGAGCAACATGACTGATAGCTCATCCTTTTACAAAGAGTTTCTTAGTACCCTTCTGGCTCTCAACAGATGATATGTCAGGCAAGCCCCACTTACTCTGCATGAGCTATCATGTCAGCAATCTGGTCCGAATCATCCTCCTTGGCCGCCATGCCCTTCAGCATCTTGCTAGCGGCCAGAGCTGATGCAATGGATTCCCTGCCTTCCTCCCAGAAGAGCTTTGCCATGTCATGCCAGTTCTGCAGGATGGCGTAGATGAAGAGCTCCCTGAGGGGGTATTCAAACTGGTTGGTCTGCAAGTTCTTGCTCATATCTGAAATTGTGAAGAGAATTGATCACAAATCAATCAAGTGGAAAAGAGTACGACTAGTTGATATCAGAATTTGACATGCCACAAAACAAACAAATAGGATAACCCAAAAGACAGGAGTATTTCATCTTCAGATTAGTTGTTTCTTCATTATTTTTAAGCCCATGAAATATAGGTAATCAATATGTTTTGTTTCGTATTTAAAACTGAAAGCAGAATGGTTGATTACCCTTCTACATCATGCAAAGTTCTGATATCAGTCAGTGAGAAAACTAACACCCCTAGATGTAAAATACCAGCAAAATCAAACTTCACCATCCACACGACCTCCCCCCTTGTAATAATTGACATACAAAGATGGTATGATATTGGTACATGTAAATGCTTGCTTAGTATGTCTGATGTTGAAATCATTTTTCTTCAGTATATTAAATCATCATTCCCTTTAAAAATTTTCTAGTAATGATATGTGGGGAGTGATCTTTATGCATCATATCATGAAACAACCTAGTGTCTGAAACAAAAACTGGCCAAATGAAAAAAAATCAATGTTGATTTAAATCATAACGTCAACAAAATTATGTAATATACACCATCCTTCATCAATTTGATTCAAATTTTTTTTATAAATAATGATGATAATTGAGCAAAAAAAATCACCCAACCTGCAGGCTGCACAAAAGAGAACCTTAAGCTCTGGGAAAGGTGGAAAATATATTTGTGAGCTCCCTGATTACTTTTCAATCAGTTTGGAAGAATATCATAGTAGAAATATTACTTGAAAATCATTGCTCGTCTAATGGCCTTATGTTTGAAATATGACAGGAAATATTTGTGTGTTCAGCCTGAACATTTGTACTCTGTCCTACATGTATATAACCATTTCTGTATGCAGTGCGTGTGCTTTATTTATATATATATTTTTTAAAATCAAGACCGAGTTAATTTCTTATCATTTTGAGGTTTTCAAAACCTCAAGGTAAAGACACTTCTTATGCACTCCTCCATCAACCTTTCCAAACTGCTTAGAAACAGCTTCTTTCGCACTGAAACCACATGACCACAGAGACTTCAACTCTCCCGTTTTCGGCGGGAGATCTCCCGCTTTGAGTCCATTTTCACAAAATCTCCTGCTCTCCCGCTTGAGTTTGAATTTCTCCCGCCCTAGCTGTGTTTCTCCTTTTTTCTCCCGCCCAACCACCTTTTTGAAAAAAATGAATCTGAAATTCTGAATCATTGGATTTTACCTCATTTAGTGTTGTCATAATGTTAAAAAATAAGCCTAAGATAGCACCAGAGAGCTTCTATAACCCTCAAAGTGGCCTCCAGCCGCAAGGAATTTTGTGCTCAAGTTGCGCCGGTGATGTGGGCTATGCGCACATAGAGTCTGCGTCTCCCATTTGCTAGGGGGTCTCGGCAGGAGAATCTCCCGCTTAAGAGGTGCTTGGAGTTGGAGTCTCTGTGACCAGGGCCCCGTTGCATAAAACTTACCATGAATGTCAACATTGCTCAACAGCAATTCAAATTCAAGGTTTCCATGGAAGTTACCAATGATGGCACAGTTACCATCAATGGTAAGAACTAAATTTTATCGTTAAAACTTTTTCCAAAATCATAGCATGCAGTGTAACCTTGAAAGATCTGTTTGATTTTCCAACAGTATCTCAACAGAGCTGTGCGATCCTTACTTGAAGTGTTGGCAGGTGCATGAATGATTTACATGATTATTGTGGGCTGTGTCTTATGGTGCTTAATTAATCTTTGAAGATGTATATAAATGTCGGTCTAATTACTTGAAATCAATGTGATGAATCTTTATAGTAAAGAATGTTAGTAACTTCCCATAAGGGCAAGAAAGATGCATTCAAATTTTAGTTTTCAAAACATATAAATTATGTCTTATGTTATAATCATTATCATAACAATTATTAAAATGATCTCTTAAATCATATTCAATTACCATGCACATGAATAATGATGCTAAATATTCATGGGGAGAGAAGTAAAACATGACTTCTCCAAATAAAGAGAAAAATCATCAAAAATCATCCGAGTTCATGTATGACAATAACATATGAATTCTAGATTTATTTAGTCAAGATACAGCCCAAAGCACACTATAAGATCTGTCTACGATGTGATTTTGGAAAATTTGTTATAGCATTTGATATGAACACTAAAACATGTGAAATTTTAATGATTAAGTTCCGAATACTCATATGAATACTAAAATTGAAATTCTGGGCTATTACAAATCTCCTTGTAGGAATAAAGTGAAGTCAGTTCCGAATCGTAGTGACATCATAGCAATCTTGCGATTAGCTACAATTTGAAGCCAATTTGGCCTTTACTTTGACCAAAGGGTTAGCAGTCGACGAAAATTTCGATTTTAATATTTCTATTATCATTCCAAACTTCAAATAGAATAATTTTACTTGTTCAAACTTTCTTATTAAATGCAAAATGCCATTTGTTAAAGAAATTGGGTTTGCAGTCGGGTCGTATAGTGTGCGGAGGTCTTAAGTGAAAACAATAAAAGGTTATAATAATGATGACCCATTCATTATATGAAATAAAATAAAAGTAGTGCAAGAAAGCATGATGCACTTGAAACTGCATTCTATCTTATGCTGATGATAATAAAGTGCATGCCAATCATTCCACCTTTCAATGGGTTTGTGACATTCCCAACACGCGCAAGAACTGAACGTCGGCACCCGGCTAAACCTTGAGAGAAAATGACAAATCAAATCATTAACTTGATATATCTAATTTGGATCATTCATGTATAAAGGATTAAATATCATTTTCACAGATGATAATTTGCTACCAATTGCAGTATGTTTTCAATGTGCTGACTCAATACCATGTCATGGAACCCATTCATGCATTTCGTGTGCTGTATTCACAATTGCGTATATACTATATCATCCACCTACTACTACTACTATAACCACAGTTCTAATCTCCCACTTTAAACCTTGTTATTCATCATGCTTTCATCAAATCTTCTCTTCTCTGATTTGAATGCAATGTGAAACATGCCCTCAATGGACAAAGTGCACGGGATGAAAACGATGCATCTGTCGTGGACATGAACATTACCTCTGCAAACACCATTATGAAATGGCACTGAAAAAATGAAAATAATCCAGGAACTTGGTTACAGTGATCTGGTATGGTATAACCTCTTCTGATGTCTATGAATCCCAAATCAAACCAAACTATGGATTTTTCTCCAACCTACTCGATTCCTTTGTACATATAATTGCTATGAAAGTCCTAATGCAGATTATGGTATCAGACTAATCTACTACACTAACTTCTTTTCTTCCCCAGGGGTGTCCAGAATGTAAATCCTAGGGTTTATGTATGAGCCCGGTGTTGAAATTGTGAAATCTGAAGGCCTAGACCATACCTTCTTTTTTTTTGGGGGGGGGGGGGGGGTATATACTGGGACACCTACTAGTATTGAGTCCCTCTAATGGCCAGGAATTCATTAACTGCATATGCAGTCAATCTACTTAAATTCCTTTTCATATAATCATACTAATCGTTCTGAATATCTTCTAAATATAGATGTATAAAATCTTTAACATCAACCCACCATGCATCTTGTCAAATGAATATGTTTTACCATGGTAACCCATTTGATCACTGAAATGAGCAGTACGTTACCATCTACACTAATCTCTGCCTTAATTTCTACACGTTCATCTTGGGGAAGAAATTTCAATTCTATATATTCTTCGATTGTAGCCAAAGGCACTTCCGAGTACAATGAAGCATAAAGAAGAACAATAAGTCAGTGATTAAATAATAAATAGGATACATCCAGGTTCTGTACTTCAAGCATTAGCAAACCTAAATTTCAGTGAAGTTGGCATCTAGGAAATACAAAACTAATGAATACTTTGAAATCAAACTTACACATACAACCATGGCAATCAAATCCATAATTCAATCATTCATCTAATTAGACATTCACTCATATCATTCAGGTACTTTGTATACCTTATGTTATCCATTTCAAGCAACACAGGCTGGACTTAAAGGGAGGTTCATTCAAAGAGTAACACCAGTTATTAAAGTTATTAAATCAAAATTACAATGTATATCATGAAAGTTAATCTTTATCAACATACAACAATACAAATCCTAACACATCATGAGGTGTTGCAATAAGAGAAAGTTGGAAGTGACTCACTTGCTGGCATCATGGCATTTCCAAAAGAAGCAAGACCCTCCCCTACAGAAAACGGATCCACCCTGGGTGTGGCACCAGTATCATTTTCATCGTATTCATCATCACTAGAAGAATCATCATCGCTGGAGTCATCAAATGCTTCATTCTGTTTGGATACGTCCTGTCTGATGTCGTCCTCTGAGAGGACATAGACTCCTGGATCTTGCAGGTAGAGAGGCTCGTAGGTGTCAAACATCAGGTCGTGGATAAACTTGCCCACATGTTCAAGGTTGAATTTAATGTTGGAGTTCTAAATAAACAAAATACACTAAAGGTGGCAATTTGATTGTATGACACAAGCACAAGTGACAAACTGCTTTGCGATTAATGCAGGACTCTAGGTAAATTATTGACTTTAACCACAGAACCCAACATAAATCTCAAACTTTAATCCTCATCTAACCCTAAACATTTTGATTTATGACACTTGCATCATTCATCATCTGCATGCATCTCTGCACTGATTGCTACAGGTGATTCTTGGGGAAGAAATGCCATTTTTACATGTTTTTGTATTATAGCTTTCATAACATAGAGATAGCAGGAAAATCTCGGATCACAGAAGATATATACAAAAGTACATGCTACAACAGATGGGCCTCCTGTGTTTTGTAGTATCCTAGGTTTGTAACCGTTTAAGAAAGAATCTACTAATCTGCCAACATACAGGATTTCAATCAATAACTGCTGGCCTCTGACTTCACATCTGCAGAATCTGTTCATAAACCCATTAACATGCATACATGGACCAATGCACAGTTGAACATGATTCGATTTGTTGATTTCAAATTAAGCTTTACAAGTTATCTCTAATCAAAATGATTTCAAATTTGAATAAATATTTGACTAATAATTCAAACAGACACAAAATGCCACATGATTGCATACCTTTCCTCTCTGTTTCTCCAGCTGCTCATACAGGAGTGAATTGGATCGAACCTGTGAAAGAGCAAGAAAAAGAGCAGATAAATGATAAACTGCAGCACTGGTTCAGGCTTTCCATGTGATATCATCCTACAACAATGACTAATATTACTGAAGTCTAGAGATTTTGGTCACCCTCGATCATGACATGACTTCATAAATACTGCAAAAAATGCTCCAGAGACAAGCATATGAAATTCAATTGTGAATGATGTATTGATAACTGCAGTTCCTATGATCCTCACAGATTGATGAAACTTTAAAAGTTAGGGAATGTCATTTAATATTGAGAACAATGGCCAGAATTCACAAGAGGTTTAAACCATGGGGTGGTTTAAACCCCCCTCCTGGATTTTTTTTAAGCATACATGCGCACAGAATCTGATCCAATCATCTGCTTTCTTTAAGCGTACACATTGGCAATATGCACCCATTTACACTTATTTCAGTATGCTTACAGAGATTTAAACCACCCTCATTTGTGAATTCCGGCCAATGATGTTGATTTTCTAGTGTTTGCAATTCAACTCGAGATCAAATACACAGCTGACTGCAGTCAATTGAGCTCAGTTGTACACTATTTCAAAGGAGATGAGCTCATTCAACTGCAGGTGGTTGATCTCAGGCTGAACTGTACATGACCAGAGAAAAAAATGATCAAAATTTCCCTTTATTCAAAGATTCACAGAAAAACAGTCCTCGAACATATCAAATATCTGTGCATATAACTAAGATATGGTTGCATATTTCAAATATGCCAATAACCAGAATTGGATGACTTTTTGTGGCACAAGAGATTTGATTATATTCAAGGATGGTTGTCATCAACAGTCATTAACCATATCAACTATCTATGCAAATACTGTAAAAGTGAAAATTTTGTGTGATTAATTTTTCACGCTCAGCCAAGTTAAACACAACAGCGCATTTGTAATTTTTGCGGGACAGTTAGGATGACTGTATTCACGTGCAAGATAAAAAAAATATTTCATGTGGTTTTATTTTGGGGCAAGTGCCGTGCGACGCAAAATGTGCGAAACTATCCACACTGCGAAATATTCCATGTTTATAGTAACCAAGATATGGTGGGCAAATATGCAAATAACCAGAATTAGTTGACTTTTCATGACTCATGAGATTTGATTGTATAACCAGAGCACCTTTATCCTAAATTCAAGAATGATTGAAACTGAAAATAAATTTTAAAATTCAAGATACCTCATTGTAGAGTATGGTCAACTCCTTGATGGTCAAATAGTCTTTCAGGTTGACTCCTTGCTCCAAGAAAAGTTCAATGAAACTGACCTGGTTATTGACCAAGGCATAGCGAAGGGATTCATTCAGCTGCCCTTTCTGCAAGTGAAAGACAAAGATAATAGTTGAACTTTTTTTCAAATGTTAATGAGTTATTTAATTCATTTCATCTAAATACATATATATGATGCTAACAACATCAATCGGGATTCGGCAGATCGGCAGAAAACAGGAGTTTATTTTCCAGACATTCCCAGATTTTTAGGAAGTCTAGAAAACCTCACATACACATTGACTGATGGATAATGAATCTAAGTTATAAACTCAAACCTTTGTCTAATACTATATATATTTCTAATCTATTTAGAGAACTACATGAAATTCATTCTTGGACAATGTTGTACAAAAAAGACCAAATTCACAAAAGAGATTTATATGTAAACCATGGTTTAAACCTCCAAAAGCATGTCCTCTTGTTCAATGCCCTTTTATACTCTCACTTACACTTATCTGCGTTTAATCACTCTTTTCATATTTACATAAACCATGGTCTAAACATAAAACTCTATCGTGAATTCAGGCCAAAGAGTTGGCCCAGATTCCCAAAGAGATGGAGGAAGACAGGACTAACCCCCCACTCTTTATCATCGGTGAAGATCTCTCGTTTGGCAACGTCCACACGGTTCCAGATCAGGGCAAGACGAAGCTGGTCTTGAATCCTTCCCTTGTTGGCTAAGTGATGGAAGAGAATCAATACAAAATACAAAAATCAATATTATGCATGGATGCCTCTCCAACGTCGAAGAATTTCAAATGCTCATTTCATGTGTATGGCATGTTTAAATTCAAACTTTTGAAAGCTATCAATTGATGCATTTTGAGGCACATGCAAAATATCTCTCTTTCATTAGAGGTATTGAAACCATAGTGAATTAATGATAAGAACAAGGGTTTTGCAGATAACAAATACATTTTGTGTAATGATAGGATATTCATGTGACATATACTTCACGATAAAGTTGATGATTTGGGTCAGTGGAAATTGTTAGTTGCAATGACAGTACTTAGCTGACTTATAAAATGAAAATGATTGTAAAATAATGTAAATTATTTTGAGATGTGGTGATGATAATGATGATGATGATGATGATAATGATGATGATGATAATGATGATGATTAGGATGATGATGATGAGGATGATGATGATAATGATCATGATGATAATGGTGATGATGATGACAGTGATGATAATGATGATGAAAATGATGATGGTGATGATGACGGTGATGCCAGTAATGATGGTGATGGTGATCCTCCCTGCGATATAAAAAATGGCAATCACGATAATAGTTAAGAAATCATACCTTTGAGCAGAGCATGAAGGATAGCACCGTCAATGTCCATAGTAGTACTAGCACCCAGTTCATAGACAGTAATAAGATGCTTGTGCTCAATGCAAGCTTCGATACGAGTCAGATGCAGGTCTAACTGTTTCTCTCCAAACTCTTTCTGGATCATGTTGGCAACTTCTACTTTGACTGACTCTGACATCACATTCCTCACTCTGCAAATAAAAATTCGAAACAAAAGTTTAATAAGATTTCAGTGAGTTGATCTAACATAAATTCACAGGATTTGCTAGTACATATAAATGCTTATAAAATGTCCTAAAACTGCAGTTTTTAGATCATTGCTTTGTCTCAGATGTACAAGGAAATGCAACTAATATACGAAACATTAAGTTTGAAAGTATAGTGGAACTATAAACTGTATCTTTGGAGTGACTGGCAAGAGTGACTATTTTTCCATGGGGCCTCACTCCTTGGAAAAATAGTCATTGCCAGTCCCTCCTCAGATAAATGATTTCTACTGTACTTTCTCACAGCTTGGTATATTTTTCTAATATTTCAATTACTGATCATTTAAACTTCCTTTCCTTCTCATGACGTCCTTTAAGGTTAAGGGCAACCTAAAATTACACTTGTTCAGTTGCAGGTTCTGAAGACAGCACTTTTTCGTTTGTGATGTGTTTGAACATTCCTTTGTTATGTCTGTTTTTTTTTTTCATTATTTCTTTGAAAAGTGCTTTGAGTATTTTATCAAAATGGAAAATAATGATGCTCTTCTTTTTCTTCTTCCTCTTCCTCTCTTCTTCTTCTTCTTCTTCTTCTTTCCTTTCCTTTCCTCCTCCTCTCTTCTCTTCTTCGTCGTCTTTCTTCCTTCTTCTCTCCCTCCTCCTTCCTCCTCCTTCCTCCCTCTCCTCTCCTCCTCCTTCTTCTTCTTCTTCTTCTTCTTCTCCTTCTCCTTCTCCTCCTTCTCCTTCTTCTTCTCCTCTTCCTTCTTCTCCTTCTCCTCCTCCTTTTTCTTCAAGTGGGTCTTTTTCTTTCTCTCTCTGTGTACATGCATGTGGAGGGGATGAGGGAGAATGTGTCTGCCACTCCCCCCTCTCTCCCTGTATCTCTCTGTAGCTATTTTTGTTGATACTGAAGATTCTTTCCCCCTCTCCCTCTGTGTTTGTGTTTGTCTCTTTCTCACCCTCTCCCTTTCTTTTTCATTCTGAAACAATTCCATACAAGAACAAATCCTTTGGGATACAATACATTAATCCGGATGTGCATAAGGTTCACTGTGACAGGAAACCACCGTAATCATTTGGTGATCATAAACAGAACCGGAAAATACAGGAAGGACAAGGCAGAACCTCAAATACACACCTCAAGCCTGATAGAAATTAACTCACTGAACACTAAGCACGAGATAACCCAGCTACAGGCTATGGAGAATATGTGTCTAAATGGGTCAAAGAAAAGATTACATTTTATGCTATTGATATAGAGGCAAGTTCACTAACATAGCAGCCCTAACCTCTTACTCAGTCCTTTGCCACATATTTTTTAACAGTGCCCTCTTCTCATCTCTTCTCTTCCTCTATCTCTCTCTCTTTCTCTCTTTCTTTCAAGACCTTCCTCTATCTATCTATCTATATATCCAGCTATCTACCTATCTACCTATCTATCAGGGTAAAAAATACTTTTTTGCCACTAGTGCTACTCTCTTACAAAAAAGCGCTCCGGAGAACAACTTTACAAGAGCTATATCTAGCACCAAGGGAGCTACATATATGTTGAATTCGAATTGCTGATATCAAATTTTTCTCCTTGAGATAATGCATTATGGAGTATCAGTATAACTATGTGTGCTGCTTAAAGAAATATTATTTCTGCTGCTCCTAGATCACGATTCACAAATTCATTGCTCATTTTCGGAGCTGAGGTGAGGGCGACTCTGAAGAAAATTTTCGCTGCACAGAATTGGGTTTGGAGGATTTAAGAGAGCTATTTGAGCTCTGAAGAGGGCTAAATCACCCATCGGCCCCCTGTATTTTTTCACCCTGCTATCTATCTTAATCACCCTTTACCGGAAGTGTCACTGACAAATCAAACCTCAAGCAGGATATCCTTTTCCAGAGGAGCTACGCCAACCTATGTTACTACATAGCCGTGATACGCAGGACTATGATACGAAGGTATAATGGAAGGTTGTAAACTAATACCATGTGTTAAATACTTCAATAGAAACTGGGGCATATCCATACTTACTAATTGCCATGCTCATTTCTATCACATTGAGCCTACACCTAAGCTGGCTTTACTGATGAATTTTTACCACAGAGAAATCATTCACACTTCTAAAGATATTGTTAAAACAAAAAGCCAGGGAAACTTTAAACTTGTGTTGAAGGTAAATGTGCCATAATTAAAGTTAATTGCACTTGTAATCAGTATTCTCGCCAGAAAAAATTCCACACATGTCGGCACATGTCAAGGACATGTGCTGCCACTCCTGAGGATGAGGGCAGGTGGGGGGATTCCCCCTCCCGCGCGAATCGCGGGATATGGGAGCGTGACCCAAAGCGGAGACTTATAGTGGAGATACTAGGAGCTCTGAAGCCCTATATCAGTAAATACAACTTACAAGATATGGGAGAGTGCAGGAGAGTGGAAATTAAATAAGCCTGTGCATTCACAAGTATTTTTCTACCCATGTACACTTTTACCCATATGGATGGATACATGTGGTACCTGTTCAGAATTTGTCAGCAATCTGGTCACTGACTACATCAAGTGACCACATCACAATCTCTCCCCCTCTCACTCTCTCTTCCCCTCTCAGTATCTTCCTCTCTCTCTCTCTCTTTCTCTTCTCTGTATGACCATGAGGGAAAATCCTACTCATAAAATTTTACAGCTTCTTTCAGCCTTCAACCTATTACCAACTATACTGCAGCTATTTAATGGGGAGTACACTGGTCTGTCCCTGGAAACTTCACAGGCTTACAGTAGTTGAAATATATTGCCAAAAGTAAAAAAAAAATCTCTGACATTTTTTATTACTGTTAGGAATGTATACTCAATTTCTTTTTTTACCCTTGTCGCCACGCATGTCGGGGCAATTTCACACATGGTTCTACTTTGTCTGAAATCTTGCACACATGGTATTTGAACCATGGGTATTATGTACTGCCGAGAACAATGCTTGTAATGTGTGTTAACTTTTCAACAAGAGGGTCAATACATGATAACACAGATAAAAAATATAAATATCTAATAATGTAATTTCTATATCAGCATATGTAAAAAAAACATACTTGAAAATATACTGGCATGAGTAATAAAGTAATGAATCAATATAAACCCTTCCTAATCACTAGCTGCTGGGTTTTTTTTTCTTCAAATTAACCCTCTGAAGAACTTTAAAACAACAGAAATCTTCCAATGTCCAATATTTGATTTCATCTTGAATATGAAGGTCATGATTAAAAGTGCAGTATCAATACACCAATTTCCATGAATTCAGATCAAAGGTACTAGTACATGAAATGAATATCACAATTTGACCCAATACTTGAGAGTTGAAATGGCTGTGTACTCAAAAGTCCATTACATTTGAAGAATTGACTTGAATAACAAATTTGTTCAGTCTTAATGAAACAGATTCTTTTGAAAATCCATAAAACAGAGTCAACTGCATAATACGTAATCAAGAGGTAAGATGTCAATAGAATAGTATGGTTAGAAAAAAAAATAAAAACACATAGATTTCAAATATGTAATGAAGTGGCCGTTCAGGAGCTTTATCTGAAACTGGAAGTGAGTAATTTGGGGGATGTCACCCCTAATTACAACATTGTGGGATTATCATGAAGTACATATAGCTTCCAATTAAGAGCAAAACCTTGGTATGAAACGGGAAATGCTCATGTTAATAGCACAAGTGCAAATATGATACACAAGAGGTTTTTGTAACTGGTTTAAATGAATCAAAAGCCTTTTATGAGGAAAATACAAATATTGATTTAAATGAACCCAGTGGAAAACAGAAACTTCTTTTCCACCAATTCTTTCTCAGCTGCCTCCTTTTTTTTCTTTTTCTTTTCAGTACTGCTTCAGTCTTATGCTCTTTTTTTGTCTTTTATTCTATCACCCTCTGTATTATATCTGCCTTCCCTTTCTTCGAATACCATTCTCAGTTTTCTATTTGGGTACACATGTACTTCAGCATGCTTCCTCCAGATCCCCCTCACCGAACCCCTTTCAAAAAAAAAAAGAAGAAAACTAGATGAATCCTCGACCGCGCGCGGTTGAAATTTATGCCTCCGCAATTGCCAGATCGGAAATATATGGCATATTTATGTTGATTTTTTTATTTTCATGTATAAAATGACATCTTTGACCTTGTGACCCCCAAATCTAATGAGACCATTATGAGACTTCCATATGCATACATGAGCCAAGTTTGGAGATGAACCGTCACAGAGTTGTTAAGTTATTGCAAGAACAAGCAATTTTCATGTATATAATGACCTCTATGACCTTTAACCTTTAACCTTGAGACCGAAAAATCTAATCACATCGATTGCCCCTCCCATATGCATACATGTGCCAAGTATGAAGCTGCTCTGTCAAATGGTTGAATTATCATGAGAATGGACCATTTCTGTGTACATAATGAACTCTATGACCTTTGACCTTTGACCTTGAGATCCCAAAATCTAATTAGATCATTGTCCTTCCCATATGAATCAAGTTTGAAGTTGATCCATCAAATGGTTGTTGAGTTATCTCAAGAACAAACCATTTCCTCTATGACCATAATGACCTCTATGACCTTTGACCTTTGACCTTGAGACCCCAAAATCTAATCAGATCATTGTCCCTCCCATATGCATATAGGAGCCAAGTTGATTCATCAAATGGTTCTTAAGTTATCGCGAGAACGAAAACAGGACGGACGGACGGACGACCCAAAAACATAATGCCTCTGGCAACCACCTACAGTGTGTGGAGGCATAAAAAGACACACAACACACACACACAAATAATCCTTCTCTCTCCCTCTTTCTCTCTCTCTCTCCCTCCCCCTCTCTTTTTATATTCAGCTATTTTTATCTCTCTTTCTGTTTCACTTTCAAGTGATAATTACCTCTATTTTTTATTGAAAAGTCAAGTGGTAATACATGTAATTCTACCTTTCTGTCTAACTAGTTTTATATATCTCCCCCTACTGACCCCATTCTACGTCTATGCCTCTTACAGACACATGACTATACATTAAAGCATTACTTTCAGGAGGACATTAAGCCCCATTAACATTACATTATCTCAGGGATCTAAAAGTGTCCTTGTTTACATTTATTTTTTAAACAGAAAGAAAGGGTGAAAAAGAAAAAAAGACAATACAATTCTGAACGGCAGCTTTAAGCATTTTCAATCAACATTGAAATGCTCACTTATCTTTGTCATCTGTAAGTTTAGCCACTTTACCGCATTCTGAATATCCACACTAAAAGAGAAAAATTCCATACCACAGTGGTTGTTTTCAATGTAATCGGATCATTTATTCCTATGGAATGTGACTTGTTTCAACTCCTTTGGCCCATGAAGCCTTTAAAGGTAGTAGCCCACATTTGCAAGTGGCAACCAATCTGCACACAAGTTTTATCTTTAGACTGCTTTAAGCCACAGAAAAAAACACTTGTAAAGTTTTAGATCCCACTACATTCCTGTTTAGGATTGAGAAGGGAATATTCAAACATAAATTTTCTTTGCTTTGTAAAGGAGTCAGGAAGATGCCTTAACAGTAAAACAATTCATTTTTCACTTATTCTTTGGAATATTGTTGTAAATTTGATAACATGATAGTTTTACATAATTATCTGTCATTTAAAATTGAAATTAGCTTATCTCTCTTCAAATTCGAAACAATGTTGTGCAAATTTGGGCTTTTACCTTAAATAGTCTAGAGCATAGTACTATATGGATATGAATGGATCTTGATTTGTGAGAAATGATGTCAAATAATTCTGACATATCACATAGCATTTGTAAATAAGATGATTTATTGTTTCCCTGCCATGAAAAAGGTCCTCCAATAGCTCTTGTGAGTAGATAAATAATAGGTAGACTTTAGTCAAGCATGAGAGGCTAGAAGTGAATTTTAAGTTCTTTGTAAATATTATGATTCCAGTGGCGTAACGGGGGGGGGGGGGGGGGGGGGCAGAGTGCCCCCCCTGAAAGATTTCAGCGGGAAAATCCACCAAACCACTGTGAAAAAATGAAAGGAAGGGAAAGGAAGAAAAAGGAAGTGAGAAAGGGAAAGGAAGTAGAAGAAAGGAAAAGAAAGAAGAAAGGAAAAGAAAGAAGGAGAAAGGGAAAGAAAGGAGAAAGGGAAAGGAAGAAAGAAAACGGGAAAGAAAAAAGGAGAAAGGGGAGAAAGAAGAAGAGAGAGAGGGAAAAGAGGGAAAGGGGGAAAAAAGAAGAAAGCACAGGGAAACAAAAGAAATGAGGGAAAAATTTGTACCAAACCCCAGAGTTTCCGGGTGCTCCATTCCCTGGACCCCCGCAGTGGCTTTCAAGGTGGACCCCCATCAGGGGCCCTAAGCCAGAACCCTGGGTCCCACCCGCTTAAGGACGTTCCACAGTTAAAATCAAATCCATGTCATTTTCTCCAAATTTTGCATGGAGTTACTTTGGTACCTATGTAGGCCAAAAATGCAAAAAATAATATAGGTTCATGTGCTTATTTTTTTTCTACGGGACTTTGAAGTTGCCATAATTGGATGGCAGATAAAATGACGCAATCAAGAGATTTAGGCCTCTATTAGACCTCACGATTTCGACAAACGAGTATAAATCACTTTTACTCTGTCAAAACCCTATTAAACTTCATCAAATCTTCCAGATTTGTAGCGGAATGTGTGACAGAGGTGGAAAAACTCTTTAAACTGGGCCATCTGTACTTCTCTTTAAACTAGCAGCGCCCTCATGTGGCGAAAATGCTGCCAAAAAGGACAAAAAACATAATCTTAGAGGCTTGGAATCTAGACGAAAAATAAAAAGGACAGTTTAAGCTGCACTTTATTCAAAATCCATGTCATTGTCATGAAAATGTGCAAAGTTGTAGAGGAATGCCTACTGAAGGGGTAAACACATTAAAAAAGGGGGGTTCATGTGCTCGTTTTCAAGCTGTCGGAGCCCTAATGGCTGCGAATCGGCTTGAAAACCACAAAAACGCGCCCAAAATACTGAGAATCTAATCCAAAATACGACCGATTCAATTCTATGGTCCCAAACATTCAGAACCCATGTCATATTCGTCTTTCTCTCTAGAATGGTAGAGGAAAGTATACTGAAGAGATTAAAACATTAAAAAAGTGGGGTCCATGTGCTTGTTTTTGAACTATCGTCCCCCTGATATTTGCGAATTGGCTTGAAAACCACAAAAACGCGCCAAAAACAGTCATGAAAAAGGCTGAGGATCTAATCCAAAATACGGATGATTCAAATTTATGGTCCGAAATATTCCAAACTCATGTCATATTCGTCTTTCTCTCTAGAATTGTAGAGGAAAGTATACTGAAGAGATTAAAACATTTAAAAAGTGGGGTCCATGTGCTTGTTTTCGAAATATCGTCGCCCTAATATTTGCGAATTGGCTTGAAAACCACAAAAACGCGCCAAAAACATGCAAAAGGCTGAGAATCTACACTGAAAACGAAAGTTGGTCAAATGACTAAAAAGATTAGTCATTGACTATGTCTTATTTGACTAAGAAATAATTAGTCATTTGTTTTTAAACTGACTAATATTAATTAGTCAATCAAAATTATGTCTTATTTGAGTAATCCTGGAAATAATTAGTATTGCATGAGAAAGAATTGGTCCGTAAATAGTCCTACACTGAAATCAGTTAGTCTTACATTAGTCTTTCATTAGTCTTTTTACTAATCATTTGCTAGTCAATGATGACATGACATGACGTGGTGCTGAGGTAAACTGTATGGAAACTAATTTCACACATGCATATTCAAATTCTATATATACTTTTTAAAAACAATGGCTGTTCTTGACACCCTGAATGCTTGTCATAGGCTTGACTGACATAGCAACAAGCACAGCTGAAGTAGTGGACGCAAACTTGATTCCAAGTTATTTTTGTAGTTAATAGACCTGTTTACTAACATATTCAAATTGTATGCATACCTTTCAATCATTGGTTGTTGTTGATAACCGGAAAGCTTGCCAAAGGCTTTCAAGACAGAGCAACAAGATTAGTAATGTTACCCAAGTAGTGTACTAGTGTTTGTTCATTACTAACAGGTTTAAGGAATATCTCCTTAGTCTATATAGTGCAGACGTCCGGTCCAGGTTTTCCTGAGATGATATAAACACTTTTCATTGGACTTCTCAATTAAACACAGGAATAATGCCTGCAGAAATAGGTAAAAATATCCCCTTAGGTTTGCATTATTCAGTTTTCTGAGAGTAGGAACTCGAAAAGAGGGGTTTTCCCACTAAAGAAAGTCTATAGTGCAGACGTCCGGTCCAGGTTTCCCTGATATGATATAAACACTTTTCATTGGACTTCTCAATTAAACACAGGAATAATGCCTGCAGAAATAGGAAAAAATATCCCCTCAGGTTTGCAGTATTCAGTTTTCTGAGAGTAGGAACTCGAAAAGAGGGGTTTTCCCACTAAAGAAAGTCTATAGTGCAGACGTCCAGTCCAGGTTTTCCTGAGATGATATAAACACTTTTCATTGGACTTCTCAATTAATCACAGGAATAATGCCTGCAGAAATAGGTAAAATATCCCCTCAGGTATGCAGTATTCAGTTTCGGAGAGTAGGAACTCCAAAAGAGGGGGTTTTCCCACTAAAGAAAGCACACGAATCGCGAATCGCGAGCAATATTCGCCGATTCACATTACATTTCATTACACAATGCTATTGCTATTTGAACATAATCACTGTGACCACCTAATTTGCCATTAGGCAACCTAACCAATTGTACTGGTTGCCTGGCTGGCAACCAAGAAAAAAAGTGAAGTGAGAGCCCTGTGAATCTTTACTAAAGCTTTAGACAGGCTTTACAATCAATTGTAATTGTTACCATATATCATGATGAATGTAAATCTAGTCAATTTTGCAAACCAAAACCAGCGAGAGCTAGCTCCAGGCCGGCCAGCTCGGCAGGCTCGGTGTTGCATCTGCGCTGACGTTAATGACGTTTTAACCTGCGCGGTAGGGATGCGCAGAAACATAACTGTGGAACGTCCTTAAGGCTTCGCAATAAGCAACTCGCGGTGCGGGCTTATCTCCACATATTCTATTTCTAGACTTAGTTACCGGAAAATTTTTGGCTCTGCCCCCCCCCCCTGATAACAGGCAGAGAATGTATGAGACCGGGAACAGACAATGAACAATTCAAAGAAACGTCAGAGCTTCCGCGCTTTGCATGGGAGGGGAAAATCACCATCCCTGCACCCTCCCCCTAGCATGCCTAGGGAGCGCGCTTTGCTCTATCGTTCTCCTAAAAGAAAATCCTAGCTACACCACTGATTCTAAACTTAATTACCGGGAAATTTTAGCTATGCGTATGCCCCCTCCCCCCCCCCCCCCCCGATAACAGGCAGAGAGCGTAAGAAGAGCGGGAACTGACAGCGAAAAAACGTCGGAGCTTCCTGCACCCTCCCTCCTTCTATAATGAAATCCTAGTTGCGCCGCAGAAGATAGACTTAATTACCGACAACTAACAATGCAAAGAAATGTCGGAGCTTCCGCGCTTCGCGCGGGAGGGGGAAAACTCCCCCTTCCCTGCACCCTCCCCTCTTGTAAATTCCGGGGTTGGGGGATCTATCACCCCCACCTGGGTTAGAGGGGGGATGGTGTGTACAAATTTCCCGCCATGCAGACACACTTTTTAAAGAAGAAAATATATTTCAATTAATCAGTTAGTAAAATTCTGAATATATATCATAAAAAATCATCATATTTTAGAATTTTTTTTAAAAATGCTATTGAAAACAAAAAAGTGGTTATTTTTGGCTCGCTCGCTCGTCAAAATCTTAGGATTTTCATCCAAAAATGTGATTAAAATCGAGAAAAGTGGTTATTTTTGGCTCGCTCGCATCGCTCTTTCGTCATGTGATATATTCCATTTCGTCATATTTTTAAACTTTTATTCGAAAACGCGATTCAAAAGCGAAAAAGTGATTATTCAAAATGTGTGTAAGAGGGAAAAAAATTGTTTAAAAAGTTTTTCATCCCCCACTCCTCAAATTGGATTTACATCGGTGGAGCACGTCCTCCTAAAATGCAGTCCTAGCTACGCCACAGATTCTAGACATAGACTAGTTACCGGGAAATTTGGGGCTCTGCCCCCCCTGATAACAAGTACCTGTTACGCCCCTGTATGATTCATGACAATTCTTGAAAATAAAGTTCATTTCAAGGTTAGATAGAATTAAATAATTTGTACCTCGGTTTAGTTCTTCATACGCCTCTTACATGAACAGTTATGTTTTATGCTCAGCAGAAATGAATTGTTTAATAAAAAGTTCTAACAAAGTGAAAATGAAGTTTTAAGTTTTATGTATTAAAGGTTATGTACAGTTTTTATAGGCCCTTTAAAAAAATTCCTCAAATTTCTTTGCTTTCAGCTGATCAGTAGCAGGACAGAAGCAAAATTAAGATGCTGTGAAGGTTTTCTTACTTATGCTGTATATATATCAAATACACAAAATGCAACCATTTGTTTTTGACCATGAGTCAGCAACATTAAGTAACACAGGCCTGCTCAAGTGTAAAACCAATGAGAGTTCTATTTACTTGACAAGTGTACGAAGCCCTTGTGCTCGTTGAGCGGGAAGCGATCACGGTACAGGGGCAGAATGTAAGCGTTACATTTGTTTCATATATTTACAATGAAATTTCATTGAATATCATGAATGGAATATATCACATGATCTCACACGTATCTTTTTACGCAAGGTGGGCAATGGCGTTTTGTGCCAATTACCATTATCTTTAAGGCTTGTTCAGATATGAGGCGACAAATCCCTGCAACATTTTTACTGTTCAGATATGGCACGACAAACCACCCCCGTTATGTAAATGAACGCGCATTAACGCATCAACTCTCAAATATATGAGATTTTTGCCAAAAGTTGCACAGACAAATTCATGACAATATATTTTGCGCTAACTTTTTAAGAATTTGATTGGTCCACAGCTTTTTGCAGCCAGGCGACAAAATAAATGTCTCCTGCCTCGGCGACATTTTGTTTGCCGCCTCATACCCCATTGACTTGTACACTAAAAATGTTGCGGGCATTTGTTGCGGGCATTTGTCTCCTCATATCTGGGAAAGCCCTCATGCTACCAAAACTGTACATTAGTGTCATGTCAACCTTTTTATGTGCAAGGCCTCAGAACTTACATTTCTTTCTTGCCATCCATTTTCTTGTACTCTTTGGTGTGTTGGAATGCGTAGGCCATGATATCTGCTGCCCTCCCTGATCCAGCGACAACGACAACAGGAGTACCATTCCTGATGGCTTCGTAAGCTGTCTGGATGGTGTTAGGTCCACCCTGTACCACCACACATACAATGGGGATTGATACAGCTGGAAATAAAAAGAAACATAATAAAAATTGGGATAGTTTTAACAGAATGTATATTCATATTATATTGGATGGCTCTGAATGGGATACCAGAGAATATTCCACGAATTAGGGCCAATATTGAAGATGAGTGCAATATTGGCCCTTACGAATGGACTATTCCTGCTTTACCATGAAATAAAGCCATCCAATATAATCATTATTATCTATACCCAACAGGAAAGGGATTTAGAATTCAATAAATGTCATTTCAGAAACTGAAAAGGGCCCCTATCATAATTCTATTTTGATCACACAAGCTTGACTTAACTCTTTATGATGTCATCAAAGTGTCGTTTGTGCATTACGTGTATTGCTTATACGCACATTGTAATCCTTATTGCGAATGTTTGTTTTACTGCGCGCATGCAAAGAGACCATGCAATATCGCATATTATTACCTGAATGAGGCATTTTGGAGACAAGATATAAGCGCGTATTTTGTCTGTCTAATTGATTCAATCAACACAAAATACGTCACAATGGTTCAGCCAGGGCTCAGCTGCATGACTAGGGTAATAATATTCATATTCCCCTCCTCCGCGAAATTTGTCATTTTCCTATTGGGCATGTGTACTAAATTATCGGTCCATAATATCCATATTCCACCTTTCTTGTATAAGTGCGCATTTAGCAAAGTGCAAATGCGCAGTATTGTGTACGCATAGAGGTTAAAAACAATGGATACGGGAGGTAACCATTTACGTCACCATCGCTTAGCCAGGATTACATACCTGCCTGAATAAGCTGCAATCAGAGGGACAGAGAGGCAATTAGCAGACATGTTTGTCATTGCTACAAAATGATAGGCTTGAATTATGCATCATCCTATAGCTGTAGGTAATAATAATTATATTGACTGGCTCTACTTTCGGGGAATATCGAAAATGTTGCCCTTAAAAGATCCATATTGCCCTCGTCTTCGACTCGGGACAATATGATTCATTTTGCAGGCAACATTTTCGATATTCCCCTTAAGGCCAGTCAATATAATATAAATATTGCACAGCAAATTTTGTATGAGCCTATGGGGAATTCGGTGCTTTGTACAATATCCTCTAATATGCACAGACAAATCATTCAGACAAAAAATGTGTGTTTATAGTGCACCGCTAAAATGCCCTATACAGATAATAATACCTCTTGTTGTATGAAGTAGAGAAGGAATATCAGTTTGTCTCCATAAAATGAATATCAGTCAAGTTATAGAGCACCTCATTATTACATTCATCATACATGAATTAGAATATACAATCTACTTCAATACAATCATTATATGTAATACCACTACAGAAGAAATTTAATTCTTCAATTCCATCTCCAATATAGAACATAGCTCAAATCAATCGTGTATGGCTCCTGATACAGTAATACAGTTTTAATTTCAGAAGCATGCATTCTTGTATTTTTTTAATTCATGTTGCCCTTCTATTGATATACATGAAATGTTAAAGTATGTTTTGCAATATCACATTTATGATACTTCTGAATTATAGTTACCGGTAATCTTTTCTTCTTGACATTTAAAAAAAAAAGGATGGGACCGATCTAATTTCAATATGAAACTATAAATCACAATAATTTATTATATCTGCCGTTTTTTTGAAAAAAAATTACAAGGCTTTACATAAAAAAAGCACAAAGTTTATAACACAGCCAACATGCTGGAATGAAGGACTAGGCTAGCAGGGACAATTTAAATATATGGTTGATCTTAATAGAATGCTAGCCTTGGTACTTGGTATAATAAAGGATCTACTTTCATAGGTACTAGGTTTCTTAAAAATCATGAAATGTACTGGTACAGTGTCTGTGTGCAGCTTCAACTAATTATTTACTTCAACCCTGGCTGGAATCTGAGTTACAGTGACCTTTTGAACAAAGGTCAGGATTTTTAGATTTCCTTATTTGGTTATTCAACCAAAACAGAAAAACAGGGGCCTTGGATATGGAGAGAAAACAAGGTGAACATTTTTCTCTTTTCTATTAAGAATATAGAATCTCCTCCAAATTGTGACTATTTCTATTTCAATGACTCTTCTACATAAGAAGTAATTCCAATATTTTCCACACAAAATTCCATAAGCAATTTTTTGCCTTTTATGAATATAGCATTCGTGCTGACTCAAAATATAATATTTTTCTAAATAACCAATGGATATTTGAAAGTGAATTAAAAAAAAGGAAAAAAAAAAAAATTCTTCAACTTTGGGAAAGTTTAAGTCTAATCAAATGATATCTAATACTAGCAAACTTACGTGTGGCATTTCCAGAGGATTTTTGTATTTGCTCCTCTGAAATAGCCTTCTCCAACTTGCCCCTGAGAGTGATTTCCACTCCAAACTTGTCTACTGTCCCGTTGTCAACCAGGATGAAATGGGTGTGGTTGGGATCGAGAGGGACATTCATTGGGTTGGATCTCTTCGCATCCATATTGTACGAAGCAGGAAACTTGCCCTGTGGAATGGAGTATGAAGAAATAAAAAAGGGTAAGAGGTCACACTTTCCTATGGAAAAGGATCAGTAAAAAGTCCACGAGTCCATTTAATGATAACACATCTGGAAGAGAATATTATTTAAATTTTTAAAATCAAGTATTGTTCATGCAATATGATTACATATATTAAAACCACCTATCCTTTAGAGATTACACCATATAGGCACTTCATGGCCAAAGTCTCAGACAATCTTTAACAAAGACAGATCAATTCAGGATTTTTAAAGTAAATCATGTATCTAACTCTATTGTATGTAATTTGTCTCATATGGCATAAAAACATTTTGTCCTTCAAGGTAACACCACAATGGTTCAATGCCCAAATTCTTTGAGAAATCTTCTTGAACAACATATTACATCAAAGTGAAAGAAATGTTATTCAACTGTATTTATTGTACATACTGATGTATTGCTTATCAGGTCTGACATTGGTCAACCTTTAATCCTAGAAAATGAGATGAGGTTAAGACTTTCCCATAGATAAAATCTTTTAGAATGGCATATCAATTCAAAGAACATTGGCCTTCATCTTTGTACTGTTTATCCCATATGAAAAAACAAACTATCCTTAAAGATTACACCAATAGGGGTCACTTTATAGCTACTTCATCTATAGGTAAATCTTCTAAAATGACAGATCAATTCTAAGAAAACCTATCAATCATTTTTCCCCTTCTTTCATTTAAGAATGCATTATTCAGAATATTTTCAAAAAATATACCCTTACACATTAAAGGTACATGAATTTCTAGAGTTACTCAATTTTAGAAACAATGTAATATAACATCACTTCAAATAAGGATTCCGTTGAGTATACATGTCATTAGAAATTTACAGGTACTTTCTTTATCTTTTTCTATTATGAACAGACTTTGATAGCCACAGAATAAGTTTCTCACTGTTTACAACAACCTTAATCTACTTCATACATTAACCCATAGAATACAATTTGATTGCAGCATAACATGCAATTTCCATAGACCACAGCCTGAGTTATCAAGGGCGTAGTGTTCAACAGGTTAAAAGTCTCATAAAAAGTCAAAAGTCACTCTTATTCATGTTCATGTAGAATGAACTAACAAGGGTCTGGATGTATTTACCAGTGACATAATTCTAGTACCCAGGCAAATGTTTCAGTCACATTTTGATGATAAAATCTGAAGTACTGCTTCCACACTCGACAAGATTTTTCTTGGAACCTTGTCATATGACTCATGTCGCTACAAGTCTACTCTTTCAGAGATATCAAACCTGGGGGGTATTTCATAAAGAACGACTTTACGAAGGACTTGAATATGGCAAGCTAAATAGGATTCTCAATCATTATACATCACATCAGCCAAAGGTGAAATAAGCAGACATAGAATAACATTATTGCTTACAAACATTTTCACAGCAAAGTACTGTATATTTTTTCTTGCAAAAATGTAATCGAGATTATGAGAAATGCAGTCACATTTTGTCAAAGTGTCACTAAAAACATTGGGCATCCCATTTGTCTTGCCACATTCCAGTCCTTTGTAAAGTCATTAGTAACTTTACGAACAGCTATATGAAAACACCACCCCCCCCCCCCCCTCCAAAGTAATTTGGAGAGAATCTGTTTATTCAACTGTTTCCATATAAAGAATGATAAGTTAGGGTCATTTATACAGTAGAATATATAAAAAGGGTTTTTTAGTATTCTCACTGAAAATGATTATTTTCTTAAATCTAATTATCTGTTGATGAATTTTCTTTACACTTTCATGAATAGTCTTCTTGCAATGTGATTGATGAACATTGGAAAGAGTCCAATTTCTAATATGTAATGGTTTGAACAGAAAAAGTATAAAGTTCAAGTGGATATATTGGCAAGCCTACTGTCAGATAATCTGGAATCTTAATACAAGGAATGAAAAATAGAAAGAACAACATTTTCCACTATCCAAACATAAATATGTTTTTGTTTTGAAGAAAATCGTGCATAGAATGCTATATGAGCTCTTGGTAAATTCTGACTAATACAACGTAGACCTGTGCATCTGAGCATCACTTAACATGGATAAAAGCACATTAAATACATGTACAAGTATCATGTTCACACAAAAGACATGCCCTAGTAATTCACAAATATTTCATGCGAGTCGACCCATATTTCCCACATACACATGTAGGTAATAATGGAATATTGTGATACATTGTATGTTTTGGTCCCGGGGGGGGGGGGGGGGGGGGGGGGCACTCAGTATATAATGCGTGGTGGGTATGTGCCGCGGAGAGAAGGCCCCCATTTTTACACTCAAATTTCTGTTCCAATGCATAGCATTTTTATCTTATTGAGAAAAAGCACAAAGTAAGCCGTTCCAAAGCATAGCATTTTCTTCTTATCGAGAAAAAAGAAGAAAGAAATCCGTTCCAAAGCTTCGCATATTTTTCGTTACGCCATTCCGGCCGCATTGATCCGCTCCAATGAGCTGCATTTTTGGTAAAAAGCAGCCCGCAGAGCGCTGTTCGACCACCGCCTCTGGGTGAGCGCACCCGGCGCCTGTGCCGCCGGGCTAGCTGCATGCGCGTATGCCCGTTCCATAGGGATACATACGCACTCACACGTAGGCAAACCGTTCCAAAGACCCCCCGTTTTTACAAACATTTGTAGTTCCGAAGCCCGTTCCGAAGACCCTCCTTTTCACAATAAGCCCGTTCCAAAGCCCCCGTTTTTTGTCTCGCCCGCGGCACATACCTACCACTTTTGGGGTCGAGTGTCCCCCCCCCCCCCCCCCCCCCCCCCCCCCGGGGTTTTGGCTTGGATAAAGATGTTCAAATATGTGTGAAAGCAAAGTAGACACAACTTTGAGCAATTTTTCAGCTTTTTGAAATTTCAGCTTCTATTTTCCAACAGGACTGCATTTTAGATGCTGATTTCAGGAGCTGTTCATAAACACTGTGAAGATACCACTTGACAGTAATAAAATCTCTGTGGGAAAAAAATGTTTCGGGTTTTTGTGAATATAGCACAAAGACAAAAATCTCTTGGTAAAGTCAGACTGATTTACACGTACACCTGTGCCTTCGAGCATCACTTAAGATGGATAAATGCACAATAGATACATGTACAGTGTACATGTGCATGTATCATGTTCACCCAAAACAAACAGACTGATCACATCCAGCACGAAAAACATGCCCAAATAATTCACAAATATTCCAAGCTTGAAGCTACCCAGATTTCCCACGATAGGTTATAATGGAATATTGTGATATGGGTAGCTTGGATAAACATGTTCCATCATGCATGAAAGGAAAGTAAACTAAACTTTGAACAATTTTTCAACTTTTTGAAATTCAGCCATTTTCAGCTTTTGTTTTCCAACAGGACTGCATTTTAGATGCTGATTTCAGGAGCTGTTCATAAACATTGACAAAGTACCACTTTACAGTAATAGAAACTCTGTTGGAAAAAATGTTCAGGGCCCAGGGGTTTTACAAATAGCACAAAGACAAAAAATCTCCTGAATAATCCTGGTATGTGAAACATTCTAAATGATTTTCCCTTTCAAAATTTTACAAAAGTGTGTCCCATCAGACGATCAGTGGTAGAAGCATTTCACTTTCATACTATTCTCAAAGATTGATTGGTAAAATCTGAAATCTCCTGCAGAGCTGCCTGTTTAAGCCTGCCATCAAGGTTATTTTCATTACTGAAATCTGCAGACGGCACACAGACACTCTAGGGGTTCCCTTTTGTTGAGATATTTGTGCACCTAGTATGTCTGAGAACTCCCTATCAATTATTTCCTGTTGTTAATCAGCAACGGCTTGAGTACAAGGAAGTACTAAATACTGGTATATCTCTCCATATTCTTTTATCATGTACAGGTATTAGCATTACAGATCCCTTACCAGTGATTGCAATACTTAAAGGTAGAGACAGCCATTTTTGTAACCCGTGAAATCAATTTGAAACAAACAAACAAAACAAAATTTAGGTTACAGTGAAAATATACCCTTGGAGCAAAATATTTTTCCTTTGCATGGAGATCAACCACCACTTCCTTCAAGATTGTATCTACTACATAATCTAGTGAAAATGAAAGTGATTGTTCAGAACTCTTTATTATAATACTTGAAAAATGACAACTATAAATTCTTTTAATAGACATCCACAGGTTTCTCTTTATTCTGAAGAATGAAGAAGATAAAAGTTCAAATCTACCTACAAATTCTTCTCTTTGAAAAGAAATATTTCACTTTTACTATGACTGTATATATTTTTCTTTTAAATTTTGTTAATCAGAACCCTTTAAGACTGATTATAAAATAAAGCCCAATACAATCCAATTGTACCTTGTAGCAGAGAATATAAGCTAATATAATACCATCCATTACACAAATTTCACAGGTATATACAATTGGGTTATTGATTTCTACAGACTTGTAACAATGTATTAAAAGATAAGTGGGCATCATATGTAAATAGAAAGTGAGTGATTGCATTTAAAATTGTGTCAAATTTGTCAACCCTTAAATACCTGTTACAAGGGGGAAAACCCCCAGCATACCCACATAACAACAAGCCAAAGCTTTAATAAAGACACAGCCTAGTAAACACAACGATCAATCATAAGTCAATTAAAACTGCTCTCGAAATTGTAAAATTTGTAAATGATTCATCGATTATCAAGGAAACATGCCACACACTGGAAGTTTATGTTTAAGGACGTTCATGTGGCCGGCCTGGAGCGCCGCAGCTAGCTCTCGCTGGTTTTGGTTTGCAAAATTGACTAGATTTACATTCGTCATGATATATGGTAACAATTACAATTGATTGTAAAGCCTGTCTAAAGCTTTAGTAAAGATTCACAGGGCTCTCACTTCACTTTTTTCCTTGGTTGCCAGCCAGGCAACCAGTACAATTGGTTAGGTTGCCTAATGGCAAATTAGGTGGTCACAGTGATTATGTTCAAATAGCAGAGGCGTCGATCCTGGGGGGGGGGGGGCAGGGGGGCAGTTGCCCCCCAAAGAAAATTTCGGGGGGGGGGGGGGCAAAGATATCATTTTGCCCCCCCCCCATAATTTCCCAATAAAAAAAAAAGAAAAAAGGAAAAAGAAAAAAGAAAGAGAAAAGAGAGGAAAAGGAAGGAAGGAAGTGAAATGAAAGCGTAAAACAAGAAAAAAGAAAGAAAACGGGACACTGGGAAGCGCTCGCTCGCTTCGCTCGCTCGCATTTATTGTATCTCAACCAATGCCGATGATAATTACTATTCTTATGAAAGGAAATCGGTTTGCGTCTTGTGTTTCTATCTAATGTTATACTATTCTTCTACTCATAGAAAGTAATATAACCAAACATGATATCACTCCTAGAAATCGAGCGGCCAGTTGACCTAAAAATATATAAAATTTCAGGAGATAACGGCCTGGATTTAAAAAAAAACCGCAAAACAAAAACATATTTTTCGTTAACTCGCTCGATACTCCACTGTACTCTCGCTGGTAAAAGCTGATGGTTTCGGGCAGCAAGTAGCTTATTATCAGATTATAGCAGCGAGATTCCAAAGTATCATTATATTTGGGCAGCAAGGTGGTTGACAAAGATTTTGGGACGAATCCATATAATTTGCCGGGATCGGTCGTTGACTTTAAATTGCTCGCTATAGTAGAAACAGAATGGATTCGGACTGCAAGCGAGGTAGCTAAAACGGTGTCATATTCGGCACACAGGTATCGGATGTATTATTTAGATTTCATACAGGCATGACAGGTTTATAGTTTTACATTTTTATGATGACGAAATAACACTTCTATCATACGGAAAAGGGTATATTTTTCCTCACTCGCTGCGCTCGCTCGTTTCATATTAATGGTTTCGAAAAGCAAACGAATTCGGTGAGAAGAGACCGAATAGATAATGTAGATGTTTCATTGGCTCACAGCGTAATTTACTACATCTACCATGAAAAACAGTGTGTGCTTCCTCGCTCGCTTCGCTCGCTCGTAATATTAAAAAAACAGAGTGGTTTGGAGGGCAGCAACAATGGACCAGCGATGTGACAAAATAGAGTTCATATTTGGCAGCGAAGTAACCATATACATATATATCGGGTATCATTTATGTCTATATGATGACTAAACTCTTCTCTCATAACAAGAAATTCGTTATTTTTTGCTCGCTCGCTTCGCTCGCTCGCAAAATTGAAAAAAAAAAAGAGCAGGATGGTTCACATAGCAAGTTGCTTAATTTCCCCAATTTGAAAATGCTTCACGTTGATAAAGGCCTATGTTTTATATATATATATATATATATATATATATAAATATATACATACATATGTGTGAGGGTGTGTGTGTGTGGGTGTGTGTGTACAAATAGTAGCCGTGGGTTCATCTCTACTTGGTCGTCTTGCCCCCCCCCCCCCAATCCGAAAAATGGATCGACGCCTCTGTCAAATAGCAATAGCATTGTGTAATGAAATGTAATGTGAATCGGCGAATATTGCTCGCGATTCGCAATTCGTGTGCTTTCTTTAGTGGGAAAATCCCTCTTTTCGAGTTCCTACTCTCAGAAACTGAATACTGCATATCTGAGGGGATATTTTACCTATTTCTGCAGGCATTATTCCTGTGTTTAATTGAGAAGTCCAATGAAAAGTGTTTATATCATCTCAGGAAAACCTGGACCGGACGTCTGCACTATAGACTTTCTTTAGTGGGAAAACCCCTCTTTTCGAGTTCCTACTCTCAGAAAACTGAATACTGCAAACCTGAGGGGATATTTTTACCTATTTCTGCAGGCATTATTCCTGTGTTTAATTGAGAAGTCCAATGAAAAGTGTTTATATCATCTCAGGAAAACCTGGACCGGACGTCTGCACTATAGGCTAAGGAGATATTCCTTAAACCTGTTAGTAATGAACAAACACTAGTACTACTTGGGTAACATTACTAATCTTGTTGCTCTGTCTTGAAAGCCTTTGGCAAGCTTTCCGGTTATCAACAACAACCAATGATTGAAAGGTATGCATACAATTTGAATATGTTAGTAAACAGGTCTATTAACTACAAAAATAACTTGGAATCAAGTTTGCGTACACTACTTCAGCTGTGCTTGTTGCTATGTCAGTCAAGCATATGACAAGCATTCAGGGTGTCAAGAACAGCCATTGTTTTTAAAAAATATATATAGAATTTGAATATGCATGTGTGAAATTAGTTTCCATGACTGACAGCTTACCTCAGCACCACGTCATGTCATGTCATCATTGACTAGCAAATGATTAGTAAAAAGACTAATGAAAGATTAATGTAAGACTAACTGATTTCAGTGTAGGACTATTTACGGACCAATTCTTTCTCATGCAATACTAATTATTTCCAGGATTACTCAAATAAGACATAATTTGATTGACTAATTAATATTAGTCAGTTTAAAAACAAATGACTAATTATTTCTTAGTCAAATAAGACATAGTGAATGACTAATCTTTTTAGTCATTTGACCAACTTTCGTTTTCAGTGTAGATTCTCAGCCTTTTGCATGTTTTTGGCGCGTTTTTGTGGTTTTCAAGCCAATTCGCAAATATTAGGGCGACGATATTTCAAAAACAAGCACATGGACCCCACTTTTTAAATGTTTTAATCTCTTCAGTATACTTTCCTCTACAATTCTAGAGAGAAAGACGAATATGACATGGGTTTAGGATATTTGGGACCATAAATTTGAATCATCCGTATTTTGGATTAGATCCTCAGCCTTTTTCATGACTGTTTTTGGCGCGTTTTTGTGGTTTTCAATCCAATTCGCAAATATCAGGGGGACGATAGTTCAAAAACAAGCACATGGACCCCACTTTTTAAATGTTTTAATCTCTTCAGTATATTTTCCTCTACAATTCTAGAGAGAAAGACGAATATGACATGGGTTTTGAATGTTTGGGACCATAGAATTGAATCGGTCGTATTTTGGATTAGATTCTCAGTATTTTGGGCGCGTTTTTGTGGTTTTCAAGCCGATTCGCAGCCATTAGGGCTCCGACAGCTTGAAAACGAGCACATGAACCCCCCTTTTTTAATGTGTTTACCCCTTCAGTAGGCATTCCTCTACAACTTTGCACATTTTCATGAAAATGACATGGATTTTGAATAAAGTGCAGCTTAAACTGTCCTTTTTATTTTTCGTCTAGATTCCAAGCCTCTAAGATTATGTTTTTTGTCCTTTTTGGCATCATTTTCGCCACATGAGGGCGCTGCTAGTTTAAAGAGAAGTATAGATGGCCCAATTTAAAGAGTTTTTCCACCTTTGTCATACATTTCGCTACAAATCTGGAAGATTTGATGAAGTTTAATAGGGTTTTGACAGAGTAAAAGTGATTTATACTCGTTTGTCGAAATCGTGAGGTCTAATAGAGGCCTAAATCTCTTGATTGCGTCATTTTATCTGCCATCCAATTATGGCAACTTCAAAGTCCCGTAGAAAAAAAATAAGCACATGAACCTATATTATTTTTTGCATTTTTGGCCTACATAGGTACCAAAGTAACTCTATGCAAAATTTGGAGAAAATGACATGGATTTGATTTTAACTGTGGAACGTCCTTAAGGAAGGACATACTGAATATGAAACTGAGAAAAATAGCGAGCAGACTAATGGCTGATGTGGGACTATTTTCTAGGCTTATTTCAAATACATTTTCAAAGAAAAAAAAAAATTTCACAAGAAATTCTTGCAAAATATCTCAAGACTTTTAAGACAGTATAATGTCACATGCAACAGAATAGAAATTCTTTGATGCCTTGTACTTACATTATCATCTATGAGCTTTTCCCTGTTTCTGATCACTCCCCATGACGCGATACCGATAGCAACAACATTGCTCCGCCCATTTGCCAGGGTGTGGTCTCTCACAGCATCTCCTACATACTTCATCACACCAGCATGGGTACCGCCAGTAATGATCCAGGCACCTTGAGAAAAGTTAAATCACAAGAAAGTTGTTGGAAATCCAAGATGGTTTCAATTGTTCTAGTTTACATGTATATGTAATAATGATGAATTATAGGAAACAAAAATAAAGTAGTCAGTAAAATCCTGCAAGTAGGGCAGCTGAAGAAAAGAAAACTAGATCCCTGCACTATAAGTGTTCACCAATTTAACCCATAGAGGTACAGTGTCACCTTTAGGAGATGCTTTTGCAGTATCTGTTGGTCCAGAATTTTCAGCAGTACATATCATACATGAGCAGAAAGAGAAAAATACACTGAAAAATTTGAGCCCATTTTCAACACTGTAATATGGTGTGGCGTTCTTGAATTAGAGCAGTTTAACCATAACTAATCATTAAACTCTTTAAATTGGCAATGCAGTGATAATACTTAATCACTATTTCTGTGTTCAAATTGGCAATTTCTGATTTAATTTTACAATTATATTTCATTTTGGTTTATGTTATATCCACAGTCATTTTTTTTCAAGCCATGTAAGCATGGAAAAAAAAAATCATTGCCAATTTGAGGATTAAAGATGATTGATTTAGATCTCAATAAAGCTCTGTACTGCTATGGGTTAAAGGGCAATCAAAGCTCATGCACAGCGTTGGCAACAAAAAGAAAATTGGCATAAAACTGAATAGTCTAACAATGTCTAAATTGCATTAAAAATTGAAAGGATTTTCACTTTGTTTAATACATGTATATTCAACTTGATGAGGAAAGACTACTTTGCACAGGCATCTTAGATTTACTTTTATCTTGCTGCAGCTAAAAAAAAAAGAAGGAAGAAAAAAAAACTGACAAGAAGTTTTTGAGGACCCACCAAAACTGTACATTACCTTTAGATTATCCATTATTCATTGGAGAGTTAAGTGCAAATTCTAAATGAAGGCTTTGAACAAGTCTGCAAACACAGACCCTAATTGACACTTTATTAGAATGCATTGCATACCTCATTGGTCTACTGGCTGTGTCAATATCAGCACACAAGCACTTTTAGTCTCTTATTCAGACCTCTATAAAGTGTTTCTATATTACATGATCCCCACTGACATAATTTGTCTCTTATTCAGACCTCTATAAAGTGTTTCTATAGTACACGATCCCCACTGACATAATTTAGTCTCTTGTTCAGACCTCTATAAAGTGTTTCTATATTGTACGATCCCCACTGACATATTTTAGTCTGCTATTCAGACCTCTATAAAGTGTTTCTATATTACACAATCCCCAATGACATATTAAAATCTCTTATTCAGACCTCTATAAAGTGTTTCTATATTACATGATCCCCACTGACATAATTTAGTCTCTTATTCAGACCTCTATAAAGTGTTTCTATATTACATGATCCCCACTGACATAATTTAGTCTCTTATTCAGACCTCTATAAAGTGTTTCTATATTGCACGATCCCTACTGACATATTTTAGTCTGCTATTCAGACCTCTATAAAGTGTTTCTATATTACACAATACCCATTGGCATATTTAAATCTCTTATTCAGACCTCTATAAAGTGTTTCTATATTACACGATCCCCACTGACATATTTTAGTCTGCTATTCAGACCTCTATAAAGTGTTTCTATATTATACAATACCCATTGGCATATTTAAATCTCTTATTCAGACCTCTATAAAGTGTTTCTATAGTACACGATCCCCACTGACATATTTTAGTCTGCTATTCAGACCTCTATAAAGTGTTTCTATATTACACAATACCCATTGGCATATTTTAATCTCTTATTCAGACCTCTATAAAGTGTTTCTATAGTACACGATCCCCACTGACATATTTTAGTCTGCTATTCAGACCTCTATAAAGTGTTTCTATATTACACGATCCCCACTGACATATTTTAGTCTGCTATTCAGACCTCTATAAAGTGTTTCTATAGTACACGATCCCCACTGACATATTTTAGTCTGCTATTCAGACCTCTATAAAGTGTTTCTATAGTACACGATCCCCACTGACATATTTTAGTCTGCTATTCAGACCTCTATAAAGTGTTTCTATATTACACGATCCCCACTGACATAATTTAGTCTCTTATTCAGACCTCTATAAAGTGTTTCTATATTACACAATATTTAAATCTCTTATTCAGACCTCTATAAAGTGTTTCTATAGTACACAATCCCCACTGACATATTTTAGTCCCATATTTGGTCTCCTATTCAGTCAGTGTTTTGACTGATGAGGGTATGTGCCTGCCAACTACCTTAGCCTTCATCATTGTGATTGTGACCCTAAAAGAGATTTCAAAGGGAACTTATCTCAAAAAAACTTTCTGGTGATTCAATGAACTAAAATATTACATTCTTGCACCAATTTTACAAGCCATATCTCATATTTCTTTAATTTCATAAAATTTCCAGACTTGTGACTATTTCAGACAGTAGCGGCAAACAATGTTGTATGTCATGGATGATATTGAAAACTGAAATAAACTCCATTACATAACTCATGCTGTGTTTACTGGAGAAGACAATCAATTGTACATATAAAAAGAAGAAAAAAGATGATGAATTGTACTAATATCCTGTATCAAATCTAAAAGAGTTACATGTAAGCTGATACGAACATTTTGACTGAAAGGCATACTCCCCCCCCCCCCCTTTCCTGGAAACAAAAAAAAAATCAGAAAGATTTCAAGCATTCATGTGCATACTAAAATCACCCTTTATATGCAGCAAAGGTAGAAATAGTTGGTTTTTTTTTCAATCTAATAATTTCTAGGATCTCCTTGAACCATAAATCTTTCTACTGAATTCCAGAAAAGGTAGCTCCATGGTGATGTTTCCTGACCCGACAAGCTGTGGGCATATTTGATAAAGTAATGACATGCATGATCGACAGCTTAGAATTCAATACACAGACCTGTCTGACATATGACCCTCCACATACATGACATTTTGACCCTAGTGCATTAGTTGGGCAGCCGGAGCACTCCTTGCAATTACCACTACCAAGAAGCAACATATTTGCAAAAGTTTAACCCATTCATGACAGGAATTATTTGAAGCCTTATTTGATCAGCTTTTCTTCTTCAAATTGGCAACACCAGTATTTTTCTTTATTCGTACCTTTTTCAATAGATATAATTGTGTCCGATAGTCAGCAGGAAATATGGTGAAAAGTTAAAAAGTTGCCAATTTTCATGGAAAATCAATTATTTGAACTTTCCATCATGTTGCCAATTTAACAATTTTAGTGCATATTTCCCTCTAAAAACTGATTAGCATTTAACAACAAATAGCTACTGATATGCTGCCAAAATACATGCAGGCTTCTGTTCATGTACTAGCATTTTGAATGGATTTTAGGTCTCTGCATCAACAGTTATTAGGCCAAATCACACAACGTGGATTCTCTGTCACAAATGGGTTTCACAGCGAGGATGAATGGTCAGAGAATCCTCAGCTTGCCAACAGTAAACAACAAAACATGAAACAATAAAAACGATGGGGTACTAACTTGTGCTAGTAGCTGCTTTGATGAGGCCTTTACGAAAGACATCTTTGAGTCTGTGATTGAGGGGAAAGTTTTGGGCTCCCCCAGTCACTGATATGAGCAGCTTAGGTTTGGGTAGGTTCCAGACATCTTGAAAGAGAGAGAGAAGCTTGGATGGGGCTGTGCCGTAATCCACTCTTATGAACTGCCGAGAAAAAAAAGTGTAGTCAATTATAAGAACAATGGCATAGCCCAAAAATTTATAACTAGGAGCTTTGGGAATGGTTTAATTCATGATAGTTTGATTCTCAGACTCTGTCATCTATTTATCACTAAGATAGATAAAACTCTCTCCGTCTAGAACCAGACTAGGCATGGGGGGGGGGGGGGGAGGGGGGCTGCAGTTGAATTTATAGCTGTACACACGTATCCCCCCCCCAAAAAAAAAAAATGTGAAAAGTGTAGCTTTTTAGGATTGCAGCACATACATTAAAGGGTGTCAAATAGGTCAATATAGACCCCCTAAAATAAGGAAAAGGGGTGTTTTGTTAGTTAATGACATATGCTTCAGAGGTACACATAATATTCAAGGGATAATCTTTTTCAAAAGAGCAGAAATGTTTTTGTTTTTTTTAAGGATGTTATTTTGATCAGCAGATAAAATTTTTTTTAGGGTAGTTCCAGAAAAAAGTGTGGTTATGCATGTTTAAAGTGATAATTCTAACCACCCCCCCCCCTTCCAGGTAGGAGACTACAGATTACATGATTACATGATGAATGTATAAGTTACTATAAAAATGCAAAAGAAAATATGAATAATAGTACTAGTAAATGAGAGGGGAGAAAACAACAATTACTGGCAATACTTGATTTACAGGTCACCAAATATAAATAATAAAGCTAATGACATAAAAAGCGGAAAACAAATTATTGGCAGTACCTTCCTAGCCTTTTGTCCAACGGCACCTCCTACAGCCCCTATGAACTCAATCTCTCCATAGGCATTTGTGGCAACGGTATGGGTGTGAGTTTCCACTTTCCATTTAGCACTTGGGTCTGGGTTCTGTAAAAATCTCTCTTCATGTTTCTTCTTCCTCCTCATGCACTGACACTTAGGATCCTCATCCCTCCTATTATCAACCACGAGGAGAAAAGAACAACATTCAAGTAGGTATTTCTGAAAATGACCTGGAGGGGGGGGGGCGTTTCACAAAGACTAAGATTGACTCAAATCGCTCTGAACTATGGCAGGCCATTCATGCCACTGTTTGCTTTCACCATCAGTCTCTCAAGGGATGCGCAAATAATTGTCACAAATTTGATGAATTTACATTTTTTGTTTTCTTCATCAATGAACTATTAAAAAAAAAATGTCACTTCTGCAGATTTGTGACCATGATTTGCAAATCCTTTGAGAGATCCATGGTGAAAGAAAACAATGGCAATATGGTATGAATGGCCAGCCATAATTAAGTGCGATTTTAGTCAATCTTAGTCTTTGTGAAACACCCCCTGGTTCATAACCAGTATGATAACGCTGCTAAATGCATTTTTCCAGTCATTTTCTTCTGGAGCCCCTTCCATATAAAATTTCTTTCCTGATTCTTTTCTTCCATACACTGGTATATATTTCAACTCAGTCTGTCTTGCCCATCCATCTCCTTTTAAATAACTTGTGCTTTCTCTCCCTCCTTCTTCCTATTTCCTTTTCCTTCTTTCTCCTTCTGACTTCACTCCTCCTCCTCCTCCCCTTTCTCTCTCTCTCTCTCTCATTACCACTATTTCCTCTTTCTCTCCATTTATTTCTCTTTTGTCTGCCTTTTATCTACCTTTTATTTATTTATTTATTTTTATTTTCTATTCCCCCTCCCCCCTCCTCTCTTCCATTCCTTTATTTAGTATGTTCATATTCTTTTACAGATCACTAAAAAAAAAAAAATCAGGAACAGCAAAAAAAAAAAAAAAAACAATGAGAAAAATGAGGGAAATCATATAAACAATACTTACTTTTTATCCTTGAGATCAGGGGGTGCAGGTGTGAAGCGGGTACATTCTCGCATAAGAATGTTCTCTCGAATCCATGATGGATTTGTCTGTAAATTTTCAAGAAAATTTATAATTTGAAAATGTGAAAACTTGCAATGAAAAAAAATCAGGCCAATAGTGATTGTACTTCTTCATGTTTCTTCATAAAGTTTTCTTCATAAATATTGAACAATAAAATCTGAATATTTTGCCTGAAAAAAAAAACCAGAAAGCCATATACATGTAGAATGTTTAGGTCTATCTCATGATAATTATTATAGAGAATACCTCTTCAGCGCATACTAACTAGAATAATTCTCTGTGTACTTAACAGAGAATGCAACCCAGGCCTAGGCATCAGTGTGCTCTTTGTGAATGGAGATGACCAAGTAGAGTAAACAGTGAAAGTTTGAGCGAAATCGGACAATCTGTTCAAAAGTTATGAATTTTATAAGTTTCAGTAAATCTCTGTTACGGGGATCCTTGAGTTGGCAACTTTGCCAGCATCTGTGATATCACTGTGGACAACTCTCCATCCATTTTGTGCATAAATCTTCAAAAAAATTGATTTTTATGAAATTTCAAGTCAGGAATTAACATAAATCTGCCCCAAATACTTGCAGAATAAATATAGTCCTGTCATACTCAAACAATAAATCTAACAAATTTCTATTTTTCTTGAAAATGAAGAAAATGTGAAATTCTGTGTATAAAATGAATGGAGATTTGTCCACAATGGCACCACAGATGCTGGTGGAGTTGCCAACTCAAGGATCTCCATAATAAGGATTTATTTTGAACTTTCAAAGGTCATAACTCTTGAACAGATTGTCCGATTTTGCTCAAACTTTCAATGTTTACTCTTCTTCTTGTTCTCCATTCACTGGAAGCACACTGATGTCTGGATTGCATTCTCCTTTAATAACTGGTACATACATATGTACCTATATACTCTTATTTTGCTCAAACTTTCAATGTTTACTCTTCTTCTTGTTCTCCATTCACTGGAAGCACACTGATGTCTGGATTGCATTCTCCTTTAATATCGGGTATTTGGGCACATACATATGTACCTACATGTATATACTCTTTTTTTGATTTATTACATGTACCTTAATGGATATACATTTGTTAACTAAACTATACTCTTATTTTCATTTATTAACTAGAAAATCAATTAACTCAACAATTTCAATAAAGTTATCCAGCTGCACAACATCAAAATATATTTTGTTAAAACAATATTGGATATTGGCAAAGAGGTAAATATATATACACATGAAATATATGGGCTGTATTACATCATATCTCCTACATAAATGAAATAATCAATACACCTATACCTGGTACACTGTATGTAAAATGGAAACTGAAAGGTAATTCATAATAGCAACTCAATCTTCATTACCGTAATTGTCTTTAAAGAAATCAAGGAAGAACTTTCAAACAAACTTTATCCGTTGGGAGTGTTAATGAGTGATCCAAGCAATAAGCAATACATCAATGCAGACCTACGTCAGTACAAAAAATAATTAGCACAATCAGTTTGATGTAAGTTCCATGCTCTGTTCTGGACAATGTTTGTTGTACCAGATTTATGGTTTGCATTAACCCAGCTGCGTTTATATTGATAGTGACACTTCTCTTTGCTGAAATTATTTGAGTTATGTGAGAGACATCAGTTGTCTGGATTATCAACCGTGACATGAACAGGGAGCTAACAGCATGCAGAGGGAGAATCTAGGGGCCTGGGGGCACTTGCCCTCACCCCTGCCAGAGAGGACCCTGGATCTGCCACTGGCATGACAAGCAACATTGCGTGGCCATGGATGAGCCTCTATGGAATGACTAACTGCTTGTACTGGGATTACATGAGGGGAGACAGACAGGGAGAAAAATTACAACATAAACCAGCTCTTTCATTGCGTATTGAATTATGCTGCAAAATCACTCTCACTCCCAAACCTGTTCAGAATACATGTACATGTACATAGAATGCAAAATCATAGAATTATAAGAACAAATTCTGGATGAACCCCCTCCTCTGTTTACTGTTCATAACATATCCATATCTGCTTTAAGTTTACATAAAACTACAGTTTACCTAAAAATACACATAAAATACTTCAAGAATTTAAGTCTGCAGTGGACTTGTTGAGTTCCTTTCTAACTTTCAATTTGTTATAATCACAACAGTTAGAACTTCCCTCAATGCATTTAATAATAGTTTGTATTGATTTAAGGCCTTCATATTTCACACTTTATGCTTAGGATGAAAAGGAATCACCTTTCAAGGTGATATGCAATGAAAAAGTAGCTCTGGTAAAACAGAAAATAGCTCTCCTGGAAAAAATCACGAGAGCGATTTATCTTGTCCATAACGAAACAGAGCTCTCGTGAAAACAAAGTAATTTTTGGCTAGAGGTGGCACTAACATTTGGTGGCATATTCATGTAAGTGATGTTTTTGTGTAGTACATTGTATATAAAGCAAAAATTGGTGAATCAATGGAAAAGACCCCCCCCCCAAAAAAAAAAAAAAACACAACAAACAACAATTTTAATGGCGCTCAAAGCCAGTGCAGAATAAAAATCAAATATGTGCATTAATATACATGTATGTATCATATTTATAATTGTACATAACAGAAATTAATTAGGACACAATAAAAGTGCAATAAATTTAAAAGCACTCCTAGATTCACATTCACTACATACAGTATGTTTTATTTTCATAATTAGCTTAATGCACTGTGATAGTTTGGAGTTAACTTGGATTTAGTTTTGAATTTAATTTGGATTTTATACGTACAGCTTGATTCTCCTCTTCTTCTAACAGATCATAAAGTCTATTTTCCACATTCAATACATCTTGATCACTTCGATCGCTTGTCCTGCGTTCGACCAAGCTGCTTGCCCTCAAAAGGGTTCCACTACGACTTCCATTCGTAGCTGGATGATGAGAAAATGATGATCTTTTCCTTTCACTCATGTTTTAAGACACTTCAATTCAACTAACATGCCAGAAGATGCTATTATTTCCTTGAAAACAGTCTTAGAACATTTTGGCAACTTTGGTGATGCCCTCTCAGCTTCTGTTTATCAAAAGGAAATTAAGGGTGCACCACAAGCAAAGTCAGCTCAAAATAATACAGTCAAGGCAACATAAGATGACTAGACAAGAAAGGTGTCGTGGGTGCGTTTAACAGCAAACTTGGTTTTTGAGGGAGTGTACAGAAATCATGCACTAGTGATATTACTGACATATGACTAGAGGCTTCGATCATGCTAGAAAACAATTAGGGAGCACACATAGGGCTGACTCGCTAACATACGCCTTGCTGAACCCCACAAGACTCTTTCCAAACTTGTGACAGGGTCTGTAACTGATGAATCTCAACTCCAAAGAACATCTTTAACAGGAATTCATCCTCCTCTGATTGATACTTCCTTGATATTGTTCCAGTTCTACCTGAAACTGATGAGTCTCCTTATGTTTGCAGGTCTGAGTCCAACCCACGAACTTTTGAACAGCAGACTGGTAATTGGTCTGACGTAGTGAAAATATATAGCCCTCTCTCTCTCTCTCTCTCTCTCTCTCTCTCACTCTTGCACTAGCTCCACCCCAGCATTACATTCATGCAGGTTTCAACCAGCCCCTACAGTTTAGAATGGAACAGGCCAACACAATTTCCTTGATGGGGAACCACAACAGGAAAAGACTGTTTGGCACCTTAACATAGAACTTCCATTGGTTAGGTCAACTGTGGTACTTTTCATGGGTAGGGCCACATAAACTTAGCACATTTATCAACTGAGGGACTAAAACTTTTGTAAATCATAGGAAGTATATAGGCTTTTGTATCAAAGTATGAGAGTAAAAATATAAAATGTAAAAATATATATTACTCCCATAATTTCATATACTCTCATAATCCACTACATTCTTTAAAATCTAGTCATCTGACAAACATTTTACTTTTGCAGTCAACAACTCAATTCTACCAATTACCATTAAATAAATATTTGACCTTAATAGTATAGACTCACGCTCAACATTTGAAGGCCAGACCACAGATATATTATACAGCATACATGTATATAGATCATATGGTGCATGTAGTTAAGAGTGCTGCAATTTATGAATGTCCAGTTGTGTCTCCAAAATACATGTAAGGCTGGTTCTAGAATGCAAATTTATCTCTTGATTTACTTATTAATTTTTTTCCAATCAATTGAGATATGTAGTACAAGAGAGTTACAGGAAATATCATTTATAAAATAGCAGTCAGGAATATGATTCTCTTCTTCATCTTTCATAAACTCACAACCAAACCATCCAAATACCAGTATATGTAAATGTATTTGGTAGTGAAGCTTGAAGACAACACTGCAATATTTCATACTGCACTGCAGTGTTTCAATGAACAATTGCAGGCAGTGAGATTTACAACTCAAAGAGTTTAAAGTGTCTCAACATTTCTATCAAAAAGTTAAAGCAAACTCATTAAATGGGCATTTTCCATAACGATATGCACTTGTACTTTATCGCAATTACATGTAAGCCACATTTAAAGTCAGAAGAATAAAGTTTCACTTTCATGATCATTCTACATTTCCTTTGGAGTAAAATATTTTCTGCATGACTACACTAATGTCAAACCATGACTTCAATAACAATCCCCTATTTAACAGGATCGTTTATCATGATTGAATTCCTTTCCAAATGCAACACAAAAGAAATTCCAAATCAATGGCAAATTTCTGGATCTGTAATTCCCATCCAAATACAATCTTACAGCAAATCTGATATATTTCAATACTCACATACAAACACCCAAACACTATCTTGTGTTGTTAAAAACAAAGTCTTAAGGGGTGTTCAGATATGAGGCAATATGTCCCCGCAAACAAATCCCGACAACATTTTTAGTGTTCAGATATGGCGCAACATTGTGACGCCACTTATGTTATAATGAACGCGCATTAACGCATCAACTCTCAAATAAAAGAGAACTTTGTCAAAACTTGTGCAAACATACTCATGACAACATATTTTTAGGAATTTGATTGGTGCGCATTTTTTGCAGCCAGGCAACAAAAAAAACGTGTCCTGCCTCAGCCACATTTTTTTGTCACCTCATACCCCATTGACTTGTACACTAACATGTTGCAGGTATTTGTTGCAGGGACGAGGTGCCTTACACGCACATGTATATGAATAACCCTTTAAAGTTTATTACCCAATGACAACTTGAGTTTCACTTGTAGTGGAAATATCAAGAGATTTGGTTAAAAAATTATTCTACATACTCTATATACACTGTACATGTACATGTACTTTTCTTAACACTTCTCTTGTATTCTTCCTAAACTGTTTTATTACCTCATTTCCTTCGGTATGACAATAGTCAATTACATGTATCTAAAAACAACTTCCAGTGCACGTGATAAATGAAGCCTTAACATTTACAACTAAAGAAGGCTACATGTACCCTGTAAAATACAAAATCAAAAGCATGTGCATGTATATCCCAACTTGGTCAGCCAGACAAATATACAGATCTCTGTATTGTTAATTGTTAAATGCTAATCAACTGAAAAATTTGTACAAATACTGTGCAAAGTAAACAATATCAACTTGGATCAAGTCATACATATGACAGTATTGATAACAATAAAGAAATAGTCATACAAGTTTCTTAAAACCCGCACCATCGCCAAACAACTGACCATGGCGCTTACAATTGCTGAATCATATCTACATGTATAAGCAACTTGCATTTTTGCTTTCAAATCTTAACCAGTTTCTTTAAACTTAGTTTACATGTAACTACATTGGGTTCAGAACTTCCAAATGAAACCAAATATGTGAATATGCTCAAATTCAGTTATCAAAAAGGTGTTTTATACATAGTTCAAACTGACAAGAATATCCCCCAATATCACCTTCAAATTGAGTCAAGAAAGGGTGTGGTATTTAGAAAAGGCAATTTCTTTTCCAAATATTTATTTCTCATGATATGGAATTCCTTGCACACTTTACTAAACAGGATATGAGTTTAGACATACTGATGATGTAAATAGCAGGACATCCTTCACTTTACACGTACACACTTAGCATTGCTCAATCTACAGCAGTAGAGGGCAGCATTCTGTTTTCAATACTCACTAACATCAAAGTTTGAATCACTTTCTTTCATCTCATAATTGTATATCACTCTAACTTTGACAACTTACTTTTCAACATCGTGGAGAGGGGATCGTGGGGGGGGGGGGGTGCCGGGAATTGGCCTTGCTTAGACTATCCATCTATCATGGACCCTCAAGCATGCGCTTTCACCTTTCACAAGAAATTTTTGGGAATACACAAAAACAATGTTTACAACATGGGTTTCAACTCGCAACAAATGTTCTTAATTTGGACAAATGCATTACATCTTTCCTATACACATAATACAAGAGGCACCCAGTTCCTACCTGGCTGTGGGTTATACAGAGAATACAAACCCAGAGAACTTGCATTTTATTGAAAGAAAAACATGTCTTTGTCAAATCCAGTGAGCATGTCCCAGGATAAATAAGGAAACGAAAGCAATACATTTCATAAGATTCTACTGATTCAGAAATACATGTACTTACATCTTCTCCCTGTAACATGTTGAGAGAGCTTGCATTGGACCCCCTTCTCTTCTTGTACTTGCGCAGGACGATGGCATGCTCCTTCTTCACCACCTGCGTACCGGCGGCACCGACCCTGTTGGGTTGGATCATGGTTAACGTGCTGACGGCACGAGCTGGAGGAGGTTGTGAGGACATTCTCTCACCTAGAGTGTTTCCTTTGGCTTGAAAGTTAGGCACTCTATGATGGCTAGCTCCTATTGATGGCATTTCATCTTCAGATTCACAGTTGTCATCCTTGAGATGCCCATCTGTCAAAAGATATTAACAACAACAATGTCTTACTTGCATTCAAGATCAGTAATAACGAACATCTTTTCTCCCTCATCTATATTTCAAATGATCATTAAAGGAGAATGAAACCCTCGGGAAAAATCAATTTTAATGAAAAAATAATATAGAGAGAAGTAATCTGAAAATAAAAGTTCCATCAAAAACGGTTATGAAATGAGAAAGTTGTAAAAGTTTGAAAGTCTCAATTTACTTTCTATGGCAATGTCTCAAATTGGCAACGTTGCTTTAAAATGGCGGGTTTAGAAGGACAACTCTGAATATATATATATGTTTTGTACACAAAATTTCATATTTTCTCCATTATCTCTAAAGCAGCAGCTGTCACCTTCTTAGCTCAAGATACATGTACATACATATCAAAGGAAAATGTATTTAACACAACATACATGTAGGCTGAGTTCACAAAGATACAAACAGCATCTTTAGAGATGATAATGGAGAAAATTTTACAAAACATGTTGCGAGTTGTCCTTCGAAGCCTCATATTTTGAAGCAACATTGCCAATTTGAGGATCGTCATAGAAAGTAAATTGAGACTTTTCAAACTTTCATAACCTTCTCATTTCGTACCATTTTTGATGGAACTTTTTACAAACTTCTTCTCTCTATCCTCTCTTTTCATTAAAATTGACTTTTTCCCCAGGGTTTCATTTCCTATAACATTTACTGAGAACATTCATGACAAACACAGAGATATGGATTGCAGAATTTATTACCAAAATCAGTTTAAAGAACAGCTTGGGGAGTGGAGATGATGTTGAGTTTTACATGTTGCATAATACTAACACTCAAGGGTATACATGCAGAGAAACTTGCTAGTTTGTATTTCCATGTACATGTAATTAAAAGCAGAAGTAATTCACTATATTTCAGTGATTACTGAAAATTCAAAAAACTTGTGATAACTGTGGAATACATCAATTCATACATGTATATCATGTTGATCACATACAGTAAGTAAACATTTTAAAAAATGAAACAGTGCCAGGGCTGGAAATTATACATTGCAATATGTGTGTACGTGTACATGAATACCTTCTGGTCTATGCAGCATGCACACAA
>CM057151.1:28561949-28582955 GCA_029962745.1 Echinometra lucunter
TTTTGAGACCAGTCTTGATCTTGATCGAGTCTAGTCACCCCTGTTAAATGTAATGATTGCGACCTTGGTCAGAATCCTTATATTATTAGTAAAAGATTGCTGGACAACCACAATCCGTGGCTCATCGGGAAGGGGGGGGGGGGAGCAGTGAAATAGGCCTATATATAGATTGGTAGACAGGCCCTGTGGCGTAAATCGGCATTATGTGGCGCCAACTTGGGTAAACAATGAAGCTGCACCCCCTCCCCCAGTGCCCAAACGTTTCTACATTCTTTTTTTTTTTCAGTCCATAAAAACGCAGTGTTCTGAGCATTTTACCCATGAAATTTGGCAATTGACCATTGAAATCAAAGTTAAAATAAACAGTTTTCTTTTTTTTAATTGGGAGTAAAAAAAGAAAACCCTTGAGAAATAGTCAAGGCCTGATTTTTAATAGCAAGGCTACAAAAGTTGTATAGGCGGCGATCCTGGGGGGCATCAAGGGGGACATGCCCCCTTGATTTTAAACCCTCAAGAACTATAGTTGCCTAACTGTGGATGGGGATGACCACCGCACCCGAAAAATTATGATTTTTCTTCATTTTTCCCTTTTCTTGTTCTCTTTTGCCCCTTTTGCACCCCTGATCCAAATGCCGCCCTCAATATATGTTGGATTTCTTCTTCTTTGCAAATGCTGTAGGCCTAATAGACCATACTGGGGGAGCAGTAGGCCTATTTAGCAAGAGACAGATTGCAGCCGCAGATCTAGGATTTGATGAGTGGGGGAGGGGGGGGGGGGGCATGGCCATGGAACTTTTTTTCCCAACTTGACTTTTTAAAAAAAGTGACCTCTTGGTGACCTCCCGGTCACCCCCCCCCCCCCCCCCGGCATATATCCTATTATGTCAAGAAAAATGCAAAAAGAAAAAAAAAAAAAATGTTTCTCTTTCGGGGGAGGGGCCGAGGAACTAAAAATGGTCAAAAATGGGCTGAAAAAAAATTGGGGTCTAGGGGGGCCAAGGCCCGCTCACCCCCCCCCCTAAATCCGCACGTGGACAGATGAACATTATTCTTAAAATTCTGAACCCCTTTTTAAAAAGTTGTCAAAGAACTTTTATGGGACGCAAACTTATGATGTTCTGAGAGGAAAATCATGCACAGGAGCTATTAAGAGATTTATCTATTTATTTTTTTAGCACGTACATGTACTTTAAATCCTCAAAAAATAAATTTTTGATCCATTTACCCTGCGAATGTGGGGGGGGGGCAATAATCCTTAAAACTGTTTTCTTCATTTACCTTTTTTTCTCTCTTTTGTGTTTTACAGTTCCTCAAGTGCCGCCTGGGGCACTGCCCCCCCCCCCCCCCCCCATCAAGCCTCTAGCAGAAACAACAGTTTTGGACTCTAGGCCTAGTTGATTTAAATTTGCAGCCAAAATTGTGTCCAACTGCCAACATTCCTTGTGATGTTATTGTTTTAGTATTGACACTTTCTCGGCTCATGTGGAAAGCAAAAGGCCCCTTTCTTAAAAATCTCTGTATGACTCGGCCATGTATCGAACCCGCGCGCTGCTGTTCATGAGGCAGGCGCTCTACTAACAAAAGCAGCATGCCCAATTTTAAATGATATGCCAGGCCATTTTTAAGAACTTGGAAGCATAGTAGGGAGTAACCACCCCCCCCCCCCCCCCCCCCCCCGCACCCCATGTTGACGAGCCTCAAATACTATACTTTATATAATACACAACATACACAATTAACAGCTCAAAAGAATGACTTCCATTATACTATACCATGCATCAACATATTTGTCTGCAACAGAATGCAATTCTACGCAGCAATGCAGACAAAACAGACAAAATACAGGTAAAAGGAAAATTGTCTTTAATCTTTTATTGTAAAATCAAGACAATAATTATACATGTATATAAAGTGAAGGGATGACAAACAAAATCAATTGAAGAACAAGCACAAATATGAAAAGATGGTAACAAAAAAAAATTTAAAAAGGAGGAACTGAGGAAGAGAAGAAAATGGAACAAAAGACAGTCTAAGATACCAGATAAATAGAAAACAAAATAGAAGAAAAAATTACTGACAACTGCTTTAAACTGAAGAAGAACACATAAAAGACATATTCACAAACTAAATCTAATCTATGAGAATTGAGAACAAGATCTTTAAAAAAGGTTAGGCATTCATTAGATTTAGAGTGCAGGGAAAGCAACATATGAACTCCAAATTCTAACCTAGGTTTATCGGTGCTAGACTTCGTTCCTGATGGTAAGACTGTGGTTTTACATTCAGAGGTGGCAACCTTCCAGGATACTGCATGGTGACTACGTGTATCAACCGTGCATCCAAGATCAAGAATGTCTAGACTCTCATCTAAAGTACTTCAGCATGAAAGCTGCCTTGAAGACAAGTTGATACCATTTGCTCAAAATCAAACTCAACCAAACTAACTTTACTAAATCCCCTCTTAGCTAGACCATGTTAGAAACAGGGTTCATGTCATCACGAGTATTAAAGTATGATGACATACATGTAATTCAGATGGTAAAACTAATAACCGTAGTCAATGGGCCAGTGTAATCTATTGTCTATTAACCTATTCATGACAGGAATTATTTAAAGCCTAATTTAATCAGCTTTTATTCTTCAAATTGGCAACACCAACATTTTTATTTTATTGCTACATTTTTCTTATAAAACGTCATGTATCTGAAGTGAATATAAATTGACAGAAATTATGAGAAGTCAAAAAGTTGCCAATTTGCAGGGGAAAATGGTGATTTTAAACTTTCTATCACATTGCCAATTTAAGGATTTTAATGCTTATTTTCCTTTTAAAAAATTCAGCATCAAGCAATGAATATCGATGCAACCAAGATGGGCACAGTTTGTGTAGAATTTTTTGCTCTTTCTGCTCATGTATTTGGTATGATTTTTAGGGCTTTGCATCAAAAGATATTAGGCCAAACCACAAAATGTGGGCCTCTGTCACGAATGGGTTAATACTACTGTACACTTGAAGAAAGTCTAAAATACATGTAGATGTAAATAATTATTCTGCTGGGAATTAACTGGAAACTGGCACCTTGAAACATGATAAATCAAGGACATAACCACCTGAACATGCATGTAGCCAGACTACCCATGTGTAAAGATAAAGGGTGAGTTAGTTCTGCCATTTCTGGTCAATTACAATATGAAAGAAACCATCTCCAAGCAACTGGGAATTTGGAAAAGGCAGATTAGTTGCACATAAAAACTGATGTCCACTCTCTAGTGCAAAGCTTCGGAATCATCAAATTTAGATCTATAAGAAATTTACTCATTATTTCTGAAATGCATATGCACTGCACATGGAAATTATAAGGGACAAAGGTGGCATGAGCCATGAGCAATAAGCCCAAACACTTCCGTCTTTTCTTATCTTATTCTGAATAAGGGCATTTGAAGAGCCATCTTTTCACTTTCAGGAAATCAACTCATAGAAAAAGAATATGATAGCTCACAAAATATAAACCTTTCCCAAAACTCAAGCTTTTCTTAAAGTTTAATCTTCTACTAACACACTACAGTAACAATATCAGTGCCAGTGGTTAATTCTTCTAAGTTTCGGCAGTTTTTTTACACTTGTGCAATGTTCGTTGTTTTTGATAAAACATTAAAAAAAAATTTTTTAGTTCAAGACGGTCAACATCAAAGTAACGTTAGATCTAAAGGTGTTAACAACACCTCACACAAGCTGACAGTTTCAAACACTGCACTGAATCAACCATGTGTGTCCGCTAAGTGAAATTAAGGCAATCATTAATAGAAAAACAATGACGTTGATGTAACTAACGTTAAAGTTTAAAATATTAAGAATAAAGACTCAAGGATAGATCTAACTCTAAATTATACCTCTCAATTGCGAATATCCCGGCGAATATCTTGCTACAGCTGCAGTGGGATCCGGGCGGCTCAAGCTCTGCTTGCAGTTGTTTATCATATAGCCTTGAATTTTAATAATTTGGATCAGGGTGATTAATACTGAACGACTAAGTTAAACAATCATGATTACAACACTAACTGTCTAATCTAGTGTAGCAGCCAGTGGTCTTTTAAGTTCTACGTCATGACCTCCACGCCACCTGTCCAAGACCAAGTCCAGAGACCGACACATGAATTTCGATCTCACATAAGGCTCGCGATCAAAATCGTTTGACCAATGTCCAAGCCAATAGATCAATAATCCACCATATTTAACTTATTCGCTTTAACTGGTTCGTCTGGATTGTTATGTTTAATGTGCAGCAATTACAATACAAAGGGCGCGAGGCGCCGCGAGCATATACGGTATATATACACGCATGGATATGGGTCGATGGACGACTGGCCGTGTAATAATAATCTGCATAATATGGGCATATATGCAGAGCTACTAGCTAGCTAGCTATCGTTGCCATGACGTAATGACGCAACCCAATCAATTAGACTCGTTCATTGCTCGAAAGGGGAAACTTGGCTTCAGCCCCTGGCGGCTAGCAGTCTCGTAATGATCAGTGTTGTTCAAGTATAGAAATACGTGCATGTGTAATTATTATGAGACAGATGAATAAATTCACATATTTCTCCCTTTCGCGTAAAGGCAGCAGCACTATTACAGTCAAACATAATTATTGTAAAAATACTGTATAGATTAGGGATTAGCTAGGCCTGTGCCTATCTAAATCTTATAAATTCAGTTTTACAAACCGGATGTACAGTGATAAAATATAATCTCTTGTCTTTATGATTAAAGGTATTAATTTTTATAAGACTTATTGTTTAATTTCAATGTGCTTTGATACAAGAAAGCATATTTCTTCCAAAGCCAATATTACTTAATCCCATTCTTTACTCTAACCATGAAATTTACTCATCACACAAAGATGAAAGGAATAAAGAATCTAATAAATCGGACAAAGCAGTTAAAAATGGGAAAGATCATGCCTGTAAACCTGTGACAGTTGGATTGACATCATCACGTCGTGGATCACCATTCAAATTACTCTCTGCTACTTGCTAGATCTAGGACAGGTATAGAACTTAGAAGCATATATTCCATTGACGGAAATTTGTGTAACTTCGCTGGCTCGTGAAAAGATCTATCTAGTGATATCATTCCATCAATCTAGTACTATATACAAGCTGCTCTCCTTAGGCTTAGGTGTCCCCACAACCCTTGTAAAAAAAAAAGTACTTTAGTATACCCATGGTCATTTTCAAATCATCATAATCATGGTAATTGGATAGTACTTTGCGTGATTTGATGGTGATTTGGTCAAATTACCATGGGAACCATGGAACTTTTTACAAAGGAACCTTTTACACAGTAAAAAAAAAATATTTTAAAAACTGTTTAAGAAATTTAAGCAACGCTGTTTAAGCCAGTCACTCTAATAACTATTGTTTTAAATATATAACGAATAATGTTGTTTAAACTTTAAACAGTTTGCTGTTTAACATTTTATAGCGAATTTGCAACGATATTGTTTAAAACTGTTTAACAATATCATTGGAAATTCGCTCGATGCTTTTAACAACGTATGTTTACAATATAGGGTATGCCTTTTAAACAATATTGCTCAAAATTTAAGCACCACCATTTTAAACATCGCCAATTTAAACAGCGTTTTTACAGTGTAGAAGCATGAGGGAGTAATGATTATAGAATTATTGCATGTTATCGACAGTGTTATATTTTCAAGCACATACTCAGTGGCGGCACCAAGGGGGGGGGGGGGAGCATGGGGGGCATTTGCCCCCTCCCCCACTCAGAAGCTTTGCCCCCCATTTGCCCCCCCCCCCAGAAATTTTGAGGACTGAGAAGAAAAATTATACAGTAATTTGTAAATAAGTAGATGTTGTCATAAGCATCATTCAAGCTGTGAAGTGCTCTAAAATACCATTTTCCGCTCTTCAAAACTTCGATTGAAAACCAAAAAAGTGGTTATTTTTGGCTCGCTCGCTTGTCATATTTTAAAATTTCTTTTCTAAAATGCAATTAAAAACAAGAAAGTAGCCATTTTTGGCTCGCTCGCTTCGCTCGCTCGTCATATTTCAGAATATTTATTCGAAAATGCGATTAAAAACGAAAAAAGCAGTTATTTCGCTCACTTGCAAAATTGATATCAAAATGTGTGTAAGAGGGAAAAAAAAAATAGTCCAAAAATTCAATTATCCCCCCCCCCCCTCCTCAAAGTGGATTTACGCCGGCGACTAAAACTCCCGCTTCACGCTCGATTTTTCTATACACGCAAAAAAAAATTGACTGCCCCTGCCCCCCAACATTTTCTTTTGCCCTCCATTTGCCCCCCCCCCCCCCCCCCCCCCCACTTTAACAATCCTGGTGCCGCCACTGCACATACTCCACCATGTCCACTGCGACACTCTCAGAAGATGACCCGCCTGGTTTGTCACATTCAAAATTGTTCCGTCTAATCTAGCCGAAATGGGCAAGGCACAAGCGAATGAATTAGGCAATGGAAACGCTTCCCTATAACTAAAGAAATATAGTAACGGATATTTCCCTTAAGTCGAGATAATCATTTCAATATAGGTAAACATAAATGCTATGAAATCCTGCAAAAAGATGGCAAAAGTTATTTTCAACAAAAAGGAGAGAAAAAATGCATGCATGGTGAAGAACTTATGAAGATGAGGATGAAGAGGAAGAAAAAGGAAAAGAAGGAGGAGGAGGAGGAGAAGAATAACAACAACAGTATAACAACATCAGCAGGAAAATAACAACAACAACAAGACTACAAATCACATTTTCAAGGCAGATTTTCACCGTCTGATCTCTTCAATTTTGAAATCTCTTTTCAGACCTACATAATTTTTTTTTTGTTTTTTAAAAGAAAGAAAAAAAAAAAACTGTAAATGCCACATGCAGTGCACTTTTCCGACTAATAGTGGCGGATATACCGTTGGATATAAAAGGATGTCACCGATACAATATTTTAAAGAGATGTCTAACTTCAGCGAGTTCAGACTCCCTCTTGATTTTCCCCCCGCAAACCTTTCAAAAAAAAAATGATTTGTTGCTGTGTTACATAGCGGGTATTTTTTTTCATAAAAACGAAAAGAAAAAGACGGTGCACTTTTTTCTCACATTACATGCTAGTCATTTTACTGGAGGAGTTTCAGAGCATGCACTTAATGATTAATGCGTGAAAAGTATAAAATAGAGTGCATTGTCATGTCAAAATCATAATTTATGACCAACTATACACTGCATGAGGGTGAGCTTGTTCCGATGATTTGCAGAACATAATGGTTTTGAGTTTACAGCCAAGAAGATTTGACAAGGTTTGCCAAATAATGCAATAAAAGTGCTTTATGATCTATAAAATGTCTTAACAAAATTAATGCTCTGTAGTATAATTATTATTGCGTTCAAAACTTGCGGGAGAACTTGTTGATCTGTACAACATAATAGGAAAGCATTGTAACAATCTTAATTTGGTGGCCTATACATGGCTTCCACCCAGGCCGTCAAGTGTTAATAATTATGTTAGCTTACCCATCATCAGTGATATTTCCATAATTGCAAATCAAAGGATACTAAACCCAGCAACTGCTATATACTCCATGAGTCGTCAACGCCATGAGGATCGAGGATACCATACCGTCATGGCATAACGGAATAACTTCTTGGTCTATAGTTCCCTGCCCAATATTTGTCTTCTTTTGTTATACGCGGCTATACGGTGGCTGCTAGATATAGTTACCAAGCCTTTAAGTAAGTCAATGAAGAGGAGACATCAAAAATCAATATAAGAATAGCAGTGATTGTGCAAATATGTAGAGAGAGACAGGTACAGAGAAAATTAAGAAAGACATGAAAGTGGATAACGGCGATTGGGCGGGAGGCAGGGGGCTGAGAGGTGAGAAGGTGGATGGCGTAGGCTACGTGTATATATAAAAATTTGTATAATTCGGCCTACTGGGTGCCATGCCAATTTCTCAATCCAGTAACAAGCACAAAAGCAAAGATAAGAAGATTCTTGGAATGTACAAGAAAGATCTGGAAAGAGAAAAAAAAAGCGATGCGAGCGTGTTCAATTCAAACATGACTTGTAGCAAAATTATTGTCAGCCTATAAGAAAGCTTTGGCATATCTCATTACTCACAGAATTCGGTTTCAAGACAACACAAACTCGATTTTGTTCATAAAAGCTAGGATGCCCCCCCCCCCCCCCCACTTTTCAAAGCACCCAAAGTGCCCCCTCTACTTAAAAATCATGTGCGAAAGTCGCATTTTAAATGAATGAAATACTATGGGAACGGGCAGTTTGTATTTAAGGAAAATTCAGTTTATTAATTCTTAATATTCAAAATAAGGTAATTAATTAATATAATCACCTTGAACGATGCCGTCAGTCAAACTTCAGCACACTTATTGATATTGAAAGACACCTGAGGCATTTTTCATAGCAAATAATTTTATAATAACTACCAAATCAAAATGCCTCCTTTTGAGACTTTTCCATTCAGTTAAATTAGATGCACCATACAAAAAGAATAAGAAACATCTGCGCTTTCAATTAACAATGAAAAAAAGGAAACGAACTTTTTAGTATATTCATTTTCAATTCGTACTGTAATTGTGATTACAGTCGAGCCTGAAGTGAACATCAACATATTCTTTAATTCGTGAAACACCCCCTTTTCAATTTGTTACAGTTTTTCGTCATACAATAGAACATACATGTGACTGAGCAAAGCCGAAGTAATCCTTCTCCACGGTTCACTGTATGATATCGGACAAAATAGCATACTAAATAGGCAACGTACAAGTTATGCACACTTCCTCTATAGAAGCAGTGGCGTAGCTAGGATCACCGTGTGTTGTTTTGTTTATGTTTTTTTTTTGTGGGTTTTTTTTTTTTGGGGGGGGGGGTGAGCACCGTACCAAGCCTGCTCATTACATGTGACATAAATAATTATATCTTTATATTTTGCTTTTACATGATTGTATTTACATGTATGTTGCCTATATATTTTGTCCGATATCATACAGTGATCCTCTTTTTTGTTTTGCTTATATATTTAATTCTATATATAATTTCATTTATCTAGTTTTAAAAAAAGGAATAGGCCTATAATGATCTTGTTAATTAACAGCTACACATACTGTCATTTTGTTTTGTTCTTTGTTTTTCCTTTTTGTTTACATACTTAATGTTATCTATACTTTATGTTTATAAAAATGTTGATTTATATATGTGCATATGTTTATAGTATGAAAAAAGAACATTATATTAATTCATATCGGATGAAGTTTAATAAGAAACAATACATCCTTTTCCAAACCCTTTTCATAGTAAGACCGTGAGGGACAGTGATAATTATGTAGAAATTTTCAAGTTTAGCCTTTTTCCCCCCAGTTTTCTTTTACCCCTTTCTTTACCTTTCACTTTATGTTTAGTTTGTTATCTCTACAAAATATATAAAAACAATTTTTAAAAAGTCCTGTAATATCCTATCCTATCTCCACTATACCACCACCCCCTGTAATTGAGGGAGTTTTGAAGGACGGTGATAATCAAAATAGTAGAGGGAGAAAAAAAAAATACGTTGAGTGCAGAAAAAATAATAAACCTATTCCCCATTTACTTTCCTAGGTCCATACTTTCTCATTTTTCTTTTATCATGCCAGAACTTTGTTATGCGTGCAAAATTACTGTGTGAGTGTTTTTTTTTTTTCTGTGTGCAATGGTTTGTTTGTAAACAGTCACGCTACTTCGTTCTGACACATGGCCGTATGTACATAGGGGGCAGGGGGTAGTTCCCCCCCCCCCACCCCGAAATTTTCAACCCCCTCCCTTTTTAAATATTTTTTAAATTGAAAATTTCCAAAACTTCCACCCAAAGTGTTCACCACATCGTTCAATTTGAATTCTAAAAGGCAAATTCTCCCGCTCGGTCGCTTTGCTCCCTCGCTTGCGTGTTCCCTCAAATATTGAACATATTCTTGCCCTCCCCCCATGAAAAAAATCCTGCGTACCGCCTTGTTTTGACAAACTAGCTGACAAGTGAGAAGGGGATGAAATCGACCCTACTTACTGGAGGGGTTTTTTTTTTTTGGGGGGGGGGGAGGGCTGAAAACTAATCTGTCCATTACTAGCCCGGATTACTAGGATGTTCTCTATTTAAGTTTTGTTTTGAGTTTTTTTTTTTTTGGTTCTTTTGGGGGCGGGGGGGTGTTTTTGTTTTTTTTTGTGGGGTTTGTGCTTTTTACACGATTCGAACATAGAAAACAAAACATGACATGTATATAGAAAAATTGAGCATGTAATTACTCCCATTAAGCCTGGAAATTGCGTTGTCTCTATTTTATCTCATTATCAAATTCGAATCTTTCGAATCTCCTTGTTGTTTCACCGTATATTTAGTATACAGGTACACATGCCTTCTATCTTCTGATGCCGCGCGCGCCCTCTATTGCTGAAGTTTACTTTTCCATCAACCTCTTTCCTTCCAAAATGTCGAAGCGAGGTATGCTATGAGAACTGTACTACTTAATAAATCTTTGTAAATCATAATAATCATGAGAATTTGTAACTTAAGTTGTAATATATGAGAATCATGTATACATCCTTACTCTTATGATTTAATCCATTTTTTCATCAGTATGTATCTATCACCGGATTTTTTGCCACGAAAACGTCTCCGGAAAACCCTCTGTACACGTAATGTAATGTAGACCTAGTTGGCACTAAGTATCCCGAGGCCGAGACTAATTTTTTTCTTGACTTGTCAATGAAATAGGCCTACTTATTTAGAGTTGTCGATGTCAGATTGACACTATGATAAAAATATATGAAAAATGCAGTCAAATTAGTCACATATGGGCATGTAATGGGATGGAAGAGAGTCTATAAATTCATGAAGGTGCATGACGGCCGATTCTGTACGGTCGATGTCTGGTGATCTGGCCGACTGCTTCCCCGAGGAATGCCCTCGATGACCGCTTCCCAGTGGGGACAGCGAGTCGCCATCATTCGCATTTGCACGCCTTGTGCATGTGACATCGAGCCCGTAACACAGAGGTTTGCGATTAGGTCCTAATTGAAAATTATAAACAACTATTCTGATTGGTCCAGGGTCACCCTTTTGAACGAGATGTGCATGAAACAATGGTGTACTCTTGATTGGCCGTTACAACTTTGCAATTGATTGCTAATCTTTGTGTTACGGGCCTCTATCTAATTCTAAGTAACTTCTTAGGCCCTGGCTGGGTCTGTGGAGTCGCATGGCAGCTACCACAATATGTTTGCAGACTTAATTTGATCAAGGCCAACTGGCCAAGGGCATGATTGAAAAGTTAAACAAAGATGGTAAATTTCATGGAAATTTTAATTTTAAGTTTTTTTAGTAGAGTAAATTAATTTTAAGTTAAGGCCATGCCATTTTTATTAATGCAAAAATGTGACAAACAGGATGGTGGGGAGGGGGGGGGGGGGGGTCGTGTGTCCGGACGCTTAACAAAAATGAAGCCTTTTCTTTTGTCTTTGGATTCAACAAAAACTGTTCGTTAATTAGCACTAGGCCTAATCATCAATATTTGTTTCTAATATTTTCTTACACAAGTGTTAGAAAATTTAAGAAATATTGCTTGTAAACTTCTTTAATAACAGCCTTTTTAAATTGACTGTCCGGATATATAACCTGTCTGGACACACAACATCTGGGTATACCATCTGGGTATACCATAATGTGTCCGGACGCTTAACAAAAATGAAGCCTTTTCTTTTGTCTTTGGATTCAACAAAAACTGTTCGTTAATTAGCACTAGGCCTAATCATCAATATTTGTTTCTAATATTTTCTTACACAAGTGTTAGAAAATTTAAGAAATATTGCTTGTAAACTTCTTTAATAACAGCCTTTTTAAATTGACTGTCCGGATATATAACCTGTCTGGACACACAACATCTGGGTATACCATAATCAGGGAAAAGGCTAGAAGTTGGAAAATGCATTGATGGATTTGAATTATGATCTTTCCTCATTTCATCCTTTGTAGGACGTGGAGGTTCGTCTGGATCCAAATTCCGTATCTCACTGGGTCTGCCAGTGGGGGCAGTTGTCAACTGTGCAGACAATACAGGTGAATGCTTTAAGTTAATTTCTTATTTGAATATGAGCATTGTTTATTTTAAAATGGCCTTTTCAGCAGCTATTTAAGTAAAGAAATATAAATAATGATCAGCAACTATCACTGAAATAGACGTAGACCGTACCAGTATAATAACTCCATCAGTGGAGGCATTTAGTCAAAGACTGATGGAATGCAGTGGCTAGTAGTACCAAAACCAAAACCAAGGAGGCAGAGTGAATGGAAGAAGAACTATAAAAGAAGGAAGAAACCCCCATTCTTTAATGTCAAGGTCAACAGGATCTGTTTCCATGTTCAAATTCTAAAATTACATTGATGTTTGTCTTCACTGTGTTAGTATTGAATCAAGCTAGATTATGAAGCATGATTTCTAACTCCCTTCATTGTTTTGAATGTTAAAAGAGTTTTTACTTCATTGGGTAAGAATATGTGAAATGCTGTAGTAAACATCTGATGTAACATTATCTTCGTCTTGATTTTGCTGTAACATTACAGATGATTTTTATTTCAACAATAGGTGGTAAGAACCTGTACGTCATTGCTGTGAGTGGAATCAAGGGTAGGCTGAACAGACTGCCTACTGCTGGTCTCGGTGACATGTTTGTTGCTACTGTCAAGAAAGGCAAGCCAGAACTCCGGAAAAAGGGTATGTTGAATTAGCTGGGAATAAAGCATATTTTGAAATTGGAGAGAATACATAGTTTAATGTCCTTCAGGGTATACTGTAGTTTGTTTTAGGTAGGTGTTTTATGATTTTTATGCCTCCTCCCCGAAGGGTGCTGCAGGCGTCATTGGTTGTTGATTTAGTTTGTGTTGGAATGAGGAGTTCTATTTGTTTTCCTTTTGTTTTCCTTCTTCTTTTTTTTCTTATCATTTTAGTTATGAGAAGACAATGGGAGGGAAAGAAGGGGGGGGGGGGGTCATTCTGAGGGTTTGAAAAATCAAAGCTCTTTATCTAAAAATTGATGTTCTCTGAAACTATTAACTGTTGAACATTGCAAGAATTCAGTGTTGTGATTTATGTACAACATGACTGAAAGTTTTGCTAATTTGTATGCTCGGGTTTTGGAGGTTCAGAGTTGGGGGGTCCTTTACCATTGGACCCCTGTTTATTTGAAACTTATCTTTCCATTTTTTTCTCTTTCTCTTTTTAAAAAAACATATCCAGTCATGCCTGCAGTGATCATTCGGCAGCGGAAGCCCATCAGAAGAAGAGAAGGCATAGTACTCTACTTCGAGGACAATGCGGGGGTCATAGTGAACAACAAAGGAGAAATGAAAGGTAGGAGGACTGCAATAATGGCTATTCACAACAATCAATAGATACTCCTCTCTTCCCCATCCTCAAAATTAAATTGAATGGATCATAAAGTAAAATTGAAACAATCATTTGAATTGATAATTGGGCATGTTCACTTTTAATACTTTGGCTATCAAAGTAATGTTGTGATCATGTTACGATCTTTTTATTTGAATTACTAAATTTTCTACATAAGTTGTAAGATGGTGTTTATTTGATGAAGATTTTAGGAAGCAGTTACAAGTTTTTATCAAAAGAAATGTTGAACTTTGAAAATATAAATAGATAAAAGTTGAGCTCATTGTACTGCTATGTGAGTAATATAATTATATTAGTTGCAGGGAATTACTCTGTAACATGATGAAAGTTTGCCAATGTTTATGCTTGATAGGGAGAATTACAAAATGAAATAGTGTTGTAATTGTTTGGCATTTTCTATTTTTTGGAGGTTATTCCTTCCTCCCCCTTCTGTAATATTGGAAGCTGAATAAGTTTTTTGTGTGTGATTTTGGACATGCAAAAACCCCAGCATTAAAAGCTTTAATGATAAATAATTTTGAAAATAGCTTAATTATCAAATATCAAACACCAGTGATACTTTCACATTTGTATTTGTAAAGAATACCAAGATTGCCATCCTGTATGTTTCAAACCAAAAAAGCAAATTAAAGAAGCACCAACTATAAACTTGTTTTCAGATAGCTTGTCTGAGATTAATTGGTGGGATTCAATTTTGTTATTTAAAAAAAAAAAATCTTCAGCCACTGGCATTCCTGTCATCCTTTAAGTATCAGAGATATTAGAGCATTTCAACTGTTAGCCTTTTCTTTTTTCTTTGCTGGGTCTTCATTGTCTAGGTTCAGCAATCACGGGTCCAGTTGCCAAAGAGTGTGCGGACATGTGGCCCCGTATTGCCAGCAATGCAGGTAGCATAGCATGAGATACACAGTTGTCTTCTACACACCCAACTCTCTCAGCCTTATCAAGAACCCACATCACTGCAATCAAAACTCATCCCAAAGTAGAACTATGGAGTCCTCTCTTCTGACTAAAATCGCTAAGTGTACAAAGTAATAAATTAAAACCTTCAAAAAAATTAAAAAGTAAAAGAACTTCAGTATTTCTTATTTGATGTGGGATCTATGTGTTGTGTATTGAAATTGAATACATGAAAGGAAGAACCCATTCCCATGAAGAAGAAAAAATATTGAAGAAAAACTATATTCTGGGCTAAGTAAAAAAAAAAAAAAAAAATTTGATACATCAATATGCATTTATTTAATACAAGAAGAAAAACTGAAACTTAAATATATTTTAGATATTTTTTTCTTTTTGGTTTATAATTTTAAAAATGGTCGCAATGGACTTACCCTTTCTTCCTGTGATGTATTCATCTTGACATGATTATTAGAATAGATCTGTTCACTGATTTTATGCACATGTTTGCTGAACAAAAGTTTCTCCAAACAACTTAAAAGCTTCTCAGAGGCATGTCCGACATTGCAAAATCTAAGTGAGCAAACCAGATTCTATGTATCCCTATACTATTATGCATAACAGCTGTTAGCTATGGGTTTCAGAGATTAGTGAACAGGTCTGTTCAGTAGCTTAGCAAAACAGAGTGGTGCGATAAGACGCTTCCGGGGCCCGTTGCGTAAAACTTAACAACGATGGTAACTTTGCCATCAATAGTAACTTTCATGGAAACCTTGAATTTGATTGGCTGTTGAGGTAGTTTCCATTGATGGATGGCAGAGTTACCATTAATGGTAAGTTTTATGCAACGGGGCACTGGAACACAAACAATACAGATGACTTGCATTTTCTGTTCTTTACACGTCCATTTTCAAACCATGCCAACCAGCTAAGCTTGTTTCTGAAGTTTGCTAGAAAAAGGTAATAATTTAGTTTGTGAAAGATTCTTGGAATGAGAGGAAAACAAGGTGAGAAATGATGTGTGATGATAGTGAAATATGTGTTGCAACTTGTAGTGAAAGTTTTTCTAATGTGGTGAGATGTGACTGGAAAAAGAAAAAAAAATGGAAAGGTTTATGGAAAATTCTCTTGTTGCAGTCTTCCAGCTCAATTGACAGGGAATACAATTTATGAAATAATAGATGCAAATTGACAGCAAAACAATAGTCTTGATTAATGGTGTAAGTTAGAGCAAAAGTCGAATCGGATGATTGAATCGGCAGATTAGCTCAAATATCGAAAATTGGATTGAAAATCCTATGAAAATTTGGCTGGAAAAAATGTCTTAAATTTGACAAATTAAAACCCTCAAATCCTAAAAACTTACACATCTTCGATTGTCATCTGATTTGAAGGTTTTATAGTGCACATTTGTCGATGTTTAATGATTATACCATGCTTCTCAAAGTCTGAAATGATTGTAAAATCAGTTGATAGATATGCAGCAGCCATTTTGACAGGCTCGTCCAACATTATAAGTATAGGGAAAAAAAAGAGGCTTTTTAAAACTTTTTTTTTTCTAACTGTAAACTACAATATATTCAGTTTATTTCAAAAATATATTTAATGGCAAAATTTTGTAAAAGAACATTTTTGAAAGCCATGTATTATTCTTGATGTTTTAATGTTAGACCAGTCAAAATGGCCGCTCCTAAATGGCTGCTTGCATCCGACATACTTTTTTTTATCTCACTTCATAGACAATATTTTCACTTTTGGAGGCAAGATGAGTCCATCAAACATCATCAAACATCAACAAACAGTGTATGATAACCTCAAATGCAAAAATAATCCAAGGTATGGATGTTTTCAATGTCAGTGATCAACAATGGATGAATTCAAGCCCTTTTTTGCAGGTATCTATTTTTTGTTTTCAAAATCCATTCCATCTTTCGATTTTTTTCTAAAAATTGGCGATCGGCTTTTTCTCCCGATTTAACAAAAATCGGATCAAATCGGTTACACGCTTAGTCTTGATATTATGACAAAATAGAAAAAAGTGTTTGTACATGTACAACAACTCGATAAAATGAATGAATGATGAATCTAGAGAAAAGGAAGAAGGGAGAGTGAGAGAGAGAGGAAGAAGAAGCAAGAACCAGCGAAAGAGTTGTATGAGATGAAGAAAGAATGGGAGGGAAAGGAAGAGAAGTAGAGAAAGGGAAAGTGAAAAAACATTTGTATGTACATGTATCAAGCCTTATACAGTGGAAACTCAGTATAACGAGGTCCTTGGGGACCATCAAAATTACCTTGCTATAGCAGGAATCTCATATCAGGGTTAAAAAACAGTAAAATATAAAGAGCTGGGACTGGAATATTACCTTGTTATATCAGGAATGTTGTTATATCAGATCTCTTTATACGGAGTTTCCACTGTACCAAAGTATTTGAAAATAAGTCGAGATGTTGACCCCACATTGGTTGTGTCAGTCCTATTAAAATTTGCATTCTGTAGCTCAAGTTTGCAAACACAAAATAGAAAGAATTTCCGTCCATGCATATTCTGCGCTTGGAAGTTAAATGATAATCGTCATTATATGCAATGGACCCTAGTGACAGAGATGGAAGATTTTTCATTTTCGAATAGTCAAACATTGTACAGTCAACTCTGCCTAAGTCTAATCTCTTGGGACTGAAGAAAAAGCTTCGACTTAGAGAAAATTTGACTTATGAGGGGTCAAAAACAAAAGAAAATAAAGGAATGGGACTCCGTATAGACCTTCGACTTAAGCGATTATTCGACTTATGGGACTTCGACTTAGGCAGAGTTGACTGTATTTTAGAGGGTAACAATTTACAACATAAAATCTAACACTAATAACTATACATACATTAGCCTCTAAAGAAAAGGCAACAGTTATAATATCTTCTTTGTCACCAGTAGATCCTTATTATTTTTTTAAAATCTTGGACCATTTATCTTTTTCTCTTCCGGTTCCCCCCCCCCCCCCTTCTTGGGGGGGGGGGCTGCTCACACTTGGATGGACTTCCCATTTGACTTGCAAACATGACATAGTGATCAATGGGAATTAAAACATGTACATGTATTGATACAGGCAATAAGCTTGTACTCTTCCAAGATTTCAGCCCTACATAGTGCCCTTAAAAAATCAGACATTGAATAAAAGCTCCAACAATACTATCAACTAACATCTAAATCAGTAATAAACACCCTGAAAATGCCTGACAAGACGAAAAACCTGTTTCACACCAAAACATTATAAAAAAAAAATCAAATACAGTGTATAAGTTATGTTTTCAAATAAAATAGCATCTCTGCAATTTATTACACATTTCTATAATACAACTTTTATGTACACATTATTGCTAGTGAATATCAACATCACTAAGCCCGTCTTACAAAGAGTTGCGATTAATTCAAATCAATTGCAACTTTGAGACTGATCTCAACTGTGTGCTTAAGAGATAGGAGTGGAGATCAGTCTCAAAGTTGCGATCGATTTGAACAATCGCAGTTCTTTGTAAGACGGAGCCCTGCTGGTCACTCTTCTCCACTTTTTCAACCTGTTGCCCACTCGAAACGGGTGGTCCCTGTATCAAGCCTATGGGAGTGTCAGAACTCAGCAGTCAACAGGTTAACCAACTCATGGATGCAATGACAATCCTTCCCACGTGTGACTGATCGCAATACCAGTACATATTGGTATGTCCAAGCCTATATTGATTTCCCTTTCTAGTATCTTTTACTGGAACATGTACAACCGCATGTACAAGAGTTTTCTAATTTAGTTAAAACTTTGTTTCATCCTTATTTTCCTCCTCATTTTAAATCAGGGCTGGGCACTCTTGGACTATGGGGATCAATATCAGCATCAGCATCAGCATCACTTCTCAAAGTGGGTCAAGTCTGGACTTGGTCCTGACCAGAAGTGGTTTCCTTGTCATATGAATGCTCTCCACACAACTCAATTTGCGATATGCTGTTCATAGGTTCACTTTTATTTTACGACCAGGTGGTGAGGAAAGAACAATGTGGAATTTCTAGGCATGCCATGTGTGCAACAATGGAAACAAATGCCCATGGCAGATATTGGATGTTCTAGAGCTCTACTGTAAATATGAAAGGTAGCGTGATTTTAAGTGCAGATTGCGTCTGTAGCTGATGGTGCGAACCAATACCCTTTTGGCAGTGAATATGAAAGTGGTATCATTCTGAAATTTGTTACCATGAATGTTTGCTGGACACTTAACAGTTCTTTTGTGAAATATCTCTCTTATTCTAAAGCAGTGGAAGAAGAATTTCTGATTTAATGACAAATGAATTGATGAATTCAAATATCAGACACAATGCAAAATAAACTTTATGTTGATTCAGGCTCACAATTCTGTAATACAAAACCATAACATTGGGAAAGTAACATCTATGAGGCATACCTTGGACTTGCCCCAAGATATATCAAGAAAATTGCAGAATTTCAAGTGAAATGCACTTACATCTATTCCAGGGCTGAACGCTAAACTGCTTGAGTAATTAATGTATACATGAACCCACAAATACATGTACATGCATTAACTCATAAAATAAAAAAAAGAGACCCATGTATACAGACTCGAAGGCCGGAATTCACAAAACACTTTTAAAGCATACATGTACTCATAATCCGATCCAGTTATCTACTTCCTTTCAGCGCATGCATGGGCAATGTATCTATGTCTCTTTACACTTATTTCACTACGTTTATGGAGGCATAAACCTTACCCATGATTAAAACCTCGGACCTACAAGTTCAATCAAGAACTCCTGTGGGAAAGAGGTGCTGTTGATCCCTCATTAAGGGCTCCACACAAACTTTGTTCTTGGACATTTTGGAATAATTGAATTTGCCTGTATTCTGGCATCCATGGACACCAGGATTAAACATTTTGGGTCTTGTGCAATGAAATACTGTTAATATCAAATCTTGTGAGTCATAGCATGAAATTCCTGTAATGTTGATAAGGCATCTGAGGTAACAATAAGAATGTAACCGATGATGTGACTTTTGTCAATACATATATTCGATGGCAGCAATGTCACAATGCTCTATGATTTCATCATCATGATCACACTAAACATATTCATGCTACAGTCTCATGAGCGATGCCCATTTTCATCATTTGATCTTTTTAGCCTCTTCCTTAGCTTTGTCCATTTCTTCCTTCAGCTCTCTGGCAAATGTCTTTCCAAAGGATGACAAGTCTCCTTGTGGTTCATGGGGTTCCTCTGCCATCTTCTTCAGTGTTTCTGATTCAGATGCCTTCTCTAATGCTTCATGACCTACATGTACAAGGGTGAAATAAATTTTTAAAAATGTAATGATAAAAAAGGCTACAAATCAACTTCTACTTACATGTAAGAGATATTCAACACATAAAAAAGAAAATTTCGAAGGGGCTTATTAGAATAATGGGTTTTGTTCTTCCCTACTTGTGTCAAAAAGAAATTTAGTGCACAAAAAGAAGAATTTTAAGAGTGCTTAATAGAATGAGTTTTCTTCTAAAATTTAATTGTGGAAGCATCACTGAAAATACATATCTATGATAAAACTTCTTCCTTGTAAAGGAAATTTAACTTACAAAAAGGAGAATCTTGAAAGGGCTTATTAGAATAATGGGTTTTCTTTTAAAAACAAACCTTGATTATACATGAACGTGTATTACATCACACTACATCACATGAACAGCTTCTCTTCATAATTGTCAGTCGTGCTTAATTGCCTATTCAACAAACCATTGCCGTACTACTACAATGTAGTAGAAAGAGAACCCTAATGCAAGTAGTTTGTAATGTAGGCCAACCAAAATAAAACACGTTTTAATAACCCACTGAACAATAAGCCCAAAATAACTCCCGCTAGGGTCTATTGGCAAATGTGTGTTTCACTGAAATCAAATAAGGCTCAACAGGTTAACCAAAATACATTTTTTCTGTTTGCTGTTTTTCATTTCAGTCAGAATGCCCCAATTTCTGAAAATCATTTTTTTTTTTAAACAGAAACTATGAAAACTCCATTAATTATACCTACCAAATTCATTAGCTTTGTTTATTCCATATGCTGTCATCTGTGCCAATCTCCTCATGAATCTAGACTCTGCCAGCTTTTTCACAAAAACAATAGTAAAAATTAGGGAGAGGAATAGACTATTAAAGTTGTTACCTAACACAATCCACAGTAGCATTAGTGTGCCTAACACAAGAGCACAACACACAGTAGCATTGGCGTACACAGGTCGTCATATGGGGGGGGGGGGGGGGGCGGGGGGATGATTCCCCCATTGATACTTCATCCAATATGTATGGATTTAAATCAATAAAATTTAAGACTTGAAACTTATACACGTAAATATATCCACTTACCCTCCCCCCTTGCTATCTACATCCCTGCACAGTAGACATCAAGTTAAATATTTGTTAGTATGAGTGGATGTTTTGTCATTCACTAGAACTATAACTGAAAATTGCATGATCTAAAAGAGGGGTGATGTAGAGGTTTGATCCTACTCAAAATACTGACATAACTAATTGACAATGAACAATGTACACACATGACCTATATTTCATCCTTTACATACTTCTTTAAATATTTATT
>CM057151.1:28583455-29024455 GCA_029962745.1 Echinometra lucunter
CGCTTCCATGCAGGTCCCACTTGTTTTTCTTTTTCTTTCCTTATTTTTCTTTAGTTTCCTTTTCTTCTTTCCTCTCCTCTCTCTTCCCTCTTCCCTTTTTTTTGTCTTTCAGCAATGAAAATTGGGGGGAGGGGGGGGGGGGGGGGGTGGCGGAAGGATATTTCCGCCCCCACATTTTTTAATCGGTTAATCGGGGGGGGGGGGGTTAAGTCCCTACTTTCCCAGTCCCCCGGTTCTAGCATACATAATTGTTATGTCTTCACATATTGAAGTACTGTTCAGTCCACTGGCGTAACTAAGGGGGGGGCACAAGGGGGTCATGGCCCCCCTGTTGATCGGCGAGCAAAAAAAAAAAAATAAATAAATAAATTAAATAAAAAAACTTTCATCGGCTCTACTTCACATAACTTACCCTATATACCCCTACCCTGCAAAAAGAAAGTAAAACGTAAATATGCCACTTCTCATGTAAGTTACCCCTAATAGCCTACTGAATTTTAGTGTGCAGAAAATGCCATTTTCATGCAGGAATTTTCAAAAATCTCCCTACTGTGGGAGGGGGATACCCCCCTCCCACACCTCCCCCTGCTCGGTCGCTTTGTTCCTTCGCCTTGCTCCCCCCCCCCCCTCCTCCCAATATGCCACTTCTCATATAAGCTACCCCTAATTCTGTATTTTAGTGTGGAGAAAATGCCATTTTCATGCACGAATTTTCAAAAATCTCCCTACTGTAGGAGGGGGATAACCCCCCGTACACACCTCCCCGCGCTCGGTCGCTTCGCTCCCTCGCCCTGGCTCCCCTGTTGAAAATTCCTGGCTACGCCACTGGTTAGTCATTAAAATGATGACAATTTTACGTGAACTACATAGCGTACAACCATGCATAGACTCATCATACAATATCCATAATACATAAAATGGTCATTGTGACATCATAAAACGTCTGTATAACACTCCTCCCCCTTTGCCCCCCCCCCTTAGATTTTGAGTAGGCTGACAAGTGGGTATTCATCCGAGGAATTATCTCATGACATCAAATGATATTTGGATTTAGTCTAAATCTTGCTTGATGAAAACTGAGAAGGTGGCTTCCAATTAGTTGAGGAATTTTCATACTTTATTTTTCTTAACTTAATATATGTTTTTTGCTGGACCCCTTATATATATATATATATTTGTTTTGGATTGTTTTTTTTTTTGGAGGGGGGGGGGGGGGGATAGTGCAGCCCAGCCCATGAGCAACAACTGAGGGAGCGAGTTGGCTCAGTCGGTAAAAAAAGCGTCTGCCTGTCGAACCAAAGAACGTGGGTTCGAGTCCAACCCAGGCGGATGACTGAAGCCTACGTTGTGTGTTATCGTGCCCCTCCCCTGTTTCATAGACGCAGGCTATGTACAGTGGAAAACACTACGTCCCTCGGATAGGACGTTAAATGGAGGTCCTGTGTAAAGGAGAGTCACCACCTTTGCATGTTAAAGATCCCACTATTTGTATAAGAGTGGGGCCCCGGTGTATGTGGTCCACCTGCACAACCCCAATCAGTGATATCGAGAGGAGGGACCTGAGGGTTACAGTGATTCAATTCGCTTTTCGCCTCCCAGGCACAGGCCAGGTGACGCCAAACCAAATAATAATAACTTTTTTTAGGGGGCTGAAAAATTTAAGTTACAAAAAAGTGAGGAAAAATCCCTGGAAAATCATATCATTCCAGCAACATTTGTAAACTTCTGGTATCAAACTAGTAACAAACCACGCTTAATTATTATTATTATTATTATTTTTTTTTTTTTTTTTGGGGGGGGGGGACGCAACTGCCCCTAAGCTCGCCCATCAGTACGCCAGTGGCGCAGCTCCCCTCCCCCCCCCCCCCCCCCCCCAATATTTGACTCATCACTCATACGCCACTGATCGCGAGGGACGTATTCTAGCACCAGTTACAAATATTATTTTAAAACAGGTTCCTCAGAGTGGTACCCATCGGTGTATTGCATGCAGCCAGCATGCAGCCATATCAAAGATCATAAAGCGCAAGCGCACTCCGTGCGCTTTATAATCTTTGGTGATATATACAATGTATACTGATGTGGGTATACACGGTATACAACCAGTGGATACAATCGGATACAATCTGGATACAATGTACATGACCGCGCGGCGCGCGCGCGGCAGATATTGATCTCTTGCTGTTTGCGTTGACGTCTACGGCCCGGCCCGGCAAAATCAAACTGTTTTTACTTTTTCATACCTCCAACGCTAATATGAGGAAACCATAGGAAGTCATCATAGTGATTTTAGGGTAAGGAATTAGAAAAGGTATTCTGTTCTGGCCTAGCCTGCCGAATATTTGTTTAAGTGTACGGTCAGCTCAACTCAATTACTGGTAGGCCTACTGGTAGGATGGGGGGGTTGGGTGTCTGGACACGTAACAAAAATGAAGCCTTCTTTTTTGTCTTTGGATTAAACAAAAACTATGCATTGATTTGTGCTAATCATCATCAATATTTGTTCGCTATAATATTGTCTAACAGTTTGTGCTAAAACATTTTAAGAGATTTGCTTGTGAACTTTTTCAATTGGCTGTTTAAAATCGACTGGTGGATGTCATTATAATGGATTTCCAGAAAGCTTTTGACAAAGTCCCACACAGACGATTATTGCTTAAACTCTGGCGTTATGGTATAAGAGGTAAGACTCACAAATGGATTGAAGAATTTCTCACCAAACGTAAACAACGTGTAGTAGTAGAGGGTGAACATTCTGAATGGGTCAGGGTAGATTCTAGTGTGCCACAGGGTACAGTATCAGGCCCGTTAGACTTTCTGCTTTATATCAACGACCTCCCTGAAGGCTTAGAATCTCGCTGTCGTCTGTTCGCAGATGACTGCATATTATACAAAACAGTAACCTGCCCAAAAGATTCCGAGAGGTTACAGAGTGACCTTGATAAACTAACATCTTGGCAGAACAAATGGCAGATGGACTTTAATGCTCAAAAATGCTATGTCATGCGAATCTCTCATGCTAGAACCCCCCTGAAGTATAATTACACCTTGAATAACACCGTACTGGAAGAAACCAAAACCCATAAATACCTGGGTGTAGATATAAGTAATGATCTTTCATGGAATTTTCATGTAGACAGAGTCTGCTCCAAGGCAAACAGAATACTTGGTTTCCTGAGAAGGAACTTGCATTCTTGTCCATCACATGTCAAGGAAATGTCGTACAAGACAATGGTCAGACCAATACTTGACTATTGTTCATCAGTATGGGATCCGCATACTCAAACACTCATCAATAAATTAGAGCAAATCCAGAATAGGGCAGTTCGTTTTATCACCGGAAAGTATGAAAGAAAATGCAGTGTAACTGATATGAAGAAGACACTCAAAATAGAGTCTCTTCAACAGAGACGGAAAGCAAACCGAATGTCAATCTTCCAGCAGGCATTGTCGGGCCAGCTCGCCGTGCCGCTGCGATCCACCCTGCGCCCGGCCCAAAGGAACCTGCGTAATACCTCAACCACAAATAGCTTTATTCCGATTGCAACTAACAAAAACTGCTATAAGTTTTCTTTTATACCACGTTCTGTTGTTGACTGGAACAACTTGCCAAACTCAATCAAATCAATTCTCGACAAAGACAAATTCAAAGTAACAATCCAGAAGTACCTAAACCAAAATTAATACTAAGCATCGCCTCTCACCTCCGCGTAACGACCATCAGCGCACCCTAACCCTGCCCGTTTGACCCCTTTTAGGGGAGTTGGGCAGTATCCTGGAAGTAAGTAAGTAAGTAAGTAAGACTGTCCGGATATACAACCTGTCCGGACATCCAACAACTGGCATGACGTATGACTGGGTATACCGTAGCTCAAGTCAAGAGTCAGTCAAGCCACCGGCACCAGTGGAGTCCAGACTCCAGGGGTGTTTTAACTGTGTTTTAAGTTCTGTTATAACTTCTGTTTTAAGGCATTGATTTACAACACCGCTAAAACAGTCTTTAAACGGTATTCTGAGAACTGTTTTAACGGTGTTGTAAGTCATTCAAAGCCACACCCACCGCAAAGATATTGTCCAATGGGGAAAGTCGTTAGAGATGAGTCTAAAAAAACTCTAAGCTGACTCAGCCAATAAGATCGCTCCCTGGGGAAGGGGTGCGTACTCTGTTTAGATTTTGTGCCAGTTGATAAAACTTTACATTTCCCTGGATGAAATTTCAATAGCCATTTGGCTGACTAATTTTCAAGACTTGCAAGGTCTTCTTGCAGAAAGGAAGCATCCTCGGAACTGGTTATTTTACTAAGGACTTTAGTATCATCAGCGTATAATAAGGTTTCACACACAGTGACATTGGGCAGATCACTGACATTTTGATTTATGACTTGTAGACCGAAAAGTCTGTCTCCCGTTCGTCGTTAGCCTCTTATCTGCGAAGTTCGGCACACCACCATACATACCCGTAACAAGGATTTTATGATCATATTGCATGGTTTTACTTTCTTTTCAAGGATTGCATCATCACCTCACTCATCCTGTGTAGTTAGACTAACGTTAGGTCTACTCGGTCAATGAATTGACCTCAACCCCAAAAGTGTGACAAGTCTGTACCGAAACTATACTCGACGACATGCTATCGACCTACGTGTCTGATAAGCGTCAGTTTTCTTCTTAAAATTCACCATGTTCAGTTCATTCATCAGATATGAAACAGAAAGGGGAAAATTGAGAGCCTCGGGAACATTGGCATTGCTGGTAAGTAAAATCAAAACTTTTCTTCTCTTTTATAGAAGATCTAGGCCTAAGTCAATGTATTTCGCGTTCGCATCGGCAATTTGTTTCACTATTCAAAACGACGTTTTGACCTACGGGTGCATCACCTCTAGCCTCTGGCAGTGTGTCCTAAGAAGAGTAAGACTAAGACCTAATTTTGCTTTTCTTTTTCTTGTTTGTTAGCTTCTTATTTGGGTATGGTCGGTCTAACAGTTAGTGAGGAGCCGACCATACCCAAATTAGATTTAGAGGCTAACGAACGAGACAGAAATTTTCGGTCTAAATTTCGTGCATGTCCATATTTCGCGCACAGGGTAATATCTCAAAAACTAAAAAGGATTTTGAAAATCTGATAGCACCAATGCATTGAGTAACCTAAAATTACCCAAGAAACTTAATTTTCTGTGAAATTGGGGAAGGAATTGTGAAATTATTAGTAAAAATTGGCAGATTTTGCTATTTTTTTGTGTCTGTTCCGAAAAAAATTGGACCTATCGACAAGGTTCTGAAATCTTCATTTTGAGAGACGATGCCACTAAAATTGTGATACTATTATAAAGTGATTCTATGAAATTTTGCCTTGGTAGTGATGCATTTATCTTACCTTATGGATCTCTATTTTGCACTAATCATTTGTAAACTGGCGTGTGCGAAATTTGGATGTCTCATTTTTGTAGACCATTTCCAGTTCCAGCGTATTGCGATACAACATCGAATTTTGTGATCGTGATATCTCCAGAATTCTCCATCAATAAGTCTTCTTCTTGCACCCATTCGTAGTCTAAAACTTTGTTTTCCCTTTGGTATTAATTAATAAGAATGGTTTTTGGTAGAATTTGAGAAATTATTGAGTGAATATTACGTTCTTTAGAAAATTAAAATGCGAAATATGGACACCCCCATCATACCATTTTCCTTTTCTGTTGTTGTTGCTGTTTTAAATCCGTAATGCACATTACGTGCCTGATGCTGAAAAAAGTACCTTTTTTACATGTTTTCATGTACACAGATGATGTACAGGCCTCAAAGGGGGGGGGGGGAATTCTGACTTAAATTAAGACGAAGACGAAGTTAACTTATTACTCCCTCTTCCCCCCCCCCTCCCCCCAAAGAAAAAAAAAGAGCAGATTTCCAATCTGAATCAAGTGTCAATTTCAAGATAGGTGTTGAAGCAACTATAATGCCAATGGCATGCTCTATTAAAATTTATTTCTTTTTACAGTGGTGGTAGATTGTAAACATAGCCCTAAATTAGACTGAGATACTGTCTTTTGAAGGAGCAAGGGAATAGAGACCTAGCGTTAGATGCTGCCTTCTTAGAAGCTATTGTAGCTATTTTCATTCTAAACAATATACATTATAAGATCCTATTGTAGGTGCATGCATTGAGACTGAGTTACTCCGTCTGTGTAACGAATATGAATCAAGAAGATGTCCTCAGAAGTTTTATTATCTGGTTACCAAATAATCTATGTATACTGGTAATAAGAATTATTTACATAAGCGAGAGATGGAAAAGAAGCTACAGAGTTCATGTACATGTAGAATCAGGCATGTGTGGAATATGTGCACCCTAGCTTCCTTATCAAGTGCTGTATATCACACAGCCTCAAATGACAACTTAGAACTCATTTGAAGATAAATAAATTTCATATAGACTACCAAATCACTAGTTGATTGTAAACTAAAAGAATGCTCCATAAGATTCTGAAATAAAAAAATATATGGAAAGAAAATGTCCTCAGTGGCTGCTTGACATTGTGACCTTTTTCTTTATTCATACATTTGTTCAGGTTGTGAGTTGTGCCATTAGAATGGCAAGAACACACCATTTAGCGATCATCCAGTGCTTTCTACATGCACTACTGGTGCTGTGTCTGAGCTCATACTCCCGGACCAACAATGTAGAGCAGAACCTGGATGACACAAGTCACCAAGGAAAAGCAGGAGGGCAGCTTAACCTGAAGGACGGCACTGTCATGGGAAACTATGAGGCGGGCCAGACACAGGTCATGAATATTCAACGAGACAGCCAGCATCCTAAATATGGACGATGCTGGATCAGTGCCTTGGAAGCTGTGTCTGCTGGTGAGAGCTGTTTTCAAAACCCCAATCCTTTCTGTTCCCTTTGAATAGTATGCAGTGGCTTCATTGATAATCTGACTTTAGGAGGCAATATTTGCTCCAAGCTTTATTTTGTCAAAGATATAGTTACTGTTGCTAACAGCATAGGGTTACACATAGTTTATTTGAGAGCAGTGAATACATCCCCCTCAGCTAGTACCCTACACTAGGCCCCTAAAGCTCTTCCATTTTGTCCAGATCCATTAGAAGGCCGACCTAAGCATCCCTCAATATTCATGATCAAAAGTGAATAATTAATTTTGTAAGATGCTTCCAACTAGTAGCACTTGTTATAAAACATAAAACATGTGCAGATAATGCACAATGAATGCGCATTAAAACAAGGTGTCACAATAAAACTGATACGCACAAAAGTTATGAATAATGCAACAGTGTTATCGATATCATGGCGATAACGGGTGCTTTTCAGCCCTTCAAATGATCCGAAAGAGGCGGGGCCTATTGCCATTCGTGTAACGATATCCACGCTGCTGCTTTTCGTCTACGGTAGTCAATTTATTATAAGTCTATGCCCTACACTATCTGTGACAAAAAAGACATCAGGTATACAAAGTTTCAAGTACAAATATTGTAATCTCACTTACATGTACTAGCAAGCTTTCTTGAAAAGTCCTTCTTTGCTGACCATTTAAACCATAAATTGGAAAATATAAAATTCAAAGCATTTAATTTTGTCTTCAGTGATATTTTTGCTGGAAGCCAAGTGCTGCATGTATGTTGTAGCCTCTTGCTGTGGAATGGGCAAATCTGCATTTATTTGTTGTTGTATGTGGTAATACAACATTAGAGGGCATCAGTTATTTGCTTTTACCATGATCATAATGTTTTAGGAGTACAACTAGGTCAAATATTATAACCTTGTACATTGTATGAGTGGAAAGGGTTAGGACTAGGACTAGTGATCGTGTTTGCTATGTTGTTGAATGTAAAAATGTGGCATTAAAGATATTGGGGCTTGTGCTGTAGAACCTAATTGACCTTTAAATATGTTTCAGTTAAATGAAATGGTTTATGGATCAAGATTAAATGTAATGCTTGTGACAGTGACTATCCTGTCTCACAATGTATTCAAGTTGTACAATGGCTTGGAGAACTTGTGATTTGCTTGACAGAACTCATGCTGTTTTGTTGTTAGGATGCAAAAGACTGACCGATGATGAGCAGAGTCGCATGGCCTTGACACTGGCCAACTGTCACCTAGCCAAGGCTGGCTTTGAGACATACCCATGTGATGAGACAATGGACATCAAAGACTGTCTTAATCCTATGAAAGGTGACAGCATCTCATTTAATGCTTACACTGAGTTCTTCACTCACACCCAGGATATCTGCTTCTTCCTCCAGAGTCAGGTACATATTGCCAAGTTGTGATTATTTTAAGTTCCAAAATGTAGAGAAAAGAAAGGATAGTCTAGTAAATGTTGTCCTGAGTCCCGACAGGCCTTAGTGATATTTTATTAGAATAAGACGTAAAATGATATTTAAATTGAATAATGATCAAATTTGAAAAGTTGACAACTTCATTGTTTTTATTCTTTAACAAAATTTTCAGGTTTTGAAGTCATTTGAAAAGTTGACATTCTCATAACAACATAATCTATGTCAAGTTGACTGTAATCTTGATTATTTCAAGTGTAAAGAATTATAGTACAAAGTGAAGCTTCACTCTTATTCATTGCATTTGAGCAAACCTGTATAATCGCCATAATTATTTACTAAACAATACAGAGCTTAATAAGGTGTTCTGGTAATGCAATCTTCCAAGAGTGAGGTTAGATGTTAATGTCTTCTGATCCTGCAGGTGTGGCATCAGCACACTGAGGAGACTGTTGAGAAGCTAGCGCAGAGCTCTGAGGATGTGGCTCTCCAGTTGGAGGTGACGGGCAGACTGCAGGAAGATATGATCAAACAGCAGAATGAGAGCTTGAAGAACCAGGAACAGATCCTTGCTCAGGAAGCTATGCTGAATGAAGCATTGAAGAGCTCAACCAATAGTATACATGAGGTATGGGATTTCTGTTGTGAATATTTGTTTTGTTTTGTTTTGTTTTGTTTTGTTTTTAATTTCAGCTGCCAAATCAGTATAGGTACATGTATGGTAGGCCAGTCAACAGATTTCAATCATTAGGTGTATGCAAAACACGTTTGTTATGTTTTCTGTTATCAGTGATTCTTATTGCAACAAAAACATTTGGAATCCTTACAAGAGTTTGGCATAGATTTCTCACAATTAATTGTGTTTAACAGATTAAGTAGGATAATGTCATGATCTATTACAAATGAATTTGGTGCCCCCCCACCTCCGAAGAATGAAAAAAAGAAATTATGTTTTGAAGATTCAGTGTCTTTAAGAATGTTGAAATTACATTGAAAATGTTGAAAATATGTTGTGGAAATATATATATTTGTGGAAATATATTAGATTTTTTTTTCCCCATGTAATACAAAGGTGTTTGCAGAGATGAAAAGCAGCACTCTGGAGCAGAAAGCTTTGTTTGCCGAGACCTTTGACCGAGTAGCCCAGGTCCAGAGGCTGATGTTGGGAGAGTTCACATGGTTTAACTCAGTGATCTACTTTGTTGTAGTAATCCTCCTGGTGTATATGCTGACATCAACACCTCGTACGGCTTCTGCAAGGTTCTCACTCTTTCTGTTGCTGTTGGCGAATTGGTTTGTCGAGTGGGCCATGTTTCGTGTCTTGGATTCCAGTGACCAGGTCAGTTTTCAGGTTTAAGTTTACATGTGTTAGATATTTACTGGAGGAAATAGATTGCATGAGAAAGACTGTACCTTATCTCAGAGGATGTATTAAGTCTGTGGATATTCAATCTGTAATTGAATTGTGAGATCACAGTATGCACCTTTATAATGACCCTTTTTTGCCCTCTTGTGGGGGGAAAAAAAGATTTTGGTTACGGTAAGCCGTCAAAACACAAAGGGAAAGCTCCGTATTTCATTTCTTTAATCACTGTAACATCTATTTTCTTAGCCATACATTAGTGCATAAAAATACCTTTAATATATATTGGGCAAAAAAGGCCAACCATTAATGAATTTCAACTACTTCTAAAATGCGATGCAATGAGAAGTGAATGTATTCATGTAAGCAAAGTGTATAACAGGTAAACAAGTCACTATTAAATACAAAGGATTTTTCTGTTTTCATTTTCCAGACTGTGTTTCATGCTAACACCTGGTGGTGTCGTAAGATCTTCTGCCTTCTAGGCCTCCTACTCCTCATCTACCGAGCCTCCCAATACAAGGACTACAATCAGATCAACCACACCATTCTCCTCCAGATCCAGACAGAGCTCCAACGGAGGAAGATCAATGCCCCTGATAATGTATTGACGACGGGGGTGATCCATGGGGCTGTTCAGAGTAGCACTTCTACAACGCTGTCTATTGCCTCGCCCCATCAAGTGCCTGCTATTCAAGACAGAAGAGGCCAAGAAATGAGTATGTGGCTTACAAATTTCACATTTTCGACACAGATTATGTGCTTTTAATTGTTCTCTCCTTGGGAGAATAGTAGTTGTAAGGAAGAATCTGTTTTAATTTGGATTTGATACAATTTGGTGGTGAGTACATCAAATATTGGTTAGCTAATTGATAGTGCCCTAATGTAAAGTGATAATCAGGACACATTTATTACCACCATTTTGTTGATTTGTCTTGGTAATGCCATTGGGTAACAAATTAAGTATTAAGAGATCATAAACTGAAGTTAATAAAAGTTAACTGCAAAGACCTATTTAGTTTTAAAACACTAACTCTTGTTTGCCGTAACTCGGGGAGGGGGGGAGGGAGCTTCCAAAATCAGAAGAAAAGATGATTCAGTGGATTATGCAGTTGCATTACTTTTTCAGTAAATAAATTTACTATTATGCATACTATTATGCATACTTCAAGCCCCTAGTTATTGTTGAAATAAACATTAGCATAAAAAAAACAGCACTCAAACTGAACAGGTCTACATGTATATTATGTTCAACAGAAAACATGCATGTGAAATGTGCAGTGGTGTGTCTTTCAGCACTTGGCTCTATGTTTCCACAGAATCATTGAAAATAAAATTCTTGTGTTTTGTTTCTTTCTTTTTTAAAAACTAGAACTGAAACCCACCTCTAGACATAACATCACAGGATTCAGCAGTGATAGCGATGCCGACGTAACCTTTAACCCTGAGAATCTGGCATCCTCCGACTCCCATTATAGCAACTCTTCAGACCAAAGTTTTATCACTGCTGAACCTGCCAGTAGAAAGCAGAGTACAGCAGATCAGCCACCTTCAACAACACCTTTACGTAGTAAGTGTCCAGAAAACAGTCTATGTTGTGCAGTTTGTGTACATACTTTCCCTCGGTCAAGGAATATTTCGTGTTGTAGAACTTGATATAAAAATCTTGCTCGGGTTCCTTTTTAAAAGGCAACATCAAGCAATTTCCGATTACATTCCTTTTCAGAATTTCACTATTATTGTGAAGACAGTAGTATGATTTGATCAGTTCAAACTATTTTTGTTCCATTTATTACGGACCATGGCTCAGATTTTAGTACATATCTCATAGCTGTATGAAGTTGATAGCCTATTAGAGCTTTGATTAGACGAAATATAAAGTTCAGTGATGCATTCGGTGGCAGTTGTGTTCAGAAGTCCAGTGTACTTGGAAATGTATTGAACTCCAAACATCGAGAGGTTGATGTCTATTGACATGCTGCAATGTAGGCTTTTTAATTTCTGGTAATACATGCATGACATTGCTCATAATGGTTTCTTTTCTTTTTTCAAAGTGGATTTCCATTCATATACAGTAAATAATCTTGAAGATTTATTTACCAAAGAGAGAAACGAACATAATCTAATGATAATTTCAGTGTACATGTTGTTTGGTAGGTTGAAAATAGATTCTTGTCATTAATGTTATGTCTACCTATGACTGATTCCTTCATTATTTTCATTCCAATGCTATAGCTAACATACCATCAACATCACATGGATTGCAAGCAGATGACCCAGGATCTTCCGCTAAACGGAAACGAGGTCGACCAAAGGGAAGTAAAAACAAGACCTCAAGAGAAGGAACGCCCGTTTCTGTAAGTTCACCCCAAAGTCTATTTTGCTGCCAGTTTTGAGAAAATTTTGAAATTTTCAAAGTATGTTTTCTTTTGTTCTGAAATAATAGATTACCTTTCTCTTGATCACTGTTGTTTCTTTCTTTCTTTCTTACCTGTAGAATTTGAGCTTCCAGTCCCCTTACAACCTCCGTCAGCGGGCGCCCCACCAGTCCCCCAACCCTGTGCTGGACCTGGAAACAACCATGATGTTTGCCCAACATGTCGAGAGCTTAGCTAACAGACACTATGTCATCCAGAGAAAGACGACCCCATCTTCTGGTGAATCCAGGAGCAGGAGAAGTAGAAGTCCAGCCAAGTCCAGAAAGGGTCCAGCTTTCTTCTCTTCTGATGAAGAACTTTGAGGGAATAGGATGTTGTAGGTGTGAATAATGTTTTTAATGGAGGTGCATCCCTCCTGACCTGTGTGGTATATTGCTTAATGCGTATGAGTGGATCTTCTGCAAGTTCTATAATTTGAACTTTTAATACGGTGCTTTAATAGTGGTGAGCTAAAAAGAAAGCATATGCACTTTTATTACCAGTATTTTGCACTGCTGTTTAAAGCATATGGGCAATTAAAGTTATGCACTATGAATATTGTTTTTTATGCCTTATGTAGACATATTTATGGATTGTCTGTACGTCTGTCCATCTGGCTTTTTGTTAACATGATATCTCATGAACCGTTTGAGGTATGAACTTCAAACTTGGTCCTTGTAAATTGATCTCTTCAGGGCCCTGTCGCATAAAACTTACCGTGGATGGTAACTTGATGGTAAAGTTACATCAGTGGCAAGTTTTTTGCAAATAGGCCCACATTTTACAGTTTGTACATGTAAGTCAAAAGTCAATTTATGAAATTACCAGTGTTAGCCTTGTTAAGAATTATTTTAGGTATGAACTTCAAATTACAAATGCCAGCTAGTAAAATATGGTATTTGAATCAATGTGTTTTAAAGTGATTTTTTTAAAGACTTGCAGGATGTTCATATACTTTTTCATTACACCTTAGTGTGATATACAGGAGTAATGGCAATAATAGTAAAGGCAGACTATATACTTGCGAAAATTGGGAAATATGTTGCCTGAAATGGAACCATGTTCCCATCGTATTGCATTAATTTTTAGCTTAGATACACTTCTTGTTCAAGCAAGGTATTCTGCTGTCCTTCCCAGTATTGACAGTCGCAAATAATGTATTCTTTCTGAGCCCTGTTTCATAAAACTTGTTATCAGTAACAACTGCCGAATTTCTATGACAAATTTGTTTTCACCCAATCAGATGTAAGGATTTCAGTAGCGTATAACAGTTATTGCAACTTGTTATTGATAAGTTTTATGAAACGGGGCCCTGGTATCTTATCTTACGATGTATCTGTTGATCTTGCTAATTTTGGGGGCTGTGCATTAACTCTTCATGTTATCTGTGAAATGAAATTGGTCCAAAAGTTGATGAGAATGGAGATTATGCTGTTCACACAAGTGGTAAACTACAGAATTCCTTAATGTTTTTAATGGTGTAATCCTGCTGAACTAGTTTTTTTGTTGCACATGGCATCTTTCAGAAGTTTTATACTTTTTGAGATGGTATCTCTGATTTTGTGGTCAAAATGCTAATTACATTGTATTGATGCATGGATTTAAAATGAATCTCTATTTATTCAGTATTTAGAGTTTTGATCAATTTCCTTCATACTTACATGGGTGCATATATCTTTGCTGTATATAAAGCTGAAGTAATAAACCGTTCAACTACTCCTGCAGTCATGCCAAAAATGCAAAATTATATTGTATTGTATTGTACATTTGAAGGAGCAAATGGGCTGATGAAATACCCACTAAAATTTTGCAGCTCCCTACATTACAATCATTCCAGTAGATGTAATTGTTATACTTGAATCTTCCTGCATCTTAAAAGTTAAGGAAAAAAGGTATTTATTATGACATAGATCAGTATTTGGATTCCTAAAACAGTAGGCTGAATAATCTGGTCTTGAAACTTGGAAATGTGTTAGTATAATACCGTCTAAGGAGTATGGTCTACTAAAGGGACAGTCTGTGAGAAGTAATGTAGTTTTGAGTGAATTAACGTTATCAACCACAGAATGCTGCTGTGAGGTGAGGAATTCCACAAGAAAAGTGTTGTGTATGTATGAACCTGTCGAATTAATAATGTAAGTGCGGTAATTGACCGATTTCTGGAACCATTATTTTTATCTCTGTTTCTGCACAAGTATTTACTCTTCATCCAAAGAAAACCTCTAGTCACAATACTATAAATAATATATAGAAATAACATTCCCCAAGTTTGTTTGTTTGTTTGTTTGTTTGTTGTTTTTTTTTGCTTACCCAAGTGTTGTCTATTCTCCAGTTCTACTGACAGGCTTATATGTCAGCTTTAATACCAGTACTATTCAGTTTATGACAATCAAGTATTTCCCAGGTTTTCCAGTGATCCATGTACATAGTTTAAAGTTGTTCAAAAAGCAATTATGTTATGAAGTACTAATTGTACATGTTGAAAATCATATTCATCAAAACTGGTTTTTATTTCCAGCAATTTTACATGTGCCATGAAAAAAGATATGACAGTGAACTATGGTCTTTGAAATTTTGAATTATGAATAATTCTTCCAACTTCTAAAATTGTAAAATTCCTTGTAATGTGTGTGCATTTATAAAGTATTTTGTGACTGAAGTCAAATTAGGCTTGATACTGATTCAATTTTAAAATGTATAGTTTAGAGATTAATTAATGTATTGATATTGATTTTAATAAATCCCATTCTGAAGAGCACTAGCCAAGAAATGAAAGGAAAACATAAATTGCACACATTGTATAGAAGTGCACATTATCCTCATTAATAATTCCCTTTAATTTCATGAAATACATAATGGAATGGGGAAGGGGCAGTGGAAGAAGCAGTGGCCCAGAGACCACAGCATGAATGCATCAAACGGTCATTGTTCTTGAATACAGTGGAAACTCAGTATAACAAGGTCCTTGGGACCATCAAAATTACCTTGTTATAGCAGGAATCTCGTTATATCAGGGTTAAAAAACAAAAGAATATAAAGAGCTGGGACCAAAATATTACCTCGTTATATCAGGAATATTATTGTATCAGATCTCTTTATACCGAGTTTCCACTGTAGTTGAAATGTATGAATAATATCAAGTCTGTGAGGTAGGATTTAAGTCTTCCTCTTTACATTTATGTATCAAATTTCAAATTTTGTCTATAAACTTCCGAAAATTCATTCTGTAAATGCGACTTCCTAGTTGCAATAAAGAATTAAAATGTATTTTGCTTGTGCTTTTTGCAAGGAACAAATGCTTGAACCAAATTATTGGATTTGAAATTAATTCGATATTTATATATTTATATGTAGATAATTACTGCAGTGCTCTTTTCATGAATTAAATCAGTGTATTAACATAAGTACATTGATTTTTTTGTATACATGTATTTATTTGATTGGTAAAGTGCGGTTTTCACGGGGAATGTGAACGATTTGCAAAGGATGCGAATGTCAAAAAATGGCGAAGTCCAACATTAGCATTTTATGCTCCAAAAGTTCGCCGAACATGCGCGGGAGTTCGGAAGCGTCGCCAGTTGTTCCTTTTTAGTTCGGCAGAATTTCAAAAAAGTTTGAAATTTTTGCGAACGGTTCCCGCATCCCTTGAACATAACTGACAACACTTCCGAACCTTTGGCGAATTTTCGAAGCACACAATTTCTTCGATATTCGCATCCTTCGCAAAACGTTCGCATGCCCGTGAAAATCGCACTTAAAGGTGTTGGTCTGCTGCATAAATGGTAGAGACAGAACAGAGAGAAAAGAGAGAATGAAATGTGAGTTTTAATGATATTTTCTCACCAGCACCCTCTAAAATTATTGTTATTTATAATTTTCAGAGACTCCACCAAGAAGTGTGTAGTAGAAAGTACATGGAACTTGCATAATTTATTAGGAAACGACAAAGAAGGCTTTGTTTAAACATATTCTGCTGCAATAACCCCTAAGTACTGGTGATAAGGAGGAAAGAAATGGAGACAGGAGCTAGTAAGAAGAGAGGAAAAAAAAATAAAGTGAAAGTAAGAGGAAGAAAAATTGGGGAGAGAGCAATGGAGTGAAAAGCTACATGTACTTCATAAGATATGTTGATGTGTATGTCACATGACAACAAAATGCATTGAAAAAGTTTTTCATGACAAATTTTCCTGCAAATTGATTTATTCAGTGTCGTAATGGAATGTATAATATACTAATAACATAACAAATTTTACAGACTGGCACAGTTATTGCTGACAATAAATAATATCAATCAATATTTCTGTCAGCAATGATAAGCTGTCTCCATTATTTATTTATCCATACATGAAGAGGTTTAATTTTCAGAAGGATAAACAATAAATGAAAGCCCCCCCCCCCCTCTCTCTCTCTCTTTCTTTCTCTCTCTCTCTCTTTCTTTCTCTCTCTCTCTGTCTCTCCAACTGTATAGTCCGATATGAAAGAACAATCATCTATCAAAAGTTAAAGCTATGCATTGGGTGACATAATATCTCTGCTCCTGTCTTCAAGTTCTGTTCAAGTTAATGTGATTTTAAGGGGAGGTTTCAAACTTGTTTGGGAGTCTAACTGTAATTCACGACAAGTACTGTGCTGAACATTTCTACTGGCAAGATTTACTCGTCACATATCTTTGTACATGCACTATAAAACCAAAAACTCTCCTCAGCATTTTCTCCTAATTACCTAAATTTAATGCCATGAAATAATGAAGCCATAATTCTAAAATTCAAAAGTGGGAAAGCCCTTTGTCACAACATGGGCTCTCGAAGTTTTCCTTTCTCCACATACATACGTACTTGCACAACATATCAGTATGATACTGTATAATGGCTACTACTCAATAGCATTAAAAGAAATGAAAAAATAAAATAAAATAAAAAATCCACTGGCAGACATAACATATAACCTAATGCCTACGGAAATACCAAAATATGAGAATGTGATGAAAGTAGTTGAATGGTTAATTTCTCTCAGAATGTAGTAATAAAACTATTCCTGCAATATTTCAAAATTATTATCAATGATAAGGGTAAACAATGATTTTCAATAGGAATAAATATTCACTTCTCTCTTTGAATATCTCAATCCTACATATACTTCACACCTGTGTTTCAAAGAAATTCCATGAATTGTAACCGGTCATATACAGTGTAATATATGTGTAGCGCAGTCTGCAAACCCAGACTAGCGGAACCCCAGCAACAAGGCACAACTCTATGAGATGACCAATCACAGTTAATCAGTGCCTGATTAGATGCAGTTGCTAGGCACCCATTATGTAACATGTACCCCTGTGAGGAACCAAGAAAACCCTCTCATGTATGCTGCCACATCAGCAGTTTAACATCACTTGCACTCCAGTAGCTGATTAATAAAGACGCACTGAACGTATATCTGCTTGTGTCCATGTGTCTTTGTTGCATGGCTGTCTGAGGTCTGAACCCATATAGAGACATTCTTTACATACAGTATTACTGATTTCTATTCAAAGAAAAGAAACAACTTTTCAAAATGTATTTCAAAGTTGAATGCATGTTGTTAAACACTAACCTTGTTAAAGTTACATATACAATCTCACTTACATAGAGTAATATAAAAAATAAATTCATCTATATGCATTTGTTGCCCTGCATCAATGACCATCCTTAGCTGTTATTGCACCATTTGTAAGGCTGCTGCCTTCATTCTTAGACTTGCTGATGAGGTCATATTTCATCCTTAGTTTACTGCGGTACAGCGAGTAGGCAGTATCAAGCTTGGTTTGCAGTGATGCCATCACAGAACACGCTTCAATAGCTGAAATATGAAAAGAGAACAGAGAATGGTTAGCGTGAGTTCCACGAAATGATGAACAGACTTTAATATGGTGCTTGACATGTAGGCTTATGAGTTGCACGTACACATAGTAATGATACTGATAAAAGAGAAAGCATCATGCTTCCTTTCTGGTGCTTGTAGCTGATTGAGAAAAAAAAATTTCCATTGTTTAAACTGAAAATGGACATTTCCATGATTTATGTCAGCCATCCCAAGGGTCCAAAACTACTGTCTGGAAAAGTGTAAATGGTCAAAACCCCAAAGTGATTGTTTGAGGGGGAAAAAATGTAATTTATAGTCCCTACCATTTGTAACTATTTTCTCAGCAAACATGTTTTAACCTGATTACATCATTACAAATGCATTTGATACTTGCTACATGTATTACAAATATAAAACACACCATTCCCCCCCCCCCCAAAAAAAAATAATGTCATCTTCTATAGCCCCAAATAAAAGAATTTAATTCCCACTCGCAGACACTTTGAAATTTGCAGTATGTGTAAATAAATATTTCTCCACCGATATCATACTTCCAGAAAAGAGATCTCGTACTCACCCTCCACAAAGTTCTGTTGCCCATGTCTAAGGGGCTGTGGGACCAGCACCCCAAACCACAGGAGGGGGTCGGTGGGCACCCTCTGTGCGGTGGTGGTTATTGTGGTGGTAGCCTCCTCTGAGGAGGTTGTTAATTGGTCCATTTCAGCTGTGAGGGTTTCTACTCCATCAGAAGGACTAGACGACTGAGGTCTTCTTCGTCTCACTGCTAATGTGCAATAAAAAAATTAAGACTCATTTAGATATGAAGTGGTAAACCGCATAAAAAACGCAGCATTTGGTAAGTGGGGATTAGTGATGAAAATATTCTTTATCTGTGTAAAGAAGATAAAAAAATGAGGAGCACGGTACACTTAAAAATCCAATATAGTTTTTTGAAGCGGTTTACTGCTTCATATATAAACAAGCCTTTACTAGTATTTCGGAATTTTTGTCAACACATGAACCATCATATGCGCAGTAATTACTCACAACTGCCCTGTTAGTGATATCATAACCAAAAATAGCAGACTATGACTTGATGTTAAACTGCCTTGAATTAAAAAAAAAAAAATACTGCCTGTGAATTGTGAAATCCCAATGAACATCACACTAATACTGGAAGTTGGTTTGTTTTTTTTCTTTCAAACAGTAGAGATCATCAAATAGATGTAAGGTATTCTATGCCATTCTCAAACTTGCAAGTCAATTGGATGACTGATCAGTAATGTTATCTTCTCAGATATTTATGAAAGAACAAACTTATTCTATAATTCTAATAAATAAAATGTTATAAATGAGCATGAGTAATAAGTTTCACTGGAGAACATGGATACTTGAAACAAGACTTGACAAGAACAGGTGCCCATGACACATGAGCCCCCCTTCCCCCCAATTTAGGTCTGGTCTGGACCCCCCAAATTGAACACTTCTAACACTGGGCTCAATACATACAGTGCCCAGAATTTCAATCCGGACCCTTGTCAGAGATGTCAGTGTGGAGCTGTGTTTATGGTATCTCATGAACTACAAAAAGTGTGAAACACCTAATGAAAACAAATACATTAACTTGATTAACTTGTAGGCTCTGGTACATGTATCTCACTATAAGGCTTATGGGAATTACATAATGCAGCAGTTATTGGGCAAATCATGGTATTTAAGAAAATTCATCCATGATGGTGATTACCATTTTACATAAGAGATTTGTTGATGTATTATACATACCTGTATTATCATCAGTAGACTGGTTTCCTCCTGACTCACTTCCTTCCAATGATTTCCTCTCTGATCGTTTCATGGCTTTGGTTTGACAGATTTCAAATGAATAGCAGTCACCTTCATCTCTGTCAAAAAAAACCCCATTCAAATTAAAGTATGTACACACCATAATAAAGTCACTTGTAAAATAGACTGGGAATCTCCAAGTTAATAACTATTACATGTATGCTTAAAACATCTCTAGCTACAAAGATATTTTAGGCGGCTTTTCACTTAGCAGATTATGCAATAATGCCTACAACTGGAAACACAAATACTGAATTAAGCCTCACAGAAAATGACCCATTTTTACTTGAAGAAAATTTGCAAACACTACACTCATGTCGTAATCAAAGTCATTGTATTTAATCAAACACACCCTTCAGTCGTAGTGCTGAAAGTATAAGGACAGAATGGACATTGTGCTCTACAGATAAATACTTAGGCAAGGTAAAAAATTAAACAAGCAAACTGGTTATTCTAGTGGTCGTAATAGTTTTTTAAATGGGTTCTAGAATCTATGCATTCTAATTGGTCAACTTAAAATAAGTGGGCATGTATTTCCTTTCGTTTTGTCATGCGCATGCAAAAAGTTCCCATCAAGAAGTGATAACTCACATGGCCAGAAGTGATAATGCACTCATCTGATACCTCTGGAGCATACAAACCTTATACAGTGGAAACTCAGTATAACAAGGTCCTTGGGACCATCAAAATTACCTTGTTATAGCAGGAATCTTGTATTTCAGGGTTTAAAAAAAATAGAATATGAAGAGCTGGGACCACAATATTACCTTGTTATATCAGGAATATTGTTATATCAGATCTCTTTATACCGAGTTTCCACAGTATGCGATAATTCGCGCATAATTTTTGTTTGGCAAGGCCACTGATGCGCATACTAAAATGCGCTTTCCCCTGTTAGGCTGCACTTACATGTGATGTCATCAAAGAAAGCAAATGGTGGCCTCCATGACAGCGTGATTTTTTGCATTTTTATCAGATTTGTAGCTTATTTTTTTACATCATATTTCCAACCCATTTTATGAAAACAAATAATTCAAGTTTTGTGGCTCAGGCATTAGTGATATCCACGGCACAATTAAGTCACAATAAAACGTATAATGAACTCGACAAAGGCTCATTCATTATCCCATTGTGACTTAATGTTCATACAGTGCCTATTCATTAATGCACTCACAAACAGGAACAAATAATACATTCATTCCATCAGGAGATGACCAATTATACAAGAGTCATGTTAAATGTGTCGCCTCTATAAGAAAAATCTTCCTTGAAATTATCAAATCTCACTTCTGATTTACCTAAAACCTCAGATAACACACACTTCATAGTTCATACACAATAACACAGAAGTTTTAATACCTTGTGAAAACATGTGCTAAGGCACACATTGAGGTGGTATCGTACTGCAGGGAGCTAACTGCCCTGTTGCCCATAGAATACCGAGCCTTGGACAAATTCAGGAAGCCCTGCAGAGGGGAAAAACATAATGTAACAATTTTACCAGCCACAAAAATACGAGGCATGACTTCTTTCATGCTCTCAGACTAAAGATGATTTTCACATCTCACCCCCCAAATTAACCTAACTGCATGTTTGCCCCCCCCCCCCCCTACACTGTAGGCATACAGAAATGTTGTGGGTTTTTTTTTGTATGTGTTCTTATTGAGAAAAAACAAAAACAAAACTCAGCAACATATTTACAATAATATCAAGAGTATGAATAATGAATGACACAAGACGATACAGCACAGCACAACACAACACAAGGCAAACAGAAATGTCTGAAGTGACATGTGATATGTGATACACACAGTATTACATGTTTCATACAATTTAAGCCTACATACATCCAAGGTACGATACTCTTGCACAATTTAAAGTGAAAGAAACCAACCTCTTTCAGGAATTTCTCAAATCTTCTTCTTTGCTCTGAGAGTTCCTCTAAAATCTGGAAGTAGTTCACAGCAAGCTCATCCAGCTCCTCACATACCTCCTGCAGAGACATTTTAGTCTATATTACTCGATCTGTAAAATCATTAAATTTGAAAAAAAAAAATTTTTTACTGACTTACTCATAGCCACATATGAAATGGCAACCAGCTATACATGACGCACATTAGCACAATACAATATATAAAACATTACAATTCTCGCATTTCACAATCCTAGTACCCTCTTTCTGTTCACAGTCACTTTAGCACGTTAATGGGTCGACAACAGTACCATCCACACCTTGCATTATAGTCGCCTTTTCCACTCAATTCGAAGTGATTACACACTTCTAATACTTCATATTTTCTCTGGGCTCAAGAATTACATTAATGATTACAATTACAGCTGTGATGATGGTTGCAGACATGGGGCATGCAGGGAACAATACTTTGTTCTGAACACAGAACCAACAAATACAAAAGAAAATCTTATGACTGATGTGAAATCATCATGATCATACTAGATAATCAATAAATTTCATAAAGGAATTTCTCAATTTTTAAAGTATGTCAATTCTAAATCATTTTATGATAATAATAAACTAGTTAAGTGAAAGCGACTGCATCACCTACTAGCCCGATCATTCATGACCCTGAAGTTTTTGACATCTGACGTGAATTTCATGAAAACTTCTGAAAGATCGCTCGCACCTATATGCACATCGTTGCGCATGCATAAGATAGTCACCATTTACGATCTGAATTACAAAAGACGTCATGAGGACGTAAACATCCGATGAGTTTTTACCAGCTTTGCCACTTAAATTTTAGCGTAAATTTTCTTTTAGGGATGTTGGATTTTCGATCCCAAGTGTCAGTCAGGGTCGTAATGGCCACAGCCGATAGTTACATGGCTGGTAGTATCATTGGCCCATGGGAAAGTGATTTTCCAGGGGTTGTCTTGAAGTGGCGAAGTGGCTACTACGTTAGCGAGATAAGAAGAAATGCCAGGCTCTGTGGAGAGTAAGTAGCATTAGGGTTTCTTCTTTTTTTTTTTTTTTACTCTCCAGGAGCCTCCAGGCTAGGGAGGGGCATAAGGGAAGGGGTAATGCATACAGGGGCTTCATTTACATACCTTCTTGGATTTGGGGAATAAATTATTAGGCCGTTAAAGTGGCATGGAGGGTCTGGCCACAGGTAAAGTGTATATCGGCTCCTAACTATCCCACTTTTTAAAACAACCTCATCATATCTGTTTACTCTTGATCTTAATCTTGTAAGTCATCCATTAGCATTACAGAAATGCCTAATTAAGTAATATCTTACAAGCAATGGAATGAAAAGAACGATAATAAAATTTGGCAAACCCAGAGAATAGGGGACCGGAATGCACGCGCATGCCATTCGTACAGTGCGGAGATCAGCAGAGACAGCCGAGAGTCAGGGTATGTGACAAGTCCATAATCGAGTTCAAAATGTGTTTTAATCAGGTAATTATGTTGTAACATATTACATTGTCCTCTTGGCTTTCAGATATTTGGTTATGTGATTAATATCATTTTGATTATGGCCAGAAATGTTCTTAAACTCACAAATGTTTCATCGCTGAAATCTTGTGCAGATCGTCCCCGTCGCCGCTGCCACTGGGCTGCATTTGCTTGCACACAAATGAATATGCGCGCACGTTATGGTCCCCTATTCTCTGGGTTTGCCTAAAATTTTAGTAATTTGTGTTTCTTTTGTAATCATATGGATAAAACATGCTTAAACCATTACCGGCAATATATGGCTCTATTGAATAACATGCATGGTTTTGAATTAATGGGACTAGATGACACTTCCTAGTTAAATTTGTAGTGTCGAGACAAGTAAAATAAAATGCACAAAAATTGTTGCTTTTATAGATCCAATACTAGTATTTGCTAAAAACATGTGCTTAAAAACTATACGTACTCACCATCGAAGAGAAAATAATCTCCTTTATCTACAAACAGATCTCTTCAGAATTGGGGCTCCTTGACCATAGCTTGCCAAAATCCGATTGAGCTAGCTAGCTGAGAGAGATCGAGATGCATGCATGCGAGCATAGCCTAGACATATAGCTAGCTATATGCGGCCTAGCCTAGCGCGCCTCAGTAGCTAGATCCTCATCAAATCGGAGGGAGGGAGGGAGGGGGGGGGGGGCGGCCGAGGGAGGAGGGGCGGTTTTGCTTTTTTAACGTCCTTTTAGTGTTCTTTTCTAGCTTTTCTAGTTTTCATTTCTTTTCTAAACCTCATTTTTTAAAGCAAAAGATATATTATAGATCATAAGGCCCCAAACTATTCAAGCTCAAGATAGACGCTATTTTTAATAAAACGGAAGAGGTCAACTACAGTGTATCAGTGTATATTATGTTTAATTATAATTTTGTGTGAAATGTTAAAATGCATCTTTTTCAATTTTGTTTATAAGAGGAAAGAATGACACACTAGGCCTATAGCATATAGCTCAATCATCTTTTTAGCCCGTATCCCGTATCCATGTCGAGAATTTCTAACCTTCGAGTCTCGAGTTTCGAGTCGTGATATTCAAGTATCAAGTTACCAGTCATAGGCTATAGTCAAAGTATGTTATGTAAAAAGCAATTCTTCTGAACATACATTGACTATGGGGGTTAGAAAATGTGTAACTTCCAAGAAAATTGAGAAAATGTGAAATTTCATGTACAAAATGAATGGAGAGCTGCTCGCACATGATGTCATCAGTGTTGCCAATTTGCAGAGCTGATAGTAATTTACTAGAAAATGTAAATGAGTGTAATTTTCTTATTTTTCGACCGATTTTGCTCATTTCTTTTTTAAAATGCTGTTCAAATTTAACTCCTTTTATTGAAACAGTGAAACTTTTGGGGTGGACTTTCTTTTCCACTTTTATTCCCATTTTCTCTTACAATGCACCTGTTAAAGGTCCTAAAAGTGCCCCTTTTCACTTCGCTTAAGTATCTTTTTCACTTCCAATGTGCATTTTTTCATTTCTGATAAGTGCCCCTTTTCACCTCAAATTAGTGCCCCTCGTTACTTTAAATGAGGGCCCATCTTTACTTCAAATAAGTGCCCCCCTTTAATATACTTCTAATAAGATACCACTTTTCACTTTTATTCTCATTTTCTAGAAAAAAAATGCCCCTCTTAAGAGTTCCAACCAAGTGCCCTTTTCACTTTTGAGTGACTTTTTCATTTTTAATAAGGTGCCCCTATTTACTTCTATTTCCCCTTTTCTCTTACAAAATCTTCCTCTTTAAAGTCGTAAAAAGTACCCCATTTAACTTCTAAGAATAGCCGGATCGGCTTTTCATATCAACATGTCCCCCATGTATGTTTACTATCACCACAATGCAAGGCGGCCGACTCGGGGGCAGGAGGGGCCTAATATCACCGTGTTTTTTCCCAAACATAACAGTAGCTCTTTTCCCTTTTCAAAACATATATTCTACCCCTTTTCAATGCAACAAAGTGCCTTTTTCTCTACGATAAAAAAACACCTCTTAATATAAGAAAAGTGCCCATTTTCACTTAAAATTTGCCATTTAATGTTACACAATGACTTGTGCACAGTCACTACTTAACAGGTAAAAGGGGCATCTATATCAACTAATTATGTATGTGGGTGTCATTGAAGCAATGGGAATAAGCAATGGGAGATCTTCTAAAAATTTCCCCTACGATGCTCATTCCACGCTCGCTCGGAGTTGTACTTTAATAATTACAAGCAGTTGGCACCAAGTATGTTAATATCTTTTAATGTCTAATTCATTCTTTTATTGTCGGATTGTGCTTAAAATCTCATTAAGTATATGGTAATTTTCTGGAGTTAAATGTGCTCGGTGGCAATGTGACATTGCCCTATAATTTGTATGCATTTGCCCAACAATTTCTTAAACCCTGATATTAAAGCCCCCAAGCTCTAGGTTTTCCCGCCCGATTTCGTCAAATTTGCATCCGTCTTAATGATGCGATCATTCCATTTCGAGCGAATTTGAATGATCACCGAGATCAACATTCAAAAAGCTAACTAGTTCATTTAATATGATTTTATAAGCATGCGATTTCATGATTTTCTTATACATGAACGTGTAAAAAGCGCGTTCAAAGTAGAAATGCACGTAAAATGCATTCGACTTCGCACTTGCACCACCCTGGTGAACGTTAAGGAATTCTAATTCACGAATAGGCAATCATTTATAGCATTTGGGCAGTGTTTTTCGTTCTTTATTTTCTTTGCAATCTGCATCTGTTTGAATAAATTATGCAAACTTTAAATTTGACATTTGCCTTATATTGGCATTTGTCATTCCTCTGTCACTAAAACGTGACACAATCGTTATGATTCGAAAGTAGATTCATGACTTGAAATCTGAATTATGACTTGAAATCTGTCGTTGACTCGAAGTTTTTTGAAGACTTGAAACTGGAATGTCTGACTTGAAACTGGAATGTCTGACTTGAAACTCGAACTATTGACTTAAAACTTGTATTGTTGACTTGAAACTCGAATGTTTGACTTAAAACTAGAAAATGTTGACTTGAAACTAGAAGAGAAATTGTTGACTTAAAACTCGAATGTCTGACTTGAAACTCGAACTGTTGACTTAAAACTTTAAAGTCTGACTTGAAACTCGAACTATTGACTTAAAACTTGTATTGTTGACTTGAAACTCGAATGTTTGACTTAAAACTAGAAATGTTGACTTGAAACTCGAAGAAAAATTACAGAAGCCGCGGAACGTTTTTTAAAGTGTGTGTGGGGGGGGGGGGGATGTGCGTACAAACCAGGATAATCACTTCCGGGTTTTTGTACAGAGGCAAACGTGTCTACTCAAAAAAATGGGGGCTGCAGCCCCCCCCCCCCCCGGTTCCGCGGCCCCTGACTTAAAACTCGAATGTCTGACTTGAAACTCAAACTGCTGACTTAAAACTTTAAAGTCTGACTTGAAACTCGAAACTCGAAGAAAAATAACACTCATCCATGTTCATTTGATTTCTCAACGTATTCATTTCTGCTACCCGGAGTGGAAGTTTTCACACATATTTTGAACAAATATGCTTGTTTTAACCCAAGCTGTCAGAGAGTCACGATTTTCCATATTAACTTTTCTGATATTCTTCATATTTTAACCTTTATGGTATATTCAAATCTATCATGTAATACAAGCAATGCTTTTAAATTAGGTTCCACCACTTTTACAACTTTCTTACACTGTACGAATCACTTTGTTTTTACTTCATTGAATTCGTGTATACTTGCTTCTGTTCTTTTATTGTTTATAATTTCGATGATATTCGCTGTTATATATGTATGATTTATTGTATTTTGTCAAAGAAAAACAAGAGAGGAAAAAATAAATTCAAATCAAATCAAATCAATGTTTCCTTTACGGCTCATATACTCTATTATTTTGATCCGAATGTCATTTGTTTTGTCCATATCCCAAAATACGCACTATAGTGTCTCATCATTCTTGACGAAATATTCCAAATTAAATGCAAGTATAGACGGGCCGTGCTATGTCCCCCTCCTCCCACCCCCTAAAAAATACAGCGGCCTTTAGGCATCAATTATAGAAGATATCATATCGGAATATGAAAGGCCATTTTACTTTTAGATTTTTGGAATTATAACTGTTACTCTATATACCAGTAAAAGAAGACCCCGTCCGATTGGGTCCACTATAAAAAAATAAGGATTTTTTTGTAACGCACTTCATAAGTCTCTCCCGTTCAACTTTGAACAAACTGAGGGGGACTTAAATCACTGTTATGGACAGTCATTTTGAATGATTTGAAAAGGAAATCATTGTTTTGTTTTTATTCATTTAGGCTGTAGTTGTGATGGCAACAGTGTTGTTAACTTCATTGTTAGTGTTGTTACTTTTGTTGCTGCAAATAAAGGGAATATGGATATGCGGCGGGTTTTTTTCCAAAACGAAAAAAAAAATCATGAATGAAAAGATAAGCAGTTTCAGATAGAAATAATTGTAAGTGAAAATTGAGTGCTTGAACAAAATATTTTAAGGGAGCGAGTTATTATTTTCTTGATCTGGAACAGAGGAAAAAAGAAAAAGAAAAAGAAGAATAAGAAGAAAGAAGAAGAAAAAAAGAGGAAGAGATGGCATTACAGGAGCGACGGAGCGGGGGGGGGGGGGCAGGCGGGCACAGTGCCCCCTTTCCTAGCACCCTAAAAGTGCCCCTATTCACCCATGAAAACTGATTTTGCACATCTGTTCGGTGCCCTTCTTTTCTATTTACCACGGCCCATTTTCTTTTTTGATAATCGCCCTTTCACCTTTTTGCAAGTGCCCTTTTTGCACTTCAGATAAGTTGCCCTTTTTAAATCCTACACCTGCCTTCTTACCAGATTTAGTGACTCTTTCGCCTTTTCATATAGCGCTCTTTTCCCTTCTGAGAAGTGCCCATAGGTGTCGATCGGGGGGGGGGGGATGGGGGATATATCCCCCCTCAATATTTTGGGTAGGGAGGATGGCCTTATTATCATCCCCCAATAATTCACCATCAAAAAATGACATGGCCCCCTGTTAATCCCCTAAAAGCAAAGTAAAAGGAAGAAAGAAAAGGGTGAAAGAGTAAAGAATAAAAAGAAAAAGAAAAAGAAAAACTTGGAAGCGCTCGCTCGCTTCGCTCGCTCGCATGTTAGGTATCTCATGTCTCAACCAATGCCGTGATGTCTTTATAACACGGAAAATATGCATCTCGTCTCTTTATTTAATACTTGCATTCTAAGGAAATTGGTTTGCATCTTGTCTTTTTCTTCTAGTCATTAAACGTTAGTAACATAACTGGAAGAAGTCAAACGGCAAGAAGACCTAAAAGAGAAGAATTTTCAGGAAAAAGCGGCCTGTGACCAATAGCCCATTCCGGGTAATGTTCCTTATTCCGAAGGTTCGTTATTCCGAATTAAAGTTCGTCATTCCGAAACATAGATGTTCGTTAGTCTGAAAATGAAAAAGGGTTCGTTAATCCGAACATTTTGTGGCGTTATTCCGAAGGTTCGTTATTCCGAAGGTTCGTTAGTCCGAAAATGAAATAAGGTTCGTTATTCCGAAGCTTCGTTTATCTATAAATGAAATAAGGTTCGTTATTTTGCAGGTTCGCTCGCTCGCAGAATTTAGTCAGAGCACTCTCCACAACTGCAAAGTATAGTTATTATGTAAAGATTTAAAAAAAATACTCGAAAAATTATCCTTTAAAGTATGTTAGATAGGGGTATACCAACATGTTGCAACGCCTCCAAACGCTTTAAAAAATGCCCCTTTTCGCTAATGCACCCCCACACTTTGAAAGACGCTCCGCCGCCCCTGGATGGCAGGGTTATGCAATTATAATTTTTTATATTTGTTCAACGCAAATAAACTCACTCATGCATGTCCCCTATCAAAATACCCTGGCGCCGCCCCTGCTCCTGGGAACAAATTATTTCCATTTTGTGGATGCCAAGGACATGCAGTTAAAAAATGGAGTAAAGTGACCAATGACGTGCTTTACTAAACACCTAATCCTTTATGACTACTGGACTACAGCAAGAAAATGACCACTACAATAATAACAATCATAAAGCAATACAGTGATTTCCTTTGTAAATCATTCAAAAGGATAGTTTGAACTTTTATTGTTAATTACAAAACGATGATTGGATTCAATATTTTTTGCTAAATTTCTCATGAGAACATTATTTCTTTTTTTCTTCTTCTTTAGAATCCCACCATTTCTGTGATGCTTATTTTATTATTATTTTAAAAAAAATCTATAATCATGTTATTATGATTGTACATTACTTTTTAACGATATTTTTAACATGTTATCTGACATTTATTACCGTTAATTTTATCAATGTAAACTGTTTTATGTAATTTAGTTTTTAATGTATTTATGGACACTTGCAAATTCTATTTAGAATGTATTTTAATCTATGTAAAAAAAACCATGTACAATTCTGGGAAATGTTTTTTTTTCCAGAAAACTTCGATTTCCTTCGAAAGCACTGATATGACAGATCAGTGTTCGAAAGCTTCCTCCTAGCTAGCTTCTTACACGGTCAGCCAAGAGATGGCGCTCTAGCAATACAAATGAAAAAGCTGGCATATTATTTTGTACATGTAGTTGTTGTTCACTGCATATATGCGCATGCATACATGCGCAACACGTATATTTAATTTCCCATAAATATTTGGGCTTCATTGGAAAACCACAGCCGCAATTATTGAAGATGTTTTGGAGACACAAATAATTTATTCTACCCTAGTACCTGTGGAAGATAAACCTGTCAACAGTGATGTAATTTTTATACTAATAAGTGTGAATTCCAGGCCTTTACATGCAGCGCCTTCTGATATATTGAGATATCACCAGCACTTCCTTGTTCTGTTTCAGCTGGTAATCATCGAACATCAGAGGTCAACTAGCCCCGAACTTCTCGGGTGGAACTCCTGCGGTGAGCGCACTGAGGAGCGGTACCTTCCAGCTCAGATCATCAGATCTTGTTTTCAGCACTGCAGCAGTAAACAACGTGCGGTTTAGACTCAATTGCTTTAAATATTCATCTGCCTGCCAGTTCTATCACGTCTCAGATAATTTCTTTATAGATTTACCAACCCTTTGTACTTTTACTTCATTTTCTAGATGATCTCAGAAAATGGTTACGTTGACTAGACCCTACTTCAACAAGTGTTGTTAGACAAGTTAGATATTGAGGTTTCTCACAGTTGATCAATATTTCTTTGCTAATTATTTCCAGCAGATTTTTGGCTTCAACTTATTTGGTCCAACCATAGAGTTACACTTACGGTAGACCAAAACAGAATTATCATTTTATACAGATAATTTGGTCTGCACGTGGATCCTGAAACGGTTGCGTTGAGGAAGTGATTATTATCTGCCAAAAAGCTATTTTATGCATCTTCAAGAAATCTGAGACTGGAACCAGCGATCCACCATGTCTTTGAAAGAAAACTTAGAGAACTTTCTTGAGCACTATGAAAACATGACTGATCTGTCTTCTTCATTGGATGGAGCTGATTCATTTGATATTGAGTTCACTGTAAGTATTCCAGCCATCATGAAAATAATTGTATTGTAATTTCACTTGTGTTTATTTTTGTGGTCGTGAATGAATGTTTTCATGGACATGTATCAGTCAAATAAGTAACATCATCATCCCGAGACATTAGAGGGACATCAAGGTGGATTGATTTATTTGTATTGATAGGAAGATGAGAGTTTATCTCCAGACCAATTGCACCAACTTGAGGATTGTTTTTGCTCTTTTTGTTTGAATATTTCTACATTAACTTGAACAAGATAGAAATGAACTGGATGATAGATAGATCTGGAAACCCGACTGCAGACTTCTGCATATTTCCAGTACATCTGGTAATAAAGGTAATAAAGGTAATTAAATGTTCTCTCTTTGAGTGGTGTTAGGATACATATACATATACATGTACATGTACTGGTCTGGCATTTTCATGGAAATTTCAACTGTAGAAGTGCCTCATAAAATTATAAAGTTTGTTGCATGATAGTAATTTTATTGGCATATTTTGCAATTTCTTTATTATGTCCAACTTTTATGAGGTATTTATAATTAAAGTATATTCTTTACACTTCTTAAGTGTAGTTAACTCAAACTGCTAAGTTTGTTGAATGATTTGAATTTTATTGGCATATTTTGCAATTTCTTTATTATGTCCAACTTTTATGAGGTATTGGTAATTAAAGTATATTCTTTACACTTCTTAAGTGTAGTTAACTCAAACTGCTCAATATTTACAATATCTAGTGCAAAATAAAAAATAACATCAATTATGGATGCATAGTTTGAAGCTTCTTGAAAAATTTTATCAAAGTTTTAAGTGAACAGTATTGTGGGAAAAAATCCAGATTAAATATTAGAAAAAAACTGACCACCATAAAACTGATTACCATATCTGTGTTGAAACGAAGAGGTACATGTACATTGTACATTTAACTTGTCATGTATTGCTTTAATCATTCCCTCTATATTCACCTTTCACTATTAAGCACTTTGTATTATTTCACATCCTCGTAAGAAACCCTACAAAATAAACCCTTTTTAAAAATTATTAATGATATACATGTACATCAGGGAAAAAAATAATTATATTTTTTCCGGGGCTACTTTTTGAGCTCACTGGCCCGAATTTTCTACATTGTATTACGGTTTACTGTACATTGCAACCTATGAGAATTTCAGGGGCTCTTTTTTAGTTTTCCAGGGCTCTTTTTGACATTTCGGGGGCGAATTCGCCCCGAGCCCTCGTGTATTTATTTCCCTGATGTACATGTACAAATAGAATAATATTTACCTTTAATTTTTTGTTTGTCTGATGCCTGGTTTTATTTTAAAATTTAATAAATTTTAGACTTGGATCTGTTTTTGATATGTTTGTTTATATTCACAACCCCCAAACCAGCTTAGTTCCTTGAGCTTGATTCTGAATTGAATTTTTTTTTTTTTTAAAAGCCACCAATATTAAGGTTAATGATGTCTTACCATTGTGTGCATGGTAATGTAAATGGTAGCTCTCCATTTTACTCTGTGTTTTAATTGTAGTTCAGAAGGTACATGTACTGTATGTCACTCCACGTTTGCCTCAGATGGTCGTCCAGTGGAACACTCAGTAAAGTACATGTACATTGCACATGTACAATAGATGGGTGTACATTAGATTAGAAACCTCCACCCTCCACCTTTGATAACAGAAAAAAAAAACTCTGTTTGCAGTATAAACACAAGATGAACATTAGATATTTTATTCATTTTAGAAACAATAACAATACATTAAAAATCCTCTTTAGTTTTAACGTTTCTGAAAGAATAAGTTCAATTTCTGTAAATAATTTACGAAAGATAATCTTCACTTTAACACACAAATTATGCCAACCATGAACCGACCTGCAAATCTCTGAAGTGGGACCCTGGATTTCTTCCTTGCAATGTTAGAGTCTCTTGTTGATGTAACTCCAGGGAATATGTAAAAACTTCACAGGGAGGAAGAAGAAAGGGACTTACCAAATTTAGATAAGGGTACTCTGACGTAGGTAGCAGATACTTTTGAAGTGTTATCAATTAATCTTCATTTCTCTTGTAGAGCTGGCCTGTTTCCCTCTTCTACTATTTCTTTGAGCGTGGAACCCTTTTAGTGTCCTTGTCCGCCTTTGTAGCTTTTTCTCCTTGCCTTTGATTGATTGACCCTAGGGAGTATTTAAGATTTTTGTCCCTCCCAGGTTAAAGAGAATATTTAGAAGTGGTCAGTTGCAGGAAAATCTTCAGAATTGGCCTTGATCGATGCCAAATCCACATTCAGCAATTTCTGGGTGTTTTTGCGTGTATTGTAATGACACTTGGTTTTTCAATAATAGAGTTATTTTATGGTTTCTTGTTCTTCATTTCATGTGATTTGACATATGTTTTCTTAAATTATTATGTCATGATTTTAGCCAGAATGTCAGATGGTACCCACACATATTCGGCAGACTTTTGGAGCCTAAAATACGAATGTTGGATTTGGCATTTTTTTGACATTCACATCCTTCACATGCCCTGTGAAAACCGAAATTAAGAATGAGGTCTGCTGATTGCCATTTTGACACTTATCAGACAGTATACAGTGTTGCATATACTGTCAATTTATTCTTAGAGGTATTTCTGTATTTGAAACTGTATCACTCCTGATAATTTACTGGTGGTAAGCTCACTGACACAAAGGGAATATTTCTTTGAAGTATGAATTTAGCAAATGAACACCCCTCTCTTATTTTGAACAAAATTTGTTTGATAGGAATTCATGATTTTGATGCTGTTATTTTGGTACAAGTAGTTTAAGGGTTTTAAAAAAAATGTACATGTAGGCCTAAACTTCTGCTTTGTTTTTAATATTATGATAAAAAAAATGAATGAGCATTAGACACATTTACTTGTATTTCATAAATACATTGTAGACTGTTCATTATAGCTCTAGCTGTATAAAGTAACTCTATTTTCCTCCTCCTCATCCTCCTCTGATAGATACTGATAGATACATGTATACTACATGTATCTATCTTTGTTGTTTTACAAACACATAGTTGAACTTAATAAGTAGATTGAAATGTGACTACATACGAATAATAATGCTTTCGTATGTACAGTATGGGTAATAGGCTTCCAGAACATTCAAGTGATTGAAGTAAAAAGAATTGAGTAGGAAGTGATATGAAAATTTTATTCTTACTTATTTAAAGTATTAAGTGTGTATAGATGTGCTTGTGACATAATTTGATTTGTTGTTAACGATGGTTAATGGTGCTATTCTGAAAAATATATACATGTACATGTACATATATATAGGAAAATCCTCCAAAAGGCCTGAGAAAATGGATGATATGCAGAAAGTTTGCTTGCAGATGTTAACAAATTCCAGGAAATGTACCCTGTATCCATATAGCACTTAGGAAAGGATGTACCAAATTGGGGAATTTCCCTGGATCTACACAGGGGAAATGTCAATGTTTGTGGTATAGAAAAGGAACCCCTGCAGTGGGAAGTGGGTAACTGGGTATCCCTCCTCTGCTGAGGGAAAACTTTTGTCAGCTGTCTCTTGGAAAGAATAACCAATTCACCTAAGTTTTGTCCTTGTCCCTAATAAATCTTCTCCTTTACTTAATTTTTTGGCTATGATGCAATATCAGTCAAATGTATTATGAAAGCGAAGGGTAAACCATGAATATTTCTGAGGTGTTCATGGGGGGGGGGGGGGGGGGGTTAAATTTGTATACATGTACATGTAGAATCATGACCATTTTTGTCTTTCCTCATTTATAAATGCTTTTTTTCAGGGGAATGTACATGTACACTGTAGTTTTTACACATGAAGTTCTTATTTACAGCTCTTACATCTTGTCATTAACTTTTATTTTTGCAAGGATTTTCGGAAGTACACAATTCAAATACTTTCATTTTCACTTGTGCATCATGAAGAGCTCTTTTGATTTTATATGATTCAATATACTGGACTGGGGAACTTTGTTGAGGTACATACATGTACATGGCCATTGCAAGCTATTGTTTGGAATTCAGATTTGAAGCAAATATGATAAGTGATAAGTATCACTGTACTACCAGTATATGGGTGTAAAGATACAAATTATATGTTGTGTTTCATTATAAGAGACAAATATGATACTGAAATATTCTATACCAAGACTTCCTTGTATGTACATGTTGGTTAAATATGACTACTGTACATGTCTGTTTAAAATTTCTGGAATAAAATCAACCAATTTCAACTACACGTATGCTTTTAAACAAACAAAATAATTGAATGTATGTTAATTAGAAAACAAAAGTAACCTTCTGCTGGTGTGATAATATGCATTTGTATTCTAAATGTGGTACAATGCTGTAGTAAGAACTTTTCTTAGTTAGATTTGAAGACTCATTGGAGATCTTGTTGCCCATAGCATTATGGACAGATCTTGTGACATTTGAAGTATTGAATGATCTCAGCAGTGTACATTTACATGTACATGTATCTCGTGAAAGAATAAAAAGCCAAAATCAAAACTACATGTACAGTGTATATAGCAGTATTTTTTTTTAGTTCAAGTGAAGCTCGGTACATTCAATAGTAACTCAAGGATTGGTAGATCATGTAAATTAGTATGTGCCCCCCTCTATTCGGAACTTCAGATCTAGCACATGGTTACAAACCTCGCGCTTACATGTACATTTACATGTATGTAAACCATGTAACGCAGCAAACAGTGCCAATTTGGCTATTGCTACATGTATTGCTCACTTTTTTGAACAATACTGCTCAGCCAAGCAAGAAAATTCACAAATCTACACATGCTCAAAGCAGCATACATTCAGTTTATTGACCCAATTCTGTGCCATCAGAAAGTGTTAATGAGAGTGCTCGCATTATTTTAGTAACCTCCCCGTGATTGCAAAGTGGCTGGCAGCAAGCCTAATTTTCCCGTCATCCCTGACAGTCAATCAGAGTCCTAATTTTTCGTGCATTTTGTTATACAGAGGTTATGTGATTTTCAGCAAAATCTACATCATGATACCCATTTATTCTTTTTAGCAATCACTGTTAGTATTTAAATAAACTTCATGTATTAGACATACCTCTATGTATATTATTGGAAGGGAGAGGATCATAATTTCAGTTTTTTCTAAATAAATACAAGGTCTATGACTTGACACATTTTTAAAATTGTTTTTTATTTTGTTGCTCTGAGGAGTAGGAAGTAAAAGTGAATAAATGATTATATTGGCCTACATGCTCCAATTTTGTCTGACAAAAGTGTGTTGTTGTACATACTGTAGATTGCTATATACTGGGTTTCAAATTTGCTATGAGATTGATACAGAGTGGCTATCCCGTCGTAAACCCTTATTAAACGCATTCACAGTAAGAAAGTTAGTCTGTTGTTGCAAAGTATCAAATTTTATCTGTGTATTCATACTGAAGTGGGGTCACTCCATAGTAAACATGTGACTGGTTCATAACCCCACCGGTGACCCCGACCTCCGAAAATAATGAGCGAAGAGCTTCACTCAGGATAATGCAAGAACATGGTTTGACCCGGAGCTGCAACGGGACATTCAAAGTATTAGGTGACGTCTAGTATCAGCAATGGAGCAGCTCCGGAGCTGAAGCTAGGTGATAGGTGTTTTAGTTTGATATAGACGAGACCTTGTTACTCCATTGTAGTTTTATGCGGGACGGAGCATTCAAACTTACAACTGTCCCGTAGCAGCTCAGGAGCTGCTCCGTTGCTGATAGAGGACAAGAGCTATAAATGCGGTACAAGATTCCAAGATTGTATGTACACATCCATGTGTTTGTACAATTCATTTGTAAGGGTATGCTATGATTAAAGTATCAACTCAATGTTTGCCTATTTATACAGCACCTGAAGCAGATTTCACAGAGGTACAGAACTGAAAAGGTTTATCCAACGACAGCAGGAGAGAGTGACATCAACATGAGGAAAAATAGATACAAAGATATTCTTCCATGTAAGTTTGAAACTATGCTTCTTGATGGTACACTTAAAGGTAGTATTCAGGGCTGCGTTTCATGAAACCGTCATAAGTCTAAGTTCATGGACATCCCATTGAAACATGTGTTAACTCTACAACACACGTTTCAATGGGATGTCCAAGAAGTTAGACTTATGACGGTTTCATGAAACGGCCCCCACCTTTTTGGAAATAAAATGGTAATAATCAGAAATGCGTTCAAAGGTTTTGGGGAGAAAGATTAAGAGGGATGTGAAAATGTAGATGTAACAGTAGGATGTTTAAAATGGCTCCTTCACTTATGATATCCACACATTTATACCAGTTTAAAGTTATTGGTACAGTTTGACTTATTATCCCCTTGCTGACGAAGTTGGAGGGGGATATGCATGTGATAACACTGTCTGTAACAAATCTTGTGAAACAATGGCGACCCATTGTTTCACTTTCCATGTACTCCCAATTGGTATTCCATGGGGGCAATGGGAACCTATTTGTTTCAATTTGTATTTCAATTGGTATTCAATTGGTTTCAATTGGACCAATTGACCCATTGAATACCAATTGAAATACAAATTGACCCATTGAAGCATGGTTTCCGTTCAATAACTTTAGTAATGTTTGACGAATTTTAATGAAATTTGATATGAAGATATAAGGTATCAAAAGGCATACATGTACAGCCTACATGTACATGTAAGTTGGATTTCGATTTCATGTAACATGTAGCCTGCGTATCTACTAATTTATAGTAGGCCTATGTGCAAAGAAAAATTCTGAAAAATATTGATTATCAAGTACATGTAAACTACTATTATAAGATTTCAAATTTTTGAAAGACGAGATTGTAGAATTGCACAGTGACATTATGCTGTTATTAAATATTTGAAGTCTTAGTTATCTTGTATTATTTAGCTGAAACATTGTACATTCTCAGTTTATCACAAGTGCAATTGTCTGTTGCATAGGGAGAGAGAAATAATGATGAACGAAATAGGTTTGTTAATCTGGAGGGAAGGAATCCCAAACATTTCATGCCAGCTGTGTTTGGATTTATTTATGATGACAGCATACTGTCTAGTGCTTCTTCCCACTGGGCCTGTAGCTGACCACAAAAATTGAGATATTTGTTTGAAACACCAATACAAATATTAGAACTGCAGACTCCTACAAGAATAGTGTACTGTTTTTGGAAGAAGGTTTTAGCAGGCAAATTTGTACCCCCTCTTTCTTTGAACATTCCACATCCCATTTGCAAAATTGTTAAGAATTGTGAATCTTGGCATGATTCAGGACTGAAAATAATTGATACAATTCATAATATGTTTGAAAATAATAATAATATGTAACATTTATATTGCGCTTAATACAGGGTTTCTAAGCACATGACAAAAAGAGAACAAAAGAGAGAAAAATGGAAGAACAAATATAAAATGCATTAACTAAGTAAAGGATTGCCTTATAAGATAAGTTTTAAGAAGTGTTTTGAATGAGTCTATAGTGGAGGCCTCACGAATGTAGATGGGAAGATTGTTCCAGAGTTTTGGTACCAGGGAAGAAAAGGCACGATCGCCATAATGGGTCATGGTACGGGGTCCAGGAGATAGTTGCAGGTGTGCAGTAGAAGCAGAACAGAGACGTTGAGTTGCTGAAATGATGATGAACGGAGAGAAATGAGATCTTGAAGATAGGATGGAGCTAGACCGTGATTGATTTTAAATTCTAAAAAATTGATTTTAAAATCATGTGTTCCTCAACATTTTATTCAAAAATGTAACTAACTCTTAAGAGCTAAGCCAATGTGGCACCATTGTTGCCTTGCACAAACCCAGATCTCACTTTGAATACAGTGTTTGATTATTCTATGAGAATTCAAGCTTCCATTTTGTATCTTCGAAGGGGACCTCATTAACTATAACCGTGTTCACATAAGCGCAGAATGCGTCATTAGAATTAAAATTCTAGTGATGCATCACTAGAATTTTAATTCTAATGGTCACATTTTGGCCGTGTGAATGCAATGGAGCGTAATTGGAATAGCATAATTCAAATGATGGTCCGGAGGTGTTTTCCAGTGACTATTCTCCCGAATAACGGAATGAAACAGTCGTGTGTACGGATTGACCTGTTTTGGGGTGGACCTTATGGTGACCTTTAACCACTTCCACAGAAAAAAAATGCTCAATGGCTTCACGAGCATCATGCACGAGTGATTGATTGGTACCCGGAAAAAAGCCACACCTCCTCTCCTCGATCTGGAATGCAAAACCGCAGAATCTGCGAAGGCTTTTTCAGTCGTGTGCATGGACAATAATTCTAATAGCGTAATTGCAATTCAGCATTGCAATTAAAGTTTCTCTGCTCGTGTGAAAACGGTCTGTATGTTTTCTTTGCTGTTTACCTTTCTACAGGAGTGGCAGCAGTGGGATATGAACTGCTGATTTATAAAAATGACTTGTACCTAAAGTGTTTATGTCCAAAATCTGTTGTTGGTGTTTGTGTGGAAAGATGATGTTTTAGTTGCATCAGTTTAAGCATGTTTTATTATTATTATTATTTTTTTTTAAAGTGAGATATCAAACAGAGAACATACATGTGTAAGTGGACTAAAGTCATCCGATGTTTCTAATGATAACATGGAAAAATGACTACATGAATGATTTTTTCCTATGTATTTTATTGAGTGAAGATGACTCTGAAAAGTGTTAAACAAATTTGGCATCATTGCTGGTGAACCCATTATTATGCCATCACTTTTCTAGCTTAATGAGTTCACCATACAACCACACCTTTTTTTATTGTGATTTCAGGACAAAATTATGAGTTGTAATAAACTATGGAATGTTCATTGCATTCTTTTTTTCCACTGTTGCCTGCATAATTAATTTCTTTTAAATTTCACCTCAGTTTTGTAAACATTCTTGTCTCAGAACTGAGGCATTTCTTCATATTGACTAAAAATAATACCCTATGCAAGCTTAACTGATACAAGAACCAAAAAAAAAAATATGATTCTCCTAAACATACAGTACATGTACAATGTAGTTTTACTACATTTATTGTGGAATGCTGTGAAAATCTGTATAAACGAGTTCTTCAACTGATTTATTTATTACTTTATTCAGTTTGAAATTACAATACATGTACCTACTGGTATATTGTTAAAAATGATGGAGAGATTTAATAAGAGCTCAAAAGTATTAGTATTGGTCAAATTTCTTTGCTCTTAGCTCATAAGTAACAAGACACAAGGGCAATTCCAACATAACAGACATGACAATGAGACAGATTTTTGTGCTTTCAGAGTATTACAGTTTAGAATGTGCAGTATCTGAACAGTTCTTGCTGAGTTTCACAGATGCATAAAACTATCAGTTACATACATGATGAATTTCACAAAATTTTATAGAACGGATTTTGAGAAAATGCACTTCTTTGAACGTAACGGACATGACACAAGAGTTAAGAAATGCATTTTCTCAACATCCATTCTATAAAATTGTGTGAAAACTAAAATGCTGTGAATTTTTGTTCTTCTCAAGCTGAATATTAAACAAAATAATGAAAAGCAAAATGTCTAAATGACCTTTATTTCTATTTCCTTGGCATTTTTCCAAGGAACATGTATAAACAAGGAAAAGATAGGCCTACTTTAAAAGGATGGGCTAAACCCTTATGTAAGATTATGAATAATTTTGTCAAAGAGGAAAAGTAGATTGGGTTAATTGTCTTTCCATATAGTACTTTATCTATCTGTTTCCTGTCTAAATACATTTTTGTAAAATGTAATTTTCATTTATTTTCTGCAAAAATAGTAAATAGTATATTGATATTAAAAAAAAAAAAAGAAGACATCCTGGCATTTTGTAGGTGTACCCATAGACTAGAAATATATTTTTGCCCCAGTTCTGCTTTACTGATAATTCATCACTTTGATTTTACATTTTTTCAACAAAGCAGATTTTTGTCACTTTAAAAAATATGATTAACCTTCAGAGTACAATAACTTTGTAATTATTTTGATTCTTCTTCCTTTTTCAGTCGACCATTCAAGGTTCTTGTTGAGTCAGATTGACAACCAAGAGGGATCAGATTATATCAATGCAAATTATCTCAAGGTAAGATTGATTGTGGGATTTTCTTTGAAAAATAACTTAATAGGAAACCTTAACTTCTAAATAAGAGGAGCTAACATGCATTCCCTCCCAACTAAAGATAAAGTTGAGCTCTGGGCGCCATTTCATAAAACTTGTTATCACTACCAACTGCCCCATTTCTATGACAAATATGCTCTCAGCCAATCAGATGCAAGGATTTCAGTAGCTTATAACAGTTATCGCAACTTGCTATTGATAACAAGTTTTATGAAACGGGGCCCTGGTCATGTGATTCTGATACGAAAAAACTTGTTTCAAAGCAATTAGGAAAGGTTGAGTTGTGAAGAAACCTTAATGTACTGTACATGTACATACAGTGTACTGTTATTTTCACGTGATAAAATTTCCGCGCTGGGCGACCCAAGAACATATTCGCGGGTTCTTGAATACGCACTGCACAATTACTCGCTCACAAAAGTTCAAGATTTGATTTGATATTTCAATGCATGTGAAATCATGTTAATATTTTTGCAAGTTCTAGAATTGGTGCTTGCCGAATATATTGTGAATCGGCGAAAATTAATGTACCGTGAATATTTCTGCATTTACAGTATACCCCAGGTTTGAAATCATCACAGTGATAAGAAAATCCACTCAATTTTGTTGAATTGCACATGCATTGTACGCAGAATTGCAAATTGGACCACACATAAATGTTTGGAATCATATGCTCAAACTGTTACTTGTAATATTTTGAATATGAGTGTATTTGAAGAGTAATTATTTTGTAGGAACATTTCTTCTGTAATATTTTTCCAAAATGACATCTTAATACTGAGAAAGCATACAGTACACACTGTACATGTATAAATTATCTTTCACCTCCTTTAACTTAAAGGCATTGGCTAACTTTGTGAGCAGCTGATTTAAAAAATTCTCAAACTAAGATGAAACATGTGTATGAGTACTTGTATTTGTACTCAAAAAACCCTGAAACCAACCATAATTTGGAATGAAAAAGTGTATAAGTTAAACGCAAACGGCGCTTTTATTATCCTTCATCTCACGAGACAATCACTAAGAGGACCATTTTGCTTGAATTTGAAAATGCCGTTAGTGCCTCCCGCCGCGTGATATGCCAATACACACAGTACGGTAAGGTGAGTCATACGCACATGCGCACTCCTTATGTCTATTCTGTGCAACCGACCCTTGTATATTTTTCAAACATTGGTTCACATTTTTAATATTTAAAAATACTTCCTGTGGATATTATACTTTGAAACTTTCAGACTGGTATTTTTACACTATAACCCTTATGTTTATCCCATTTTCAAGTAACAAAACAAGATTTTTTAAAATCATAACAATGTTAACCAATGTCTTTAAGCTTCAGAAATATGGTACTTTGTATTTGTAAACATTCAGTATTGGACAAATCCTACACAATTCTTTGTATAAGAAAATGCAGTGTCTGGAACTATGGATACAGTCAACTTTTCAACCAGTCAGCCGCATAATTTCTGCACTAGTAGTTTTTTTCCCTTTGAATACATTTTACAAATTAAGTGTTTGTTGAAACCTGCATACATGCACACACACACACCCACACAAATGCACACACACACCCCACACTCCGTAGCAGATAATATTATTCCAACCTGTAGTATAGCTTATTCATGACAGCTTCCATTGCTTTCTAACGTCATTTGTTTACTTAATCTTGCTGATTTATAAGATTTATATGGTATCATAAATGCCTAAATTAAGGCCTTTGGCATGTCATGCCTGGCCAATCAAGTTAAGTGCTGCCAAACCATTGGCTAAACCATTGTCCAAACTATGGTGTAGCCTTACTTGGCCGGGCTACTGACTCCGTGAGGATCCCATTAGGAAGTCAAAATGGGTTTGTTTTTCTGACCAGTCAGTAAAATCCTGGTTTAGTGTATGTTTGTATAACCGATGTGTGTATGTATGTTACACACATGTATCTTCAAGGAATATGTAGATATTTCTTCATTGTACACAAGTACATGTACAAGTGCACCAAGGTCCATGAGTAGTTTTGATGGTAGAAATGACTGCATTCCTGGCAATTCATATAAATGTATAAAGGAAATTATCGGTTTCAGCAGATTTTTTAAAATGACTTTACATACAAATCTAAACAAGGAAATACATGTAGGTGCTGTTAATGCAGTGAAATAAACACTTGTGCGATATTCCATCATTGGTAAAGGCAAGATTTGTTGTGTTTCTTGTTCAAGGTAATGCGTAGTGTCATGAAAAATGTTATTTACCAACAACATAACTTCTTAAAATTGTGGGTGGATATTACATTTTCAAGAAAAATCAAATGATTAATTTGGCCCTTTTAAGGATTTTCCTGTCACCAATTGTACATTATCTAATTTGTTAAATTCTGAATATGTATTCATGAGTTTGTTAGTGATGGTAATGATAATGATGATAATAGTACTAATGATGATAGTAATAATTATGATAATAGTAATAATAATAGTATTGAAAATGGATGATAATGATAATGATAATGGTAATAATAATACAAGAACAGTGATATTCCGTCCTTGTATAGCACATTGTGATCTAAGGTGCCTATGCACATCCAGAGTCTAGTTGGCAGATTAGGGTTTATTTGTGTTAATATGTCTTTGAGTTTTGAAATATTTTGAATTTCGAAAATAGAAAAAAAACCAAAAACAAACTTGCTGAAGTATACAGCCTGATTCCCCCTTTTTTTGTCGCATATATGCACTTATTTTTTTTTTTTATATTACTAACTGTGCTTCAGATTGATAATAGAAAAAACAACAACTGTAAGCCGCAGTATATGTTTATATCTGATGAAGACTTGAGAATTAATGAGGAAATAAAATGTACTTTGGGAAAAAAAATCAGGATATTTGCTCAATTTTTATTTGTTTATTTTTGTTCATTTTTGGAACTCATTTACTGAATAGAGAGACCAAGGCAATTGAAAAGAAATGTTTTAAAGTCCTCCAGAGTCTGACGTCAATAGGACCTCTCTCTTTTACATCCTGCCTCCAAAGCTCAATTTGTTCTAATTTTAACCTTTTTTATGCCAAATTTAGTATCAGAGATTAGCTGTTAATAAGCAGAAAGCCAAAAATATGTATTCTTAGGTACAAGATTATGATGGAAGGCTGAATTTTATAGGATTCATGTACTAAATATGAATATACATTTCAAAACGATTATATTAAGTGTTCATAGTGATCCCATAAGTGTACCGGTATACAATTGTGCATGTAATTATGAACAAAGTCTTAAGGAAAATTAAGTTCTCCAAAAACTTGGAAGTCATAAAAGAATAATCTGATTTTGTTAAATGGGATGAAAGACGAAAAACACACCATGTACATGTGTACGTGGTTGTGATATTGGCCTGAAGTACATGTACATGTAAATGTTTAAAAATCATGTATCAATATAATTTTTAGTTAGAAATTTATGGATACTTTGTGTGAATAAACATCAGTTAATCAATGTGCATGTACATGCAGTACTGAGGATCTTTGGATATAATAAACAAATATAATTTCTGCTTTAATTGATTTCAAGTTTTTATGTGGTGTTTTGGTATTTGATGAAAGAAAGGTGCCTTCATTAGGCCTATCAGTAGTTTAGATACGTACAATGTATATGTTATAAAGACATACTCCTTCAACAATTTCAGTTGTGAAGAGTAGATCGATAAACATGTAACTGCCGTCATAATAAGTAATTATCAATTGTTTGATTGTCTTTTTCATGAGTCCATATACATGTACATGTATACAGTGTGTGCGTTCACAAAGAAAGTACAGTTATTTACATGTACAATGTAGTTTCCATATTACAGGATGTATCAAAGTTTTCTTGCCAATTGAATATGTAATTGACCTGTCACCTTTGTATTTAGTTGTTTTGTTTTCCACTTAAAATTCATTTCTATGATTGAATATAGTTAGTTAATTAAAGCTCTGAAGTGATTATGAAACCATAACTGAAAGGTCTATCAGCCAAGTTAAATGGGAGGGGGAATACTTGTAAACCTTTTTTTTTTAATGTTGGTAAGTTTGATACAGTGCACTGTTCTAGCTTTTTATTTACATTTCCACCCTGATTGGATATTGATGCAATGTATGTCGTTTTCCTCATACATGTACGTACAGTACAGAAAAGGGTTCTGTAATTACAATGTACATGTAGATATTATTCATCAGACAATAAAGCAGATTTCTTTCTTTCAGTTCTTATAGACCTGCTTTGCATATTTCTCACTTAGCATTATGGGTTACTTCAGGGAAAAAATTAATTATTTTTTTTTCCGGGGCTACTCTTTGAGCCCACCCACCCGAATTTTCTACATTGTATTACAGTTTACATTAGACCCTATGAGAATTTCAGGGGCTCTTTTTTAGTTTTCCAGGGCTCTTTTTGGCGTTTCGGGGGCAAATTCGCCCCAAGCCCCCATGTATTTTTTCCCTGGGCTACTTTCACTTTATACTAGTAGTACATCATTGTTTCATGGGACAGTGTACCATTATGATCTTTATAGTGTAAAAAATTGATTTGTAAACTATGTACATTTAGTTTGTGGTATTGATCGATGGATTGTTCTTCATCATATTCACCTTGATGTTACTGTCTATGATACATGTACATGTACTTATGAAAGTGAAAAACAAATGTTCCCTTCAGGATGATTATGTTGAAGTCTTAAAGGCATTGGCTAAATTTGTGAGTAGCTGATTTAAAAAATTCTCAAACTAAGATGAAACATGTGTATGAGTACTTGTATTTGTACTCAAAAACCCTGAAACCAACCATAATTTGGAATGAAAAAGTGTAAGTTAGACGCAAACAGCGATTTTATTACCCTTCGTCTCACGAGACAATCACTAAGAGGACCACTTTGCTTGAATTTGAAAATGCCGTTATATGCCTCCCTCCGAGTGATACGCTAGTACACACAGTACGGTAAGGTGAGTCATACATGTACACGCATGCGCAGCACTCCTGTCTATTCTGTGCAACTGACTCTCGTATATCTTTCAAACATTGGTTCACATTTTTGATATTTGAAAATACTTCCTGAAGATATTATACTTTGAAACTTTCAGACTGGTATTTTTACACTATAACCCTTATGTTTATTCCATTTTCAAGTAACAAAACAAGATTTTTTAAAATCATAGCAATGTTAACCAATGTCTGAGTTAATTCCATAGAGGTACAGTGTCTCCTTTTAATGACACTTTTGCAGTATCTTTTTATCCAAAATACTCGGAAGCAGACATTATGCATGACAAGAAAGAAAAAAAAAAACACTGAAAATTTTTATTCCATTTCCAGTGAAATATGTTGTATTGTTTTCAAATAAGAGTAATTTGACAGTAATTAATTATTGAATTTTCCAGTTGAAAACGCAATGGGAAAAATATAATTTCTATCCTTGTGCAAACTGGCATTTCTTTATGTTATTGTTTGCAATTTCCAACCGTGTTGATTCATGTTGCATACTTTTTTTTTAATATGAAAGAGTGGAAATATAAATAACTGTTGCCAGTTTGAGTGAGGAAAGCTGATTGAACTTCAAGCAGCAAAAAAATTTCTCTACTGCTGTGGGTTAATAATCCTCAACCTATAATTGTGGTCATTCTTATCAGTACATCGTTTTTTCTTCAATATCTGCATTGTGAAACGTATCATCACATTCTGCAGGTTTATTAACTGTACCTCCTAAAGCTGTAGGATAAATTTTACATATCATCCTATTTTCTTTTTATCTTTGTGCAGGGTATCAGCAATGACCATTCATACCTTGCAGCACAAGGCCCCCTCCCACACACTGTCAATGACTTCTGGAGGATGCTATGGGAAAGCAACACAGAAATCATCATCATGGCTTGCAATGAATTTGAGCAAGGAAGGGTAAGAAATTCATCTTTATCTTTCCAATCACTCACATATTTTTGGTGTGCGTGTTTGTGGCACTGGGGGAGTATGTGGTAGGGTTTGGGATTTTGTATTATTTTGGGCCATATTTTGGTACTAGTATATGTATGTATCATCATAGGTAGACAATCTGATTAGATTTTGGGGGTACGGTATGTAGGTCAAAGGTCAAGCTCACAGAGGTCAAATATATGAAATTTCAGGTTGTTAGCCTTGTTAACAAAATATCTCAAGAACCATGTAAGGTATGAACTTCAAACATATATTACCATAGGTAGACGATCTGAGTAGATTTTGTTTGGTATTGTATGCATTGATTTATATGTAATGATTCATTTTGAATGAAATCTCTAATAAGAAATGTGGGAAAAAAAGTGTGTGTGTTCTTTGTTTAAAAACTTCATTCCAGAAAGCATCACATATGTGTTTACTGTCATTACACCAGAGCAGATAGGAAATCTACATCCTGGTGTGGATGTAAATGATTTTTCACTATTCATTTGTTTAGACTGCAACAAAAACTTCCCTACAAGCTACAAATTTTATCTTTCATTAATGACATCTTTAAATAGGTGATAGGCTTACCAAAATGACATTATATTGTCTACATGAGCTCGAATGATTATTTTGATAATTGATATAGTATCATCTGTAAATCGCTATAAATTATCCACATTTTAACTGCATCAAATGTGTGCATACGTTTGCGCATGGTACATGTATTAACCAGCTTGAGTGGATTTGTAGGCAGCTTCCTTCATGTGTGTTGATATCCTGGACAGAAACAGGAAGTGTGCTTTGTTTCAAATGACAGCCTTGAATAGCATCCTTTCATTTTTTGCATGTACATGTGGGACGTGTATTTTTAAGTAGTAGTTTTGGTGTCCATAAGGAGAGGGTTAACGCAACAGAGGGTTCATTCAGGTATCTACCGTAGTTGATGGAATATTTCTGGTGCACCTGCGTAGCTAGCAGGTGTCGCCCAAGTCACATGAATCTGGTACCTGCAAATAGAATCTTGTGGCAGATCGCTTTCAGCATCCAGGGTATTGTTTACCTTTGCATATTCCTGCCTCACACAGGAGATTTGCTCCGGGAGGACTCTGATCTAGAAATAGCCCTGCCAGCTTTTCTTTCCAGGAAGGCTAAGAATGAATTGCTACGCTCCATGCAAAGTTGCTCCTTGCATGCGCTTATATGGAAGAAATGAGGCAGCATGCATGGCGGGGCGCAGTCATTAGCTGAAAACATTGCAGTGCTGATTGATTTAAATCAATGCCCTAATAAGGTAATGCATGGGAAAAAATGAAAAAAGGAAAAGGCTGTCAAGAAAACATTTTCATCAAGAAATTTGGTAAGGCATGATGCATAATTAATGGATATGCTGCGGTTCTGTAAATAGTTCCTAAGGTTTACCATTTTCAAATCAATCAAGAGAGCCTTTTCTTTGTCAGTAATTTGGATGGAAAGGATGAATGTATGAGTTTTTTCATTACAGTGGTCTTTTAAAATTTTCTTCTCCTCAGCACAAATGTGAACGGTACTGGGTTGATGAAGGGGAGGAGCATGCATTTGGAGATATACTCGTCACACAAGTAAGGTTTTTTTTTTTCAATCAGTATTTATAAGCTCTATACAGAGTGCCATTTTATTCAGTAATACATACATGTACCTCAATCAAATGGATTTGGGTGATATCTAATAATAATAATAATAATAATAATAATAATAATAATAATAATAATAATAATAATGATATGTAAAATTTATATTGTGCTTTATACAATATTTCTATGTGCATGGTAAGAATTTAACAAAAAAGAGAACAAAAGAGAGAAAAATGGAAGAACAAATATAAAATGCATTAACTAAGTAGAGGATTGCCTTATAAGATAAGTTTTAAGAAGTGTTTTGAATGAGCCTATAGTGGAGGCCTAAAAAATGTAGATGGGAAGATTGTTCCAGAGTTTTGGTACCAGGGAAGAAAAGGCACGATTGCCATAACGGGTCATGGTACAGGGTCCAGGAGATAGTTGCAGGTGGGCAATAGAAGCAGAATGAGGCGTTGAGTTGCTGAAAATGATGATGAACGGAGAGAAATGAGATCTTGAAGATAGGATGGAGCTAGACCATGATTGATTTTAAAGACAAGAAGAAGAATATTGAAGATGATTCTTTCATGGATGTGGAGCCAGTGGAGAGAATGTAGAACTGGGGTAATGTGTTCAGAATGAATACTAATGTCTTATTAAGAACTCAAATCATATTCTTCAGTAATACTGCACATTTGTAACGTTTGGAAGAGCAATAATCTTGTATTCTCATATTATATCAAACTTTACAAAGCAATACATGTTGGAAAACATAAAGCGATATGGATGTCGTAAGTCAGTCTGTCAGTGTAACATTTTGATTCAAGATAGATGGTATTGAGATCTACTGAAATTTCACAAAATATTTGTTGAATAGTTATATTTACCCACCTATTCATAAGTCTGATTGTCCTGTTTGTTTGCATTTTTCCTTCGCAGATACGTCAACAAAGAGTAACCAAAGACTTTATGATCAGAACCTTGAAGGCTACAAAAGTAAGTATGAGAAAAAAATCAGACAAATTTATTCTGCCTGTATTCCTGCAAACACCCATTTTTGCTTGGTTCATACATTGTATGTGTACACTGACAGCAGTTTCCAAAAATTGTGGGCATACATAAAACTAGACCCCTCCCTTGTAAAAAAAAAAAAGTACTGTGGTTACCATGGTAATTTGATGAAATCACCAGTAAATCATGGTAATTTGATGGTACTTGCATGCTACTTTCATGGTTTTGATGGTAATTTTCTCAAAATACCATAGGTACCATGATACTTTTTTCTGCAGGGCTGCCTAGAATTGTATCTGTATCATTAATCCATTGCTGACTGTAGCTGGGTGGTTCCTGTTTTAAACCTATAACGAATGTAAAAATTCAGTAGTTAGTGGGTTGCTGAGAATTAACCAGAAGCTTGTGAAGTACCAGGACAAACCTCACAAACACCATATACGAGGTGCCACAATCATTTACAACCTGGAAGTTAAAACAGGTATGGATGTCTGTGCGGAAGTAGGAGTCCAGTAAGTCCATAGGTTGACATTTTATTATGTAAGTTGATGATAAGAAATGATTATTTTTGGTAGTGGGACTTTGCATCTACTGTACCTGCACTCTAGGATTTATAAAGGGATGCCTTGATATTGTATCAGTATACATTGTATTCTAAACTTCTTGTTTTCGTAGTTTTCATTGGAGCTTGATAAGATGAGCTTTAAAGGTATGCTTGGTAATACAATCAGAATGTGTAAGGGTTTATGGATGCGCTATGTAAGGATTTTCCTGAAAAGGACTACTAGGATCTTTTTTTTACAATATTTCTAAAAAGACCTTTTAAATTTGAAGAAAGGGTGACTGAATGAATGGTGAAAGTATGAAGTTTTTTTAGTTAAGATAAAAACCAAGAAAATAGAAATCTAATTTGCTTTAAAAGTTTGCCAGTCAGTGTATGAAGGATGAAGAAGGAAGGAGATCAAGGTAGTATTAAAAGGCATATACAGTAGTGGGGAAAAATATTAATAGAGAGTGTGAATGAGAGAGAAAGACAGTGTGAATGACAGAGAGACAGAGAGAGAGAGAGAGAGAGAGAGAGAGAAAGAGAGAATATGAGGAGAGGGAATCATAGGAGGAAGAGAAAAATTGAGCCGTCTTGCTTCTTCAATGAGAAGACACAATTGGATTATCCCACTCCAATCATACCAAACATGCCATGAACTTCCCCTAAAACCATACTGTTCATGGGCTTCACCACACTGACAAAGATCTTCCAAAGGATCTGCTATAAAGACCAGTGTAGTATTTCTTCTGAAATTGCTAGCTGCTGCTGTACACATGTCTTAATACAACATTTCAGTTGATAATGATTGCTCCCATGGGGATAATGAGCATGATTATTGCATTCAATATATCTGCTGATGTACTCGCATTCTGATTTATGGACCTGTCGGGATGACTGCTCTTCACGCACATAACATTAAGCTATCATTTCAGTAGTTGAATGTTAATATCCCGACTGCAGTATCCATGTGCAGACTCTAATATAACTGATATAACTGTGTCTTCACATTCAACATATACTTGATTCACAAAGTTTATTTGGTAAATATTTATGGAAGAAGGCCATTTAGATCTGTTTGGATGTGTGATTTAAAACTTAATGGTGCATATAATCTTGGGAGATAATAACTTGTAGTTGTGTGTTTTTCCAGTTAGAGAAGATTGTCACCCAAAATGATTGCTGAGCTAATGTTTGTCCATCAAATGCAACAAAGGCATCCATACTCGTAAAGGATGATTAAAAAACTGAATTCAACCCAAATCCTCAAGCTGCCCATTTCATTGGGTGATTGATTAATTCTTTTTTTTTGTTAGATAAAAATGATAATTTGTACTCTATAGCACTTCCTTATAGACACAAGTTGTGGTTTTAGTGATAAGTAGGTCACCAGATTAAGGAAATAACGCAGAGAAGCAGCTGGCAATATTAAATCTTCCATCACCGAAGATATGTTGGCAGTGTGAACATGATTTGGGTTGTGAAATCAGCTGCAAGTGCCATTGAAGTGCATAACATCCTCCATCCTTCCACCTAGCCACTAAAGTCCTAACCGAATCTCCTCCATGCTATATTGGTAAATGAGATCAAGGTTACGCCAAGGTCATCCATGGAGTGACAACCACAAGGTTGTATAGTCTGTGGGGACAGACCCCCTCCTGACTCGGGATCTGATATCATGGGACAATCAGTATGTATATGTGTGTAGATAGAAATCGGTGTTCCATGCTTGAAAGCTAACGTAAGTTAAATGCTTCTTCAGCTTTTGCAAAATTGTGAATTGCACAATACATGGTTCATTGCAAGATCTTTTCTACGGGACCCATGACTTTATACTAACCAGAGAGCTGTGAAACCATGCACCAAATGACATATATAATTCAAGTAGGGCCTTTACATTTGGTATTTAGATTTTAACAGAAGCATATATTTGTCATTTGGCCTAGAAAGTTGATTTTGATGACAAAAAGTGTTTGTGTTTTTCAGAATTGAATTGAAAATAAACAATGACTTGTCTTTGGACTTTGCCCTCTATGGTGTTTTTACAGTCTCTCTTTATTTTTGCTGGAACAGTGTCTTATCTCCAACTACATGTATAGCAAGTTTCATTGACAGTAAAATTATTGGAAAGTGTTGCCCTTTAATTTTCATAAAAACTAACTCAGGGTTTCATATTTCAAGGAAAGTATATATGTATGAAAGAAAATTCCAGGTACATGTTTCAGTAGAAAACATGACCAGAAACTGAATATCATCTTTCTTGTCCAACAGTTTGATAGCTCAAGGAAGAAATGGAGTGTCAATTAATTATGGTGCTTTGTGTCAAACGCTGTAATGTTGCTAGTCTTCTCTGTAACTCGAATCTCCATCCATCAGTATGTGACCATAAGGCCAACCCTTGGAGACTGCGGAATGAAGGACCTGACAGTTGTGCTCGTCTTACAGGCAAGGGAACAGAGAAATTTATCATTGTCTATCCCCAATTTCCCTCTCTGATGAGCAAAGCCTATGGGAATATGTAAAAAAAATCCTTCCCATATGCAGAAAAAGGTGCCCTTTTTGCAGCCAATTTGATCCATCGACTTGGAGCTCTATGAATGCATCTTTGTTGATGCTGAACTGTTGTTTCAGGGACTCCCATCTCCCTGGTTGTTTGAAGGTACTCTTAAATGACACTATCTCATTCAAGATGAAATACTCACAAGATGTTGTAGTCGTCTAAAAATTGGAAGTATGAACGAGACACACTACAGTTTTCAGAGGGGATGACGTCTGTATTACCATGGGACAACAGAGCTTTGTGCATCTGGCTGAGTATTATACATACCATCTGGTGAGGGGTAGAAGGCATTAACTCCTTGTGAATGTATATCAGCTAATGCCGTGCTTGCTCTGAGCAAATAATACTTTTACTTTACTGTCTGTCTGGCCCATTTGTAGTTTCAGTCAAGTTGTAACCCTAGATAGAACCTAATAAGGAAGTACATGTATGTGCAAAGCACTGTATTATAAGGGGTATATTGTGTCCAACTTCAATGATAGGATTGGACTTTACTCCAGCTTAGATCGTTTGCTGAATAGTCTACAATCATCACATGCCAGCCAAATAGTATATATTTATTTCAACTGTAGAAACAGCAGAGAAAAGTGTCGGAAGAGGTATCGAGCTGAAAATGTGGTTGCCATCATAAGTTTATACTTGACTTTAGTTCATTACATTGATACATTTCCAATCAAAAATAGATGTTAGATTTATGAGTTTCATTGTGTGTTGTTTTGTCGAAAGGTTTTTTTCTTTAACTGGAGGCCTTTTCTTAAAACGCACCATTAGCTCAGAATGTTGTTATTTCTTTATGTGTTGGTTGCTTCTCATTTGATATAGTTCAGCAGTAACTTGAATGAAATATGAATAGGTTTTTGGGAGTATGCCATACGTGAAGACCGAGGAACATATGACTGTTAGGCATAGTCTCCTATGATTGCATCTCAATGCATAGTACAACTTCCAGCTTCACAGACTGAAAATAGCTGAACGTAACAGGAAGGTCACAAAACCACATGGTATATGAACTATTAACTGTTGAAACCATGGTCTCAATTGTTCTTAAACATCTGACACTTCTTAGCTCATCACACTGCTACTGTACAGCTTACTCCAAAATTCATTTTCAGGTATTTACATGTATTTGTATGTATTCATAGTCTTGAATATATCCATTTTAAATTTTGTTTGATAGTGGGATTTCAAAAAAAAAATATCCCGAAATAAGATTTATCCTAGAGCTGATATATGTATATATATATATATATATATATATATATATATATATATATATATATATATATTTGTATCATCTTTATTCAGTATTAATAAAGAAGCAGTGAAAACAAACAAACAATAAGAAGAAGAAGAAGAAATATGGGAAAATACCAGGTCCATGACACACCCTTATACAAATCTGTAAAGTAGACATCGCAAGCTTGTCGTAAGCTTGCAGATTAGCTCGCTGCAAGCTTGCCGACGAGCTCGCTGCAAGCTTGCCGGCCAGCTCATGGCAAGCTTGCAGCAAGCTCGCAGCAAGCTTGCAGGGTTCCAAATATTTAAATTAGCTGCTGCAACCTCGCGTAGAAGCTTGCTGCAACCCTTGCACAGTAAGCTGACCTGCAAGCTTGCAGGAAGTTTGCAACCTTGCAGAGCTAGCTGACCTGCAAGCTTGCAGGAAGTTTGCAACCTTGCAGAGCTAGCTGACCTGCAAGCTTGTAGGAAGTTTGCAACCTCGCATATAAGCTTGCTGCAACCTTGCACAGTAAGCTGACCTGCAAACTTGCAGGAGGTTTGCAACCTTGCAGCTTGGGCTAGCTGACCTGCAAGCTTGTGCGTGTAATTAGCTTTCTGCCAGCTAGGGCTAGCTGACCTGCAAGCTTGCACGAAGTTCGCAAGGTTGTGAAGAAGCTGGCAGCTACGGTTACATTTGGCAAGCTTACCAGACGGACGAGCCTCCTTGACGCAGGGATGATATCAACTGCATATTCTTGAGGATATGTTTTGCATGCTTCCTTAACCTAAGTTGCAGTAATATTGGCTTTAGCAACTAGGAGGGTTTATGAAAATGATGTCAAGATATTGTCATAAAGTAGCTTGAAAAGGAAGAAATTTTATCTATTCAAATAACTAATAAAGGATATTATTCCAAACATTTACACTACTTAGTTTTGCATTGATCAATCATTACACCATGATATATATACCTACACCAGCATGCATTAGTTTCATCATTTAAGTTCTCTTAATGTAAAATTACTTAGTAAAACTTTACAAAAAATATATCAAAGAAGTTACAGTTCATTTAAAACTCAAGTTTTCCTTTTATTTTCTTTGTATACAGTTTTAAATATGCAAAATAAAAAGAAAAATACATGATACAGAATTAGATGAATCACATAATTTCATGTCTGAATACATTTGTTTGTGTGGCAGTGAGTTCCTGGATCCGAATACATTTGTTTGTGTGGCAAGAACAAGTAAAATGAATTTAAGATTTTTAGAAATTATCATTTAACTTCTCAAAATTTCCTGCTATTTTAAAGATGCACAATCAAAAGAAAAACATGATACAAAATTAAATGCATTGCATAATTTCATACCTGAATACATTTTTGAGGTAGTTTCTTTATGCTTGATGGCAAGAACATACAAGTATTTTAAATATAACTAGATGGATTATCATTTTTGAGGTAGTTTCCTTATGCTTGATGGCAAGAACATACAAGTATTTTAAATATAACTAGATGGATTATCAACTGCGTGCATTTGAAATTTATGCCTCTGTCATTGCCAGATCAGAACAAATAATACACACTTCATTTTTGAAAATTTCCAAATAGAACTGACTTTGATGACCTTTGACTTTGTGACTCCAAAATTTCATCAGTTTGTCGTTCATAACCTTCGTATAATTCTTAAGTTATTGCAGACACAAAATATTTCATTGAATATTGACAAAATGTTTTGTTACCCCATGACTTTTTACCTTTGCACCCCCTTGAAACCAAAACTCTAATTGGTTCATCGATCCTTACCTGGTTATACATGTATACTTGAGTCAAGTTCAGTGAAAAAAAATTATTTATATAGTTCTGAAGTTATCGCATTCACAAGGATCCGGAAAAACAGGCAGATATGGACGTGCAGAAGGACGGATGGATTGATGGACAACCCGAAAACAGTTCTTACATTACAGGTATATGCACTGACATCTTTGGTAAATTGTAAAGCACCTTCCTTTTTTAAGTGGTTAGTGGCCTTACCATTTGTTTTCCCCTGAAGCAAGAAAAAATTTTTTGAAAATAACTATTGCAGTTAAAAGTCTGTTATGTACATCAAAATATAAAGAGTGATTATCGAAAGAACCTTCAAAATTTTTACTACAACAATGGAAACACATAGAAAAAAAATGTTAAGAGGTAAAATTTTAGCCCAAGCTCTTGTTCTTTCAAATTAGTGATTCATCGCAGACCTTTGTGTTAGGGCCCAGATTGTGCAAAACATGTTACTTACATCTTTTAAGCCGAATTTCTCCTAAGTCGAAAAGATCTGTGGTCCCAAGAGATTCAACTTTGGTGATATCCCTTCTTATATGTACACTGTATAGTTTCCTAATCATCACATACTTTAAACAAAAATTCAAGCAAATGAAGATTCTAGCTACCCTGAATAATCAATTTTTACAGAAAGAAAGCTGTCAAAAATAACAATTTGACAGTGTTACAGAGTATAGAAAAAACCTGAAACAGTGGAAACTCAATATATATATAAAGAGGTGTTTAACTGCCCTATTTCTTTTTGAGTGCTCTACGAGCAGTGGCACATTTCTGGTTAATTTTGTCATTAAATTCAGTGGCCGTCATGCATGGTCCTCCCCCCTGGCCTTGTCGGAATCGTCTGAGCACACATTCTGGAGAAAAATAAAAGAATTACAAAGAGAATCGTTCAATTATAAATGTTCATAAAGTTTTCTAAGCTATTTACCTATGACTTCAAGCATACAGATGCAATATACCCCCACTGAGAACTGTCTTTTTAGAAAATATATTTCCTACATTTTGAACAAATTGTGCAAGAGCTGAATTAGTGATTTTCATGCTAGTAGATATTTCACTGGTACAATTCCGTTGACACAAAGGCATATGAAGAAAAAAAAAATCAAATTTAGAGTTTTCACCTTTCAGGCACTGGCTTATCACTATTCTATCAGAGTATTCTTTAAACATATTCAAAAGAAATTTACAAGAACAATTTAGCTAACAATGTTAAATGATTCTTCTACAGGAAACATGACCACAGCTCATTTCATAAAATGTTGCTAGCCTGTCAATTATGGCTAGAATGTAAAATTTTCTTGAAAGAGCCAATGAGGGAGCAGAAATTTTGGGACTGTTATAGTACTTACCATTTCAGCAAAAGTTCCAAGCCGAGCAATTTTTTTTAAAAATGAAATGGGCCTTGAAATCGAAAAAGAATATTCTCACCTTTTATTTCATTGAGTTTTTCAGGGTTGAGAGCATGATGGTCCTTATCTCCCACCTTGTTGACTGCTGTTCTTGTACCACAGGCCTTCCCATGGGCCAATGTCTCCTTCCCAAAGACACTCTCCAGTAATGCGAAGAGGAGGGTTTCCTTAGTCTTCCCCTTCCGAAAGGCTTCCCTCTTCTTAAACTCTCCTATAACTGGTACCCCTCCTGCATACAAAGGGACGAGTGCCTAAAAAAGGACAGAAACAAAAGAAAAAACAAAAAGTATTTGAATATGGGTACAGCTCCATTATGGCATTTTACCCACCAAAACTGCTCTTTTTGTAGCCTGTCTGACAAAAGACATTCATTGAGTTCATTCATATCTGTTTTGTTATCTATTTCATTTAACAGATTACATCGTCATGAATATAAAACTCATTTACAAATCTATGTAAGAAATAAGCACACAAAGCACAAATGAAAAAAATCATGAGGTCCTTGGGGAATCAAGAAAGTTTGAGCTTATCCACACATCCTGTAACATTATAAAAGTAGTCAACAGGTTAAACTTCAAAGTTTAACCTGTTGTTTATAGAACTTGTCACAAACAGACATTATTTTTGCAAACCACAAGAAAAATTATTGACAGTGTAATACAGTCTCATTGTAAAATTTACCTGTTCATTGGCTGGAGATTGCAGTGTTGGGAGACAGGCCTGTGGGAAAGGATCTAGTCGAGGGAGTGGAGGATGATCGACAGTCACCTGCAGAGTGTGGGTTGTAGTATTAAGAAGACATTCAAGTTACCCCGAATTCTATGTCCACAAAATTCTGTGGCCGTCATACAGTGGAGACTCGTTAGGAGGTCTATTGGGATCATGTAAATTATTTTGCTGAGATACAGTGTAATCATGATATTTCCAACCTTGCTTTAATGAGCTTCCATTTTATTGGGTGGGGTCAAATTGCCCCCCCCCCCAAACTCTAGCTGATGTCAAAACACCAAGTCAAAATAGGGTAAAATCACATTTGTGCATGTTGTATAAATACACTAAGGAATATAACTCACTGTGGAAGAGCAAGGTTTATCAATTTCCATTCTCTGTTCCTCATTCTGTTCATCTCTTCCATCTAGGTTCTGTATAAGCAAAATGAAAACAAACAATTACATGTATTTTTTTACTTCTGTGCATAATGTAAAAAACTTACGGGGGTGGGGGAACATGGAATCTGGAGCAAATCTCTGAAAAGACACAAGTGAGTGAAAATGTAAAATTTGACTGTTTTGTTACTCACCAGAGAAGAGCAAGGGGAATCAACCTGGCCATCCTGGTTATGTTGTTCAAATTGTCCCTTTAGGTTCTGTGAAATATGACAAATACATGCATGACATAAGTTCTGTGAAGTATGAAGATACAAGCAATTTCATACAATTAATATTGTCTGTTGAATTAGCTTTAAAATGGTATCATTTAATTTATCACAATAATACCATAATGAGCACCACAATTTCATTGAAAAGATTTCCTTAACCCTCTCTGGCCTGGGGTAATTGCCCCCCCCCCCCCCCAAGGCTATGCTTTTTCAAAATAGTCCAGGTTAGATAGGGTTAAGAGATGAAAAAATTAGACATTTTCTATCTACAAATCATACTATAAAAACTAGATGAATCTTCTACCGCGCATGGTCGAAATGTATGCCTCCACCATTGCTAGACCAGAAATATATGGCCTAGTTTTCTATTTATATAAACAACATTACATATTTCACCTTCACCATTGATCTTGTAATCCCAAAATCTAATCAGATCATTGTCACTCCTAAATGCATACATGAGAGAAATTCGAATTCGATCTGTTACATAGGTTTTCAGTTATTGCATGCTCGAGCCAAATTTGAAGTTGATCCATTGAATAGTTTAGAGTTATTGCGAGAACGAAAACGGGACGGACGGACGACCCACCCAAAAACAATGCCTCCGGCAACCAGCTTTGGTGGCAGAGGCATAATAAAGAAATAAAAAAACAAACATTTTGTTGCAACACACTTCAGAATAATCTTTTTGTTTGAAATTTTCATGACGTGTTTAAAAAGCAGTACAATATATTTATCACTTCAATTTCAAAGTACAGGTACACATATACCTCATGTTCTAAAAGAAAAAAAAAAAAATTGTTTCTTTCCCCTCCTGAAATAAAGTTACTCACTTTCCTTGAGCTGCTTGAAACAAAGCTTGTCAGCTCCTCCATCAGTCTTATCTTCTTTGGAGTGATGGCTATCAGTTCATAAGGTAAAAGGAGAGGAGAAAAGCAACCATGAATTTTTCATATCATTACATTTTCAAAGAGTTCTTAGTCTAGTCATTAATGTACCCCCACATCAATGATCTAATATGAAATACAGCATTTTAAAGCATATAGGTCATTCACACCAAGTTCTAAAATCATGGAAGTGTTCTACTAGCCTACTACCACAAGTACTGATAATATTAATATTCATGTATCGTTATTTGGAATAATATGTACATGTACAATACACCAGCAACCAAAAACCTCTCCAAAATTTGATCAAAAATCTTCATGGAAAAAATAGGCAATAAAGGGTTTTTTTTTTTTGTCTGTTAATTAAATGACCTAAGCAGCCTATTAGAATTTATTTTTTTGGTTAATTGTCAAGTTAGGTCAATCATCAAAATGTCTTACCAATGCTGAATGGATGGTCTTTGTCCTTCATCTCAATCTTTCTCTCCTTCCCTTCTTGCTCTTTTTGCACTCTGTCCAACTCCTCCTCCATCTTCATCCTCAGTTTCATCTCCTCGTCCCTCTCCTTTCGCACTCTCAACAACTCCTCCCTGAGCTCCATCATGACTTTTGCTGCCTCATCTTTCTCCAACCTCAGTGACATGATCACCTCCTCCTTGTCCTCAATCTCTCTTTTCATAGCCTCAATTTTAAGTTTGTCTTCTTTTGCTTCCTGAAAATTTGTGAGAGGGGAAAAGTATATGCCTACGTAAACCTGATCTAGAAAAAAAGTTTTAAAAGTACAGCATTAAGATTTTTATTTATATTGAATGAAATTGAAAATTGGTCATAGAACAAACAGTTAATAAAAAATAAAAGATTGCATGTTCATGTTCTTGCATCTCTTCTTAACTATGCCTTATTCAGCAAATATAGAGTTAATGAACATGTATTCAACTAAAAGCAGATAAGTTGGGCCTATAAAAAAAAAAAAATAGAATGTATTTCACAAGTTTTGGAGTGTGATAAGTTCTGACAAAGCATGAAAATCTGAAGGTTTTTTTTTTTTTTTTTTTTTTTTGGGGGGGGGGGGTGCAAAGTGAATGTGACTAGGGTGACAATCCATCCGTGGTAAGCCGATACAGTTCAAAAGTTTCAATAAAAATGTCTGGTTCTTATTTTTTTTGGGGGGGGGGGGGGTCATCTTATTAGTTGTTAAGAAGGGGAAGTAAATTTTATATAAAAATAATAAAAATAAAATTAAAAAAAAAAATTAAATTTATACAAACCATTTCACTACTGCCAAGCATCTGCTGACAAAGATCCTCTTGGACTCTTGCCCTGGCCAGTGTGGCAGCAATTTTGGCAGCTTTGCCTTCCTTGCTGCTCTGCTGCTTCTGGGCTTGTGGAAGTTTACGACTTTCTTGAGTATCTATGAGGGTCCCTGTCTCTGCGACCCGGTCTTGCTCATCGCTCAGCTCCTTTTTGCTTTCTGTGAAGGAAAGCACCATAAAGTTAAAGAAATCGAAAGCTTTGCAATTTCATTTTCTGTCACTTAAAAAAAAGAAAATTCATGCGGAAGATGAGACTTAGAAATCCAAAGACTTTTAAAAACTATTTCACATGCCTATCGATGAATTTTATGTGATTCTTTTTTTTTTTAATGTGAATGAAAAGTAAAAGAAAAAAAAAAATAAGAGGTCAGCCATGCCTAATCATGCTTGGCAGAAAAAGTTTATATTCAGACAATCTAGATTTTTGTAGATCTATACTCACGTCATACTCTAGACATATGCCAAGCACCCTACTAAAACTAAGTTCATGTAGCTACAGTTCAACACATAACTTAAAGTGTTAACAAAAAAAATTAAATAAATTTAAAGTAGCTAGAACCGTCCTAAAATTATTTTTAAAAAAACATGAAAGAACGTGAGAAATATTAGACCGAAGTGTTCTGTCTCTAAAAGTAACAGTCGTCTTTAGCCTCGTATTTTGCTAGGGTCGGCACTAAAAGGAGGAGTGCCGACCCTACCAAAATACGAGGCTAACGACGACTGTTACTGTTAGAGACAGAACACTTTGGTCTGGAGAAATATATGTCTCACTTCACATGCCCCTGACAGTTTAGGAAGGATGGGGGTTGGTTGTCCGGACGATTATCATGCTTATCATCATGATCACCCGACAAGTTTCTGATTCTCCAAAAAGAGTCCAAGACAGGTCTAATAATATTCACCAAATAGTAATTACAAATGTTGGGGGTTTTTTTCCTGAAATTCTGTCATTGTGTTAACAATATTCATGAATAGAATCTACTTTTTTTTAATCCATGAAATATGAATTTTAAAAGCTCTGGTCGGATACGTACATAGACATGACTGATCTAGATGTCTAGATCTAGATCTAGATTTACATTACACCAAAGGCAAGCTGTCCGGACACCCGAAGTAGATTAACTTAGTTAGAATGCAAGAAGAAGAAGAATTCTAGCCTAATCCAACTTTTAAACCTAGCCATAAAATGCTGATAAAATTGGTTGTGGTCTTTAACTAACGATCATTTCATTGATTATTCACGTTAAAATTTAACTTACCCGAAATTTTGATGACTTTGCCGCGATATCTGCGGCCACCACAAAACTTCACCATTGCCACTGCTCCCTCCGATCGCGACTCCGTCGGTACACTGCTCACTGCCTCGATAGATACCTTTTTCTCCTCCACCCAATATATCAGAGCCCACTGACTTTGTTTCTTGCTGGGATCCATCACCAAATCACCAAAATCACCAAATCACCAAACAATACGAAAATAATAACCAGTAGAATGTAAACTTCCTAAGTTAGACTTTGATCATTACAATATTGACTATCGGTATTGTAATGCAAATAAAAAAGTTCAGTTCAACAATATGGCGAAACCAATATTTAAACGTCCGGAAAAAATCGCGCGGGTTTTCCATACGTAGATGATAGGGGTGATTTTATCAAGACCTTCGTGATAAATAAGGTTTTCCACAATTTTCTGCCTGTTTGTCTTTTTTAAAAGTTCATTTCTTGATTCAAAATTATTTTGTTTTCCGTTGTGAAAAAGGATAATTAACAAATGTCGGAGTATTATTCGCTATTACAGTTATTCCTCCGAAAGGCAATGCCTCGACTTTACCTCCGAATTTAAATGGAGTGCGCCAATTATTAAGCGCAACTGCGCATGCGTCTTGCTGCAGTCAAGCTCGCTCGCTCTATAGCTCTCGAGCTCTAGCTAGCCCTTCGCCGGCGATCCGTATTTTTAGGCTAAAAAAAAAAGAGAGAAAAATAACTGAATCAATCGGGTTTTAAAGTTTAAAATTTATTTGGTTCATTACTTATTTTTATATTTCAAATGAGGAAACGTTTATGTTTTATACGATGGACACCGTAAATATTAGCTATAAATGAAACCTTTTCGTATCAATTGGTGATTTGAAATGACGAATCTGATTGGATGATAGCGAGTATCGTACAAGTACATATGCAACAACGATCGTGATTGGTCGTTTTACGGTCACTGAAGAAGAAGAGAATAAAAGAATCTCGAGCTAGCCGGAAGAAAATCGACCTAAAAATCAGCATGGAAGGCAACATGGAAAGTTCTAAGGCTAGTACGAAGAAAAAGCGAGGGCCTTATGCCTTTTCATCCACTCAGGGAAATCTGTCTGGTGATGTATCTAGAAAAATGCCTAAAGTATCGCGTTGGAGGTGGAGTAAATCTCAGAGCCAGACTCATGCTGAGCCTGAGGGAACTGAAGAAACTGAAGCCGAGATCGAGAATGACATGGCAGAGAACGATGTTGCCGGTGTGATTACGGACGGCAACGTTTCCATGTCGGCGGATTCGATCGACGTTCCCATGCCTGATTACCAGATTATTTTGAATACGAGCCACAATGATGATGATTTTACAGATCTAGCATTAGATTTACCTCATTCTGCTGGTGACTCTGACTCTGAGACTGCTGCTAGTGCTACGTCAAGTGCAACTGCAGACACATCGCCATCGGCATCGCCAACGGTCGCATTGCCATTATTAGCTCAAACACAACTGGAGGATCAAAACATTGATAAACTAGTAGACCCTGCTTATCACGGTAAAGGAGATGTGGCTTCCAGTAGACCTTCCAGCTCCATTTCTAGTAGTACAACCCCTCCTAGCCCTTGTATGACCTCTTCATCAACATTGAAGGCGATCGCAGGAACACAAGGTACGGTACACAGTCTAGATCTAGATCTAACTGTTAGATAGTCATTCAAGTTCTCGGTCAGCCTTCGGATTTGCTGTAGTTTAGATATGGACTGAAGTTAGCTCCCCAAATTCCTACAGCAACACACCTCCAGCAGTCTCTGCCTGTGTATTTCTGTCGTATGTTCGCTTAATTTTTTTTTCCTAACTCCAGTCCATATCTAAGCAAATGCGAAGGCTGACTGAGAACTTGAACAATGACACCAAGATTTTGACAAAAATTGAGCTAAAATTAGTTCGCTATCATTGTCGGATGCAAAAGCGCACGAGCACCCATGAATGCTACCGCACGTCTACACTGATGGCGTATTGTTATCTCTCATGATGTAATTCATTTGGTAGAGGACTTAATTATGGAAACAGTTCTCGATTTCTCTGCCACTAATCAGTTTGATAGCACGCCCATTATATCTGGTGCCACGATTATCTCCTTTCTTATATCTAGTATTTGACCTTTTTTTTTTCAGATGAATTACTTGAAACACCCGATGCCGAAGAACCTCTGGCTGATTGGTTGTTACCAACAAGCTCTTTTACGCGTATAATGGATGAAGATGAAGAAGGCGAGGAATATGTGGAGTGGTTTGATGCCCAGGAAGATGCAGATATTGAGTGGTATGACACTGAAGCTGACGATCACTCAATTGGGACTGGAGAGTCTACATCTACTCCTAAAGAATCATGTAATGACTCCCCAATCTATGATGGCGCTCCCATCACTGTAGCCGAGAGCATGCTCCTCATCCTCACCCTCTGCCTTCGACATAGTTTGACTGGATCTTGTCTTGTTGATATTCTGACTTTAATTTCCCTTCATTGTCAAACTCCAAATTTGTGCAAAACTTCTCTTCACCTTTTCCATTCCTACTTCTCTGATCTTTCCATGCCACTCTTATTTCATAGATTTTGTTCAACTTGTGGGTTTCTTCTTGAGACAGCCTGTGACAAGTGTCCTGCATGCGCTAAGGAATTCAATAGCTCAAAAAGCATAAGTCATTTTATTGAAATACCTTTACTTGCTCAACTTCAGGTACTGTTTAAGCGGGAAGATTTTTGTAATGATATAAATTATAGGTTTAGACGCCAAAAGATTAAGATGAATAATATTGAGGATATTTATGATGGAAGACTGTACAAAGAATTGTCCAAACCAGGTCAGTTCTTAAGTGAGAAAAATAACATTTCTTTTATGTGGAATACGGATGGTATTCCGGTGTTTAAATCTTCAAAATTTTCCATTTGGCCCATGTATTTCGTAATTAATGAACTTCCACCTTCAAAGCGGTATTTGAAAGAAAATATGATGATCTGTGGACTTTGGTATGGTGAAACCAAACCTTGCATGGGAACCTTTTTTAAAGCCATTTCACAATTCTTTGAAAAATGTATTTACTGGTGTAAATGTGTTAAATTGTAAAAATGAGGAAATTAATGTGAGAGGTATGTTTACTATGTGGCACCTGTGATATGCCAGCAAAGTGTACAGTGTTAAATATGACACAGTTTAATGGTAAATATGGTTGCACAAAATGTACTCAACCTGGAAGTGTCATTTCTGTGGGTAGGGGTCATGCAAGAATATTTCCATGTTCTCTTGGCAATTTTGAAAATGAAAAAAGAAGTCATCATCAATTTAAAGCAAATGCTGAGCAAGCTTTCCAAACAAAAGAGCCAGTTCTAGGAGTGAAAGGTCCATCATGGTTTCTATACCATATGCCTGATATCATCAAAGGCACTGCAATTGACTGGATGCATCAGGTTCTCCTCGGAATAACAAGACGATTTCTTCATCTCTGGTTTGATCCTAAATATTCTAGTGAAGCTTTTTCTATATCTCACTTGGTCGATGTTGTCGATTCAAGACTTAAAAGTATTAAGCCACCTAATTTTATATCCAGATTGCCTCGTAGTATCAAAGACCATTGTAAATATTGGAAGGCTTCAGAATGTAGATCTTGGTTGTTGTACTACTCATTACCAGTTTTGCGTGGGTTGCTTTTGGATGCATTTTTTCAGCATTACCTTTTATTAGTAGAGGCTATATATATCTTAAATGGAGACTCCATATCGCCCGACACAATTTTACATTGTGAGAAACTTTTACAGCATTTTTGCATGATGCATGCCACACTTTACTCAGATAGTCAAATGACTTCCAATATTCATAATTTGTTACATTTGTGTGATGTTGTGAGAAACTTGGGTCCCTTGTGGGTATATTCCTGTTTTGCATTTGAGTCCATAAATGGAGAATTGCTGACACTATTTCATGGAACTCAGCACATTGACATACAGATAGCAAATAATATCAGTATGTTCCTTACAGCTCCATTGCTTGCATCTCGTTTGGGAAATGACAGTGCTGTCACTCAATTTTATAACAAAATGAAAAATAAATTGCGAAACAGGCGTAAAAAGGGTGTGCTGATCTGTTTCTCAGTGAATGTAATGGGAATTTTCAAGGATTACAAATTGAATAAAGAAGAAAAACGTGCATTACATCTGGAAGTTGGCAGTGTATCCTCAAAAATAGTCAAGACATTTTATCGTATTCTAAAAGATGGAGTAGTAATAACCTGTAGAGAGTATGCTTCCGATAGTAACAGGGTATCTTACACTGTGTCATTTTTCCATGATAACGTAGAAAATTTTGGTCAAGTTTCTAGGTTCATTAGAATTTCCAACTTCAAAGATTGCCTGTGCAAAGGTATTTGTGAATGTTCTGTATATTTTGCTTTAATCAACTTGTTTTGCCGTGAAGATATTAAGTTGTCAACCGATCATATCAGTTCAGCTACAGTGAAACACCTAGTGCCATGTAAAAGAAATCCAACAAAGCTCATTGCTGTGCCAATCAACAGAATATCAAATATGTGCGTCTGTGTTGATTGCGATCAAAGCAGCGACATACTATTTGTTGTTAAGAGACCCAACTGTGTAGAAGGTGACTAAACAGTGATGTATCTGACAGAGAATGAATTAATGAAATATGTACACACTATGATTTACATTGTTGACTTGATATATTTCTGATCAGTACTTGTAGGTAGAGCAAGTGACGTCAGACTTTCCAAGTTTTTGTTGTATAACATTTATAAAGTGCATCCTTTGTCATAATACAAAATAATACATACATGTAATACATAATACAAAATGATTTCTATTTGACCTAGCTGTTTGAAATAATGGGTATGACTTTACCTGAAACAGCAATTCATTTTTTCAATTTTCGGCAATGTTAGCCACTAGCTTTAAAATCATGTACTACTGGTGTTGAATTGAGTACAAGAATTGTTTCTAATGTTGGTAACAGGATGAAGGCAAATTAAACTAAAATAAAGAGAAGATGAAAGCTTGTATAAATTGTGCGTTTCATAAATGTATTTTTTTTTTCTTCTTTTTTTTAAGATGTCAGCTCTGGATAATTATGAGATGAGGCATAATTGTATGAGTGAAAACTGTCAAAGTATTGATCGTAATATATATGTGTATTTGATGTAGATGCCTATTTCTGTAATGATATTTGTGTAAAAATGATTGACGTGAAGCAGAAGAATGTGATTACTGTGAAAGTGATTGATCAAGACCTCATAATATATTGTAAGTTATGTATGAAAATAAAAGAGGGACATTTATTTTGAACTTGCCCATGAATATCAAATAACACTGACCAAAGCCAGAAGATATGTGTATATTGCACAATCTGCCATTTTTACCTCTTTTCATGGGAGCCAGGAATAATGACACACCATAATTATTTACACACCATAATAATTAACTTCTAACCTTGAGACAATTAAAATTTTCCATGTCCCAATTTGGAACATGTGCAAATGTAAAACATGCAGTGGAAACTTGTTGTCGATCCTTAGGGTCATCAAAATTACACTGTAACTTTGTTATATCAGAATTAAAATAGAATAGTAAAATTGGAACCGGAATACATATTACTTACATGTAACTATATAATAATCAGATCTCTTTATATACCAATTGTAATTTCAGTTTAGTGCAGGTAATATTCATTTTGATCAGTATTTGCTACCTTATTCCATCTCAGCATTTTGTCCAAAACTTGCAATAAGGTTTTGATATTATCAGCAACCTTGCAATTAGTTTTGCAACCTTGCGATATTTTCATTTCCTTTTGCAGTCTTGTCTGCAAGCTTGCAATTCTTTCATTTCGTCTTGCAATCTTGTCTGCAAGCTTGCAACACTTTCATTTGGATTTGCAGTCTCATGTGCAACCTTGCAACACTTTCATTTGGTCTCGCAATCTAGCCTGCAAGCTTGCGATTCTTTCATTTCATCTTGCAATCTTGTCTGCAAGCTTGCAACACTTTAATTTGGATTTGCAATCTTGTGTGCAACCTTGCAACATTTTCATTTGTCCCGCAATCTAGCCTGCAAGCTTGCAATTATTTTTAATAATATATTGCAATCATATCTGCAACCTTGCAATCTTCTGCAACCTAATGGCAAGCATACAATAAGCTCACATTTTTTCCCCATTAATATTGCAATCATATCTGCAACCTTACAATCGTCTGCAAGCTACTAGCAAGCTTGCAGCAAGCTTGCAGCAAGCTTACCAAGAGATGCCAAGTTTGTATCATGCTTGCGATAAGCTCGCGCAAGCTTGCACTCATTAATGCAATCTACTTAAGGTAGCCGCAAGCTTGCCGCAATCTTTCTGCAAGCTTGCCGCAGCCTTAGATTTTTATAAGGGCAGTGCAATTATATAAATTACATTTGTGCCCTTGGCATGGTTTACAAACAAATAATAGAATATAAAACACATACACGTATTTACAGAATGATGAAACTATCAGGTATAAAACATTGCACAAACGTTTAAAATGAATATATATATGATTTTAAAATATAGACTGTTCTTCATTTTATATTTTGTATGCTTTTTTTTCGCAAGATACACCCTGTAGGTTCCACTTTGATAGTATATTTGAGGTACTGTATGAATCAAAATAAAAGTATTATCAATTTTTTTGTTTTCTTCTTTTTCAGTGGGCTTCAGTGAAAATTGTGTACCTGGTAACAAATGTCTTAACCTATCACTAAAGATTTAAAGCAAAAAAAGGGGAAAAAAAAGAAAAGAAAGACAGAATATTATAAGCTAGCCCTACAAAGCCATAATAGAGACATCAGGTGATACAGGATCATGAGCTAAATATAGCATGCTATATTGGATAAGTTCTAATCCTGGGATTTGACCTAAGATATGGAAGTAACTGTTACAGGCAAGTGGTTTAAAAGGAAGTTGAACTTGTTTAAAGAAAGGGTAATAAACTGTTTCCATTATACACCTTGCCAAATTTCCCTGACCGTACCCCTATACATTACTTCCCTTTCCATCCTATTTTAGCAAAAAAAAAAAAAAAAAGATAAAAGAGAAAGAATCAACAAATGAAGAGTTTGATTGCAAAAACCAATGAAGGCCATTTAAAAAAAAACATTTTTAAACTAATACCACCATGTTATGAAACAAAAACACACACACACTAAAATAGCCTTTCTGTTATTACCTCACTCAATCAAGGAAAAAATATGATTGTTTGATTTTAAAGGCTTGTTCAGATATAGTGCGATAACCCTCCGGTTATGTCACTGAGACAGGAAACATTTTATTTTTTGTCGCCTTGCTGCAAAAAGCCGTGGACCAATCAAATTCCTTAAAAGTTAGCGCAAATATGTTGTCATGAGTTTGTCTGCGCAACCTTTGACAAAACTCTCTTTATTTGAGAATTTACGGGTTAATAAGCATTCATTAACATAAGTGGGGTGGTTTGTCGCACCATATCTGAACACTAAAAATGTTGCGGGGATTTGTCGCGGGGGGTTGTCGTGCCATCTTGAACAAACCTTCTTTGTACTACTGTGACAAGTAGTTGACAGGCATGCAGTAGTTGGCAAAGGGATAAAGAGCTTTGTTTGCCCTCACTGTGATGCATATTTCCATATGTTATTTTGGCCATGCAACAATCTTGGAATTTCATGTGAATGATAGGCATAAAATTTGAAAATAAGTAAATCCAACTTTCTTGCCATACCAAAATACTGATGATAGGAAAGGCCTACATGGAAATATTGTATGTGTATGAAATAAATGTCTGTAAGTCAATTAATATCGATGATATGTAGCCGGTACATGTATGTGTTACTTTGATATGTCGAGAGTGTATTATAAAGTGCATGCAACTGTGAGCATTTGTTTTGCTCCCCGAGATTCTGTGACACATACATGTAAATGTAGGTTTGGACATAAAAATAGAAATGATGTAATGTTTTGGTACGAAAGATGAACGAGTGTAAGGTAGGTCTTCCCAAGTTCTTGACGGTATATTCATGTAGGAAGTGCCACCTGTGGCATTCGCCCTATGTATCAGCATATCTGGTATAATTAGGTGCATTAAGAAGGCAGGTTAAGTGGGCTCTGCAGCATGTAATTCCAGGAAAGAACAGTAATGTAAACAACCGAAATAACAAGAAAATGAATCCTTTCCTGGTTGGGGGTGTAGATATTTTAGCATGGATTATTCAACGTGAGATTTACCTGTAATAAGTTTAGATGGTGATGTTCAAGGTATGTTGCAGAGTAATGCCTCTTTATCCTAGATACAAAATTTTAGTACAACAGCTTTAAAGGAGAATGCAACCCGGCATCAGTGTGCTCTTAGTGAATAAAGATGACCAAGAAGAGTAAACGGTGAAAGTTTGAGCAAAATTGGACAATCTGTTCAAGAGTTATAAATTCTGAAAGTTTCAGTAAATCCCTATTATTGGGATCCTTGAGTCGGCAACTTTGCCAGCATCTGTGATGTCATCGTGGACAACTCTCAATTCATTTTGTACATCATATTTCAAAAAAATTGATTTATATGAAATTTCAAGTCAGGAATCAATATAATTCTTCCCAAAATGCTTGCAGAATTGATGTAGCCATGTCATACTCAAGCAATAAATCAAAAGAATTGTTATTTTTCTTGAAAATAAAGAAAATGTAAATTCTGTGCAAAAAATGAATGGAGAGTTGTCCACGATGACATCACAGATCCCAATAAGGATTTATGCAAACTTTCAAAGTTCATAACTCTTGAACAGATTGTCAGGTTTTCCTCAAACTTTCACTGTTTACTTTACTTGTTCTTCTTCATTCACTGGAAGCACACTGATGTCTGGGCTGCATTCTCCTTTAAGATTTGATGTTTGATCTGTCTGTAAAGCGTACCTACTCTAAATATGTTTAAGATTGTATATCTAGTCTAAAATATTATGTTCAGGAATATTTTTGTGTGGCAAAGACAAAAATAAGTCATGTGTGATATGATATGTGATTTTAAAAAAATGTTCATCATATATCTCTGATAGTCAAGAAGGGGGGGGGGGAATTGAGTGTTTGAATGAAAATGTTAATGCTTTTCATACTGTCTGTGTTTAGGTATCACCTGGTTTTTTCCTCTGTAAATGAGATCCTGATCCTCTTCTTCTCCTCCTGAGCTTGTCTATTAGCTTGTCCATTGTAGCTTTATTTTGATTCATGAAAGGAGAATGCAACCCAGGCATCAGTGTGCTCTTAGTGAATGGAGATGACCAAGAAGAGTAAATAGTGAAAGTTTGAACAAAATTGGTCTATCCATTCAAGAGTTATGAATTTTGAAAGTTTCAGTAAATCCCTATTTTGAGGATCCTTGAGTTGGCAACTTTGCCAGCATCTGTGATGTTATCGTGGACAACTTTCTATTCATTTAGTGCATAAATCTTTTTAAAATTTGATTTTTCATGAAATTTCAAGCCAGGAATCAACATAATTCCTCCCAAAATGCTTGCAGAATTGATGTAGCCATGTCATACTCAAAAAATAATTCAAAAGATTTTTATTTTTCTTGAAAATAAAGAAAATGGTAAATTCTGTGTACAAATTGAATGGAGAGTTGTCCACGATGACATCACAGATGCTGGCAGAGTTGCCAATTCAAGGATCGCCGTAATAAGGATTTACTTAAACTTTCAAAGTTCATAACTCTTGAACAGATCGTCTGATTTTGCTCAAACTTTCACTGTTTATTCTTCTTGTTCTTCTTCATTCACTGGAAGCACACTGATGTCTGGGTTGCATTCTCCTTTAAATCAAAACTTTTGTATGATATCTGGCATTGCTAAAAGCTACTGTGAACAGTGAAAGCACTTATTTGGCAGCGGACAAAATGTAGGAAAGCAGCAAATACACTCCTACATGATACCGTAGGTGATACATGTGTCTACAAGTGCGGTGTTGAATGGATGAATGGCCTGTTTAATCCTTGTGATCTCAGGGTCACATATTTCCTTCCTACAGTGTATATCCATGTCCTGCCATGGCCTTCCCTACTAGATCCAAAACAAGGCTGCCAATGAATAATATATTGTGCAATTCTAGAAAAGGTTACTGCATGCTTCCTGAAATGAAATGCAGATTTTGAAAAAAAAAAGGGGGGGGGGGAAGACATGCTTATTCATATGCATTCAAACAGATAATATACATTGTCCACATAGATTCATGGATTTCTTATGGGTAAGCATCTATATTATCTCCTGTTTTTGTCTACAAATCGTGTATGTATGATATCACACAGAATCGGTTGCCATCTCGTCATAATGATACAACAGTATTAGATTAGCAATTTCTAAACAGTAGTGCTTCATTTCATTATCATATGAATACCATTGACTTATTGACAAGAAAAAAAATAAGTGGATCAGATAATTGCATTTAGAGTTATTTCAACCATGATTTGCCATTCTGTCGAACTTAGAGACCATTTTTATGTTGCCAAAGTGATGAAAGTACTTGTGTGATTGTTCAGTTTAGAAATTTTCTAGGACATACATGTATACTGTGTTTTTTTGTTTTTTAAGAGAGGACATCCAACTTTCCCTAGCAATGTCTCATTTAATAAACAAAGCTATTTATTATAATCATAATGCATCATAATTTTTTTTCTTTTATATACGGCACCATTTGTGATAATGGAGCTAGGGACTGTTGAATTATGACAATTTTAGACTAGCAATGCCGAAAATGATTTGCGCAAGAGAGGAGTGATCACTACAATGATTGGCCTTTGACTGATCCTCTCTGTGCTTTCATTTTCTTATTCAGACATGGGATGAGGTCACGTGGAAGGACTACAGGGGGATGTTTCATAAAGCTGTTTGTAAAGTTACGCATGACTTTACAAACGACTTGAATATGAAGTACCAAATGGGATGCCCAAAGTTTTCCTGACGAATTAACAAAGTGTGAATGTATTTCCCATAATCTCTATTAAATTGTAGCAAAAATTATACTTCGCTATGAAATGTTTTTAAACAATAATAATATTAATCTATGTCTGCATATTTCACCTTTAGCTGATGAGATTTATAATGATTGAGAATCCTGTTTGGCTTGCCATGTTCAAGTCTTTTGTAAAGTCATTCATAACTTTACGAACAGCTTTATGAAACACCCCCCATTGTTAAAGATCGATCCCAATCACATTTCAGAGCAGCAGAAATGTTGACTGATGAGTAAATAACATCATGAAAGATCCCAATCACATTTCAGAGCAGCAGAAATGTTGACTGATGAGTAAATAACATCATGAAAGATTACCTATCTAAATTTGTTTTTTGTCCTTATCTTTTGTGTATTCTGTTTTGTAATTGCATTGTTCTTTTGACATATATATGCAAACTACTTTTGACATCACTCATTTCATATCATGCATATTCATGAGTGGCAATATAACGTATTTGGCATCAAATGAAAGAGGAAGAAATGATCTTTGACTTGAATGATACGTATCACGACATTTGGAAATGGGAAAACTCAGGTTTCCTTTTTTTTTTAAAATAAACACTTTGTATGAAGGGCATGTGGTTGCACATAAATGATTAATTTCTCCTGTATATGAATCTTTCCTGGAAAATGGTCATTCCTACAGGTATATCATTTTCCTTATCAGTTATCTAAGATTCAGGAACTTGTGTCCAAGAATATATGTGATAATATTTCTTTTGGCTAGGTATTGTTTTTATGGTTAGATATCAAAATGTGTAATACTATATCCTAGACTTTTGCATAACTAGTGAAGCTTTTGTATATGCCATATTTTTGTATGAAGATAAATAAATGCTTAATTTGCTTATTTGTATACATTGTAGATGATTCCATCCACTGCTTATTTTAAATTACATGTAATTTGAATTACATACATGTGTTTATAGTTACATAATTTTCCCTTGAATGCTTCTAGAAGTTAAAAAAATCTCTTTATTTACAGTGTTATTTTAGTATGCAAAGATCTTGTATTTCTATTAGCAATAAGAATTTAGCTTGCAACAAATCTGAAAAATAGATTATACTGGCAATTTTTTTTTTCAGATCTAGATCCTCCTTTCATTAGGTTGGACTAGTGGAATCTGTAGCTGTTTCTACTGTGAAGAAATGTGCATTAACTTGCATAATTATGTAGGAGGCCTTTGTTGAAAGAAAAAGTTGAAATTTTGGCCTCATTTCAAAACATTTATTAATAATCTCCTCAATATAGATGAACTTGGAGATCTTCTTTCCTTATTTAGCCAAACTCTGTTTCTCTTGTCATCTTTAAACTCAAGACACACAATCTGCTACAGGTTCCGTACAAAAGGGAAATTAATGTCGACGACACACTGTTGTTTTTGGTCTCTAGCCTGCATAGGCGAACTTTTCCGATGTACATGTACTTGTATTTCATACTCATTATAAATCCAGATCATGTGAGAGAAGAGGGATGAGGGATTAAACAGTCTTCTTTCTTAATTTTTGGCAAGATCATGTTCTTTGAGCAGCCAACATATTATTTGATGCATACCGTAGACTTTGAGTGGGAGAAATTGTTTCATGTTGTTTTAATGTGTGTCTTGCCAAAATGTTGTGATGACAATACAATTGTTGATAGATGTTTCCGGTGATGTAGAATTGGTGGGTTATTGAAAGTTTTTCATGTTTTCATGAACAAATTGTTATAAATGCAAAATCATACATAGTCCTGTTTTTCGTGTACTTCTACCAGGTAGTCGCTGTCATCTTCTTCCCCCTACCCAGAATTTCCACGATGTTTGTGGAGCTAAAAGGTTGTGTACATTTTTGGCAGACCCTCAACTATTTGTCAGATTTCTTTACTTTTAGCTGGTCAGTAGCAAGATATTATTAAACTAAGATGCTATGAATTTTTTCCTCATCAAGTTGAATATTAAACAAATGAAAGGCTAAAACTGTTTTTATCTCAGGTCACCTATGTAAAACTTAAACAACATTGATGTGCTTTACACAGTGCCTGCACACTTGTAAAACCAATGAGAGTTGTGCCAGGAGCAGTCAGGTTGCAGGGGTCCTAGCATATAGGACAGAGTGGAGCCATTAAAATTGTGTTCCTTTCAGATATTTTACACTAAAATTCACGGGAAATCACGAAGAGAAAATCATATGATCTCTCACATACATCTTTCCATGGAAGGTGGACAGTGTGAGACTATATTGAATCAGTTCCATGCCAATTTTCCTTTTTTCTACCAAAACTGTACAAGCTTTAAAAAAATAATAGTGATTTGTAGCAGAGGATCCCTATTATGCTTTTATGTCCCCCCCCCCCTCCCCACATCAGAATACATGACAGATTGATTTGGACTGAGTTAGCCATAAATTTGTCACTGGGTAGAGAGAGTGCTGCCTAGAATCCATTTGTGTAGCATCAATCAAAGAGAGAATATCTATCATATTTCAGAAATCAGTGTTCCTTCCCTTGAGCATCGTTTGTGTGTTTAATCTCCATGGAATCAGAAGAACTACTTTGATATTTCTTCTTCATTAAAAAAATGGTCAGATTGGAGTGAGGTACACTTACCAATGCTTGACTTTTTTTTTTTTCAAATGTAGACAACCCCACATCCTGTATACTGGCTATGAATTCATTTGCAGACTCTATCAAACAAAATTGTTTTATAGTAGGTATACTGCTTAAAATAGAAACTAGAAATTTATTTCAATAGTGAAAGAATATCTGCACAAGATGGTAATGAGAGTGTGTATTGTGCAGGCACTTTGTAGTATAGATAAAAGTTGCATTCACACAACTGTCCCTAAACTTTAAGTTTACTTGTGGTTTTGGAACATTAAAGGTTAAATGTATCTTGCAGTTTTGAGACAGTAAGGTTAGCTTGTAGTTTCAGGTAGTTTGGACATACTTGTAGTTTTGAAATTTAAGTTAAATTGTAGTTTCAAAATCTTAACCTTAAGGTTAACTCCCAAACTACAAGCAATGGGTGGTTCTTACTCAAGGTCTGCTGGTCTGTAGACACAGTCCGGTATGACTCCTCATCGTTGTTTAACCCCCTTCTGTTTAAAACATTGAGGTTTCGCTAAAAGTACAGTTTCAAAACTACAATGGCTCATGCGAACATAACTGAAGTTATTTTAAAGCTCTTTCCTAGTCATGTTAGCCGTCATTGTCAAGGACAGTTTTATATTCTAGCATGTGAGTTTCATTCTCACAAGGTTATTCTTGTTATTGGTCGAATTATGACAAGGTAATGAATGCCTGCTTGAATTCCATTTCTGCTAAACATTTGAAATTCCAAAGATTGTATTGCAAGTTGAATAAGACATCTTGAACTTGATAATATGCGAGGGATTTGTAACAATATTTTTGTGCCCATTCCTTTCCTAACATTTTATTTTTGAGAATGCCTTTTTAATATCTTCAGAAGATACTTCAACCATCATTCTCTCTCTATGTAACCAAGCAAGTTTAAACAGAAGAGAGAGGGGATAGGGGAGAATAAGAAAACATAACAAAATATAGCAGAAAGTGAGAGAGGAATAGAGGGTGAAGGGGGGGGGGGGGGATAGAGAGAGGGATTGATAGAGAGGAGTAGTGTAGAGGATGGGGGAAGAGAGTGGTATATAGAAAGGGATTGAGAGAGGGGAGGAAGGGAAGGGTGAGGGAGGGGGGAGGGAGGGAGGGAGGGAGGGAGAGAGGGAGGGAAGGAGGAAGGTAGGGAGAGAGGGAGGGAGGGAGGGAGGGAGAGAGGGAGGGAGGGAGAGAGGGAGGGAGGGAGGGAGAGAGGGAGGGAGGGAGACAGAGAGGGAGGGAGGGAGGGAAGGAAGGAGGGAGGGAAGGAGGGAGGGAAGGAGGGAGGGAGGGAGGGAGAGAGGGAGGGAGGGAGGGAGGGAGGGAGAGAGGGAGGAGAGGGAGGAGAGAGGGAGGGAGGGAGGGAAGGAGGGAGGGAAGGAGGGAGGGAGAGAGGGAGGGAGGGAGAGAGGGAGGGAGGGAGAGGGATAGTGAAAGAGAGGAGTAGAAGGTGGGGGAAGACAGAGGTATGAAAATGGATTGAGAGAGGGGAGGGTGGATGGAGGGGGAAAAGATGAGATATGGCAGAAGAGAAAATGAGTGAAAGAGAGAGGTAAAAAGGAAATGTTGAGTGGCTATATGTTACATATGGTGAAAGATTTATATTTATTGTAAGTTGTTATAGACATGTAGTATTGAAGTAGTAAACATGTACATGAAAACTAGATGGATGATCTCATCTTTCTAATTCAGGATGTATCATATCTCAAAGGATATTAGCCTAGTTGGATAGACTACAGCAAGAAGTATCGAGGGATAGAGATTTGAGGGGCTGCCATATTTGTTATGGGTCCTTTCCTGGAAACATGCATGTCTTTCTCATGTTAGTAGAGACTTGTACTATTTCATTATCCTCCAATGAAGTATTATTTTTCTGTTTGCATATTTGGACCTTTTAAAGAAACTTATCTTATCAACCTTTGCATGTTAAGAACCCACTGCACTATTCAAAGAAGAGTAGAGGGAAACCCCGGTGTAATGATACACTTGCACATCCCAAAATGTTGTAATGGGAGGAGAGATCCGAGGGTCACAGTGTTTAAGTTTGCTTTTCCCCTCCTAGGCCCAGCTGATGCCAAATACTTAATGATGATAATAATGAATAATTATATTATATTGGATGGCTCTGAATGGGATACCAGAGAATATTCCTCGAATTAGGGCCAATATTGTACGAATCGAAGATGAGTGCAATATTGGCCCTAACGAGTGGAATATTCCTGGTATTCCATGAAATAAAGCCATCCAATATAATTATTATTATCTATACCCAACAGGAAAGGGATTTAAAATTCAATAAATGTCATTCCAGCAACTAAAAAAGGGCCCACATGCTACATTTATTTTGATCACACAAGTTTGACTTACCTCTTTATGACATCATCAAAGTGTCATTTGTGCATTGCGTGCATTGCGTATCCGCGCATTGTAATCCTGATTGCGCGTGTTTGTTTCATTGCGCGCACGCGAAGAGACCATGCAATATCGCATAATATTGCACAGCAAATTTGTACATGAGCATAATGGGGAAATCAGCGTTTTATACAATATGCACTGATATTGCACAGACAAATCATGCAGACATGAAATATGTGTTTTTAATGCACCGCTAAAATGCCCTATATAGATAATAATAATGAATAATAATAATGAATAATAATAATGAATAATAATAATGAATAATAATAATAATGATAATGATAATAATGAATAATAATAATGATAATAATAATAATGAAAATACTTGAAGTACAGTTCTCTTGTATCACAGACAAAAGCTTTAATGTGTAAGTGAGCATTTCTGTAGTTTATATTAACACATTTGTCTTTATTTTGCTTGTGCAGTGTTGAAATCCATTAATTCACATAATTTTCCATCATTCTATATTTGTGATTACTGGTATATGGATTTTTAGGAAGGAGTTGTTGCCTGCCCTCTTACTTTCCTCCTTCCCAAAGCATTGAAATGAATTATAGAAAATGAAACCATGGTTGTTATGTACTTAGTCACTAAAGAAGACACCAACATTTGGATTGCTACATTTCCATAATTGGTATTTAAAGAGCCCGACTCAGTGTTTCCAAGCTGTGTAAGTGAATGTTTCCCGATACAAACATCAGCAGCAGTACCACTATGACATCCTGTTGGGAAATGGGGTCATTAGGATGGGAATGTTGAAGAGTTTCCTGATATTCTAGAGTATACATCTTTTCCACTCCAAATTCAAACAATTTTATCAGGAAACGGATTGGACAAGGATTGAACACGGATCAGACAAGAACGTCATGGTAAATTTTGTGTTGCATGCCATGTGAGTTACAAGTTTACCTTCATTGAAAATGTTGAAAATAACACGGGATTATAGCAGTGCATGATGGAGAACTTCAATATGTATTGTGTCACACCCACTTGCATCCACTGGCATGTTTTCTTTCCATAGTGTGTCGTCACCATCATGTATCATCAGACAGCCAAGAGGAAAAAATAGAATACAGTTTTTATGTTTATTTGTGCATTTTAGTAGGCGCATGTTTTCAGTGTACATGTTTAGCTACGTTTAAAAATCATAAAAATGTTTACATTGGTACCACACAGAATGGACTCTGCATGTAGTGAGGAACTGCATGTATTGGTTGACATTTGTACATGCACATGCACCAGATAATTTACATCATGATGTCATGTAGTATATCTAGGCTGGTATTCACTTCATTTTTTAAAGTATCTAACTCAGTTTTCGGCTAAGTAGAACACTTAGCCAACTTAGGTATTCAGATAAATTCTTTGGCTAAGTTTCTTACGCTAAATCTAAGACAGCCATCTAGCATACTTAAGCAAATTACTTTAGAAGTCTGATAGGCTGATATGTAGCTTTCATACATATGCAGTCATGATATGCTGCTAACATATAAATTCTACAACCATGCGTATATTATGACACTTTTATTGCTCATTATTTTGGATAGACTTTAATCACTTTATGACATCACAATGGTTATTAGTAAATATTTGCCTTAAAGTTGGTTTAATGAAATACTAAAATGCTTACGTGTAAGTGTGATCTGCATACAACAAGCCCTTTTGCATAGCCAAGTAAAATTCTAAGTAAAATACTCACATATTCCATGCACTGAATTGAATGAGGCCCCCAGTCTTTGTTGTTTTTTTTCTTCATTTTTTTATCACCAGGTGTTCAAAGATAATCATTAGAATTCTATCATCATCATTAATATGCATGGATGTTTCGGGGGGGGGGGGGGGGGGGGAGGGTGTTTTATAAAGCTGTTCATAAAGTTACGAATGACTTTACGAATGACTGGAATATGGCAAGTCAAATGAGATGTCCAAATTTTTTAATGATGCTTCAACAAAATGTGACTGCATTTTCCATAATCTCAGTTAAATTGTGGCAAATAATTATACTTTGCAGTAAAAATGTAAACAATAGTAATGTTAATCTATGTCTGCATATATCACCTTTAGCTGATGCACTTTATAATGATTGAGAATCCCATATAGCCTGCCATATTCAAGTTGTTCGTAAAGTCATTCGTAACTTAATGAAACACCCCCCACTGGAGTTCATGTCAAGTCCTTTTTGGACTTGCCAGATTTCGAGCAGATGTTTAAGGAAGATTTCAATACTTTTGCATAGTTATTACTTTCCAGGCAAATTGAGCTAAAAACAAAAGAAAATCACTCTATAAAATATGTACATTGTGTAGGTTGAAAATATTGAATTGCATATCTGTGGAGTTGATTATATCTCTTCTAATCAGAAAGAATTTTTTGTTGATATTTATTTTGCAGGATAAAGAAGAGAAGGTCTTCAATCAGTTCCACTACACAGCCTGGCCAGACCATGGAGTTCCCACATCAGTCAAACCTATCTTAGATATGATCAAGCTAGTCAGAGAGTACCAACAAAAAGAGGATCCTCCCATAGTCGTCCATTGCAGGTTAGTCAGTTGATATCATAGATATGATCAAGCTAGTCAGAGAATACCTAAAAGTTTAAGAGAATCCTCCTATAGTTGTCCATTGCAGGTTAGTCAGTTCATATTGTAGATATGATCAAGCTAGTCAAAGAGTTAAAAAAAAGAGGATCCTCCCATAGTCATCCATTGTAGGATAGTCAGTGTATATCCTTGATTTGATCAAGCTAGTCAGAGAGTACCTTAAAGTTCAGGAGAATCCTCCTATTGTTGTCCATTGCAGGTTAGTCAGTTCATATTGTAGATATGATCAAGTTAGTCAAAGTGTTAAAAAAAAAGAGGATCCTCCCATAGTCATCCATTGTAGGATAGTCAGTGTATTTCGTAGATATGATTAAGCTAGTGAAAGAGTACCAAAAAAGAAGAGGATCCTCCAATAGGCTTCCATTGCAGGTTAGTCAGAAAGTCAGAAAAAGGTCATAGATATGATCAAGCTAGTCAGAGTTCAAAAAGCTGAGGATACCCCTGGGTATCATATCATGAAAGTTTTTTTAAACTACAAATTGTGTGATCCTACTGAATCACTTGATTTTAATTTGTACTATAGGATATATTTTTGAGACCCTGTATTCATCCTTTGCAGGTTAGTCATTCAGAATCATTACTATTAGGCAGATATATGTGTAAAATCTGGTGAGAAGGTACTGTACCAAAATGCAGAGGAACCCTCTATAGGTGTCCAATGTAGGCTTTTAATTAATATTGTTATCATCAGTGATTACAAATCAGTAGAGAATCCCCCCACAGTTGAACTTTGCATGTTAGCTCAAATCAATCAGTCATGTTATGATCAGTCAAACCAGATGTTGCAGATCATAATTCTGCCTCAAATTGAAATAAGGCCTAAAAATCATGCAGTTCAAGTTATATTAAAAACCACATGATGTTATCTTTTATATCCATTAAAGGCAGGTATCCCATCAAAAGTAAAATAAAAGAAGAAAACATCACTCAATCAGTCTTGACAATATCCAATGAAATTGGAAATTGAGAGATGAGCACATATTCTTTTGTCACCCCATTGACTTTTCATTACACCCACATAAAAAAGAGGCAACTAAGGAAGAGTTTCAAGCTTTTGGAGATTATTTGATCAACACTTGCTTGATCTCAGGAGGGGGATTGCTGGTACATGAACATTGTGTACTTGAATGTTTAAGATTTCCTTTTAGAGGAAGTATGCTGTGAAACCTAATGCGAGGATGAGTTATATTTAGATAGACAGTGAAGACAATTTCTATCATCTCAGAGGCGTATTGTATGAACCCTTGACTTATAAAGAAATGGTTCTTTCTTCTTGAGTTTCAAGTAGGTCTGCAGTGAATTCAAATGTTTGTATAGAATGGCAGTGATTCAGTCTTGCAGTTGACTTGGATTTCCCCAAGTAATCTTATGACATTTTCTTTGCTGTCTCTTTGAAGTTGGAAAGTATTGGAAATCGATAAATATTGCAAGCATTTAGGTCATCCTACACTAATAGTGAAAATCTTAACATATTCAAAATCAAATTTACTTTTAACATATTACAAGGTACATTAATTTATGACATTGACACCTGTCTTCTACTCCTTGTTTTATCAGTAGCATTCGTCTATGTTTCTTTCTCTCTCTATATATCTCCTTTCCTGTTCTATTTATTAAAGATTAAAGGCTCATACACAATAACATGTAACCTTATTTTGGAAAAATTTAAATCAAATTTAGTGTGCATCCAGAAAAAGAAATGCTGTATGAAAATGATATACCATATCAAAATGAACCTTTCTTCAGCATTTGCCATTGACAGTATTAAGCACATTTGTGTTTTAACTTCCAAAGAAAATGCATAAATTCAGCATATTAAATGATAAGTTTCGAAAGTGGAATGCTTGGTCAAATAAGAATGTTTCTATGAATGCAACTTGAAAAAAAGCTAACCATACATGTCTCTGTATCCCTGCTCATGTGATTATATGCTCTGATGAAGCTAGCCTGTCACCAGTACCTAATTGGAGGTCTGAACACAGAGCTTTATTGTGTTGGTGGATGGTATGTTGTTTTTATTGGGGATTGCCGGGATTCCTGTCTGTCCGCATGCATCCATGGTTTTCAGGATTGGATGTGAAAATGGCAAGTCACCAGAATTAGAGCACCTGGCTGGTTCTCTGAAATGTCAATTGCAGAAAACATATCTACATGTTAGAAAGCAGTGAGAGTTCGAATGAAATTAACTGCTGGCAGATATATTCTAGGGACCATGTATGATTACATTGTCTGAGCCGACCCACTTGTCATCATTTTAGATGGTAATAATTCCAGCTATAAATTTTTGAAAGTAAGTCCTACATGCTGGTTTTGAAGACTTTGAGTTTGTAAAAAAAGGGAGATGATCCTTTCCCAGCACCCTACAAAGAAGGTAGCTTTGGAATCCAGATTAACTAACAATAAAAAATAATAATAAAAAACTCAGTGTATTCAAGATAAATTTATCATTTATTCAACAGCAGGGCATTTCATCTGAATTTCTGCCTTTAACGAGGTATTATCTGTGGTCTTATAAGGGTAGAGAAGCTTGTATAGACTAAGAGCTGTTATTGACTGGAGAGTGGAAACCTAGTAGGATGGATATGACATATCTTTTAAATTTGATTTCAGACAAAAGAAAAATTAATTTCCTTATGAATCATTTTGAAAATATGAAAATGATGTTTGAACTTGCACACCTATTGCTCAGGGTGCAGACTTTGAGTGGTTACTTATCACTGACATATGTCACAAATTATCTTTATGAAAATGCATTGAAGATAAACACGAGTTCTTGCAATGTGATTAGGATATGTCAAAGAAACTGTTTCATAGCAAGTGGAAAATGTTGATTAACTGGTAAATAAAAATTGTGATGATTTCATAGGTTTTAAAATCATGACAATGACAAGAAATCAACTCAGTCTTGTTGAAAAGCACAATGTACTACACACAGAAATGGGTATATGGGACAACACAGAAATGTTTGCACAGAACTCCCAAGGTGTTTCTTAATGAGGGCATTTGAAAAGTAATCCAAGTTCAGGGGAAATTCCTATACATTGATATTCTTCCAACCAGACATCAAAGCACTGAGAAAGCTCAAATTATCTTTTGTAGAACTCAGGTTGCTCTTTCATATTTGTCCATGTCATCACATTATCTATGCATAAAGCCACACCCCCCCCCCCCCGACACATACTTATACACACACTCTCACCAAGAATTCATAACATACAGTTTTAATGCACAAGTAAAATATTTGTACATGGACTAATTTTAGGAGTACATTCAGAATCGTTAGGCTTGCAGAACCTGACTCAATGTGTAGTGTGAAAAAGCTTTAATTTAAAAAAGCATTTTGAGGCAAAGGAAAGATAAGGTAGTGGTTGAGCTTAATGAGGATGATTCATGTTACGTGATTGGTGCCTAGGGCATTCTACATACCCATACATGTATCTAGGTCATGTGCTCTCTTATATTTGGATATTTTGCACACATGCACAGAAAGAAATGATATTGAATTAAAGCAGCTCTAGCTCTAGTTTCAAGTCATCAGACAACCTAAAAATATATTACTGTGCACCCACTTGTTTTTACCTGAATGAAAATATCTCTAAATTGCAGGAGATCTGTGGTTTTGCATTTTAGGAGAAATCTATGCCATGTTGCCAATATAATTTGTCTGTGCTTCTCTTTTCCAAATTGTTCAGTTTGAATTCAAGATTGTATCCTGGAAAGTAAAGTTGTATTGGTAGTAAATGATTGTACTGCCTGTAATCTTTGCCTTAATTGGGTTTTAACTCATTTGCAGCATTGAACTACATCAACTAGGTGTTTTGATTATCAATATCTTGGAAAGGAGATACATATAATAATTATGATTATATATGAAAGGTTATGTACAGTTTTGTAAGGCCCTAAAAAATATATTTGTCAGATTTCTTTGCCTTTGGCTGGTCACTAGCAAGATACCAGCAGAACTAATAGGCTGTGAATATCTTTCATCTTCAAGGGAAATATTAAACAAAAGAAAGGCAAAAAGTAGTTTAGATCCCCAGGCCAGAGATGTAAACCTCAGTGCTGGCATAATATGTGTAAAACCCATGTGGGTTTGTGGACATGTGACAAGCATAACAAAGTGGTGTTATCCTTGTGCTTGGAGCCATCGGGGTAGACAGCTCCTAGGGTAGCGCTGAGTGTAGCTGCTATCTTGCTTTCCTTTCAGGTATTGACACTAATATTCACTTGAAATCCTGAATCGAATATCGCATGACCTAGCTTATGTACGGTATCTTGTTATTTCTTTTACTACCAAGATTGTATATGAGCTTTAAGATTATGAGGAAGTAGGAAGATATGAAAGCTCATATTCTGAATACCTACCAATCATGCATACCATGTAGGAAACATCTTTCCAGCCTATCTCAGATATCAAATTGGAGTGGTTAGTCTCAATTCTGATGCCATTAGGTCAAGTGGAATGTCCCATGCCCAAATAAAAAGTACTAAAGGTCACTGAAAATGAAATGATTATTGAAATCTATCCAGGTTTTTTCAAGCAGCAAGGTCATCTCTGATGTATGTAAAAATAGATAATTATCAGGCCTGCGCAATATCCGCTTTTTAGCGGAAATCTGCTTTTTTATTTTTATGCCCAATTTCAAATTCTGCTTTTTTCCCTTGTGCTACTTCCACTATACTATTGGTTGTTCATCGCGGGTGTTGCGGCGCCCGTCAGTGCTCCCATTTCGGTCAAATGAATGCTAGTCGTGAAGTCAATGTACATGAAGTCAATGCATCGGCAGGTACGAGGGGTTTGGTTTTTCTTTTTTTTTTTGCAGATGCCATCACACTCGGAGCTTACGATAAGCGAGAAAAAATTTGCCACAAAAACCGCTGATTTCTTGATTTTTACTGCTTTTTCAGCGACCCTGTTTCTTAGCATTGGATCTAACCCCTGGGTGCTTTGGAAATATGCCACTTATTCCGCATTTTTGACAGCGAAATTAGGGATTTTAGATGGATTTTTGAAGGTGACTGTGGGACTTACTTCTAGTGAGTGACAGTGCCTGTGTTGACAGTGATATGTGATTTGAGTGTGTTGTGGCATTAGAATTGGCCGTCTTGTGATCATATAGGTATCATATGGCCACGGAAACTTTCATCTTTTTTCTGCACTTTCTGTGAAACCCCACTCACAGGCCTGAATTATGCAGATTACAGTGCATTTCATTCTGTGTGCATGTGCCTAAAGGAAATTTGGAGGGGAGGGAATGGACATACCTTAAAGTACATGTGTAAAATATCAGATAAGCAGAAACAAAAACAAAAACAAAGTATTAAAAATAATCAAAATAAGAAAATCTTATCTCATACATGTGCACTGAATATCGTTAACATCCCAATACGTTTCCCCAACTCATTGAAATTGATCTATGCCTGATTTCGTCCGTTTGCACGAAGTGACGGATATGAGGAATATCACAAATTTTTCAGTTTTGAGTTTTTTGCATTTTTTGACATCTTTCACTAACATCTTGAACCTCACAGAGTTTCAGACTGTAATAATGTCTAATTATGTAGCTATGGCAATGACGTCAACAAGAAAATACCTGGTACAAGGATTTTCTGTTTTCACAAAGTGACAGCTTTCAGACGTCCTGTATGTTTAACGTGTGCAGCTGAGTTCCGTCACTTCATGAAAAAAATAGCGCGTCTTTGATGTGAATACGTGATCGCGCACACTTAGGTCAAATGCGCGCTCATCAAGTCCCATTTGTTTAACACGCATGCGGCTGAGATCCGTCACTTTGTGAAAACAAAATCACAGTGGGACCTTGAATTTTGTTTTTTCATGAAATGATGGCAATGTTTACACCTCATTTTTTTCTAAAATATAAAAGGAATATGCAAATGATTAATAATGAACATTGTCCAGAATATGCCCTATACAAGGATTTAAAATTTATTCACTCTTCATACATTAAAGAGGTTGAGTTTGAGGTTTGAAACTTTGAAATTGATTTACACAAAACTAACTTTTTTTAAGTTGCACGCTCATCCGTCACTTCTTGAAAACGGACGATTTAATAACCCTTGCAAAAGATGAAGACCACCATCTATAATTCTGAAATCCCTATCCAAATAAAGTTGTCAGTTTTGTTTTTCTTCATATTTTACTTTCATTTTCAGTGATATGTAGTAAAATTCATGTCATGTACATCAGTGGCATACTCATGGGAGCTCACATTCAAGTCCATTTCCTCCCATCCTCTGGCATTTTTCAAGGCCACCTATTATATTTCCTCAGCTTCCTGACAGCCTATTATAAGTACAAAAATATATGACATGTCTTTATGATTCTGTTCCATAATTTATGATTCTTACATTAAGCTTTTTCCTTTAATGCAAAGTTCCATGATTTAATTAATCTAGTTTCATGTGCAAAAGTTGGGCTTCCATCACGTTGTGATACATGATTTGACATTCTTGGGGAAATATCCAATATCCTATTCCACATTTTTTTGATTATTTCTTGTTATCTGTGACCTTTTATCATTCCCCTCTATCACACAAGTTTAGTGCACCAAATTCTTGTGGTACTGAATCTGAATGTCAGGAGAAGTTCAAGGATGTCTCTGAGCAGTTAGATGTATCCAATATTTCTTCACTAATTCATAACCGAAATAAGAACATGCAAGGCAGCATTCATTTAGATTTTATCCATTAAAGTAATTATGAAATTTTGATGAATTTGCAAATTTTCAAAGTCTATTCATTTAGACTAATTCTTTAATAGTCTTTGGTTGCATACATATAAACATTTTTCTGCCCAGAATCATGGTTTTGAATGATGTTTAGTTTGAAACAGGGTTGTCTTTTTTTTTTTTTGTCTGTCATGAATAAACACAGAGAAAGGTGTATTTTGAATCAAGATTTTGCCAGAATCCCCATTTGTAAAAATTGCATGTATGCAACAGATATCTCAGTTATGTTGAAAATTATATTGAACTTTACAACAATAACAAATGAAAGAAAAAGAAAATGATAGAGGGATATTATAAAAAAGAACCTGAGGAAAGATAAATAGAAAAGAAAAACTGAAAGGAGAAAAATGGAGACATACACAGGTGAGAAGGGGGAGGGGAGAGGAGGGGGAATGGGGGCGGGGGAATGGGGTAGGGGTTGGGGAAAAGAACCAAAACATAAATGAAGACAGAAAGGGATGTTGAAAGAAAGATCCAAGCAAAGAATAACATAAGGAAAGACAGAGAGGATGATAGAAATATATACATAAGAAAAGATGAAAGAAGGTGGAAAATAATGGAAAACATAGGGAAAGAAAGAGAAATTATAAAATAAAGTGAAAGAATAAAGAATAACGTAATGAAAGACGAAAAAGAAAAAAATGATATAGATAGATTTTTAAAAATAAAAACAGACTGAAAGAGAAGAGAGAAAACATAACCAAAAGGCTTAAAACAAGGAAAAACATGAAGAAAAGAGGGAACAGTGTGATGATCATGAAATAAGAAATACATAACAATATGTAACAATAAAAAGTTAACACCAGACTTGAGTGTTTGTTCCTAGGTCAAACTGTGCCATAAGCTGCCCAGAGTTGGAGCTTAATTTGAACCAGAGTCAGCTTTAATGTAAAACTTACATGAATACTTTCTTGCAGAAATGGTGTTTTGAAATGACCATGATTCATGTTTGTGTTTGCAGCATCAAAAATTGCATGAATGCACCCTTTATGAAAGAAGAGATGTAGAAGAAAGCACAACATAACTTAACAAAACAATAGTTTTGAATTTGCTACATGAAAAATTTAATAACAAGTTTATACTTGCATGTAATGCGTGGTACTTACTGAAGAGAAATATGATGCATGGAATGATAATGATATATGACAAGGCTTGTCAAACACAATGGAGTTATCTCTTGAAGGTATATCGGTACCATCTGCGTTTGCTCATCTTGCCCCAATTCTAACCCCTCATGATGCTATTAATAACCTATCAGAGGGTGTTTTTTTTACCCCTATAATCTACCTGTTAGTATTGACCCACTGTGCAATCTTGACAGATCTGATCCACAGGTCCAGTCCCAAGTAATGCCTTGAATTACTGCATCCCCCTGCACTCTTTTACACTTGAGCTACCTATCAGGTGCTTTCTCTCCATGGGGGGGGGGGGGGGGGGGGGGGGGGTCTTTGTGTCTGTCTCTTTCTCTTCTCTCTTTCTCTTTCTCCCTCAATATCTCTCTCATCCTCTCTCCTCTCTCTAACATGTAGGCCTACGTTTTCCTTTCTTTCTAGCTATTCTTGCCTTTGTGTATTCTGCTATATTTGGTTTGACTTTGATGAGTTTCTTCTCTCTCTTCTTCTCATACTCCCTCGTTTTATTGTTTAATTCTTTCCTCTTTCTTCAACCTCAGGCCACTCCTGTTTCTACTGCTCTTTTCGTTTATCTTCGCGTTCTTTTTAAAATTTTCTTTTGTTCTTCACTCTGCTCCTTCAGATTATCTTGCTTCATTTACTGTGTTTCTTCCCTTCATTTTTACCTTTGCATTTTCTCCCGTCTCTTTTTTACTGTTATTTTTAGTTCCCTATTTGCTTTTCATTGCATTTTTAAAAAAATACATGTGGCTTTGATAGTGACATTACTTTTGCTTCACTTTCTTTTTTATTTTCTCTAACACACAACCCCCCCCCCCCACCCACACAAACACACACACTATCCTTGTGAACACAATCTATATTGCAGTCTGGCTATCTTGACTAATTGCCAGCCGATTGTTATTACATGATTTATTCTGCCAAGGAAACAGGACATTTAGATACTAGTATCTGGCACATTCATGCAGTTTAAATTATGAATCTGATTCAGTTCATGCATTATGCATAGAAATGCTGGAATGGTCAGGGTCACTGGCATACTATGGGGGAGGGGGGGGGGGGGGTTGAGGGGCAGTTGCCCCCCTCCCAATAAAATTAAAATGTGGTTTATTCCTAATTCGATACCAGTGATGTGATTTACAAATGTTGCTGAAATGACATGATTTTTCTGGGGTTTTCCCTCACTTTTTTGTAACTTATGCTTTTCTGCTCTCCCCCCCCCCCCCCCCGATTTTTTTGCTCATTATGCCACTAGTCAGGGTCACATGCAGGCTCTTTGTGACTGTTCTAGGAATAATAATTCCTGAAATTCAATTCTTTGAATTATATTCTGGATATAATACCCGGAAATCACATTTTATGATGCCCACTATTTAAAAACTGTGATCAGCTTGCTACATGAAATGCCTTTTTGGTTTTTTGTCCGTTCATGCTTTCACAATCATAACCATGTATAGCTCATAAAAGAATATCAAGTCATTTCCTTGCACAAAACCGTGACCTTAACTTTATTGCAATTTCAACAATTTAAACTGCTGTTTGTAACCTCTGCCTCAGTGGCATAATTATGGCACACATATGTAACGAAATATGATTGCCATGTTACCTAAAATATACATCAAATCCTTCTACTGAAACAAACCTCATTTGATTGATTGATTGATTTTTCTTTCTGAAAAGTATTTATTAAGTAAATTGTAATTCTATTTTTGGATTGATTAGCATACAGTGAGAGATTGCAATGTTAGAAATTAAGAATTATTGAAATGGTCAACTTTATTTTGTGCAATGACATCAAGGACTACATCAGTCCTTATGTTACGTTCTGATTTTTGCAATCTCAAACATACGTGTATTTTACTAAAGAAAAATCAAGAAGTTCAGGCTCACGTAACATCTATATTTTTAGATGTTGCCCCTATGCTGTTTGTTGCTAATTTTAGCCGACACGTCGGGGAGATTCAGGCAGTTGACTGACGTCTGACAATAAGCTTAGTCACGCTGAAATGACTCCTCGGATTGAGCAAGGGGCTTTGTTTTGGAGGGATATAGGAGATTATGTCACACTTTCACTGATTCAATACTGTCGCATATAACCCCCAGTGTTCTACTTTCCATGTAAGTCTTGACATCGTTGGCGGAGGGTTGACAATTGCAGAGGGTAGGTGTGTTTAGGGGATGAGAAAGTGTTAACTAAGGAGTCTTAAGGACCCTCAAGTCGGTCTGTTTCCTGTACTGACAGACCATGTTAGTTGTTAAATCTGTTTTAGATTATCCTTCATATGGAGCATTGGTTTATTAAAAGGAAGTTTCTGTTGGAAATTTTTTTTTAAAAGAGATGAAAAGTAGAAAGGAGTCTTCATCCCCTTTAAAAAAATTATGTCATTATTGTTGACTTTCTGTGACCTTGTGAGCTGTTTCTAAAGAAAATATGGAATGTATTCATGAGACGTTGTACATAGTATTTTCTTTGAAGTGATGATGAAAATCCAGTAAGGGACTGCATTAACAAATGGAAAAGCACAGAAACACAGAAAAATGCTTTCAAAGGTATAATTGACAACCATTATAACAATTTGTCTATGTACACTAAACTTGTGTACTTGTCAGTCATTGCCAACTTATTGTAAATAGCTGCTTAATAGGCAATACAATCATTTTTGGCAATTGTAGAAAAAAAGACTGGCATTGTTTAAGCTTCTGTGCCAAAAGTATCAACATATTCTTGGAGCTTTTGTTTGACTTAAAACTCATGTACAGCTTTGGCAGCAAAGAGAAAATTAGCATGAAATTGATTAAATAAAGTCTTGCATTTCTCCCTTGCATAAAAAGATGCATGTGTGAAATTATGTTATTATTATGATTAAGTATTGGTGTCAACCAGGCCTGAGAGGAGAAAAGCAAGCTTAATCACAGTGACCCTCGGGTCTTTCCTCTCAATATAACTTATTGGGATGTGCAGGTGTACCACTACACTGGGTTTCTCCCTACTCCTCTTCGAATAGTGCAGTGGGTTCTTACCTTGCACAGGTGGTGACTCTCCTCTACACGGGGCTTCCATTTAATGTCCTATCTGAGGGACGGAGTGTTTTTCCACTGAAGCATAGCTTGCTTCTATGAAACGGGAGGGGCACGTTAACACACAACACAGGCTTCAGTCATTGGCCAGGGGTGGATTCCCCATACAATCATCACATTATGCTTGTCATGTAAAGTGTAAACAGAACTTTCATTGGTTTTAACCCATTCGTGACAGGAATTATTTAAAGCCTAATTTGATCAGCTTTTATTCTTCAAGTTGGCAACACCAAAAGTTTTCTTTTATTGCTACATTTTAAAAATAAAAAGTCATGTATCTGAAATACATGTAAATTGGCAAAAAGTATGAAGAGAATTCAAAAAGTTGCCAATTTGCAGGGGAAAATGGTGATTTTAAAATTTCCATTACATTGCCAATTTAAGGATTTTAATGCTTATTTTCATTAAAAAAATTTTCAACATCGAACAGAAAATATTGACGCAACAAAAATGGGCACAGTTTGTGTATAAATTTTTGCTCTTTCTACTCATGTATTTGGAATGATTTCTAGGGCTTTGCATCAAAGGTTATAAGGCTAAACCACATAATGTGGACCTTCTGTCACAAATGGGTTAAATGTGTGCCGACTCTGCACATGGATGTTGTTGTATTTTTTATGTTGCCGACCTGAGATTTTAAAAAATATGTATTTTTCACCTTTCATTTGTTCATTATTCAATTTGAGGAGGAAAAAGACTTAGTGGCATTTTAGTTTTGCTTGTATCTTGCTTTTGACCATCTGAAAGTAAAGAAATTGGATAAATAGTTTTTGAGGACTTAACAAAGGTGTACATAACCTTTAAGCTTCTGTGACAAAAGTATTTAGATATTCTCGGAGCTTTTGTTTGACTGTTTTTGCAATAAATCATACATGCGGCTCCAGCATACTTCATGGTATTCAAAAGCCGTGCATTGGATGTTAAACATCTGTCATTTGATAGCTTAGTGCGTCATATCCCAGACTAGAAAAACACAAATTGTTATTCATATTCAGAATAGATTTAGAGCACCCATCTTCATAGGATCATCAGCCAGGGCATGGAAACTCTCAAGGGGGAGTGCTTTCTTTGAAGAATGTCTCTATCACGTCATCATTCAAGGAGTGAATTCCGTTCATCTGTCTACCACCCACCACTTCCATTTCTTATATGAAACAGGATATGCTTGCAACATGAAGACTGTATCTTCCTGAGATATTGTACTGTCCTTCATTACCATTTAGTATGTGGCTATGGCTTTTCAAGATTCTAAGGACAAGGAAATTGTATTTGGTTATGTTTATTGATAAAATATTCAAATCTAAACAGTATAGACTGTGAAGTGTCCTTACTGTATGTTGTTTTTTGTTCTTTGATTCCTGATTTGAGTAAGGTGTGGTGGGTTGGGTTGCAATACTTGGCATTTTCATTATTAATCATAACATGCAAGGAGTGTATAAGTTAATGAAAACTGGAGTGTTTACATCACTTTTTTTATACTTGAGTCATGGAGGCAATAGTGCAAAATAGACCGTGTTACAATAAACCATATTTCACTATGGTATGACTAGTGACCAACATATGTTATATAATCTAATAAGATTGGCATCTACATGTATGTACATGATCAAATAAACACACAGTTCTTGTACAGTAATCTGTTGGCCAATTACAGGCAACACATCTCTGTAATTTGTATCAATTCCTGAGAAACACACCAAATGTTTTTCCTTTTTAAATATTGATGATTCAAAATACTGCTGCTATGACAAGTGAGCATTGATGATTTGGGAGAGAGAGAGAGAGAGAGATCATTGACTGAGTATCCTCTTAGCCTCTGGCTACCCCACCAATGATCTCTGTCTCTCTCTCGTCTGCCTGGAGGCATGCATGACTAATACTGCACAACCATACCATCATCACCGAGGTAATTGCACTCGGTGTGGTGCTTAATCTAGCGCGTGTTCGACAATGCGTCTCCATCCCTAAGATCAAGCCAATTAAGAGGCGAAACGCCGTGCCCCTAAGCCCGCATCATGAAGCGTCCCTCTGAGCATCAGGTCTCTTTCACCGGGGCTATTTTCTGCTTGATATATTCACATAATAGTTACTTTTTTCCACATGCCAGAATGTGATTCTTAAGCATTCTTTTTATAGGTAAGATTTGATAGATCTCCTACACAAACTGTTATTGTTAAAAATAAGTGAACTTTAGTTCTGAGAATCATATGACATTTAGGGTTTATTTAATGTTTCTTTCATATAAGAAAAATGATTACATTATAACATAATTGAAAAGCACTTTAGAATAAACAATTGTTGGTCTTGTATGTTTAATTGTCTACTATACTGATAAATGTATCATATGTCCTCTCTCTAGATGGAAGTTCATTTGGTATCTTTTTTCACTTCATTTGAGTTTCTGTTCTACTCTCATGATATATCACAAGGCTCATTGATCTTATACTTTCCCATAAAAATGAATCAATCTCTATAAAGTTCGTCAGTGACATATATATGCTGAGAGATATAATGCATTGTGTAATAAAATCTCCTACTGTATGAATTAGCCTCAGTTAATATCACTTCCAGTTTAGTTTCCCTCAAGATGCGAGCTGCATCTTGCATATCCGTTTTCTGTATTCTCGGTTTTCTTTGTCCTGACATTTTGATTAACACTGGTTTGATGAATGATATGCACATTCAACAATTCTAATTGTGTTTTCAGTTACATTTGTAAGACTGTGGGATGGGGAATATCCTTTTTATACTAGCTGCAGTAGATCCAAAATTTCTGAGATATTAGCAATGACTGTGATGTGTGTATACTTATAGATGACTTGACTAGAGACATATAAATCAGTTATCATCATCCAAGTCTGGGTGTATGATTGATTTTCATCCTCATAATCAGAGATGAGGCACTTCAAAGCATTCAGCTATATGAACATTCTTGAGTTGTATGTGATTGAACAACTACGCTGTTCTCTATTTCTTCCTCCCTCTTCCCCACTTTTGCCTCATCTGCGGGAGTGAAATAGCCTTTCTGATGGCAAAGGCAACAGCAGTGGTGGCATTGACGTCAACATTTTAGGAATCACTCTTCTTTTAAAGCAGATGTTCAATTTCCAAGAAACTTGTACACAAGGGTTATTATACAAATCATGTGAAACAAATTGCAGATCACAAAGTCAAGGCTTAATGTCATTTAAGGTCAATAAGCTTAACTTATGTTTCACTTAACCTCAGGTGAATATATGGAATTTTTACCTTTATATCAAAAGTATCTGTTGAAATTCCATAACAATAATGATAATAATGATAATAATATTAATGAAATAATAATAATAATATGCCGTTCTTGTATAGCGCATATCACATTATGATATCACTTCTCTATGCACTGTCAAAGGACCTTGAATATTATTACCCCAGCTTTAGCTCGAGCAACCGCGGCGCTTCGTGCATTTTCGTGCATTAAAGGAATAAATCCTACCAGGTATCCACTTACTGCACCTGGGTTGAGTGTGGCAAACGAAGATAAGGGTTATCAAGTAAGCAAGTCATATGAAAAAAATAACATGTCACAAAGTCAAGGTCCAAGGTCATTTGAGGTCAATTAACTTCAATTGTATTTTGTCTCAACTGCATATATATATATATATATATACATTGTACATGTGGAGTAGAGAAAAATTCATGTGTCAGTGGGTTTCAACCAGACTTGGATGGAATCATCCTTTAGAGAAGGAGAATCTGAATTCTGTGGGGTACTTGGGGGTAGCTGGGAAGCCCCACACCAAGGGCCCAATTTGCAATATTTTGACTTTTTTTACTTCTTGAAAATTTATTAATTGATTGTAAACATATTATTAGTTGTCATTCTTGGGGAAGGGTACCTCAGTTTGATAAAGCTGGGGGGGGGGGGGGGGGCAGGGGCAGTATCCCCATAGTGCAGTAATGGGGAAAATTAGGTATTTTCATCACAGTTCTGAATACATGCTCATGGCTAACTTCTTACCAAACTTATTCTTATCAGGATATTTTAGTTGATAGGACAAGGCACTCCCCTTAAAAGAACTCAGGTAACTCTGTAAAGTGCTCCAGTGATAACAATTAGATCTATTTTGACTTTAAAGAAATATTTAGTTAGGTTTCAAGCTAAAACTTTGTTGATATATGGTACATTTTCTTCAAGGGGTCTGTGGGACTCAGGGGTAGTACCCCTTAAGTGCCCCAACCACACTTTTTCACCAAATCAGCATCCTGCTGTGATGACTTATGTAATGCAGGCAAGACTGCCATGGGCCTTTCACTTGTTTTTCCTACTAAGTAATTCTTAAGTGAAAACTGATATCATTTACCTTCTTGCATCTTCACTTCCTGCTTAAAAAATTCTGCTTGCTTTTTCTTTTCTTTTTTTTTTTCTTTTCAGTCAGTACATAAGCATAGTGACTCTATTTTCTCCCCTCTTTTTATGTTGACAGTGCTGGTTGTGGAAGAACAGGTACAATATGCGTCATAGATTACGTCAGGAACGCTCTCCAGCTAGAGGTATGTTTATGTCAGGAAATGCTCTTCATTGTTGAGGTATATTATCAAAGTGTTATGATTTTGCCTTCCAGTGGTATGATACCAAAGGATGGGCCAGGTATTGATTAAAAAAAAAATTGGTTTCAGATCTCTTAAATCAAAGTCACTTTGAAACCAGTATCTAAGTGCTCATGAGGATTTAACAGTATGAGTGCAAAGTCCAGTTGAAGGACAATTACAGGAGTTCTAACTATTGTCATTTCCATCCCACTGAATTAGTCAATATAAAGTGGCAAATCAACTGCAATTGAAGTTGAATCCTGTTTTTTTGAACAGTAAGCCATTGCTATGTTATGTAATCTGTAAACAGAAAGGAAAGAAACTACCTGCATTTGAATCAGAATGTCGCAAATCTAGACCTTAGCTGTATCTAATGTTGCTTTTAGTATTTTTTTTTTGGATACATAGATCTTTACATGTAGACTTCCTCTGTGAAGTGAGTATCCAATACTTGAATGATAATTTGTGATAATATATTTCATTGATCTGAAAAGTCTGCTCAACTTTTCCTATGATTATCCATTAAATATATCTCATACATTGAACTGGTAATTACTATACTACTATTTCATTTAATTATGATATTTATGCAAATTATCTAGTATTTAGCAAGGGGGCTCCCTTAAGTGAAAGTCTGCATTCAAGCACAATGGATATAAAACAGTTGAAGTTGTACTAAAAACTTGTGATTGCGACTATTTTGTATAGAGAATTAAGCTTTATTGATATGTGAGTCTTCATGGAAGGGGCCCCTTTGTATCGACCGATCATTTCCAAAAACAAAGAACCCTGTCTTTCAAGACAAGTTCGGTTAAACCCTCATAGAAACTTCTTTACAAAGGATTTAATAGAGAACGTTCTTTCGGAGTTGTGATTTTATTTGGGCTGGAGCCAATACGAACAAAATGAAGGAAGTTCAAAATGAAAAAAACAATTATAGCATGTGCTGTTTTTATGAAACCTGGATAAGGTGTCATATATTCAAGGTATCATTTACCATTTTACATGGCAGTATAAGTAGTTAAATTGTAATTTGATTTGTAATAAATATAAGCAAAAGAATACCTGAAAGGTTCTTAAGAATAAAACCAACTCTATTCATAATACAGCACAGATATTAACTCCAAAATGAATATAAGGATGAGTTCCATAGTATTATTCATTCAAATATCATCTTGCTTTCTTAAAGATTCGGACTTATTTCTTAAGATATAATTTGGAAAGTTATACAGTGCTTGTACAGCCTAGGCAAGATGTCAAAACATCATTTAGCATGATCTAGCAGACGCCAAGTGCATGATATTTAAGATCTTCTCAAAGCATAATTGATAGATTTCTCAGAAATGGTAGGATGTACAGAGTAGTTGCTTCAAAGAAGTCTAATGTTTTAACAGAGCTAGGGATGAGTTGAATAAATCCACTTTTCAATGCTATTTTCTATCCTAAAGATTATGAGCTCCAATAGCTAGAAAGAGTGAAAATTTCTGCTGATGTGTGTATTGTGGTGAATTCCAATTTGATAGATGGAGGTTTTGAACTTGATATCAGTCGAATTTAGGTAAAATTCCCCCATCCCCGACGATGATGGTGCTGAGATAATGAGAAAAATTGCTTATCTCCCTTTGTTTATATATTTGTTTAGAAGTATTTATTATGTGAAATCCTATTCTGTGTAATTTGACAGAAAATCGACCAGAATTTCAGCCTCTATGACATCATAGTGGAGATGAGAAAACAAAGACATGCCATCGTCCAGACAAAGGTAATCAGTCATGACTGTTGTTTTTTTTTTCTCATTTTTTAAGTATCATGATAAGAGAAAAAGAAGATACACAAGTCAGTTGAATAAGATAGACAAATCAGTGGAATTTAAATGGCATTGCCTTCGGTTTAAAACCAAGTTTTTGCTAATTCTAATTCATACTGCATCTTAAAGCTGTTACAGTAAGAAATGTAATTCAAATAGTCTTGAATAGCCCATTTATTTAGTAGCTTCATAGTTCACTATCTTTTATTACCATATATAGTATATCTGACAAAGATATATTTTGGATACTATAACCTTAGACATACTAATATTAACTCATTTGATGTTTTCTGTGATATGAATAAATACTTAGCATTTAATCAAAAGAAAGGTTATTGGGTATGGGTTTTTTTTTTATCCAGGGTAGCAACATCAGTATAACTACTGCTCTTCCTGTGGGCTCTGCAGTTATTATTACCCAAGCAATTCCAGGTACCCATTAGATACACCTGGGGTGAGAGAGACACATTTGAGCAAAGCACCTTGTCCAAAGATGTAAGCACCTGGCAAGGATCAAACCCAGGACCTCTCGTAACCACTAAACCACAGTGATCACAAAATGGATGCTCTAAGTCACCACTTTTCATTTACATGACGCTGTATTTGACTGGTTCTCTGTCAGTTAAGATAGAAGCATAATGCTGATGTATTTTTCTGTCAATTTATTTTTTGTTTGTTTTAGAATCAGTATGAATTGGTGCACAGAGCAGTGGTCACTATGTTTCAGACTCATCTTGGTATCAAACCAGAAGACTTTGGTCACAACTATGAAAATGTTCAACTCAAGCATGAATTCTTTGACAAGGTAAGTGTGCAGATTGATCAGCATTCTGGAAATTTATATGCTAGTACATCCACCCATTATTAAGGATTTGATGTGTGAGCTGCGTGAATTATATGGCAATTCACTTTGTACCATGCATTGTCAACCACATGTAAATGGCTGAAGGATTAACATGATATTGTGTTGTCTTCTCTTTCGGTTTTGTTTAGTGAAGTGATTTCACTAGGCAAATCCAGTATTTGTGAATTTTGTGTCATCCTGAACATTTTTTAATGAATAATGAATTGAAATGATTATCAGTCGTATCATTTTATGTAGGGTATGGAAGGCTTTTTATGCTCTAGAGGGACTATTTAGTTAACATAATCATTAGCTAAGTTCAACTCTTTGATTTGTTACCTATAAAATATGCCTTGGACGTGGATCATGATGCTGAACACTATCTTCTCTACATTTTCTTGTAGCCAAGGATGCCACCCAAAGTACCAGGACAGAGTGGACCAGGGCAGAGTGGGTCAGGGGAGAAGAGAGATTCAGCAAGTCATAATTATGTCAACTGTAATATCACAGCTAAAGGAGGTAATGGCATTTAATGTACGGCCAACAGGAACCATTTGGTCCCTGCATTAAGGCCGCTTATCAAAAGTTTGGTCCCGCGTCTTTGATTGTCTTCTCCGCGACTGTTCTTTTACATCGGCTTTCCCGATCCCCTGTTGTTTTGTCTATGGAGAAATGGGAGGATCAGAGGGGAAAAGACGCTGAGCGGGAAAGACGGTAAAAGCCACATCCCAAATTGGCACTGACTTTTGATAAGGTGCCCAAGTCGACAGAAATGAGATGATTCAGTAGTCCATAGATCAGTTTTGCATTTCATATGAATGATTAGAATACCCTAGCCGTTTTCAAATCATTACAAATAAATGTGAGATTAAACTTGTGTACTGGAAAGTTAAGTAGAGGGAACAATATATATCCCAGTCTGTGCATGTCAAAACGGTATTCTTTGTTTTAGAGAAGCTTGGTAATTAGTCAAGGTTTGGATCCTAACCCATCTATTGTCATGATGTACAAGGAATCAGGGCTGCTAGGCTTGAGTAACAAAATGTGCTTTCAAGATCCATATGGTGCATTTTATATCAGACTTCATCAAAGCGTTTTCTACTTCTATTTTGATATCATTTATCTTTATGTTGCTATGGTTAAGAAATAAAAATTGAAGTTTTGTAAGAGTGTTCAATACAAATCTCATTACCAATTTTCTCTTTTAAATGAAGAGTAGATGTTGATATTTGCCCTTGATTTTTTTAATATTCATAGTGTCCATGGATTCACCAGAGCTACCAATGCCTAAATTACCATCTGGACCTGTTAAATCCTCAAGAGGTTCAGACAGCCCAGATAGTTCTGTCTATGCTAACTGTGATGTTGGTGCTGCATTAGGAGACTCAGGCAAGCCAGCACAAGATGTTTCACCTCCTGGTGGTAACAAGCAAGCTGCACAAACACCACAGGCAAAATCTCGCCCCAGCCCAGATGACCGATACAAGAACAACTTCAAGGCAACGCTGTCAGCATTCAAGGATATTGAGTTAGATGTTATGGAAGCTCATACATCAACGTCCTCGTCACCAAATCCCCCGTCTCCTCAACCTGTTGCTCAAACCAGATCCAAGCCAGCTCAAGCTGTGAAACCTGTTGCTCATGCAAAACCACAGATAGCAGGAAAGCCAAAGACCAAACCCAGCCCTCCAGTTAAACCTAGCTCTGTGGATGTCAATGTGAAGCAGATGTCCGAGAAGTTAGGAAATGGAGAGTTTGTACCCATGGCGAAACCTGTCGCCATAAGACAGAATTCCAATCCAGTAACAAGGTCCACAGCTAAGGACGCATCTCCTTTAGTAACTAAGAACACCGAGAAAAAAGAAGCTCTTAAACTCCCAGTCAAGCCATTGAGGCATTTGGAAAAGTGTAAATCAGAAGGAGATGGGATGGTATCGTCTGGGGTACGGCAAGGAGCTATCAAACCTGTCAGCAAAGGGAACGTGAATGTGAAAGGAGATCGTCCCTCACAACCTCCTCCTAAACCACCTGCCAGCACCAAACCCCCCTTCCAAAGATCCAATGGCGAAGACGGGACCAGCGTCAAGGGAAGACATGATTATGAAGAAGTTCACATAAGTGCTCCCACTGATAAAGTCAAGGACACTACAGAACTACCAAATAGTAAGAACTTTGGGAGTTCACCCACCCAACAGATGGACTCTCTTGATATAAAGGAAAGTGGTATTGTGAGGAGAAAGACCGATACGTCACGAAAGATGTCTGGCGGTTCGGTCCAGTCCATTGGATCCGACAGCAAATCTTTGCGTAAGAACTCTGAGGAATATGCTTACGTACAGCAACCAACGAGCATGCTCGATAAGCTATTAAAGAGTGAAGAAGGTGCTGCTAATCCAAAGTCAAACTCAGCCATGTACTCTGAGGCGTACTCTGAAGTCTCCGGCTCCCCTATGAAGTCTAAACAAAGACTGTCTGCTTCTTCCAAAGATTACAGCTATGTGGATACCAGTAAGATTGTTCCACCAGAGAAACCAAAGCGTGGTGAGAGCATAACTGGTGGGGATAGGGACTCTGATTATGATCTAGTAGGGATACCAAGCCATGACAGTACCTTTGACTCCTTCCTGGACACAGAGAGCACATACTCACCAACAGGTATGCAACCAAAACCCATGGTCACTTGATACATTCTATGATGACGTTTCCTCTGGACTTAATTTTGTCAAAGATGGTGGGTGAGGGTGAGCATTGCAAGCGGGATTTGTGAATAGGTTTTAGTATTAGGGCCAGGGTGAGGTGTAGCTTTGGGTCCAGTGTTGCAGGTGGGAATTTGTGCAGTATTGACAATTAACTATAAACCAATCGCTGTTGGAGCATGTGTCACAGAAGTAGATTCATGTTTTGATTAGACCTCTTCACAAAAGAATTGAAATTCATAGACAGTGCTTCCGCGAGACCCTAGTGATGACCTCCTAAATGCAAATTTCGAGTAGTCATGTTTCCTGAAGATGCTGACTGAATATATGATTTGTTGCCATGAAATAAAGCTTGCAGAGGATATTTGTTGATAATCTGACAAGCCTCTAGCATTTTGTTGCAGAAGCATGCTTAGATTTGAATAGGTTTTTGAAATGAGCCCTGTCTTGTAAAGAGCTGCAATAGAGCTAGTTTGCTAGTTTGCTGATTAACAAACCAATCTCAAAATAACTATCTCATACATGTATCTAATGTACAGAGAATGTTCCAGATATGCTCAACATCTCAAATTACAATTAATCAATCACAACTTTTTAGTTTTTACTAGACAGAACATTTATGTATACTGTTTTTGTTACATAGACAATGGAGACAATAGATATCTAGTGGACAGGAAATATTTGTTTTCTTTCCATTATCTTTCCTTTCAGTCAGCTGACATAATGTTTATGTAAATACCGGTACTTAGTTCATTATAAATGATGGCAATGAGTAGGTGGAAAATTGCATAAGGGATATTTTAAAGATAAACTGGAGTTCTGGTCATTGCATGTAATTCTGTATAAACGCAGTTGTCTAAGTGTGAGATAGATTTGGAGATTATCAAATAGGTAAGAAATTCAAAGGTACTTGCACTGCACAAAGAAATGAGCATATGGGACCACACACTAACCTTGTATGAATATTACCTGAACTTTTCAGCTTTTTCTTGTCACATTTCTAAAAGAGGGCATTTAAAGAGGGGCATTTTTACTATGATATTCTTCTTAACTGACATGGAAGGAATGGGAAAGCTTACAAATTATTTTTCACCTTTCCCAGAACTCAAGCTTCTCTTTAAGATTTTGTATTAATGAAGAGAGTTTTAGTTTTTGTGACATGCATGAAAGTATCATGTTGCAACCTTTTAATATTGGGTTGTATGCTGTCACATATCCCACAAATGCTGAGACCGGTTGGTATCATCTTCTGTTCACCGAAGTTCCACAGGAAGAGCCGTATTATACCAAGGAGGCTTCTTCCTTGGGTATTAAGACTGTATTGTCATTATCATGATAACTAACTGTGGTTATGTGTTTATTTTTCATCTAAATCCAGGAGAAAGCCTTGACGACATGGATACTGATATTCCGAAAGTCCCAGTTAGGACAGCCAAGTCGTATCAATTAGTAGATGGTGAGTGGGGCAAAGAAAATCTAATTGCAAAGATGAGAGGGAAGCAGTAAAGGTAGCCCGTCCCTTTTGCAAAATCTACGAAAATCCATACAACTTAGCATGAGTTTAGGATATGCCCTTCTGATACTGTTTATGTAATCTTATGGTCATATGTTGCTTAAGTTATTGATATAAAATGAAAATCTGGCTACTAACCTTGACTAAGCAAGTGGGATCAGCTCACCGGCAGTCCCGTAGATATGTAATGCAGCCAGCTAGCTAGCTAGCTCAGCCGCGCAGCTCAGGCGCGGCCACCAAATGTACCGTACGTAATTATAGCAGTGCTTGTGACGTGAATCCTTTTGTTGTACGCTATCTTTCAGCTGAGGGAGCTATTCTTCATAATGGTTGAATTAGATTTTGAATCATTTTTTTTTTTGTGGTTTGAAAAAAGTAAGCTCTGATAAATTATCGAAGATTATTTCCTTAAAACCAAATTTCACGCTTTTTCAATTTCAGAGATAGGTTATATAGCCTTTCTCTCACAAATGATGACAGAGTCGGGGAACTTTCAGAATTAGGTCTGCAAAAGGGACAGGCTATCTTTAATAACCAGTCACCAGAGTTTGAATTAACCAATCATGTGAAAACTCAGTGTTTCAAATTTGACATGCAGTATTTGAATTACTGAAAAAGGAAACTTTCACAAGCTGAAAGTGTCCCATTGTTATGATGGCTTTTGTAGCATAAAACTTTTCTTAATTTGCACAAATTTGATATCTTCATTCCATCATTTTAAAGTTCAAATCATACATTAAGTTTTTCTCCTTCTATTTGAAAGATTCTTGATATAGAAGCCAAGAAGAATGGACGTGTGTGTTTTTTTCATCATATGAATTTCAATATCATATTGTTGGTGGACATAGAGTGCAATTTAACCTGTTTATGACAGAAGTATTTGAAGCCTCTGTGATTGATAACACCAGTATCTTTTATATTGCTACATTCTCTTATATAAGTCATGTATCTGAAATGAATATAAATTGACAGAAAGTGTGATGAGATGGTAAAAAGTTGCCAGTTATATGAAAGAGCAGTGATTGTGATTTTTTCATTCCCTATTTAATTATTTTCTTGCTTATTTTCCTTTAAAAAATTTTTTAGCATTAAACAACAAAATACTGATGCATCTAAAATGGGCGTGGCATGTGTAGGAATTTTTTCACTCTCTCTCTTCTCATGTATTTGGTATGTTTTATAGGACTCTGCATCAAAAGTTAATTTGGCCAAACCACACAGTGGGTAATTTTGCACTTGGTGTTAGTGGTTGCATTAATGTTAAGAGACAGAATTATGCTAAAATCGAGCTCAGATTAAGGAGCTGATACCGATATCCTAACACCATGTTTCGAAAGCTAAACACTGCAGTGGCGTCAGCATTATTCTCGACAAAAGAAAAATATTTTGGTTTGAACTATTAAATCTTGAGTCTGGAATTTTATAGAATTAAGGAGCATTTCGGTAATTCTAAAGGCAATCCTTATTTTATCTAGAGTGCAAGAAACTTCACAGAACTTACTGTTCTTGATAAGAACAGTAAGTTTAGAATTAAACTCTCCCGAATTGTTAACTTATATATGAAGTTAAACACCAACTGCCGAGCACGGTTCAGCAGACGACATTTGACCAAAATTAAACACCACCGACTGGAACTATGTGACAAAATCAGAGGTCAACAGAACACCAACCAATTTCTGTCTCATTTCATATTCGGTGTTATATCATGTAGAGGTGTTGTGGTTCAGTGGATAAGTCCCCGGACTGTGAACCACGAGATCCGGGGTACGAATCCCACCACGGCACTTATGTCCACTGGCAAGACATTAATCTACATTTGCCACTCTCCACCCAGGTGTAAATGGGTACCAGCAGGAAGGAATTCCTTGAAAGCTGTGAGCACTGTAATTGGTAGCCTAGCTGAGCCGGGGTAATATTGGAGCAACTTGAGCACCTTGTTTGGTGGATACGTGCGCTATTCAAATATCCAATGTTATTATTATTATTATAAAATTTCGCAGCAAAATAAACACTAACACAAACACCAAGACCGACCGTGAAATCACCCACTATGGAATTCTGTTACAAATGGGTTAAATGAGTTTACTTTTGTTTTTTTTTTTCTTTTCAGATGAAGAGAAAGAGGAGAAGGCATCAGGTGGAGGGTGGGTATTTCATCATGAATCAATATAAGGTTGACCCTTGTACACACAGAAACTTTTGTTGTATGATGAAGATCGGTCATGTGCCCTGACTCATATTCAGATGACTTTTATTCCAGGGGGATGTTTCATAAAGATATGCATGACTTTACGAACAACTTGAATATGAAGTGCCAAATGTCATGCCCAAAGATTTTTCCTGACGTTTTAACAAAGTCTGACTGCATTTCCCACGATCTCCATTAAATTGTGGCAAAAGATATACATTAAAAATGTTAGTAAACAATAATAATAATGTTCATCTTCGTCTGCATATTTCAACTTTGACTGATGCGATTTTTAATGATTGAGAATTCCATTTTGTCAAAGATGTAGAGTCAGTGTATACCAATCACCTGAAAAAATAGTGTAATTTCATGAATTATTGAGAGTATATTTGAGCTCACAGTATCTTTTTGTAGAAGTACAGTATCCAGCAGAAGTGAGTACACCCTTTGCAAAATGTTAAAATTCAAATGTAAATTCTTTAATGTATTACAACTATGATAGAGAAGAATGAAATTCTGTGACTGGTGTATTGATAGGAATTATCTCTTCCATGTAATAGCTGAAGAATTTTGTTTAAATTTGTGGCAACAAAAGTTAAGCACACCCTCAAGGGTGTACTCACTTTTGTTGGATACTGTAGTAATGGAAGCTCATGTTTGAATGTAGTAAAGTGACAATGAATCCCAAACATAGAGAGCAAAATATCTTTTGGTGATCCGATATACTTTAAGGGGATATCTCACTGGGCTTTTGAAACTAGTTCGCGAATAGTTTGTGACTCCAGATTTTGGTATTTGCAGAGACGTCTCCGCGACGTCTCCGAGAGGTCTCCTGAAAATTATGGAGTCTCCGAGGAGTCGCAAGAAATTTGAACATGTTCAATTTTTTGGGAGACTTTTTCCAGTCTCTGCGAGATCTCGGAGACGTCTCCATCAGTTGCAGAGATTATTTGTTTCTGCGAGGTCGCGGAAACTTTGCTGCAACTATAGGTGACGTCTCAGAGACTTCGCCGCGACTGAGGAGACTTCTCAGAGAGGTCGCCGTGACTGAAGAGACGTCTCAGAGCGGTCGCCGTGACTGAGAAGACGTCTTAGAGACGTCTTGGAGATGTCTCCGCGAATTCCAAGCAAACTGATTGACACCTGGCTTAGAGTCGTCTCCGATTAGCCTCCTAGAAGTTGCGCCTTGGTGAGAGCGCAAACCATTTTTTGTCTTGGAGAAGTCTTGGAGACATATTTGCGACAAAAAATGGAGACGTTGCGGCGACATCTCCGTTGGTGAGATACGGGCTTTAGGTTATGATTGGATTTTATTTGGGTTTGTATTAGGTTTAGTAGTAGGGTTAAGAAAGGAGAAATTTGGTTTATCCGCAGTATTGATCACAGAGTAATCGTAGCTTGGGCAGGTATTGTAGACCCCATCAAATAAGAACTTGAAAATTTATGTTGATGATGTATACCAGTAGTCATATTTCTTCATGGGATGATACTCTGCTCTTCCAGTTAAGCACATCTGAATTGGACAAGCATACATGTAGGTTTCCCCAAAATGTATGTTTTTTATCTTTTGAGTGTTGATTTTCAGTTCAGGTGTTAGATTTGATGATTACAACATCAAGAAAAACTGTTTTCAGATTAGTTCTTTTGAAGATTGGCATTTTTGGAGTACCTTTATTTAATGACCATACCACTTTTTCCAGTGAAAATAGAGGGTTTTTTTTTTTTGGGGGGGGTCAATCCTGTTATAAGCCAGTTTGTAGATACAGGTGCAATCTGAGCATGAGCAGATAAAGGTCATTTGGGACAAAAATCTACAACGCACTTACATGAATACTTGATATGTGCTAGTTCATGTGCATCCATGGTGCATTGCATGATAATTAAGTGGAAGTATTCTTTTCAAATTGGGAAATAAAAGCTATTTGTTAGGGACCTCTGTCACTTTTGGAGTGACTATTCTAAGTGCACAAAAAGGGACCCCTCCGTGTTTAAAATATCTGTGGATATTTGTAGTCATTTGCGACATGAGCTAGCTAAGAACTGGCTTATTTTCCTATGTTCCTTCTTCTTAACCCACAGGAAAATGAACAAAGTGAAGGCCAAATTGGCAAACTCCAGAGATCTCATAGGAGAGAAACAAGGCAAGATAGTAAACAACACCAAAGGACTCTTCAAAAGAGTAAGTAAACATTCAAGTTTTAGAGAGCTCGCAATTATGCTAATCTGCATTGATGTTATTTCCCTTTGAAGACCCCTTTTTGGGTGGTGAAATTAGGCATACATTTTTTTTTGTCAGGAAACATATTAAAATTCAATCTGTCAGTAGAGAAATGACCCTTACGAAGATATTCATATGTTATTTGACTTGTGCTTTGAGGATTAACAAATTAAAATAACCTGTTTTGTTCTGTACAGTGTACACTTTGCTTTGAAGGTATTGATATTTTAGCAGATTGCCCTTTGCCTGCAGGATTGCTTTTAGATCTTCTTCATCATGCTGTGCACTTTTTAAAATTCAATATATTGATGCAGAAATAATCCTTAAGGCTTGTTCAGATAGGAAGTGGAAAATCCCACGGCAAACCCCTGCGATTTTTTAGTGTTCACATAATGAAAGCGTCAATGCTCGAATGAAAGACATATTTTGCCAGGGGGCAAAAAATATGCCACCTACCTCAGTGGGGTTTTTTTTATGCTGCCTCATATCCCATTCATTTGTACAAACAACAAAAAGAAATCATTGGGGTTTACTGCATGGGTTCCTGCTGCATATTTGAACGAGCCTTTATGAAGATATTCCTTTTCGATTTTACTTGTGATTTTGGAATGAACACAGATATGGTTAATGCTTCTTGTTGTGTACAGTGTACAGTCTTCTTCGAAAGTATTGATATTTCAACAGATTGCCTGTTGCCTGCAGAATATCTGCTGCACTTTGGTTTTCTTCATCTTTTTACATGAGAGGTTCCAGTTTTATATTTCTTGACCTTTATCCTTCTAAAATATCTCTGTGTTGTCTTTACCATGTAGCTTGGAGAAGCTCTAAAACAAGATACCAGTCACGGTGCTCCATCACCAGATCCTGATTCAGTTAAACCATCAAATATCAATGATTTATTAGGTATGAAATATATTTTCTCTCTATCTTCACCACTAATTTCTTGTCAAATACAATTAAAAAAAAAAAATTTTCATTATAGTGTATTAATATTTTACTTCACGATTAATGGAATCATTATTAGTTTCATGTAGAAAATACTTGCTTTTCCATGTAAAGAACCATTAGATACACGAAATAGTTGAAAATATTTTAAAAGGGACAATTGAAATTGTCAAGAAATTTCCTGTTCCATATCCATACCTGCCATTTGTCACTATTTAATAGGGACATTCCCTATTTTGGGGGAAAGGAAAGAGTTGGTGTTCCTATTTTTGTAAAAATCTGTCAGTAATGCATAAAAAATTCTGGAAAATCCCTATTTTTGACAACTTCATCATCCGTCCCTATTTCATGACTTGCAGGATTAGCAGGTGTGGGCGTCTTTTCACTTTTCCGTGCTTTAGAAATTTCACTCATATGCAAATTGTTATCACATCACAGCAATCTGACAATAGTGTGCTCAAAATGACAGAAAAAAATTAACTTCATAATCACCATCAGCATTATGTGATGCACTGAATCACACCTTCTGGAATAGTGAGAATCTGCTTAGGAATATCATCTCTTCTTTAATCTTACAGTAAATTCATACTATGACATATAATTTATTTTTAGTTTGCTTATAAAGTTACGTAATTGCTTTTTTCCTTTGCTCAAACAATTTAGGAAAGACACAAAATAATGCCATTGTACCCATCATATTTTGTCCCATTAAGGCTGATTTAGACATCTAGTGGCCAACCCCCCACTTTTTCTTTCCTTTACTGTGTGACTTATAATGATGAGATGTGCATGAACATGTCAGTAGTAGTTCACACTCAAATGAAAGAGAGTTTTACTAAAAGTTGCACAGACTAACCTGCGTCATCATATTTTGTGCTATTAAACTTCGTAAGAATTTGATTGGTCCCTGGGGGGTGGGGGGGGGGGGGGGGGGTGGGGGGCACTCGACCCCAAAAGTAGTAGGTATGTGCCGCGGGCTAGACAAAAAACGGGGGCTTTGGAACAGGCTTATTGTGAAAAGAAGGGTCTTCGGAACCGGCTTCGGAACTACAAATATTCGTGAAAACGGGGGTCTTTGGAACGGTTCGCCTGCGTGTGAGTGCGTATGTATCCCTATGGAACGGGCATATGTGCATGCAGCTAGCCCGGCGGCACAGGCGCCGGGTGTGCTCGCGCAGAGGCGATGGTCGGAGAGTACAGCGCTAGCGCTCTGCGGGCCGCTTTTGACTAAAAATGCAGCTTATTGCAGCGGATCAATGCGGCCGGAACGGTGTTACGAAAAATATGGAACTGATTTCTTTCTTCTTTTTTCTCGATAAGAAGAAAATGCTATGCTTTGGAACGGCTTTCTTTGTCCTTTTTTTCAATAAGATAAAAATGCTATGCTTTGGAACGGAAATTTGAGTGTAAAAACCCACCACGCATTATATACTGAGTGCCCCCCCCCCCCCTGGGATTAGTCCACATCCAGGAGGCAGAAGAAATGCTTTTTGCCTCAGCGTTGTTTTTTTTGTTTTTTTTGTTTTTTACCGCCTCATTTATCATTCATTTTAAGAAATAAAGCGAGAGTATGAAATGATTTGCTGTGTTATATCTGGAGAAGTCCTTACGGCAATATCATTCTGCTTCTCCCACTTTATTTGCTTCACTTTTGTTCTATTGCAGTTTTCTTTTTTTTTCCCAACTAACAATGCTTCACACAGAGAAAACACTGCAGGATTACAAGCCCACATACAAGGAAGGTCCTGTAGGCTACAAAGACCAAGATATTGGTGAGTAGCTGGTAGAAGACATCATCACATCTTTGCTTGGCTATTAATCCATTCATGACAGGAGATCCACATTGTGTGGATTGGCCCAATTACTTTTGATGCAGAGCCTTAAAAACTAACCAAATACACGAACAGAAAGAGCAACAAATTTCACACATACTCTGCCCATTTTGGTTGTGTCAATATTTGTTGATTGACACTGAAAATTTGTTTTAGGAAAGTAAGCACTAAAATACTTCAATAGGCATCATAAGAATTCAAAATCACTGTGTTTTCATGCGAATTGGCAGCTTTTTCGTAACTACATACTCTATATAGCCCTAAAGGATATGAATTCCAGCTGGTGCTATTTTACATGAATCAGTTTTACACAGTTGTAATGAAATTTACAACTACTATGGTCTTCTTTATGCCGGAGGCATTACGTTTTCGGGTTGTCTGTCCATCGGTCTGTCCGTCCCGTTTTCATTCTTGCGATAACTGAAGAACCATTTAACAGATCTGATTGGATTTTGGGGTCACACGGTCAAAGGTCATAGAGGTCATGATATACATAAAAATGTCTCGTTCTTGCGATAACCTTAGAACCATTTGATGGATTGGCTTCAAACTTGGCTCATGTGTGCACATGGAAGGGACAATGATCTGATTAGATTTGGAGGTCACGATGTCAAAGGTCATAGAGGTCTTAATATACATAAAAATGGCTCGTTCTTGTGATAACTTTAGAACCATTTAACAGATTGGCTTCAAACTTGGCTCATGTATGCACATGGAAGGGACAATGATCTGATTAGATTTGGGGTCACAAGGTCAAAGTTCTAAGGTCATAGAGGTCATTATAAACATGAAAATAGCTCATTCTTGCAATAACTTAAGAACCATTCGACAGAGCAACTTCAAACTTAGCTCATGTATGCATATGGGAGGGACAGTGATCTGAGAAGATTTTGGGATCACGAGGTCAAAGGTCATAGAGGTCATTCATTATATACATGAAAATGGCTCATTCTTGCAATAACTTAAGAACCATTGGATGGATCAGCTTCAAACTTGGTTCATGTATGCAAATGGGAGGGACAGTGATCTGAGAAGATTTTGGGGTCATGAGGTCAAAGGTCAAAGGTCAAAGAGGTCATTTTGTATACATGAAAATGACATTCTTGTGATGACTTAACCATTCGATGGATCAACTTCAAACATAAATCATGTATGCATATGGGAGGGACAATGATCTAATTAGATTTGGGGGTCACAAGGTCAAAGGTTAAAGGTCATACTATATTGTATACGTGAAAATTGCTTGCTCTCGCAATAACTTGAAAAACTATTTGACGATTAACCTTGAATGTGGCTGACACAGTGTCATTTAAATAGAACAATTTTTTTCCGGTTTTGTACTCTAAAGGTATCCTAATATATGTGATATATTTCTGATCTGGCAAAGATGGAGGCATGAATTTCGACCACGTGTGGTAGAGGATTCATCTATTTTTTTTTGCGTAATAGGGAGGAGAAAAAGCTTAAAACAGATACAAAAGTAAATCCATCAAACCCTTTTAAACTAGATTGGACAGTGATTGATGGTCAGAAAGCTTTAATCTCATATGATCAAACTGTCCAATCCCCTATGTATGTGCATAGTAACTGGTCAAGTCATAACATTTCCTGACTGGAGTAGTCCGTAGTACCAACTATCCAAAGTAGTGACCGAGGATTACAGAATCTACCTCTCCTCGTATCCTGATGATGATGATGATGAGAAAAATCATTATTAATCACCATCATGTTCTGTCTTTGAGGAGCTGACTGAAAATTACACAATATTTTTTATGTGCAAAGTTCATTGCTACAATGCGAATAATTTCTCTCTAACACTTATATTGCCAAGATTACTCTGGTGTATATTGTAGTGGGGATGATTATGATTTATTCTCATCCACTGCTAAGAAAGCTTGTGCATGAAAGTAAATAGTGGATCTATTGCTTTAAGTCCTGTCCAACCGACTTGATAATTGAGGATTAATGCCTTGCCAGTGGGTTCTAGTGAATCTAGTTTAAAATCCAGGGCCAGTTTTCAATTCGATACACGGATTGAGTAAAGTAAATTACTTAGCATTTTATTTGGCTAAGAAAAATGTGTTTACTCATATTCAGATCACTTCTAAGTATTTTACTATAGCAAGCTGACTTAAAGGTAAAATACTTCCTGATAACCATTGTGACATCATGAAGTCTATCTCAAATAATGCGCAATAAAGCCTTCGCATTGTATGTGCGGTAATTTATCAGTGCGTGGCATATGACTGCGTGTATGTATGTGAAAGTCAGAGTTCCAAAGTAATTTGCTAAAGTCTGCTAGGTGCTTGTCTTAGATATACATTGTAGGGTGAAATATGTAACCAAAAGATTCAATTGAATACCGAAGTTGGTTACCATAAGCACTTTACTTTCAGCGGAAAACTGAGAAAAATACCTACAATTTTGGCTTAAGTATTGAACTGAGCACCGGCCCAGGACCTCAGGGTCCTCATGGCCTACTAAGCCGTCATGCCTCCCACTCATATGTCTCATCCTCATTCCCTTTTTTTTTATTTCCCCTTCAGCTTTCCCCAAGCGAGTGGCTAACCCAAGACGTCCAAGATCTCCACCCAGTAGCTGGGGGGTGCGGAGTGCTCAGGTCCACTTATGAGCCATTTCAACCCATCGTATATTTTCAGAGGGAAGGATACAAAGGGAACTCCAAAAGTTATCAGGGTCATCCTCCAGCTTTTTTTTTAATACACCTTAGTTATCCATTATGTCGGTAGGGCAACAAAACCTCGTATCTCAAAACAAATGTTCAGGAAAGTGAAAAAACATGGCTGCCAAAGCATTAAAGCAATGGGATTGCCTTTCCTTTGACATGCCGTGGTGGCTTCGTTTTGTTGTAAGAGAGCTTGGATTGGACAGGACATTACTTGATGGATAATCTGGAGTTTAATACAAAAAAGTAATTTTCACTAAAATTTGAGATACAAGGTCTTATCACCCCACCATTCAATTGTAATTTGTATTTTGAAAGTTAAAACAGTGAATTGGACCAAGGCAAGAAAGGCATTTTTACTCGTATTTTTTCATAGATTTTTTCCCTCATGTTTCACGTAAATGTCTTTCATATAGAAATGAAATCTTTTATGGGAATAAGTTGGTTAAGAATATACTCAGATCTTTCATGCGTGATTCTGGACTGTGGACAATGAATATTTTTTTAAAAAGAGTGATTACATTTTAAAAGTTCAAACACTTCTAGACCAAAATTTATAATATTCATGTACTGTTAGGGTCATGACATAATTTCCACATCTTTTCTAATGTGAAATCTTTTCGAAAAATAAACTCATGCACTTTTGTCATACTAGTTTTACAGCCAATCAGATCAGCATGAGGAGGAGAAACAATTTAATTTTATGTAAACGTTATGGAGAAACGTGTTGGCATGAAAAGATGGATGTGGAACACAAACAATACATACAGCAATATGCACAATGGCCTGAATTCTTCAAGATGGTTTAGATTTAGACCACGGTGTATGCAGATTCTATGGTGCAAGTGTGCTTGATTTAGCACGTACACTTAGAAAGGTCCAATAATGAACATGTGCGTTTAGTATAGGGCACTAAATTCACATTAGTTGCCATGGTTTGGATCATGACTTATTCAAATTTAACTCATGGTTTACTTAAATTAATTCAAGTAAACCATGGCCTAAACCATAGCAACTAGCTTGAATTTAGCACCTGATGCCAAAACACACACACGTTCATGCACTAAATCAAGCGCACTCTTGCCATGAAATCTGCCTAAACCGTGGTCTAAAATAAAAAGCACCTTTGTGAATTCCGGCCTTTGTGTTCCTGACATGCCTTCTTCTTGTGCCAATGCATTTTTCTGAGCTATCTAGATATCAGTAGATGTGGGATATGTAAGGTTAACAAAGACACATTTAGCTGTAATTTTGATACAATGCACCTTTCTCATTAGTGATTACACAATGGTTAAATTTTTTTTGATATATAGTCGAGAATAGAATTCTAAGAACAATAACATTAAAAATTTGATGATTTTCAATCAAAATCAAAGCATTTTGGCAAATTATTTGTGATTAGTCAAGGGTTGACCGAAAAATTTGAGTATGAGTTATGACGTAGATATGGTTACCCAGTTTCGCGCATTGTAGTTGTGGCGTGCGCTAGACTGTACAATATGTATTATACCTTGCACACATTTTGCTAGAATTGCGTGACAAGGTAACTACAATGACGTCATTGTGGGTACCCATTTGAAACTGGGACACAGCTGAGGAGCCAAAAATAGGCTGAAATCTTACCATACTTGGGGGTTTTCTTGGCAACACAACTTTTTTAAAACTTTGGGCAGATGAATTTCTGCTAATAAAATCATGCTCTTTTAAATGAAGGAACATTGTTCCAGCATTGGGTACCCCATTTAATGCTCCATTGTGCATTAGTGATTATAACCCAGTTGTTTCGTAGAGCCATGATATTGTTCTCAAGCTTTCAAGGAAATCTACCCACCCAGTACCCATTTAATTAATTGCATCAACAATGCTTTAAGATGGACCTGTCTATGTATGGTATTGCAGAGGTTTGAACCACGCTGATCCAGAGTCCTTGGACATAAACTACTAAACCAAGACCCATGTACTATCTATGAACTGATAGCAGTATAAACAGTAATGTGTCATTCTCCTGTCTTATGTGGAAGGCTTTATATATGTTGTTTGTATCCAGCTTCTTCCATTCTTATTTTGTACTATTCGATGTGATTAGTAATGAACCAAATAACAAGTGTTATTGTTCTCTATTCTTAATACAATATAGGTATCTTCCAGAATCTGTTATTTTTTTATACGACTCTGTCTGCATCGAGTAAAATTTAATTTTCACCCTTTGCGTGAATTTGGTAATAATGAATCACTACTACATTTTAATTCTGATTTCTAAGATGCTTATGTTGTGACCAGGAAAAATTCAAAGTGCAGATATCAAACGGTAATGTAAATTGTCTTATATTAAGGTATCGGCATGATACTTTTGTTAGACACAAGTATTGTAAAATGTAGATTTATTTTTATTTTCCATGTCACTTTGTCTCATATTTATATATGAGAATCTTTTCATGGTGCTGAATCTACTTACATTTGTTAATCCTATTTTAATTTGAGTGCTTTCAAATTTATATGTTGTAATCTAAGGTCATATTTTCTTTTAAATGACGTTGAAAGACCGTTTATGCTCGTAGGTATAAATTATTTGCAGTCTTGGCTTTATTGTCTTCGTTTGTAGTCACATCATTATAGTAATGAAATGAGCATTTATAATCAAGTTCATGTATTTGAGGATTACGCTTTATATTGCACTACTATTTACAATGGCTGTGCCATTTTGATCTTTTATATTTCACGGTGTATTTGAAAAACATTGCTGGTCAAGTCACTTTGTATAAAGATACTATTTGTATGTTTGTATTTAAGAATGTGTAAAGCGAATTAATGTAGAGGAAGAGTATATATATTGTTAAATATGATAAAGGTTTATAGTTCCTAGCTGTGATTTTATTCATTTGCAGAGAAGAGGTTCACAGTATACTTGGTTTCTCAGTCAATATCTCATCTTTCAATTTAGAACTATTGGAAATTGTATATGGTCTGGTATCAGTGTTAATGTAATTTCTGCCTGGGTATCATTCTTGACAAACCTGCAGCAATAATGAAGAAACAAAACCATTATGAAGAAACAAAACCATTATAGAGTGTGTTTCTTAAAACAGGAAACCCAACGTTCCCAATCAGTTATTCAAAGTTATTACGATCTAATAAATATGTGTTATTCATGTCAGAGATCAGTCTGTCCTCTTTGATATGATGCTAAATATATTATGATAGTTACATATATGAATGAATATGAATGGCAAATGATTGAGTAATATCAAAAGCTGTTTGTGCACCAAATTAGTAACATAAATCTACAAAACATAATAAACAATGAAACACTGATAGTTGATCTTTCATGATATTCTTTTATTCATCAGTCAGCATTATTGCAGTTTTGGAATGAGATTGGGGTCCATATTTAGCCCCAGATGAAATCAAAGAGGATCAATGAATGGCCTTTCATTGTGTTGTTATCTACTCTTATCAGCAAATCACTTTCACCATTCCTAGGTTAAATTGTTATAATTTTATTATCCCTAGCTCCAATTTAACAAATTTGGTTTCATATGAAAGGAGAAGAGATTGTTGGATTTTGAAATTTTTTGATGCATTATCATATACTTAGATATGTTTATTTGATAAAATATTGCTGAGGAAAGTTGTGTGTCCCTTTTTAAGAAACACATTGTATATCACTTTGTTTCCCACCTTATACCTTTTTATCTGTTTTCCTTCTAAACTAATGATTGTAAGATTGGCTGTAGCATTTTATTTTGTGGTTAAAGCCTGTCTCTATTTTTGGTAGCGAAAGGAGAATTGACATTAAACTAATCAAGTATAGTCTCATATTGTCCATCTTGCATGAAAAGATATATTTATTAAATTGCGTTACATCCCTTCCATGAATTCTGACGAATTTTATTGTAAATGTACGAGTGAACGGTCACACTCAGCGGTAAGCTCTGACACCTCCACGCAGAGGAGATCAGCATTAAACACACAGCGATTTACTGTGTGCGTGCAGGAAAATGGAACTCCCATTGGTTTTATGTGTGTAAGGGACTGTGTGATGCTGCATGGACAATGTTTTCGGGGTCCGAAAACTAAAGGTTTGACATTTTGATTGTAAAATACACCCACACAAATGAGTTTTTATTCAGTATCCTAATCATCATAAAGGTTTTATGATACAGTCTCTCATCTCTTTTGGCAATGAATTGAAAGAGTGAAAGATACTTTTCTGAGATTTACCAAAACTAGAGACCAGCTTTAATGTGATCTAACATCAAACTCAAGGAATAGGTAAGGTAAACGTTGAGGGTCCCCCTTTTTCCTCTGCTAGGTGCAGAGATAATTAGTAATTATGACATTTCAATTTCATACTCTCTGTATGCACTGTTCATAGCCTATGCAAGATATTACATGCATCTTACATGCATGATTATGTAAATCTTCAAAGATTTTGTTATCGTGTGTAGATTAGTAATTTTCATGAACATTCTCCTGTTCAAGGATATCCTTTTTTTTGATATCCAGAATTATTATTAATCATGTTCCTTCACTACATGAAAAAAAAATGATGCTAATGATCTTCCACTATTATATATTTCAGCTTGAAAACAACTCAATGACATCCCATTTTTACATACTTGATAATTTTACAGTCTCGGTGATAACTTGTATGACGTTCATAGTTTACTGTATATAATACATACACATTGAGGTGAAATGAACATATCTAACAACTCATTTCAGCAATAATTAAACACTTTTGAATAGTCTGAAAATTTCGAATGTAGAATATATCCATTTAGTATTGGTCATCATGCTGCTTAGTTTTACTTCAACTATGTAGGATGGTAAGTGATTTATTTGTAATATTTTAAAAAATATATTAAGACATAAGGGAATATATTATTGATTGGAATGTACACTTCATGTGATAAACAATTTATATGATATTGTAGTGTAATATAAAAAAAAACATATATCCATGTGCTATGTATATTCTTGTGAGACTGGGAGTGAAAATGAAGTTTATATTACATGTAAAACATTTTTCTTGAAATGTACATTTCATTATGTAACATTATGTAATGCAATATATATGTAATTGAATTGGGGGCAGATGATTATCATGTTGAAATTGAGTTGAAATGGAGATCATGTAAATGCTTTTTTTTTGTGAATAAATAAATGATATAAAAAAGGGATATACTGTCATTGTGTAGTGTCTGGAGTGTATTGAAAGTGAATAAGTATACATCTTAACCGTGACACTGATGCTCTATAAACAAGGCGGTTATGAATGGAACAATCACATGGCGACATATACGTAAGGGACACAGCGGGAAAGGAGTAACTAAATTCTAGCAACTCTGAAAACGTCCTTTTTGTTTTCATCTTTTCAGATATACAACCATAGCGATAATAATATTACGTAGATGAGGTAAGTCCAAAGGACTGTAAGTGAAGAGGGTAGAAAAGTTGAGAGGGAGGAGAAATTGAAAGGCGAGACAGAGTGAGAGAAAGTAGAGGGTATTTTTCTTGAGATTGGGTGGAGTCCTAAAAAGGACTGTAAACCAGTTAAGAAGGCGACGTGGAGAGAAGACTCTAACCGTAGAATTATTAATGAATTAATTATGAATGGAATATACCGACGGTCATGGGCCCTTTGAAGTAACAGTTCCGCCGCGAGGTTTAATTTACGTAAGTACAATAATTGTCACTGCCTTCGGATCATGTGCAGCTTAATAAATACAGATGTTTTGACAATAATGATTGTGTAAGCATGTTCAGTCATTGACAAGGAGCAGATACCCTCATTTCGGTTTTGTTTGGCTGGTGTGCTCTTGCGGAATATGTCTTTGATTCAGAACACTGCTAAGGGAGTAGCAAACCTGAGAACATGTTAATTTTTGTGATATGAAATTTATCATTACTTATTCGAACGCTTTCGCACACGCGTATGAGCTTATTTAACAACGAGAAGGACATGATCTTTATAAGATAAGTGCAGTATACTTCCGGAAAACTAAGAAAAATAGGGAAAACAGGATTATAAATTTTAAACATTCAATTGAAATATTACCTCTATCTTGTAATATTCATACAATTTTCGAGATGAAACACATAGATGAGTGAATTCAAACTGTTAAGAAGAACTGCACATTGATTTTCCGTGATTTAAGCGATTTATTATTTTCTGCGCATGTCGCTACAGCTTATTTCAAATCACTGTCTCTATTTTCTCCCAACTAATTAGCGGCGGACCTCGTAAGATCAAAGTGAAAAAAATATGTACAGAATGTTATTGAGATGGCTTTGACAGTCACAATTGGATGAATTAATTAAAGTTACGATGAGAAGGCGATGAGAAGAGAAGAGACATCACCGCCGTCTTAGTCTATTCTTTTACATCCAGCTTTCTTCAAATTAATTTGTGTAGGAAGTTTTGGGTTTTGGCACCTTGAATGGTGTGATCAGCATGAACAATTATGTCATCAGGGGAGAGTTTCATCAAGACAGTGTCTTGTCAGTGTTTTTTTTTCTGACATCTGTTATAAGCTACTGAAATCCTTGCATCTGATTGGCTGAGAGCAAATTTGTTAGTATAAATCACTGACAAGACACTTGATGTCTCGAACACATTGTCTTCGTCATCTTCTTCGAGAGGAGCTGATGAATATTCTTTACCAGGTCACAGATGACACAATCATTTTTCTTAAGGTAGTTCCCACACCATTGCTTTGCCTGAAGGTGAATAATGGTCAACAAACAAACATTGTTTATGAGAAAATGTACTTCCTGATTCCATAACAGAAGTATAACAATAGTCTGATATTCAATCTTAACACAACAAAAAAATTACCCCCCCCCCCAATTCAAAATAGTATAACTTTTTAACGAAGACGTTTTTAGGAAAATAATTTGGCAGGAGTGTTCCTACACTTATTGACTAACTTCTGTTTGAAAATGAGATTGATCTGTCAAGTCATGCATGAGTGAGCAGACATTAAAGGCAAAAATGTCACTTTTCAAAAGTCACAAGAGTCATTTTTGGGGATTTGTGAAACAAGATTTTTCTGGCGTTTTTTTAAAGTGTTGTTGATGTTTTTCGAGGTTGTGCCATGGTTGAGTGACAACATTGTGAACGATGAAGCAATAAATACTGAAAACTTACTGTTTAATGCTGGAAAACGAATACCTGGTATTTTCACATAATGTGCTGACTCATGTTGGTTGATGCCAGTTTTTTCCACAAACTGAATGGATTTTGCAGATTTAGGAGGGCTGAACATCATTTTTCGCAAAAAACTGTGTTCACCCAAACTGTGATAAACATGAAAAGTGTCAGGGATAGGCATGACTGGATCAAACAATGGAAGAATTCAAATTCGCCACAGGTTTGTTTCACAGAGCCCCAAAATGACTCTTGTGACTTTTGAAAAGTGACATTTTTGCCTTTAATGTTTGCTCGCTCATGCATGAGTTGACGGATGAATCTCATTTTCACACAGTCAATAAGTGAAGAAACACTCCTGCCAAATTATTTCGCTCAAAACTTTTTCATTAAAAAGTTATGCTACTTTGAATTCGGGGGGGGGGGGGAGTTACTTTTTTTGTTGTGTTTAGTACAATTGATACTTGCATTGGAATATTCAATATATACATTGGAAGGTAACTTCTATTTTTTTTTTGGGGGGGGGGGTTATGCACTCTAAAAAAAAAAAAAGTTGGTTAAAAATCATTGGGTTGGTTACGATATGGACCGACCAACTGTTGGTTAAAAGAAAAATCCCCATGTGTTACATTTGGTCAGTCATATAGAAACCAACCCAGCGATTTTTAACCAACTTTTTAAAGAGTGTGTCATGCGGATAAGCTGTACACATTTTTCCAGGTGATTGGAACTCTCAACTCATAGGTACTCAGATTTGGTTCGGACGGGGGCGTGCAGCTGAAGCCTCCGTACCCGTGCCCATTTCTAAGGGTCATCTGGGCATCTGGCAGTAACCGACAAAAATTTATTTTCTTTAAAACGTAGAATTACCACCGAAATAAACTAGATGATTTTGATGATGTACATCTCCCCACAGAATCCGAGGATACTTCGATACCTATCTGCAAAAATACTGTGATATACGGACATGTTGCTGAGGAAATTAGAGCTTGCTGCTCGAAAATATCATGAATCTAGGAGATCTTATGAGCGAGGGTAGAAGCGAGCGAGAAAAAAACCCAGATTTTTCATCGTTATTCCATTCTCATGATTTTAGTAGGCCTAACATAAATTTCATCGGCATCTTCCTTTCTCATATTTGGTATGATAATAATGATAATAATAATGATAATAATGTTCATTTCTAATGCGCTATACACAAAGTAGTACCATAGCGCTTACAAAGCAAACGCGATACTGAGAAATAAGCTTTTTGCCACAGGCCAGTATCTCCTAAAATTCTTCTATTTCAGGTATTCTTGCCGTTCAGTTCCTTGTACTAACATTTTATGATAAAAGAATTCTTGTATAACATCAGATAGAAAGACAGGATGCAAACCAATTTCTTTTCGTAAGAATAGTGATATAAACGACATTGTTTAAGATACTTAAAATGCGAGTAGAACAATAGTATAACACTAGATAGAGTGACAAGATGAATACCAATACTTAAATGTGAGAGAGTGAAGCAAGTGAGTGCTTCCGGGTTTTTCCTTGTCTTTTTATATCTTTTCTCAACTATTTTCCTTTTTTTCATTTCTTTTACTTTGTATTTAGGGGATTAACGGGGGTCATGTCATGGTTTGATGGCGAATTATTGGGGGGGGGGGGAATAATATTTATTGGTTTTGCTGTTACCAAATTTGTTCAATTTGTTTTTCTGGGTGACATAAATGCATAGGCCTATATTACATGTTTCATCATTCAAAAATATTTCCATTGACAGACTGACAGATTGACAGAATGACAGATATCTAGCTTTTGTATTTAATTATGCCATAAAGGTGTGTGTGTGAGGGTGAGTGTGGGTGTACTTGTATAGCTTTGCAAGCGAGGACAGTGAACAAAGAAAATTCCTGAGAACAATAGTCCTCGGTTGTCAAACAAAGGATTCCATCAGCTGTTGCTTGTTATGCACGGGGCTTTGCATAGCCCGCTGCGCTCTAATGGGCAAGAGTTGACGACATAGTAATAACAATATTCCTGTATTAATGAGTACGATATTCCAGTACAACATGCGAATATTTACCTATTGTCCCTACTGACCTATATTATGTTGTACTATATGAAGCTTCTCGGAATGAACATTGCTCTCTACCGAGGAGGTTTACTTAGGATAGTCATGTGAACTTTATTGCTAAACTTTGATCCGGCACTATTTCCTGCAAGCATACAGAGCAGATAATGATCTCCAGCCAACATTTATATCGTTTTATGAAAACTGAGTGGGATGATAAATGTTTTAGCTCTCTCTGTTCATCTGTCATAACAACCGTGATAATTCGACAATGGCTCTTCCTGCTGCGCAAAGTAAGATTGAAGGATACCTCCTATAATATTTTATCTTTATTCAATTTTGTGTAGTCATCAAAAAATCTACTTTTGATAATTTACATTAACATAGTGTTGAGGGGCCTTTCTTCACAAAATTTTGTGCTTTTTATTGCATGGTTCTCCACTATTTTATTTATTCAGAATTTGTATTTTATGTCATTTGTAAGCATTTACATGTTTGGAAATAAATTAAGGGTAGATTCAGTCCTCCAAGGAGACAAATTCGGGAGCAGATTCCTTGCACTCCAAACAAAGCTAAAGTTCAATGTATCAAACATTATATGCACTGTACATTAATTGTGTTCGACTCGTTCATATTTCATGCATTACTCATTATGTGCTGTGCATTCCGACTATATTCTTTTTCGGTCAAGTGGAGTTCATACACATGGCCGTATCCAGGGAAGGCCGATATATTGCGAAGCTGGCAAGAGAGCCGCACCCTTAACCAGGAAACTGGATATAGTGCCTGTAAAACTGATTCTGATGAGCTCATATTGAAGTAAAAAAATATGTAATGTATATTTCATTGAAGAACAGTGGCGTATCTAGGGGGGGGGGGGGGGGCAAGGGGGGCAAGTGCCCCGGGCGGCACTTTGAGGGGGCGCAAAAAATGCAAAAGAAAAAAGGAAAATGAAGAAAAATAATATATTTTATAGGATTTTGCGCCCCCCTCCCATTCGCAGGGTAAATGCATCAGAAATGGAATTTAAAAGTGCAAAGTTTTTCTAAAGCTCGGTCAATTTGCTCCTTCGCATGATCATTTCTTCTCAGAATCTCATAATTTCGCGCCCCTTATAATATTTATCAGACAAGCTTTTAAAATGAGGTTCAGAATTTTAAAGATAGTGATGCAATTTCATTTCATTTTATTTCATTTATTTTCCACAATAGCAGCAAACAATAATATTGACAGAAAGTTTCTCCTTACAAAATCAATACAAGCATAAAATACAAACGATAGGTTTCACAATATAGGGCTTTAGTCATTATGTTTTAAATGATTAAGTAATTAATGAATATATAAATGCAGGCTGCATTGTGGCGGAAGCCTTAAAAGCAATGCTTGTAATTAAGGTTCACAAACATAATAATGCAAGAGTATCTTTAATAAAAAGAAAACATAAAAAGAAAACAAGAGAGACGATACAAGACCACACTAAACGGGACAAAACTACGAAGCAGCACAAGGACAAGGATGGGACAAGAAATAGCCTTCTGCAGTATAATCATGTTTTAACATTATAACTGGTTATTTGCCTAGCCTTGAGTTTATGTTTAAACGAAAATAAACTTGGTGACTGTTTGAGAGATTCCTCAAGGGAATTCCAGAAATGTGGGCCAGTATAAATTATAGTTCTCTGTTTGTAAAAGGTTCTTACCATGGGGAGGTGAAAAGATGACGACAGTCTTGTGAGATAGTTATGAAAACTCTCATTTTTGGAAAACAATAAACTTAATGACGTTGGTAACTCTCCTTGATTTAGTTGAAACATAAAACAGCCCAGGCGAAGATTGTGCAAATCTTCTATTTTTAGAACTTTATCTGAAAGAAATAACTTATTTGACTGAGCTAGTCTGTTTTCAAGGCATATAATTCTCATTGCCCTCTTTTGTATAAGTAATAGTCTGTCCAACTGATTTCGACAAGGATTACCCCAAGCTAATATACCATAATTCAAATAGGGGAGGATAAGAGTATTGTACAAATTGAGTAATACATTGGAGGGGAAAAATTTTTTAAAGTTTATTTACGACCCCAACATTTCTGGATAATAGTTTGCATAAATATGTAATATGTTGTTTCCACGAAAGTTTGTTATCTATAAATAGGCCAAGAAATTTTGTGGAATCAACAAGGTCTATTAAGGTGTCATTAAGAATGATATTCCTGGGTAAATTGTTGTTGTTTTGCTCGCTGTAATGTAGGATTTATCTGCCTCTTGCTAAATGCTCCCCCAGTGTTACCTAATACAGCATTTGCAAAGGTTAAACATTCGAAAGAAATCTAACATCTAATATAAGGGCGGCACTTTAGAGGGGGCGCAAAAGACGCAAGAGAAAAAGTTAAAGGAGAAAATGAAGAAAATCATAATCTTTAAGGGATGCGCGCTCCCTCCCCCATCCGCAGGGTAAATGCATCAGAACAAGTTTTTGAAGGTTTAAAATGCCATAAAATACCAAATTTTTCTAGTTCTCGGTTGCTTTGCTCTCTCGCATGAATATCCTTTCAGGATTCAGGGTTTTTTTAAATAACCTTTTTTAAAGGGGTTCAGAATTTGAAAAATAATGATGCGATTGTCTTTGCTTTGCTCGCTATCATAAGTTTCATTTGCCCTTCGCTAAATACTGCGCCCCAGTATAATACAGCATTTGAAAAGGCTTAACATTTGAAATAGATCTCAATTTTTTGGGTCGCCTTGCTATTAAAATTAGGCCTCGACTAAAATTCGCCGCTTGGTCGCTTCGCTCCTTCGCTTGTACCATAATCATGATAATAAGGTTTAGGCACTCGGGAGAGGTGGGGGGGGGGGGGGACGCAATACCACTGTTTGCCCCGGGCGCCATAATGCCTAGATACGCCACTGTGGAAGAATTATAGTTATCTCAAAATTCGTTACGTGGTGATTCCTGTACACCACCGTCAACGTAGTAAAAGTAGAGTAGACCTATATAATATCCTTTAAGAGAGATTTGATATCTTATCATATATAACATTGTCAGTAGAGTCCAGCTATGATTCCGCCATGGTGACGGGGCCGACGATGAAGGACGTCGAGGACATCTCTACCGAGCTCAACTTGGGATTAGAAGGAAGTAAGGTGCTCGAAGAATATCAGTCTATCATCAGCGACACCATCGAGATGGTGAACCAACTCGATGAGTTGATCGAACCTAAGCTACCGGTGAAGTATCCACGAAGTCATGGATATAGACCTACGGGGGAGGAGAATCCTCATAATGCGTGGTAAAATACTTTCAAGGTTCTATAATGAGCCCCCCCGGATATTATTATATTCCCAATCAACTCTGTGATAGCAAAAGTATATATTTTCTGAAAGGAAATTACAAGGAGAATCTAAATATGCACTAAAAGATGGAAGAAGATGTAAGATAAAAGAATTATATAAACGGAAGTATGAAAATTATTATAATTCTTATCATCTCATTATTTCCAACATAACTTTTTCTGTGATACTTCTAGGGCAGTTTTAATGTTATATTCTTGCAGAGGACATTCAGACCTTTTCAACAAGGTATAATTATCTTGGGTTTATGATCATGTAATAACTAAAAATATCTTAAAGATTTTGCCAAAATTATCAAACATTTTTATGAGCCACTGTACCGGTATATTAATGTATTCATGACAGCCATGCTTATTGATCAATCATAAGATAGTAAAGCTGAATATAATAGCTTTAATTTGGAACCAGAAGTGAAGCCATATTGCAAGTTTTGACCAAAGTATTGACATCTTTCCAACACTATTGAAAAATGTAAGTGCCGTATTCACTTTGTACGGGCAGTACCATGTTTTAACCTAAAATTCCAAGTATTTCAGTTTTAAACACTACCATTGCTTAGCTAAGCTCACTTTTCAATCATAGGACAGTAAAGAGGAGTATATTTACTTTGATTTGGTACAACATTTAAAGTCAGATCACAAGTTTTGACAAAAATATCAACATTTTTTTAAACATGCACTGAAATCTGAATTTTCCCATTCATTTTTTACATGCTGCGCTGCTTCCGCACCACCCCTGGCCTTCCAAATACTAAAGGCTGTAATTCAAGTTATATATGACCTACAGCTGTGAACTTTGCACACTGTTAAATAGGATATTAATGCAGCTTTAAGACGATACCAAACTTATCATGGTAGCCTCAATGTTTCTGATAAAAAATAAAGAAATACTTCTGTTTGAAAACACAGAATGTAACAGCACCACCCTTTTGGGGAGGCGAGTTCATGACACATGACATTGATAAGTGAAGATATTGGCAAAAATCACTGGACCAAATGGCAATGCACAAAATCACGTTCAGAAGTGAAGATAATGGCAAAAATCACTGGACCAAATGGCAATAAACAAATTTACACTGAGAAATGAAGCTATTGGTAGCGGCAAAAATCATTAGCAATAAACAAATTTGCTTTGAGAAGTGAAGATACTAGTAAAGTGGCAAAAATCATTGGACCAAATGGCAATAAACAAATTTACATTGAGAAATGAATCTACTGGTAGTGGCAAAAATCATTGGACCAAATGGAAATAAACAAATTCGCTTTGAGAAGTGAAAATATAGTAGTGGCAAAATCAATTGACCAAATGGTAATAAACAAATTTACACTGAAAAGTGAAGAAAAGCTATTAGCATTGGCAAAAATCATTGAACCAAATGGAAATAAGCAAATTTACATTGAGAAGTGAAAACAGTGGCAAAAATCATTGGACCAGATGGCAATAAACAAATTGACATAGAGATATAAAGCTACTGGTAAGTGGCGGAATTCATTAGACCAAATGGCAATAAACAAAAAACTAGCAGTGGCAAATATCATTGGACTGAATGGAAATACGCAAATTTAGATGGAGAAGTAAAAATGGTGGTAAAAATCATTGGACCAAATGGCAATAAACAAATTTACATTGATAAATGAAGCTACTGGCAGAGGCAGAAATCATTGAACCAAATGGCAATAAACTAATCTAAATTGAGAAGTGAAGCTACTGGTAGTGGCAGAAATCATTGGACCAAATGGAAATATTCAAATTTACATTGAGAAGTGAAGATAGTGGCAGAAATCATAGAATCAATTGGCAATAAACAAATTTACATAGAGATACAAAGCTACTGGCAGAGGCAGAAATCATTGGACCAAATGGCATAGACAAATTCGCTTTCAGAAATGAAAATATAGTAGTGGCAAAATCAATTGACCAAATGGTAATAAACAAAATATTTTGAAAAGTGAAGATGGTGGTAAAAATCATTGGACCAAATGGCAATAAACAAATTTACATTCAGAAGTGAAGCTACTAGCATTGGCAAAAATCATTGGACCAAATGAAAATAAGCAAATTTACATTTAGAAGTGAAAAGACCTGGCAAAAATCACTGGACCAAATGGCAATAAACAAATTCGCTTTGAGAAGTGAATAACTAGCAGTTGCAAATATCATTGGACTAAACGGAAATACGCAAATTTAGATGGAGAAGTAAAGATGGTTGCAAAAATCATTGGACCAAATGGCAATCAACTAATCCAAATTAAGAAGTGCCGCTACTTGTAGTGTCAAAAATCAATGGACCAAATGGAAATTTGCTTTGAGAAGTGAAGATACTAGTAGTGGCAAACATAATTGGACCGAATGGCTATGAGAAGTGAAGATAGTGGCAAAAATCATCGGACAAAATGACAATAAATTTACATTGAGCAGTAAAGATACTGGTACTGGCAAAAATCATTGGACCAAATGACAATAAATTTACACTGAGCAGTGAAGATACTACTAGTGGCAAAAATTATTGGACCAAACGACAATAAACAAATCTACATTGAAAGTGAAGATAATGGCAAAAGATCACTGAACCAAAGAGGTTTAGAAAGTGAAGACAGAGGCAAAAATCATTGGACCAAATGGCAATAAACATATTTATATCGAGAAGTGAAGATAGTGGAAAAAATAAATGGAACTAATGGAAAATAAACAAATTTACTTATAGAAGTGAAGCCAGGTGCAAAATCATTGGACCAAATCGCATTAACAGAATTTGGGAAATGAAGATAGAGGCAAAAATCATTGGACAAAATGGCAATAAACCAATACTGCATGCTTTGAGAAGTTAAGGCAATGGGAAAAAATCTTTGCACCAAATGGACATATTTGGCCAATATTTTCACTCCTCAAACGAATTTGTTTATTGCCATTTAGTCAAAGGATTTTTGCCTCTGTCTACTAATGTTAGTTTGATTTTTTCATTTGGTCCGATGATATTTGCCACAATCTTCACCTCTTCATGCAACTTTGTTTATTGTTCATTTGGTCTAATGATATTTGCCACTATTTTTACCTCTCAACGTAAGTTGGTCCATTTCCATTAGGTCAATGTAAGGTCTGTTGAGTACGTTTATTGCCATTTGGTCCAATGATTTTTGCCTCTATCTTCACTTAGTGCTAAGTTTGTTAAGTACGTTTATTGCCATTTGGTCCAATGATTTTTGCTCCTGTTTCACTTCTCACTGTTAAGTTTGTTAAGTATGTTTATTGCCATTTGGTCCAATGATTTTGTCTTTATCTTCACTCCTCACTGATAAGTTCGTTAAGTATGTTTATTGCCAGTTGGTCCAATGATTTTTGCCTCTATCTTCACTTATCACTGTTAAGTTTGTTAAGTATTTTATTGCCATTTGGTCCAATGATTTTGTCTTTATCTTCACTCCTCACTGATAAGTTCGTTAAGTATGTTTATTGCCAGTTGGTCCAATGATTTTTGCCTCTATCTTCACTTATCACTGTTAAGTTTGTTAAGTATGTTTATTGCCATTTGGTCCAATGATTTTTGTCTTTATCTTCACTCCTCACTGTTAAGTTTGTTGAGCATGTTTATTGCCATTTGGTCCAATGATTTTTGCCTCTATCTTGACTTCTCACTGTTAAGTTTGTTAAGTATGTTTATTTCCATTTGGTCCAATGATTTTTGTCTCTATCTTCACTTCTCAGTGTTAAGTCTGTTGAGTACGTTTATTGCCATTTGGTCCAATAATTTTACCTATATCTTCAATGTACCGAACTGGCATTTGGTCCTATATTTGCCACAGTCTTTACTTGTTCATTGCCAATTGGACCAAAGATTGTTGCCTGTCTACAATGTAATTTGGCTTGTTTTCATTTGGTCCAATGATATTTGCCACAATCTTCACCTCTTCATGCAACTTTGTTTTATTGCCATTTGGTCTAATGATATTTGCCACTATTTTTACCTCTCAACGTAAGTTGGTCCTTTTCCATTAGGTCAATGTAAGGTCTGTTAAATATGTTAATTGCCATTTGGTCCAATGATTTTTGCTTCTATCTTCACTTCTCAGTGTTAATCTGTTGAGTACGTGTATTGACATTTGGTCCAATGATTTTTGCCTCTATCTTCACTTCTCAGTGTTAAGTTTGATAAGTATGTTTATTGCCATTTGGTCCAATGATTTTTGCTCCTATCTTCACTTATCACTGTTAAGTTTGTTAAGTATGTTTAATGCCATTTGGTCCAATGATTTTGTCTTTATCTTCACTCCTCACTGATAAGTTCGTTAAGTATGTTTATTGCCAGTTGGTCCAATGATTTTTGCCTCTATCTTCACTTATCACTGTTAAGTTTGTTAAGTATGTTTATTGCCATTTGGTCCAATGATTTTGTCTTTATCTTCACTCCTCACTGATAAGTTCGTTAAGTATGTTTATTGCCAGTTGGTCCAATGATTTTTGCCTCTATCTTCACTTCTCAGTGTTAAGTTTGATAAGTATGTTTATTGCCATTTGGTCCAATGATTTTTGCTCCTATCTTCACTTATCACTGTTAAGTTTGTTAAGTATGTTTATTGCCATTTGGTCCAATGATTTTGTCTTTATCTTCACTCCTCACTGATAAGTTCGTTAAGTATGTTTATTGCCAGTTGGTCCAATGATTTTTGCCTCTATCTTCACTTATCACTGTTAAGTTTGTTAAGTATGTTTATTGCCATTTGGTCCAATGATTTTGTCTTTATCTTCACTCCTCACTGATAAGTTCGTTAAGTATGTTTATTGCCAGTTGGTCCAATGATTTTTGCCTCTATCTTCACTTATCACTGTTAAGTTTGTTAAGTATGTTTATTGCCATTTGGTCCAATGATTTTTGTCTTTATCTTCACTCCTCACTGTTAAGTTTGTTGAGCATGTTTATTGCCATTTGGTCCAATGATTTTTGCCTCTATCTTGACTTCTCACTGTTAAGTTTGTTAAGTATGTTTATTTCCATTTGGTCCAATGATTTTTGTCTCTATCTTCACTTCTCAGTGTTAAGTCTGTTGAGTACGTTTATTGCCATTTGGTCCAATAATTTTTACCTATATCTTCAATGTACCGAACTGGCATTTGGTCCTATATTTGCCACAGTCTTTACTTGTTCATTGCCAATTGGACCAAAGATTGTTGCCTGTCTACAATGTAATTTGGCTTGTTTTCATTTGGTCCAATGATATTTGCCACAATCTTCACCTCTTCATGCAAATTTGTTTTATTGCCATTTGGTCTAATGATATTTGCCACTATTTTTACCTCTCAACGTAAGTTGGTCCTTTTCCATTAGGTCAATGTAAGGTCTGTTAAATATGTTAATTGCCATTTGGTCCAATGATTTTTGCTTCTATCTTCACTTCTCAGTGTTAAATCTGTTGAGTACGTGTATTGACATTTGGTCCAATGATTTTTGCCTCTATCTTCACTTCTCAGTGTTAAGTTTGATAAGTATGTTTATTGCCATTTGGTCCAATGATTTTTGCTCCTATCTTCACTTATCACTGTTAAGTTTGTTAAGTATGTTTAATGCCATTTGGTCCAATGATTTTGTCTTTATCTTCACTCCTCACTGATAAGTTCGTTAAGTATGTTTATTGCCAGTTGGTCCAATGATTTTTGCCTCTATCTTCACTTATCACTGTTAAGTTTGTTAAGTATGTTTATTGCCATTTGGTCCAATGATTTTGTCTTTATCTTCACTCCTCACTGATAAGTTCGTTAAGTATGTTTATTGCCAGTTGGTCCAATGATTTTTGCCTCTATCTTCACTTCTCAGTGTTAAGTTTGATAAGTATGTTTATTGCCATTTGGTCCAATGATTTTTGCTCCTATCTTCACTTATCACTGTTAAGTTTGTTAAGTATGTTTATTGCCATTTGGTCCAATGATTTTGTCTTTATCTTCACTCCTCACTGATAAGTTCGTTAAGTATGTTTATTGCCAGTTGGTCCAATGATTTTTGCCTCTATCTTCACTTATCACTGTTAAGTTTGTTAAGTATGTTTATTGCCATTTGGTCCAATGATTTTGTCTTTATCTTCACTCCTCACTGATAAGTTCGTTAAGTATGTTTATTGCCAGTTGGTCCAATGATTTTTGCCTCTATCTTCACTTATCACTGTTAAGTTTGTTAAGTATGTTTATTGCCATTTGGTCCAATGATTTTTGTCTTTATCTTCACTCCTCACTGTTAAGTTTGTTGAGCATGTTTATTGCCATTTGGTCCAATGATTTTGCCTCTATCTTGACTTCTCACTGTTAAGTTTGTTAAGTATGTTTATTGCCATTTGGTCCAATGATTTTTGTCTCTATCTTCACTTCTCAGTGTTAAGTCTGTTGAGTACGTTTATTGCCATTTGGTCCAATAATTTTTACCTATATCTTCAATGTACCGAACTGGCATTTGGTCCTATATTTGCCACAGTCTTTACTTGTTCATTGCCAATTGGACCAAAGATTGTTGCCTGTCTACAATGTAATTTGGCTTGTTTTCATTTGGTCCAATGATATTTGCCACAATCTTCACCTCTTCATGCAACTTTGTTTTATTGCCATTTGGTCTAATGATATTTGCCACTATTTTTACCTCTCAACGTAAGTTGGTCCTTTTCCATTAGGTCAATGTAAGGTCTGTTAAATATGTTAATTGCCATTTGGTCCAATGATTTTTGCCTCTATCTTCACTTCTCAGTGTTAAGTTTGATAAGTATGTTTATTGCCATTTGGTCCAATGATTTTTGCTCCTATCTTCACTTATCACTGTTAAGTTTGTTAAGTATGTTTAATGCCATTTGGTCCAATGATTTTGTCTTTATCTTCACTCCTCACTGATAAGTTCGTTAAGTATGTTTATTGCCAGTTGGTCCAATGATTTTTGCCTCTATCTTCACTTATCACTGTTAAGTTTGTTAAGTATGTTTATTGCCATTTGGTCCAATGATTTTGTCTTTATCTTCACTCCTCACTGATAAGTTCGTTAAGTATGTTTATTGCCAGTTGGTCCAATGATTTTTGCCTCTATCTTCACTTCTCAGTGTTAAGTTTGATAAGTATGTTTATTGCCATTTGGTCCAATGATTTTTGCTCCTATCTTCACTTATCACTGTTAAGTTTGTTAAGTATGTTTATTGCCATTTGGTCCAATGATTTTGTCTTTATCTTCACTCCTCACTGATAAGTTCGTTAAGTATGTTTATTGCCAGTTGGTCCAATGATTTTTGCCTCTATCTTCACTTATCACTGTTAAGTTTGTTAAGTATGTTTATTGCCATTTGGTCCAATGATTTTGTCTTTATCTTCACTCCTCACTGATAAGTTCGTTAAGTATGTTTATTGCCAGTTGGTCCAATGATTTTTGCCTCTATCTTCACTTATCACTGTTAAGTTTGTTAAGTATGTTTATTGCCATTTGGTCCAATGATTTTTGTCTTTATCTTCACTCCTCACTGTTAAGTTTGTTGAGCATGTTTATTGCCATTTGGTCCAATGATTTTTGCCTCTTTCTTGACTTCTCACTGTTAAGTTTGTTAAGTATGTTTATTTCCATTTGGTCCAATGATTTTTGTCTCTATCTTCACTTCTCAGTGTTAAGTCTGTTGAGTACGTTTATTGCCATTGGTCCAATAATTTTTACCTATATCTTCAATGTACCGAACTGGCATTTGGTCCTATATTTGCCACAGTCTTTACTTGTTCATTGCCAATTGGACCAAAGATTGTTGCCTGTCTACAATGTAATTTGGCTTGTTTTCATTTGGTCCAATGATATTTGCCACAATCTTCACCTCTTCATGCAACTTTGTTTATTGCCATTTGGTCTAATGATATTTGCCACTATTTTACCTCTCAACGTAAGTTGGTCCTTTTCCATTAGGTCAATGTAAGGTCTGTTAAATATGTTAATTGCCATTTGGTCCAATGATTTTTGCTTCTATCTTCACTTCTCAGTGTTAAATCTGTTGAGTACGTGTATTGACATTTGGTCCAATGATTTTGCCTCTATCTTCACTTCTCAGTGTTAAGTTTGATAAGTATGTTTATTGCCATTTGGTCCAATGATTTTTGCTCCTATCTTCACTTATCACTGTTAAGTTTGTTAAGTATGTTTAATGCCATTTGGTCCAATGATTTTGTCTTTATCTTCACTCCTCACTGATAAGTTCGTTAAGTATGTTTATTGCCAGTTGGTCCAATGATTTTTGCCTCTATCTTCACTTATCACTGTTAAGTTTGTTAAGTATGTTTATTGCCATTTGGTCCAATGATTTTGTCTTTATCTTCACTCCTCACTGATAAGTTCGTTAAGTATGTTTATTGCCAGTTGGTCCAATGATTTTTGCCTCTATCTTCACTTCTCAGTGTTAAGTTTGATAAGTATGTTTATTGCCATTTGGTCCAATGATTTTTGCTCCTATCTTCACTTATCACTGTTAAGTTTGTTAAGTATGTTTATTGCCATTTGGTCCAATGATTTTGTCTTTATCTTCACTCCTCACTGATAAGTTCGTTAAGTATGTTTATTGCCAGTTGGTCCAATGATTTTTGCCTCTATCTTCACTTATCACTGTTAAGTTTGTTAAGTATGTTTATTGCCATTTGGTCCAATGATTTTTGTCTTTATCTTCACTCCTCACTGTTAAGTTTGTTGAGCATGTTTATTGCCATTTGGTCCAATGATTTTTGCCTCTATCTTGACTTCTCACTGCTAAGTTTGTTAAGTATGTTTATTTCCATTTGGTCCAATGATTTTTGTCTCTATCTTCACTTCTCAGTGTTAAGTCTGTTGAGTACGTTTATTGCCATTTGGTCCAATAATTTTTACCTATATCTTCAATGTACCGAACTGGCATTTGGTCCTATATTTGCCACAGTCTTTACTTGTTCATTGCCAATTGGACCAAAGATTGTTGCCTGTCTACAATGTAATTTGGCTTGTTTTCATTTGGTCCAATGATATTTGCCACAATCTTCACCTCTTCATGCAACTTTGTTTTATTGCCATTTGGTCTAATGATATTTGCCACTATTTTTACCTCTCAACGTAAGTTGGTCCTTTTCCATTAGGTCAATGTAAGGTCTGTTAAATATGTTAATTGCCATTTGGTCCAATGATTTTTGCTTCTGTCTTCACTTCTCAGTGTTAAATCTGTTGAGTACGTGTATTGACATTTGGTCCAATGATTTTTGCCTCTATCTTCACTTTCAGTGTTAAGTTTGATAAGTATGTTTATTGCCATTTGGTCCAATGATTTTTGCTCCTATCTTCACTTATCACTGTTAAGTTTGTTAAGTATGTTTAATGCCATTTGGTCCAATGATTATTGTCTTTATCTTCACTCCTCACTGTTAAGTTTGTTGAGCATGTTTATTGCCATTTGGTCCACTGAGTTTTGCCTCTATCTTGACTTCCCACTGTTAAGTTTGTTAGGTATGTTTATTACCATTTGGTCCAATGATTTTTGCCTCTTTCTTGACTTCTCACTGTTAAGTCTGTTAAGTATGTTTATTTCCATTTGGTCCAATGATTTTTGTCTCTATCTTCATTTCTCAGTGTTAAGTCTGTTGTGTACGTTTATTGCCATTTGGTCCAATAATTTTTACCTATATCTTCAATGTACTGAACTGGCATTTGGTCCTATATTTGCCACAGTCTTTACTTGTTCATTGCCAATTGGACCAATGATTTTTGCCTGTCTACAATGTAATTTGGCTTGTTTTCATTTGGTCTAATGATATTTGCCACAATCTTCACCTCTTCATGCAACTTTGTTTATTGCCATTTGGTCTAATGATATTTGCCACAATTTTTACCTCTCACCGTAAGTTGGTCCTTTTCCATTAGGTCAATGTAAGGTCTGTTAAATAGGTTAATTACCATTTGGTCCAATGATTTTTGCTTCTATCTTCACTTCTCAGTGTTAAATCTGTTGAGTACGTTTATTGACATTTGGTCCAATGATTTTTGCCTCTATCTTCACTTCTCAGTGTTAAGTTTGTTAAGTATGTTTATTGACATTTGGTCCAATGATTTTTTACTCTTATCTTCACTCATCACTGTTAAGTTTGTTAATATGTTTATTGCCATTTGGTCCAATGATATGTCTTTATCTTCACTCCTCACTGATAAGTTTGTTAAGTATGTTTATTGCCATTTGGTCCAATGATTTTTTGCCTCTATCTCGACTTCTCAGTGTTAAGTTTATTAAGTATGTTTTTATTGCCATTTGGTCCAATGATTTTGCCTCTATCTTCTCTTCTCACTATTAAATCTGTTGAGTACGTTTATTGCCATTTGGTCCAATGATTTTTGCCTCTATCTTCTCTTCTCACTATTAAATCCTTTTCCATTAGGTCAATGTAAGGTCTGTTAAATAGGTTAATTACCATTTGGTCCAATGATTTTTGCTTCTATCTTCACTTCTCAGTGTTAAATCTGTTGAGTACGTTTATTGACATTTGGTCCAATGATTTTTGCCTCTATCTTCACTTCTCAGTGTTAAGTTTATAAAGTATGTTTATTGACATTTGGTCCAATGATTTTTTACTCCTATCTTCACTCATCACTGTTAAGTTTGTTAATATGTTTATTGCCATTTGGTCCAATGATATGTCTTTATCTTCACTTCTCACTGTTAAGTTTGTTAAGCATGTTTATTGCCATTTGGTCCACTGATTTTTGCCTCTATCTCGACTTCTCAGTGTTAAGTTTATTAAGTATGTTTTTATTGCCATTTGGTCCAATGATTTTGCCTCTATCTTCTCTTCTCACTATTAAATCTGTTGAGTACGTTTATTGCCATTTGGTCCAATGATTTTTGCCTCTATTTTCACTTCTCTGTGTTAAGTCTGTTGAGTACGTTTATTGCCATTTGGTCCAATGATTTTTGCCTCTATTTTCAATGTAAGTTGATTTGTCAATTTGATTCTACGTTTAAATGGTTAAATGGTTAATGGTTGGTATTTTACTGCCTGACTGCTACTACCTGAGTGCTAAGAAAGCGTATTATGTATGCATGCTTGTTAGTAAGCAACCAGAAGACGGACGGCTTTTAGTCCCCTCCGAAGGACTTGCTTCAATTATTGCCTTTTGGTCAAATGATTTTTTGCCTCTGCTTTCAATGAAAGTTGGCTTGTTTTCATTTGGTCCAATGATATTTGTCACGATCTTCTCTTAAAGGCATTGGCTAACTTTGTGAACAGCTGATTTAAAAAATTCTCAAACTAAGATGAAACATGTGTATGAGTACTTGTATTTATACTCAAAAACCCTGAAACCAACCATAATTTGGAAGGAAAAGCTGTAAGTTAGGCGCAAACCGCGATTTTATTAGCTTTCGTCTCGAGAGACACTGAACTAAGAGGACCGTTTGTACGAATTCAAAAATACCGTTACTTGCCTTCCGCCGCGTGATACGTCAATACACACAGTGCGGTCCGTTGAGTCATGTGCGCATGCGCACTCCTTACGTTGGGTCTATGCAACCGACCCTCGTATATTTTTCAAACATTGGTTCACATTTCTAATATTTAAAAATACTTCCCGTGGATATTATGCCCTGAAACTTTCACACTGGTATTTTTACACTATAACCCTAATGTTTATCCCATTTTTAAGTAACAAAATGAGATTTTTTTATAATCATAACAGTGTTAGCCAATGCCTTTAAAGGAGAATGCAACCCAGGCATCAGAGTGCTCTTAGTGAATGAAGATGAACAAGAAGAGTAAACAGTGAAAGTTTGAGTAAAATCAGACGATCTGTTCAAAAGTTATGAATTTTGAAAGTTTCAGTAAATTCCTATTACGGGGATCCTTGAGTTGGCAGCTTTGCTAGCATCTGTGATGTCATCGTGGAAAACTCTCCATTCATTTTGTGCATAAATCTTCAAAAAAAAAAGATTTTTATGAAATTTCGAGTGAGCAATCAACATAATTCTTCCCAAAATGCTTGCAGAATTGATGTAGCCATGTCATACTCAAACAATAAATCAAACAAATTTCTATTTTTCTTGGAAATGAAAAAAATGTGAAATTCTGTATACAAAATGAATGGAGAGTTGTCCACGATGACATCACAGATGCTGGTGGAGTTGCCAACTCAAGGATCCCCATAATAAGGATTTATTTAAACTTTCAGAGTTCATAACTCTTGAACAGATTGTTCGATTTTGCTCAAAACTTTCACTGTTTACTCTTCTTGTTCTTCTTCATTCACTGGAAGCACACTGATGTCTGGGTTGCATTCTCCTTTAATGCTACTTTGTTTATTGCCATTAGGTCTAATGATTTTTGCCACCGTTCTCACTTTTCAATGTTAACCCTAAAAGGCCAGGAGGCGGAATCTGCCCCCCCCCCTATTTTCACCTCTCAACTTAAGTTGATCCTTTTCCAAGATTTTTGCCACTATCTTTAATTCTCAGTGTTATGTCTGTTTGTTTGCTACCATTTGGTCCAATGATTGTTACCTCAATTTTAATGTAAGTTGACTTGTTGCCAATTTGGTTCTATATCTGCCACAGTCTTCTCCTCTTAATGCAACTTTATTTATTGCCATTAGGTCTAATGATTTTTGCCACATTTTCACCTCTCAACGTGAGTTGCTCCTTTTCCATTAGGTCCAAATTCGCGACATCCGGGCATGCGGTTCCGAAGTTACGTAACATTTCGTGCTTGCACGTCAGACAAAAATTGCTCAAAAACTTGATTTCATGTGCAATTTCAATACAGTTGTGTTTTCAGCTAAAATTCATAAATGCATAATTATTTTTATTTTTACTGATTTTGAAATGAATTAATTTTATGCTGTTTATCATCGCAAAAGTGTCCCCAACAAACTTCATCGAAAAACAATTTTAAAAAATGGTTTAAAAAACAAAGAAATACATAAGAAATATTTTAAAGAATAACATACATAAGAAATCAGTTTTGATACCGATTTTCTTTTCAAGTACATTTGCTAGGAATACTACAAATAGTGTCTAGACCAAAAATTAGCAGTTCTGAAGCTCGAGTTATTTAGAGCAAATTCTGTTTTCACGCATACATTAGCATAATTAATTAATTTAAAAATATATAATCTTCAATGTATTGACTTGTTGTCATCTGGTCCTATATTTTTGCCAAAATTTTTACCTCTAACGTGTCTAAATGCAACTTTGTTTATTGCCAGTTGGTCCAGTGATTTTTGCCACTATTGTCACTTCTCATTGTAAGTTTGTTGCAATGATTTTTGCCACTATCTTTAATCTTTACTCCCCAGTGTACGTTTGTTTGTTTGGAGGAGAAGCTAGAAAAAGAATAAGATAGAAAAGAGGAACAAGAAGAAAAAGAACAACAAAAAGAAGAAGAAACAGATTGTTAACAAAAACTTAAGAAAAAATGATCAAATAGAAATGATTTCATCGTGGCAAGTTTTCGTAATATGATCTAGTAACCTAAAAATTGAGAGAACGTTGGGGGCCCAAGCACTGGCGTACCAATGAGGGTTTGATTGGTTCTCTCCCCATTCGATTATTGTTTGTATCTCACAACATTGTCAAATCGTCATTGTTTTCTTAATATTTAGCCGATTTGACCTCTTTCATTCCATAATACTTCATTTTTCCTTGAGAACCTCCCTTTTTGTTTTGCTCGTCAGCAGCTGGACCCCTTCAATTTTGTTTTGATAGCACAACCCCTTAAAATATTTGAATCACTACGCCACTGTATATAGTTAAAGTATTCTACTTTATCCAATATATAAATGCTTGAATATTTATAAGAAAAACTGGATAATCACTCATTATGGAGGAAATTTAAAAAACTTTCTTTGCAGCGATATGATTTCGGAGATGCAAGCTGCCAAATTGCAATAAGATCAGTGATCATTGTCTTTGAAATAGGAATTTTCATGTTTTTATTTTCATGCGTTCTTTTACTTGTATTCAACTGTTTCGTTTGTAGGAGCTACAAATGCACAATCAGAGGAGCAGACAGCGGGAAGTTATCGGGAAAACGTATTGCAATCAAAGACTGTATCGCTGTAGCGGGAATTCCAATGACGATGGGGTTTAAAGATCTTGAAGGATATGTTCCTAATTTTGATGCCACGGTAGTCACCTGGGTTTTAGATGAAGGTAAATGGTTGTATATAGCCATGCGCGGATTTGGGGGGGGGGGGGGGGAGGGCTGCCTCCCCCCCCCCCCTCCCCGGCCCGTGCCCCTCTTCCTTCGTAACTGATTTTTATTTTTTTAATCACGGCAGGCGGGCATCAAATCCATCTCTCTGAACATACAATTGTGGTTATTTACTGGTACATGCGTGAAGTGAATGCTAATCGTCTAGATTTTTTTGTCTCCCCCCCCCCCCCCATTTGAAAATCATGGATCCACCCCTGTATAAACGCTGTTGGTAACCATGCGTGTCCAAAAACGTCGGAAAATGGTGGGATTTCTGACCCAAGGCGTCGACGACGTCTTTGGGAAAAAGGGGTGTTTTCAGTCTTACATTCGACGTTTTGGAGAAATAAAAAGGGTTCTTACTTCTTCGATTTTTTGTGGGGGTTTTCATCTCCCGAACTACTCCTCAACCTCGGCAAGAAGTTATAACCAGGAATCTAGATTAATTCATGTTTCTTCATCCAAGTGTATGATTTCAAATATTTCATGTCATTTAATAATTTACAACATTTCTATACACTGTGCCATACCATTACGCCAGCAGGACTAGTGGTTAGTATTATATTATAACATCTATAAGGGGTTCGTATACCGTCCTCCGCCATTTACGTCGTTTATGGGTATAGGTTTATTATTCTTTTTGTTTATCTTTATTTATGGGTATATATTTTATATAATCTTACGCCATTTAGGCGTAGAAATTGACACCAAGGATTATGCAATTAGGGTCCAATTTTTAGGTGTTCGGATAAGGATGGGTACCACTTCAGTCTGCGAGTGGGTTATGTGTCTTATCGCTTAGATGCGAGAAAACAAGCAATCTAGACAGAAACATAATAATGATAGTAATAATGGTAAAAGGAATAAATAGAGGAATCTGGGACCTACTTTAAAAAAAATTAAAACTAACTCACCGGTCCTGAATCCCTTTTGGTGAAGGCGTAGTCAAACACATTTAACGGATTCTCCATGAACAAGATAAATGCGAAATAATAGATGCAACAGATGGAGAATACGTCACGCTGAAGAACGACCGCGCCCGCGAGGCCTCAACGAAACGCGTCACGATTAAGGTGCAGCGAGATTACGAAATCCCACTTAGATAACACAAGCGATGGATATATTTTTACAGATGTTAAAACCAAAAGGATGAAAATGAAGAATCCTGATAATGTGAATTATAGCTGATACAAATCCAGAGTATAATATTCCACACAAATGTTGGGAAACTATTTTCTGTGTTGAAAACTGATTGACCAGTAGAACTATGTGAAGACTTTCCACCGAGTGCCTTGAAGGGTAAGAATTAACTATGAGGTTGCTCTTGAGCTTGAATTCTGACTGGCTTGTAGTTGCTAGGTGAGAAAAACATCCACTTAAAATAAACAGCAGCTAAGCATTCCTTAACTGTTTAAATGTACATAAAGGAATTCCTGGCTGCTGTGTGAACATCTTGAACAGTTGAATAAAATGATGACTGAGCCAGCAGGTGCACATAAGAATCAAGTTGATTTGGTAAACTGAGAAATACCCCAAGAAAAGAATCAATTAAGTAGTAAATCAGCTGTCTTAACAAGATCAAAGTAAACAAAGTAGTGATCAACTTCTGATCATGTTGAAATTAGTGTTTGATGAATAAAAAAAAAAAAAATAAATAAATACTACAGTAGGCTACTCCCCTCCGAGATCAACTGGGCAAACCAAGCTGAAAATGGACGCGGTGACCTGGGCCACGTTTCATAAAACTTTGTCATCGATAACAAGTTGCAATAACATTGAATACAAAAAATAACTGTTGTAAGCTACTGAAATCCTTACATCTGATTGGCTGAGAGCAAATTTGTCATAGAAATATGGCAGTTGTTACTGATTACAAGTTTTATGATACGGGGCCCTGATCTGGTTGTCCGCACTGGTGGAGTAGAGGTAGTAGGAGTAGGTAGCGATGAAAAAGCTGCATGATGAATAAAACCCACAACAGATAGATGGATAGATGGAAATATATGTAAGATAAATGAATAAACAAATATATAAAAAAATAAATAGATAGATAATGAATTAATGAATGAATTGATGAACAAGTGAATGAATAAATAAATAAATGAATAAATGAATAAATAAATAGATAAAGAACTAGATGGATGAATTACTCATTAATTATTTTTTCAAATGAAAGATAACAATATAGAGTACGTTTAAGGAAAGAAAGAAAATCAAAGAAGGAAAACAGAAAGAAAAGCATAAGGAAAAATATACGATAGAAGGAAGAACACAAAAATACACGAGGAACGGAAGAATAATTTTTTCCACTAAGAAGTAGGGCACCAAAGACATGTTTATTCATTAAAACTCATATACACAATGTATTTGATATTCAACATGTTCAAATGAAGGAATACTGTACCCCTATCACCATGAGACATTCAATTAAAGACTGAGGTTAGTAGGTGGCTATTTGGCCCCTTCGAGAACAAAATCCTGGGTGGGGGGGGGGGGATATTCATAAAGTTGTTCGTCAAGTCATTCGTAACTTGAATATGGCAAGCCAAATAGGATTCTCAATCATTATGAGTGGCATCAGCTTAAATATGCAGACTTAGATTAACATTACTATTGTTTAGAAACATTTTATTGCAAAGTATATTTTTTGCCACAATTTAATTGAGATTATGGGAAATGAAGTCACGCTTTGTTTAAGCGCTTTGTTTAAACGTCAGAAAAAAACTTTGGGCTTCCCATTTGGCACTTCATATTCCAGTCGTTAGTAAAGTTATGCGTAACTTTTAATACGAACAGCTTTATGGAACACCCCCTAGTCCAGTGGTCTTATATGGATCTTAATCATTCTCACATTTCATTTCATTGTTTGGATCTACACCCACCGAAAGTGTTTAGCAAATGTTTGTTATGAAATACATTTTGAAAAAAAAACATTGCGGGCCCTAAAATGTAAACTTTCGGCACTTTTGGCACATTTAAAAAAGCAGTGCCATCGTTTTCAGCACTAAATTTTACATAGGAATCAGTGATTTCAATAAACTGAACATTTCCCACTCGGAGCTCGGAGACCTCTGTGTACCTAACTAGTAGCATTTTTTGTCTATACTTCTCGATGATGATACATAGGTGGAGTAATTCTTGGTAAAGCAACTTGCGAAGAATTATGTAATTCAGCAAACAGTCATACAACAGGACCGGTTACGAATCCCCTCAACCCTCGGCACTGCATTGGTGGGTCGAGCTCGGGTTGTGCGGCATTGGTAAGTAATTATTTTTACGATAAAGATGATGACGACGATGACGACGACGACGACGATGATGATGATTAATTATGGTGATGGGATAATGATGATGACGATGATCATAATGATGATCATAATGATGATGAAGATAATGATGATGATGATGATGGAGATGATGATGGGAATCATGGTGACGATGATGCCTAAATTTATTCTCATTTTGCCATCGCAGTCATCTCCCAAGAATTTGCTTTTCACCTTGAAAGCTTATAGCAGTATTACTATAGTAGCATTTTTATATATTAGTATAATTGTATTGTATTTGATTTATTTAATCACGGGTAAAAAACCTGCTTTTCAGCAAGGCCGTGAACAGAAATCAAACATAACGATACATGAAATACAAAATAAATATATAAAGGAAAACAGAACATATTGGAATCACAATGAATCAAAATAATGAAAAACAAAGCAAACCCCCAAAAAACATGAAGAAAATTAAAAATGAAAAGTAACATAAGAAAAATTAAATTTAAAATAAAAGTAAATAAAATCAGATATGGATGGGTTTTAAAGATTTAATCGATAACCAGAGAAAGGGGGGGGGGGGGGGGGGGGGGGTTGTGCTTAGGTAAGGGACAGAAATCACTCAAATGCTGCCGGGCTTTTTTCTGATCGGATGTTTGCTTGGAGGTTATTAAAAAGCTTAGAAGCTGAATATAAATGGGCTCTTTCTCAGGAAGTTTGACCGTGGCCGTGGTAGTTCAATTTGACATTTCATGTTACGTAACATAATATTTGCGTGATTTAAGATGGATGCGTGTGGACAATGAAGATGGGGCTAGGTTATTAACTAATTTATAGACAAGTAAAGGCCCCGTCACATATTAACGAATGCCTAGCGAAAAGCTATTTTTTTAAAGTCCAGATATGCTCAAATTCTTGGCCACAATAGAGTTCCAAAGGTGCCGTCACATATTAGCTAATTTGGGAGTATTTGAGCGTATCTGGACTTTAAAAAAAAAGCTGTTCGTTGGCTCGATTCGCTAATATGTGACGGGGCCTTACAATAGACTTTTCCACCGTTCGTTGAGTTGATCGACCTCAATATGAGGTTTTTGTCAACAGCTCTTGAGCATCGTATCATACCTCATGAGCATCATATAACAATATGATGCTCAAGAGGTCCTGCACATGGATTCGATCTCTTCTAGATTACTTACAACCTTCTACAAGGCGTTTTACCAACATCCCTCTCGACAATGCCGTGGTAGAAATAAATGCAGAGCCCTCTAAAGGAGCGATAAAGGTCTACTGATGATACTATTGAGGCCATAGACTTGGTAAATGAGGCCAAGTGTTCCTGTTATTATAACTTAGCTTTAGGATATTGTATTCGATTATTGATCCCTTGCAATAGAAAATATGTAAAGTAATTAGATAGCAATCTCGTTATATTTCATTCTCGTGTTCATTCAGAACGGTATAATATTTCCCATTTTTTAGGGATACTAATATTTTTCTGTTTGTCTCTCTGGAGGTCGCCATTAATGAAGTTGACATGGCAATCGGTGGCGATCAAGGCGGATCGATACGAATACCAGCTAGTTGGTGCGGATTAGTTGGTCTCAAACCGACCTATGGTTTGATACCGTACACAGGGGCAGGGTCCAGGGGGTATGCTGTCGATCACTTAGGACCAATAACAAGGACGGTTAAGGACTGTGCGCTGATGTTAGAGGTAAGTAAAAGAACGACGACATAACAACAAACAACAAACAATAACAACAGCAGCACCACCAGCTTGTTGTTGTTGTTGTTGTTGTTGTTTTTTTTTTTACAGACGTGTATCAATCAAATATGATTATTTATGTCTGGGACCGACCTTTAACGTCACCATCCGAAGGATGTGGCAAATGTAGATTCATATCTTGCCAAAGGGCATTAGTGCCGCGGCAGGGATTCGAACCCCGGACCTTGTGGTTCAAAGTCAGGAGACCTATCCTGGGCCACAACACCTCCACACCAGTAAAAACAACTGCAAATATTGTACAACAAAAGAACGTCCTTTCTTTTTTAAGAGAGAGAAAAGAGTACACTTAAATGAAACGAGACGAAAAGAAGATTACAAGATACCTAATATTATTTTATTAAATTAAAGGACCATTTTCACGATGTATTCAGGTAACTGTTGTCTTATGCAGTGATTGTTTGTTTATATTTTGATTTTTGTAAATAAAATCCTCGATCTGGAGGGAAAAAACACACCAACAACAACAACAAAAGCATGAGCCTCATCATGAACATTGGAGGAATCTTTAGCCCTGATAAGGGAGAACTGCATGCGGAGCAAAGGGTGACCAAATGTTATAGGCCGGAACACTAAATATATAATCACACTTGCTGTGCACTAGAATTACATGCATACATAAGGGGGGGGGGGGGGGGGGGGGGAAGAATGGCATATTCTACACAGTCATAAGCACTATGACATCATGATCATAAAAGAACACGTTTATGGTGTTCGAAAAGGGAGAAAAAAATGATTGTGCTATATGAGCTTCAAACTGAATCTGCGAGTTTCGACGATTTTGTACGCCTACAACTGCTTACGATATTGTAATAGCCATATTTTCGTTCTTTCCATTTATCCTTTTATTTAGGAAATTGGCGATTAATCATTTATTGCTGTGTAATATACGGTGTACATATAAAAGGGAAATGACACAAATGTAAAGTCAAAAGTGAAATATGGCAACGAATAGGTATGCAGAGAGATAAGAAGTGGCAGAAAATTAAGGTTTTCATTTAGACTCACTGTCATTATTTCTTCTTAATCTCTAGGCAATATCTGGATATGATGATGGTAATGATTCCAGACAACCAAAGGATTTGAAAACACCCTCTTATTCACAGCAGGTAAAAAATGCTCAAGAAAGCTCTTTTGGATGACTGATGATTGGTGTTGGTCGTCACTGGAAGGACTTCTTAACTACCGGGAACCTTAGAAATTCATATGAAATGTTGCAAAATACGAACTTCATTACGTTTTACAAATAAAGTACACTTTTCAGACGCCATGATTAATCAAAGAGTGTGCATATTGCTTGATTTGTTTTATATTATTCAAAACACTGTCATTCTTCCTTGTAATTTTTTAAAACCAATATTTAATAATTAATCTTAATTTATATACTATTTATTGACGTAACTTTCTTCATTATGTGCAAAATTCTATGTATGAAATTTTTATCATTGTACGTCTTGGGAGTAGCAGGTGTGGGGCACATGCCTCCGCGCAACAGTGTTGTACTTCACTTTTGTGCACCCTGACCCACTTATTGCTCCCTTGCTCCCTAATCTTTTTTTTTTTACATGTACTTTCATTCTAATTATGTATTTGTTTGCTGCTATTGATGTACTGTACCTGTGCCTTTTTAAAAATCTGGTCAAATAAATAATAATAATAATAATAAATAATAATAATAATAATAATAATAATAACAACAATAATAATAATAATAATAACAACAATAAAAATACTGGTTTGACAAGTTCGACATGATTAAACGATATGTTTTGCCTTTTTGAAAAAAAGTGAACATTTGTTGAGAAATGTTGCCATGGCTCACTAATTTCTATGTTACAGATAACTGTATCTCTGCTTAAGCTTTTTGATTACATTAAAAAGGCATTTATGACAATGATTATATAATCTGAATTAAAGAGGGGTAGGAAATAACCAAGGTGAACGAAAATATCCCAATTAAGTAGCTTATTTGCTAACTTACTAAGCCTCTTTTGTCTTGCAATTCAGTTGGAAGGGATTGATCCATCGTCCATTCGGATAGCCGTGTTGAAGGAAGGATTTGGGTTGCCAGAATCGGATCCAGAAGTGGATCGTCTGATTCGAGAAACAATCGACGCGTTTGCTTCGGCGAGAGGAGCTCACGTTCAAGAAGTCTCTATTCCTCTCCACAAATCAAGTGAGAAACGTCACCTCCTGTGTATCAATAGCATCCTCGCGAGCAAAAGCAAGGCTTTTTTTTTTTTTTTTTTTTTTTTTACTTTGCCGGCTTAAAACATTTCCCTGAGCATAATTGGATCCAGTGTGAAAAAACTTTCGTCTCTTATGCTCTTCGTATTCCACACACTGCAATGTATTTCCTATAAAACTAATTTGGTATAAAATAAAATCAGTTATATAAATTGTATATAAACAAGTCATAATGTGTGTGTGTGGGGGGGGGGGGGGGTGTCTGTGTTTGTATGTACCGAATGTGCGTATGGGAGGGCGTATTATTTTATATGGGTATGTATGTATATGTATACTTAAATCAAACGATTTTATTTTGGTTCTGATCTGTAACAGGTCTAGCTATTGGTACAGTGATAGGAGATATTGGTATAGTCGACACAGTTTTTAACACGGCAGGTAAGCCAGCGGAGTTTAAAATCTACACGTACTGTCAAAGTAAACAGAGTGAAGGAAATCTGGAACTTTTATCAAGAATCCATTGCAAGCCTACTCGAGTCGACAGGGAAGATTCAACTATCGGAATAGTACTTTTCGGTGGAATGACGAATGGTATTGTTTGATTTTACTATGGACGATACTGTAAACGTGAAAGTCCTGCTTTTCACATTCGCAAGTTTGTTTGAACCTAAAATTTTCCGTATGAAATAGATCTACTGATTTCTATTTGTCATATAAATCGTCTCTTTCCCAAGTGCTCTTCCTTGCATTCATCTGATCATCTCCTTTCTTACAGGTGTTGGAATGCATCATACAGGATACTATGCCACCGGTATCATGAGAGATGTAGGGGATCGTATCAAACTTAATGCGAAGAACCTTCATCATATAAACAAAGTAAGCAAAAGAAAAATGCACATGACCATTGTATTTTTGTTTGTTGATGCCCGCTTGTCCTCATTACATTCATTTGTCTGAAACCCTTTAGGTAACTCTAGTTTTCACTCTTTCTTTGTTCTTTTCTTTCTTTCTGTCTTTTCTTTCTTTCTTCTTTTTTCTCTACATGTCCTTCACCCATCCACGTTCTTCTCCTGTTTTTTTCTTTTCATATCTTTTGACAGTTCTCTTTTCACCCATTCCTTTTGTCGCCCATAGAATATAGTGGGTCATCTTCCAGCGGTTGAGCTTTTATCTATGTGAAAGGTCTTCATACACTAAATTGTTACACATTTTTCCTCTTCCAAAATAGGTCCAACTATTGGAAGGCACTTACTTGAAAAACAATTACTGCCATCTGTATGGCAAGGCGCAGAATCTGCGGAGGCAACTTGAAAAGGACTTTGATGACGTCTTGGTTGAATGTGACGTGGTTGTCATGCCAACCGTTCCCTTCACAGCCCCGCCCATGTTAGAACCTAATGCCTCGATCAAGGGTAAGATTGCTAAAGAAAATTTATTTAGGACTCTCCATTTCCTTTCACATGTAACCCCCAGATTCTCATTCATTACACCAATCATGCTAATTGTCAACGTTTTTTTATGTAGAACGTACACGTCATGACCATCTATAAAAAGCAGCTTCGGATTGCATTTAACTGTTTAACTACATTTCAAAAAAAAGAAAGAAAAAAGGGAAAGAGAGAAAGAGAGAGAGAGAGAGAGAGAGAGAGAGAGAAGAAAAAAGAAGGCGATAGTCACTATGTTTAATCTTTTTGCTCAATCCATTCATAAAAGGATTATTTATTTTAAGTATATTATTCTACCATTAGCATGATTAGTAAATAGCCAGACGAGTAAGGAAATGTTGCCATAAACATGATCCACATTATGTTTTCCTTTCGAGGAAAGTGATCAAGGAAATGATAAAAGTAGGGGATGTTGTAAGAACTTTCTGGAATATTGATGTGAGGTTAAGCAAGGAAGTGAGAAATGTTTATATGAACAGGGAAATCTATGCTACAGGGGAACAGAAACCTGTTTAAATAGCGGAATTCATAATTAGCACGTAGAAATGTTAGCGGAAATTATATGACACCTAGATAGATCCCTGTCATTTGATTGGTTGTTTGATATTCATCATTTGTCCCATTGCACTATGACGTCATCCATCGTGCAAAAGTGGCTCCATTTACCGTGCAATTTTGGATCCATACGATTTGCTCCATTGCACGCTGGCCGAGAGCCCGGTACACAACGTACGTAAAACGCTTGCGTTTGCAGTGAACAGCGCGCTAGCGTATAGCGCTATTGAGTTATTGCGATTTGATCTATTTTTAGGTGTCATATAAAACAAATAATGAATGTTTTTTCATTCGTGCAATGGACAGAATATTTCATTCGGTGAAAGATGAAATTATTGATCCATTCGACTCGGCTTCGCCTCGTTGAATGGATCATTTCATCTTTCACCTCATGAAATATTCTGTCCATTGCACTCATAAACATTCATTATTTGTATAATATCATGGAACTACTATCTGCGTATTCACAAACCTTGCATGCTATTTGAAACCTGGGAACCGTTGCTTAAACTTACCATTAATGGTAACTCTGCCATCAATGGTAACTACCACGGCAACATCGCTCAACAGCCAATCAAATCAAGGTTCCCATGGAAGTTACAACTGATGGCAAAGTTACCATCTGTGGTAACTGGTAAGTTTTATGCAACTGAGCACTGAGATGGGAGGCTCACCACAGAGACGGCGAAGAGCGAGGGGGGAAGAATACGAGAATAGGAGTTAATATATATAAAACAATCTTACCTTTATTCATTGCATTTTATAGAGTTACATACACTACATTAATACTTAATACTTCTTAATTTCTTTCTGTATAGAATCCATCAGATTTGCTCTGAACATGACGGCAAATCTCAAAACTGGAAACTTGACGTGGCACCCTTCGGTTACCATCAACGCCGGGAGTCTCAACGGATTACCGGTTGGTCTTCTGCTGACCGCCAAGAAATTCAACGAAGTCAGACTGCTGCAAGTGGCACAGGCCTTTGAAAGCTTCATCGGCAGCAGAGACAAATAACATAATATGTTCAAACAGGGGCGGCGCTACAGGGGGACAGGGGCGGTCGCCCTATCAATTTTTAAGTGGTAAAAAAGGGAAAAAATAAGGATAAGAAGAAGGATAAGAAGAAGGATAAGAAGAAGCAAAAGAAAAAGAGGAAGAAGAAGAAGAAGAAGAAGAAGAAGAAGAAGAAGAAGAAGAAGAAGAAGGAAGAAAGAAGAAAGAAGAAAGAAGAAAGAAGAGTATGGGAAAGAGAGGGCAGGGTCATGCAACTATATAGCGGCCCCATTTAAAATGTAAATAAACTCATCTATGACGTTGTTCTTGCTCCTATCAAAATGCCCTGGCGCGGCCCCTATATGTTCAAATATTACAATGAATGTACTAGTATGAGTACAAAAAACACTGTATTTTTTAATACGGTATACACGTAGAGAATAGGACAAACCTGCCATCGTTTTTAAGACTTTAAAAAAAAAAATTGTACTCGTTCAGTTGATTTATCGAATTGGGTATTGGCTTCCTGATTCTGGTGTTTGCAGGGTCTCGGAGAGGCAATTCCAATGATCATTTTTTTTAAATGTAGACGAGCATGACTGTACTCTGTGCATCCCATTGTTGTAGAAGAGATAAGATTCAGCGGCGTAACCAGTCTCAGTAGGGGTAAAAACTATTCAGCTTACGATGATCCATGACAAGGAATGACTTTTGAGGGCTCTTCTTTTTAGTGGATCCCTCAATTTCCGCAGAAATCCAAGAATTTCTTTTAATAATTTACGTTTACTCATCCAAAAAAAAAAAAAAAAAATGAATGAATGAAAATGTATGTATCTTGTTTCCTATTTGTCTGTAATTATACCTATGAAAATATCCTTGTATTTCTTTTCTTTCTGTTGGAAATGAATAAATATGAATTTGCAAAAAAAATAATAATGCGTAGAATGACGTACGTAAAACAATCTTACCTGTATTCACTTAGCCGATTAATGGTTACCTAAGATGGTATCATGCAGTTTTCCTTTCTTGGAAATCTATCGAGAGGGGCATTCTTGCCCTCTGCTTACCCTCCCTCCTCTCTGTTTCATTCTCTCTAGCTTCCTTTTTGTTTCTCTCTGCCGATTACCCCTTTTTTCTTTTCTTTTCTTTTAATATACGTCTCTTAACAACCTTTAATTGCGAATTGTGAATATATATATATATATTCTTTTAATGCTGGTATTTTTTTTTACTGGGTCAGAGTGTTGGACTGAATTTGTAATGTTTTTTTTTTCCACCAGCTAATGAGGAGAGTCTTTTACAGAAAACTGATTTCTTTTGGTAATCCGCAGGCATTAGCTGATGTTCTTTTTCCTTTTTTTCTCTCTCGTGCTTTCTTACTCTTCTGTTATTGTATTTTGTATATTGTATGGTTGATCATTGTCATTATGTTCTCCTGGAAATGAAGTAAAATAAAGTAAGATACGCGGAGCCTGCGCCGTCGGACACGCACGTCAGGATGTGATCATAGCATATTATTTGAGGTAAATGAAAATGATTGTAACTTTAATCACTTAAACGGAAAGGGAATGTCGAATGTTATCCTGCAAGAATTGCGCAGGGTCAATAAACTTGCAAGTCCGGGTTTGGAATGCCAACCCCCTTCCTGTCTCTTATCACTTGATGTAAGAGGTAACATACTATACGTCAGGAAGTTTGATATACTTGCACATCCCTTTTCGTCAACGGGATTTTTCAATATTTCTACTTTTTTGTTTTGAAAAAACTGAAATTTCACCCCTATACCACAAGGAAATTATTATCGATTATAGCCCTTGACTAATTTTGTTGTTTTCCTCTTCGTCTCCTGATTTCAATTTCTTGAAATTTCATTTGCGTCTCCGCTCCAACAGGAAACCTACTTGTCAGATAACATCAACTCCAATTCCCTAAATCTACATAAGTATACGATTTACCTCATTTTAGTTTCATTTTCTTCTCGCTGTCAGATGTTCTTCTGTTTTTAAAACATATTTAATTCCTGTGAATCTGTATCCCGTCACGTATTTTGCCCGACCTTGTAAAAGTGTGGCTTGTTGAGGAACTCACGTAGCTTGAGAAGATGTTTTGAAAGAAGGGGTAAAGGTTGCGGGGTGCTGATCAATTTCTTCTGAGGGTTGGGTTGGGGGTGAACTGGGGTTGGGAGGTCGTCATGTGGCAATTGTATTGACTATACTTGGAAACCGTGTTGACCTTCAGTCATTGATACCTACTCTTTTTTTTTTTCAAAGGAGCATTTATGTTCAACTTTTCTCTAAATTCGATTCAGGCACCCTTTGTCCTTTTTCATTTACATGTATTTTATTATATATTTAAATACAAAAGTTGCCATTTCAGAAGTACCACGCCGACCACCAGTGCCTCATGCCCTAATTTATCAGCACCCCCCCCCCCCGATTGAGTCCGTCACCTAGCTGTACAACGGGCTACACATCACAAAGAAATCTTAGAAATTTTAGAAATGTGTATGCATTTTTCTTTCTCTTTTTCATGACTTAATTTACAACAGATCATTTAACGTAAATCGGGGCATATTATTCTCTCCCTCCAGAACAATTTTTATTTTTAAAAAAGACAAAAGTTAAAAAAAAAAAAAGTACACAAAGTGAGGCGAAATGGGAAAGTGAGCAAAAGGTACGATGGGAAAGCAGTAAATGGTGATGTTTATAAAATAGGATACGAAGGTGACACTCATCTATGACACCTAACGAAACATGACACCGCACTACGGACATTTCAGTCACGTGATATACAACTGTGGGGTTGGCAAGCGCCTAGCCTAATAGTTGTTTCACAGATTCCTAGGAAGTAGATATAACGACGACGAGATTTACTCCAGGTCTCAGTTTCATGCAGACTGTCGTCGATCGAAAACTTGAAAGAGGAAACTGAAAGCACTTTTTTCTTTGTCCACATGAGACACTGCATCGTTTTCTATTCGGTTTGAATGACATTATTAGTTTCATGCTTTTCGGTTAATGTTCATTCGATTTTTATAGGACTTTTGTGGTACAGAGGCATCATGGCACTTTCTACAACAGAAATAATTTCGATCTTTTATCAAGTGATCTTGTTCACGGTGGGCGTTCCTGGTAACCTCCTAATTATCCTCACATATTGTAAGCGACAGCAGCGAACGAGCAGTGGAATCTTCATCATCGCCCTTGCCTTGGCTGATCTCGGCGTCTGTCTCATGAGCCCCGTCGTCATCTACAACTATGTCGTCTACTACGACTACCCAAGTAACTCCTTCTGTAAGTTTCGCTACTACACCAACCACGGATTGATCTACGTTTCTCGGTTTCTTACGATCGCCGTGGCTATCGAGCGATACCTGGCTGTCTGCAAACCGATGTCAAAACGCATCCCGCCAAAATACGCCGCCGTCATCGCCGCTCTGTGTGTTCCCGTCGGGTACATCCTGACTATTCCTATCGCTATCGCTTTCCGTACTCGTGACCTACCAGGCGATCGTACGATCTGTTATCCAGACACAGTCGGAGCCTGCTATCAAATGGGTTCTGAAGGTAAGCTTTCCTGTTACATTTCTGGGTGGCCTTTTAGTGGTCGTCGTCTGCTATGCCAAAATCTACCTGGCCATCAGGAAACAGATGCGCATTCGAGCCCGAATGAAGGCAGGACCGGGAGGGCCGAGCGGTGGTATCGTATCGAAAGCCACGGAGGATACGACATCGTCTTCGAACCGGGCTACCGTTCAGACGTCATTTGGTGGACGCGTCAAGCAAGAGGAGAGTGAGGAGGATGTGAGTGAACCCCACCTTCAAGCGGTGGCCGTCAACGAGGTGGAAAATGAGAAAAGCGAGAGCGTGAACATTAATCCCCAGCATAAATCTGGAGCCGATGCCGATACAGCTGACTTTCGTTCCGGGGAAGAGCATGCACAAACCAATGACGCCATCGATTCGTCTAGAAAAGTGCTGAATTTCCTCAACTGCTGTAGGAAGACAAGGAAATCGAAAGCTAAATCTAACTCAGATTCAATGGACAGTACAACGAAGATGTTGCTCATCATCACGGTTATCTACTTCGTCTCATTCCTACCGCAGTTTATCACTCTGATGATCCCTAAAACGGCCATCAGGCTGTTCAAAACCAACCACAAAATCGGCTACGAGATATTCGTCTTCGTTCGTCGCTTAATCACCATCAACCACGTCATCAACCCCTTCGTGTACGGTTTCGTCAACAAGCGCTTCCGAAAGGATTGTAAGGCAGCCGTCCTTGGACTGATTAACAAGTGATGTCGATGCTGAACTGAACTGAAAACTGAAACGAACTGATGACGTAGCCTTTATCATGTTCATTCCTAATCTGAATGACTTAAGCTTGGAGCATACGAAAATCCACCTCTTTTATGCTATGCCTTTCTATCCAGTGATTTGTTGTTGAATTGTTTAAGCTTTCATAATTAGTATTCTTATAAAGATGGTGGTATATTGTACATGTTCTAAATAATCATTTGGTATGCATAAAATCAGCTAAAAAGCGGATTTATTTTTGTCACTTAAGCAATATTAATGATTTATAAACTCCATTCTGGTTAATCGAGCTTGAATGCAAAGTACTTTCCGTAAAGAAAGAAAGAAAGAAAGAAAAAGCTAAATCAAATATGACGATTCATAGAATTATTTTCTTCATAAGAATATACGACGCCATCTTGGTATTGTATATGAAAAGACATCTGTTATATGTCATTTAACATTTTAAAAGATGTACTTGGATTTGTGTAGATTTACCTTGGAAGAAATATAGCTGATACTTAATCGAACCAGATATGCTGATATTTCGAGATTGTGAACGAGGAAAATTTGGAAGGTACTATTCAAATCAACTGGAATATTATTTTAAGTTTTGAATTACGCGTCAATCGTGGAATATTGCTTGAAAATGGTATAAACTATCACAAATCACCCCTTTTATCCCACCCCACTTTTTAAGGGAGAAATGATATTTCAATTAATCAGTTAGTAAAATTTTTGATTATCTGTCCTAAACGAGCATCATAATTTAGAATTTCTATTTGAAAATGCGATTAGAATCCAGAAAAGTGTTTTGGTTTTTTTTTTGCTCGCTCGCAAAATAGAAATTAAAATGTGTGTAAGGGGGTCCGGTGCGAATGGGTGAGGGTCTGTGTTTATACTTGAGCTCGACAGAAAAAATAATCGGCAAAAAAAGTCGATCTCCCCCCCCCCTCCTGCTCAAAGTAGATTTACGCCGGTGGCGTGCATGACAATCGGCATACTTTTTGAAGATGAGAAGTGTGATTACATTTATTTCCTTGACTATTTCTCCATATCACAAGGTATACAGATATATTTATATGCTGAATTTTCAACCGCAGTGTACTAACCAGTGTATACTACAATGTTACAAATAATATTTCCAAATATAAGCATGACATCATGTTGTGGTAGCTCTACGTGCCTTTGGCATGATAGTCAGTCTTGTATTTTTTTTTTTTTTTTGGTGAACATTTCTCGATATTACTAGTATGTATCTACTCATACATCCTGATTTTTTAAAAGCATATTTATCTTTCTACTCTAAAAAATGAAAATAATAATGCTGATAATAATAATGATATTAAATGCTAAACAAATAAGTCCCGTTAGTGACATGATATCTTTGGTATCGATCCAATAAGACACGTCGCGCCTTCTTTTCAAAAACTACTTTCTCTTCCGAGGTCGATGTAAATTGACATTTTATCGTCTTAAAATAATAAACCACTTACACTTATGATTTGAGGAAGAAGTGGGAAAGAATTGGCCAGCCAAAACAGGATAATGCAATAAAAAGCTAGGATTTAGATGATAAGTGAATTAAGTGTTTGTAATAAAATCCCGAAGGTGCAGTTACCATTATTTATGACTGACTGAAAGGTTGGATTCCTAGATGTGCTGTGAAAGTGAAAGTGAAAGTTCGAGATTATGTAAAATATCCGAACAAGAAAAAAATCATAATATTATAAGATATGAGAACAAACTAGATAATCAACTATATACAGTATGACAGTATATAGGAAATTCTTCAATCAGATCAGAAAGATAACGAAAATAGTCTTATTAAAAATGCTGTAAAGCAGCCAAAATCTTCTTAACAAAAATTAGTTCTTTCTTCAAACATATACAGTCAGGCATTGTGATATGTATATACATTTCTTCATATCATGGCCTTTTCCCATATACACCCGTTATTGTATTAGAAGCAAACTGTAAAAGGCTATATAGAGTAGGCAGTAATACATGTTTTCTTTTCAGTTTCAGGGGAAAATTATATTGTTTTATCATTCAATAGGAGGAAATTACAGATTCTGTAATGATTTAACTGTTGTTTAGTTTTGATGACACATAACGAAATGTGCTACAATATCATTTTTGTACGCTTGGATGTCCTTCAGAATTTTTGCTGTTTAGTATTGATGAAAATTTCATGTTTCAAAATTATAGTGTATGATTGTATTGCTCGCATTAGTCAGAAATATTTGTAGTAACGGGCAGATTGTTGCATCTACTTCTTGTACTAAAATGTGTTTATACAAATGACCACGAAGTCACAACCACAAGAAAGTTCATATTTCGTGAATTGTGTAAAGTAGATTTATATTTCATGGGTTTTTTTTGGTGTTTTTTTTTTCGTTGCCTAAATGACGCCTTGCATGCCGGGGATTCTTTTTACAGTAATTATTCGAATAATTTTTAATTTAATTTGCATTTTCATTTGTATTTCATGTTTTTCTACTGTATATATATATATATATATATATATATAGTGAATATATTGAAAGAAAATAAATAGAATAAAGCTGACGTAGCTCTCGATCATGTCCTTTTATTGTAATGGCAATTTTTCGGCCAACATGGCCTTCATCAGGTCTGAACAAATAAGAAACGAACAGGCAAAATAATATACACATAGAAATGATATCAAAATAATGTCGAAATAATACATAATTGGAATAATGATACATAACTGAACAATTAAATATCAAAATAATATACCGAAATAATACGGAAATGATACTTAATCAACTTTAGGAATAATGATACATAAAGTTGATTAAGTATCATTTCCGTATTATTTCGGTATATTATTTTGATATTTAATTGTTCAGTTATGTATCATTATTCCAATTATGTATTATTTCGACATTATTTTTATATCATTTCTATGCATATATTACTTTCCTGTTCGTTTCTTATTTGTTCAGACCAGGGGAGCGTTTCATGAAGAGTTTTGTCGGTGATTTTCACCGACTAATTTGCTTTCAGCCAATCAGATGCGTGGATTTTCAGTAGCTTATAACATTTGTCGGTGATTTTCACCGACAAAACTCTTCATGAAACGCTCCCCTGATGAAGGCTATGTTGGCCGAAAGCTTGCCATTACAATAAAAGGACATGATCGAGAGCTACGTCAGCTTCATTCTATTTAGTTTCTTTCACTGTGTACTAAAATGAAGCACTGCACACGTTTTGCGAGGGGACATCTTCCTTTATATATGTATATATATATATATATATATATATATATATATATATATATGACTTATTTGTATTGCTTTGCAATGTTGCTAGAAAAGGGCAAAGTGTTGCATATACTTTTTGTACAAAAATGTGTTTGTACATATTAAATTTTCATTTGATTTCATTTGGACTGTAAAGATAAGAAATTAATAAATAGAATTTAAAAAAAAAACAATGATGCCCGCGGATCACCAAAATTAATCTGTATGAGGCTCTCCTAATTAAGTGATGGTAGAGAAACCATAAATAATCAGTATTTATTAGTGTAGAAAGCTTATTTTCAAAAATGAAGATAACAGATATAAAGACAAGTAAATAATATAATCAATATACTAATGACAATGGAAAGTCGAAGAATAGTGCATTTTAGACATGTTTGATCTGGGTCACCACACTGAATTTCGTGGAATATTTGTCTTATCGTCTTATTACACAACCATTCCCTGACAGATAAATTGGCAATTTAGAACCTTACATCATTGGTGATAAATGAAGCAAGAGTAAAATGAAAAACGCGTCGGCATTTATAGGGGTACACTGATAAACTCTGATTACTAATGCATAATACATGTAAAAAAAATGATTGCATGAGGCGTATCTTTCTTCACTTGAAGTATATAGAAAGATGCATAATAGCCCTCTTCAGTTCTTCCTTTAAAATGCTTAAAACAAGATGTGATATAAAACAAACAAAACAAAGCAAGAATCTGAGTGATTCGATATATACTTATTTATTGCAACAGGTACTTGATATTTGTATAAAAATGTTTTCAAAATCACAGAAAATACATATTTCTTTACAAGTCAGGAAGTAATTAAATGACAGAAAGAAGTGGGAGGAAGAGAGATAGAGAGAGACAGAGAGAGAGAGAGAGAGATAGGAGAAACTACCAAATGCGAGATGGAACAGAAAAAGACAGAGCGAGAGAGAGGGAGAGAGCGAGATAGAAAGACAGAAGTGGAAGGAAGAGAGATAAGGGTAGTTGTAATTAAAAAATTTACCGTTCCCACTTGCATAGATAAATGTTTAATTGTCTATGCATCATCAAAGATGAGTCAATAGGATCAGAAAATCAAATGATAAATGTCATCATATTTGTACTTGTATAATGATTCAAATACTGTAATGAGCGGAGATGACAAGAATACTTTGGCATTACGCATAGATACACATAACATGAAACTAAATTAATGCTGAAATTCATTCGCTCTGCAAACATTTCTGTTTCTTTTGTCATAATGTGTTTTCCATCACCCCCCCCCCCCCATTTTTTAAAAGAAATGTGACGTTTGAACCAATGTACGAGAGCGCTGATAACTGTTTTCTTTTTAAAAAATGGGACAAAATTGTTAAATTCATTGGTATTTTGCTTTTGTGATTCTGAAATAGACATGCTGATTATTATCATGTGCACATAGTTACAATCTGGTCATATTCGTATCGGTCATCGTCGTCGCGATGCATGTGAATGATCGTCGTCGATGATCACGGGAAGATTGGATCCCCGTAGCGGCACTCGTTTTCAATGCCTAGGTTGTACCAGTTCCCCTCTCCTCCCTTGTATCGGCTAGTTACGATTCGGAACCAACCTTGCTCACCCTGTATGTTGAGATTACAAGTTTATAAAAAAAAATCTTTAAGAGAAGAATTAAGAAAAAGGAAAAAAAAAATCATGAGAGCAGACTACTTAAAACGATTTGAACGAGTTTGTAAAGAAGAAGAAGCAGGGGCGCTTCATGAAATGTCTTGTCGGTGATTTTTACCAACAAATTTGCTCTTAGCCAATCAGATGCAAGGATTTCATTAGCTTATAACAGTGGTCAGTAAAAATCATTGGCATGACACTTGATGAAACGCTCGCCAGGACTGTCATTTAGCATTGGAAAGATAAAAAGGGGTGGCGGGGAGGTGGGGGAAAGTGATTATGAAATTCAAAAGTCCTTGATTCCTGCGTGTGGAAAGCATGGTGTGTGTGTGTGTGTGGGGGGGGGGGGGCACGGTCATTGTGTTTCTACATCCTCATAGACATTAAGACTTGGCAAAGTATACAATACTTGTATGCGACCTGAATAATATTTACTCCATCAAGCAAAATACTATTTTTTATAGTAAAAATGCTATTTTCATAGTAAAAATTTAAAAATGTTGACTTTATCCGACCCACGCATTGAATGGAATGCCCTCCCACTCCCCCAACTTACACGTGTGCACCTATACCATCTGGATAACTCAGTATATCTTTTTAATATGCCAAGAAGAAGGACAAAGAAAATGAAAAATAAGAAAGAAATTATTTCAAGAAGTGAAAATGAGGAGATAATGAAAGAAAATGTCTGGACAAACTTAGCTTACCCATGGTTCTCCCCAAGAGTTTCTCACAATCCAGTATTCAGTTCCTGTGGAATTATCAACACCCCAACCAGCTACTGAGATAATGTGGTTAGACTACAAGGTGAAAAAGAAAAATAAAAATACCGGTAAAAATCCTAGGATAATAACAATAACAGAATATCATAGCTACTTTCTTCATCATCATATATACATGTACACTGTTAGAACATTTGTTTAAAAATCAGTGGGTTGTTTAAAATATGAATCTTCTAATATTGTTGTTTGAAAATAATTGTATGAAAACAACTGTTGGTAGGTTCATATTTTAAACAACCCAATGGTTTTAAACAAAACTGCAGTAACAGTGTATTAGAGACGAATGATCAAAATTAATAGTGATTCTTATGACAAAACATTCTAGGCTTATTTTCAGAATTTGTCATCAAGCGTAGAATCTAAGCATCATCAAAGTCATCATCATCACTGGAAATAAATTATGAATAACAACACACTTACTAATGCTACTATCTTGAACTCTTCAAAAATACCTCCTGTATAAGCTTCAAGTTTGCTTGTTGCGTCAATCGCACAACTAAAGGTACAAAAAATATAAAAAGTAACAAATCGAGTTAATGCAGAGTTTAAAGAAACCGTAAACTAATGTCAAAATCATTTATAAATACCATTATTTGACTTGTCTTACACTCAATACAAACAAATGATCTCACAAATGTATGTGTTGTGCAATCAGTAGTCTCTTAGTGGGTCTGGTAATTAATCTCTTTTGGCACTTTGATTTTTTAAAACACTTTTAACATCAAAATTCTAAAGCAGTCTCTACACTAAGCATTGAAATATATTTCTTGCTTTTCGATTTTGTCAATTTCACCTTTATTCGTGTGAACATGAAAGGAATTACAAAAAAAGTCCCGGTTACATGTTTTTAGGAAATCAATGTACAGGACTGCATAAAATGAAAGACATACGGGTATTGCATAATATGATTCCTACGAAATAAAACTTATTCATAACACCGTCCTCAAGCAAACAGAGAAAAGTCAAACGTAGAAAGGGAGAAAAAAAAAAAAAAAAAAGGGGGGGGGGGGGGGGGGGAATACATGAAGCAGAAACCGCGATTCTTTAAGTAAATTAATGAAAGCGATTATGTACATTTTTCTAATCCGTAATAAATGCAGAAAAGAAAAATGGCAAGGTTCATGTAACCATTATTGTAATCACATGGGTTACTGAGGAAACTCAGTGAGCAATCGAAGATAGAAGAGTTGAAAGACAGAAAGGAAAGAGGAGACTTATTGATGGAAGGAGAGGATTGCGAAGAATATTATTATATAGACAGAAGAGGAGAAAGAGAAGAGCGAGAAGGAAAATTAGGTAGTGAAGGGAAGAAGAGATGGAGGAGAAAGAAAGGAAGGGGTATTAATTAAATGCATATCGATGTGAGCGGTGGTTACATTATACATGTAGACCACAAAGTGCACGATGAATATGTGGTATAAATGATTATTTACAGGATCGGAAATGATACTTATGAAAATGAGAGAGATGTAGCCTAATTTGTATTGTTACAAGGAAACAGAAACTCGACTATTTTCAAGCAGTTATTTCCGGCATGTTTTAACGTGCTAGTTTTGACATGCGCAACGGTCGCTGCACTAACTCTTATTATTTCTGCGATGTATTGTCAGTTTCTTTGTAATGGCTTATCTATCTTGAAAAATCTCGATATTGTAATTCGCTTGGTTTCCCCGTTTTATCATTAATTTCAAGAGTTTATGTCAAAATAAAACGATGAATCAATGCCATGACTCATTTCCTCGTACCACTGAAAACGTACATGACTATGAAGTTTGGTTGAAAAAAGAACCCGATAGGCCTAAAGTCTATTTTTTACATTTTTTTTAAAGTAGCAGTCTATTTTTACATTTTTTTAAAGTAGCACTATATCCCTAGACATATACATATATGAAACAACAACGGAACAAAAATGCCTTCCATTTGATACCTCACTTATTATATATATCAAGAAAATATTTGGAATTATGGTCTGAAGTACGATACGTTAACTTTCCTTATGATTTTTCTTCATAGTTTAGTCACTTCAAATGCAAATACATGTATCTCAAATTTAGGAAAAGGGATATACCGGTTGTTAAAATCAAACTCTTCTTATGCTTTCATTTTATCAATTATATATTTGCGAGATCTAATAGTTCGGTGATAGACAGTTCCTTTTCATCTTTAAAGAAAGAAACAAAGAAACAAACAAAGAAACTAAAATTTAGATGAATCCTCGACCGCGCGCAGTCGAAATTTATGTCTCCGCCCTTGACACATCAGAAATATATCACTTTTAATTATGGGAAATGCATAAGGATACATTTAGAGTACAAAACTGGAAAAATGATTCAATTTTAACATTGTGTCAGTCATGATTGAAGTTGATCCGTCAAATGGTTCTTAAGTTATGGCGAGAACGAGCCATTTTCATATATATAAAATGACCTCTATGACCTTTGATCTTTGACCTCATGACCCCCAAATCTTATAATATCATTGTCCCTCCCACATGCACACATGAGCCAAGTTTGAAGTTGATCCGTCAAAATGGTTCTTAAATTATCGCGAGAACGAAAACGGGACCACCATGGACCACCGGCGTAAATCCACTTTGAGGAGGGGGGGGGGGGGGGGATAATCGACTTTTTTCTGTCGAACTCACACTTAAGTATAAACACAAACCCTAACCCACTGCACCGGACCTCCTTACACACATTTTGATTTTTATAACAAATTTCATTAAAAAAAAATATCAATTTTCTGGTTTTTAATCGCATTTTCAAATAGAAATTCTAAAATATGATGGTCGTTTATGACATATCACCAAAAATTTTACTCACTGATTAATTAAAATGTCATTTCTTCCTTGAAAAGTGTGGGGGATATTTGCACACGCCACCCCCTCGCAAAAGAGGGGAATTATCCCCCCCCCATCCCCCCCCCCCCCAGGGATTTACGCCAATGGGACGGACGGAAGGACGGGCAACCCGAAAACATAATGCCTCCGGCACCCATAAAAGCAGAAAGGAATTCAGATAAAATAAAAAGGTTATTTCGAACATTGTCTATCATCTTCATGACTGATTTGATTTGATTGTGGTATGTTAGACTCAGAGCTTATCGATTTATCAGTGAGCTCTTCCTTCTCTGCTTTCTTTGCTGTTATACTGCCATCTGCGACAAATATTACGATAATTATCGTGAAGATTTAAGCCGTTAGAATAATTTTTTGATGAAATAAATAAAACAAACAAAACAAAATAAAACAAACAAAAACAACAAAACACCTCCCCCCGAGGAAAAAAAATTGATTCAGAATTACTATTCCCTGGATGTGATGAATCTGTGATATTGCAGACTCCATGGCAGTTTTTAAATTAGGGATTTTTTTAACGTTTTATTTTTTTCAAATTCATTATTCATTAATGTTTTTCTATCATAGAGGGAAAGTGGATGGAGGAATGCTCTTTTATGTCATTACAATTTTCATGTTGAAAAGAAAAATAAGAGATGAAAAAACCTGATGGGTCCTTTGGCATAGATCTCTTTCATCATGCCGTCTCTACCAGAAATAGAGCCATAATCTGCTACCTTGTAGACTGTGTAGTTTGCGATGCTGGAGCACTGACCATTGGGTGTACATGTACCACACTGATTCAGCTTGTCACATTCTGTTTGTCGGTCAGGTTAAAGGGAGAAAGAGAGAGAGAGAGGGAGAGAGAGAGAGAGAGAGAGAGAGAGATGAGGTGGAGTGAAAGGGAAAGAGAGAGAGAGAGAGAGAGTTAGAACATACAATTACAAAGATAGATAGCATCAGAGTGAAAGAGGAAGAAAGGGGGGGGGGGAGAGGGGAGGGGGTGCAGTGAGGAGAGTGAGAGAAAGAGAGATAGAGAGAGAGAGAGTGATAGAGAGTTAGGACAGACAATTAGATGGATAGATAGAACCAGAGTGAAAGAAGAAAAAGTGGATATGTGTAGAGAAAAAAGGTTTGGAGAGAGAGGGAGAGAGGGAGTTAAGATAAGAGTTAGAATAGATTTTAGAATGAAAGGGTATAATATTATAATCAGAGTGAAAGGAGAAAGTGGGTTCGTGGGTGCGTGTGTGCGTGTGTGTGAGAGAGGGGGGGGAGGTGGGGTTCGAGTGAGAGGAGAGATGGATAGATGATTTGAAAAGGCAATTAGTAGGATAGACAAAATGAGAGTAAAAGAGGAGAAAGTGTGTGTGTGTGTGTGTGTGTGTGTGTGTGTGTGTGAGTGAAAGAAAGAGAGAAAATAGAGTGAGAGGAGCACAGAAGAAGAACACGGGTAAAGGAAGCATGAAGAGAGACGTTGGAAGAAACGGAGTTGATAATGCAGGGAAGGTGGAATAAAAATGAGTAAAAGGGGAAAATGAAACCATTTGATATAAAACATGATGACAAACACAGTCTTGAAGAATACTTGTAAACCTATCATCGAAACTAATTCAATTTAAAGTACAAAATTTGTACTTTAAAAGTGCCTCAATAACACGATTATGAGCACGTAAGTGGGTACTTAAAGGCATCTGTATTAACATAACGGTAATACTGTATCATTTTTAAAGAATGATAACTTAGAATATTTTATATACTTTTAAACAAGGAGGCTGGTCATTGCATTCGTTTTTATCTGTGAAAAGATTCAGAGTGGCTTTGCAAAGTTACTGTCATTTTCTGTATCATCATCACCATCATCGTCTCATAATAATCATCATCATCAAAATCATCATCACCACCGCCATCATCACGCTTCATCGTTATAAATCGTCATCCTCTCTATCTATCGCTCTCTCTCTTTCTCCGCCTCATATGTTTCATGGCCCAGCTATCACCTTTCCTCACTAACACAATCACCTACATAAATGAATAATGACTGTTTTTGTTTTTGTTTTTGTTTGTTTGTTTGTTTGTTTATTAAAGCTCTGACTTACTTTGGTTCTTTGCCTGGTAGTTATTACATGTCTCATCGGGGATGCCTTTCTTATGGGCATAGGAGTATACGCCGATGTCGTCGCCGCCGTCACACGACCCCGCATCGCCGCAGTCGATTACGTTTTGGACTGATAGGTAGGCTGAAGGCCAGCTCCCATTACGCAAGATATTCAGACGATCTGCGCGATCATAATTATTGAGGGGGAACAAGGGAAAATGCATTGGCAAATATCAAGGTCCAGGTAATTTGTAATGAAAGGGGAAAAGTTTGTTAATAACATCAACCATTTTGGGGGTAAAGGTGGCAAAACTGCATACGGTACTAGACAAGGTGATTATCACTTCTCTCTTTACTAATGTGATTTTGGATACTGATGCATTAAATTGAAATTAAAATTTGTCACTTAGATCATGTGTACAAAAGAATTCCAATAAATCATTTTATAATTATCTGTGTAAGTCAAACAGGGTAAAAGAAACGAGAAAAGCGTAAAAATCTCAATCATCCGCCAACTGGCATAATCTGATTACTACTTCAAATTTTATTCATGATTTAAAAAAAATCACTCATTTTATCAATTAATTCATTCATTTATGTATTTATTCATTTATTTATTTTTAAAAAATCTATTATTCCTTTATCAATTCTTTATTTATTTATCTATCTATTAAGTCATTTATTATTTCTTTATTTATCTATTCACTTGTTTATTATGTATGTATTTATCTATTTAGTTATTCATTTGCCTATTAATTCAATTATGATTTACTTTATATATTTATTTATTTATTTAATAATTTATTTACGAGTTCAAGTTTACAGTTTCTGAAAGGGCAAATCTCTGCGGGTATTCATCTCGTCAAGTGAACTAATATCAATATGACTGGACTAAAAAAAGTGAAATATGTCTTGGGACATAGGCCTACATACCGGCTAATGCACTGGTGCTTCCCATTGCCCAACATGAGCCGCAATAGGTGGGGATATGTTGGTTCCTTGTGGTACTCACAAAACTTCTACCTCCAACATTTCGCCAGTCCCAAGAGGATGGTACTTGCACGCCATCTCTCATGTGAGGTCTTGGGTAAGTACTGTGAAACAAGACAAAGAAAGATAACATGGTGATGAAGGAGTAAGAGGACAAGATAAAAAAGAAAGAGATATGATGATGTGATGATGATGATGACGATGGTGATGATGATGATGATGATGATGATGATGATGATGATGATGATGAATGGTGATGGTGACGGTGATGATAGTGATAATGGTGACGATGGTGGTGATGGTGGTAGTGGTAGTAAATGGTGATGATGATGATGGTGACGATGGTGGCCGGTGGTATGATGATGATGATAGAAAGTAATAATGATAATGATGATTACGATGTTGTCCTTGTTGCCTGATGGTGATCAGTGATCGATGACGATCGATGTTGAAGAAGAAACAAGAGACTTTGAATTAAAGGTAGGTGGGAAAGCGAATAAGATTAAGTGGGTGGGTATCATGTTACAGCTGAGAAAGTATAAATATGACTGACAATGAAATATTGGTAGAGTATATGGACGAATAGGCTATATATACATAAACCCTTGTCTGTCAAAAGTTAAGAGTGTCTGTGAGACTATACCCAACCTTACACGTATAGCCGAATAAAGACTGGCAAAGATCTCATGACTTTTTGAAATTGTGTTTTAGTACTAAAATACGGTGTGTGTCTGCAAAACTATAGGTTATACAAAATGCAGACTATGATATTCAGTGATCAACAAGGGTACCCGATAAACAAGCGTATAATCATGCATATATTGAATACAAACTACAAATTTATATCATTATCATCTTCATAAATATCATGCAAAACTGAATAGTCGACTGAGATCTGCATTTTTTTTAAAAATGGTAAGGTAGTTATTTCGTTAGCACTATTTTAAAAAGAAAAATTTCCATTAATTTCAATAATCACCCTTGCATACTTGTACATGTAAGGCTTGCATACTTGTACATGTGTTTCTTTTAGTAGTATACCTGTACAGAAATCCAGCGAATATACATGATATAGTACATGTAATACATACTCTACACAGACCAGCAAGCAGAAAGTAAGAGTATATAGTTATATATCAACTGTACCTGACAGAACGTTGTCCTTTGAATGAGCCAGGTATATAGCAGCCTGCACCCGTTGTAACTGCTATGAAACAGGCAAATAATATTGACAGAAGAGCAAGCGTAGCTGTGTGATGAGTCTCCATTTTCACTCAACTTCAAAGCAGGATATACGTACAGGTGATATATTCTGTTATGTTTGCGACACTCGATGACTTATGTGTACGGTTTATGAATATGCTGTGTACAAACTCGGCTCGCTGATAAGTGCAATTATTCTCGGGTCACAATAGATCTCAGTTTCACGGTTCGAGGACCTAATTATATTGCCCAAAGATTTTTTTTTTCGTACAGTCTTACCGTAAAAGTAGGTTTGTTTGTGGTTTAAGTACATGTATGTAAGTGCTATAAGTGCTACGGGATCAGCTGATACCGTAGCGTCACATGATTCTGAGTAGCGTCTTCTGTTTCTGTGGTAGCGAGCCCTTAGCGAGTCACTCGAGATTTGCTTTCTGCGCAAGCGGAAAGTTTGGCAATTTTTGCACAATATTTCCCTCTCTCACTTTCGATTTTAACCCATTCCTGACAGGAATTATTTAAAGACTAATTTGATCAGCTTTTATACTTCAAATTGGCAAACCAACATTTTTATTGTATTGCTACATTTTCTTATAAAACGTCATGTATCTGAAATGAATATAAATTGACGGAAATTATGATGAGAAGTCAAAAAGTTGCCAATTTGCAGGGGAAAACAGTGATTTTAAACTTTCTATCACATTGCCAATTTAAGGATTTTAATGCTTATTTTCCTTTTAAAAAATTTCAGCATCAAACAACAAATATTAACGCAACCAAAATGGGCCCAGTTTGTGTAGAATTTTTTGCTCTTTCTGCTCATGTATTTGGTATGATTTTTAGGGCTTTGCATCAAAAGATATTAGGCCAAACCACAAAATGTGGACCTCTGTCATAAATGGGTTAAATCGTTCTTTCGGCTGACTTTGAACCATACTTTCACGTAAAGTCGTCGCGTTACTTTCGTGGATTATAAGTTAGGCCATAAATTCCCGAAAGGTAGGGTACATACGTTTGGGAAATACACCCCTCTTATATAAATGTCTGGTTCGAGACGTGAGCATTTTGCAGTAGTTTTTTCAAAGTGTTGGGTAAAATGAACCAGGGGGGTTTCATAAAGCTGTTCGTAAAGTTACGAATGACTTTACAAACGACTTGAATATGGCAAGTCAAATGGAATTCTCCATCAGTATAAATCGCATCAGCTAATGTGAAATATGCAGACGTGGATCATGTTTACATTTTTAAATGCAAAGTATATTTTTTGCCACAATTTTATTGAGATGATGGGAAATGCAGTCACACTTTGTTAAAACATCATGAAAAACTTTAGGCATCTCATTTGGCACTTCATATTCAAGTCATTCGTTAAGTCATGCGTAACTTTACGAAAGGCTATATGAAACACTCCCCCCCCCCCCCCACCCAGTAAACACTTCTCAGATATAGGGCCTACCACTGACGTGTAACACGATGACGTTGGACGTGATCTGTGATCACCCGAAGGTTCGTAGTGAACCCTTCTTTCTCCTCTCCCTCTTCGTCTCGCTCACCTGCTCTCCCTTTCTTTCTTTCTTTCTTTCTTTCTTTCTTTCTCTCTCTCTCTCTCTCGCTGATTATCTTTATCTCTCTTTCCCTCCCCCCTCACTCTCGCTCCGGATCCCCTGCCATCATTGGCGTAAATCGGGGGGGGGGGGGATGGCGTGTACAAATATCCCCCCCTCACTTTTTAAGGAAGAAATGATATTTCAATTAATCAGTTAGTAAAACTCGTGATAATCTGTCATAAACGACCATCATATTTTAGAATTTCTATTTGAAAGTGCGATTAAAAACCAGAAAAGTGGTTATTTTTGGCTCGCTCGCTTTGCTCCCTTGCAAAATAAAAATGAGAGTGTGTGTAAGGTGGTCTGTACGGGATGGTGAGGGTGTGTGTTTATACTTAGGTGTGAGTGCGACAGAAAAAAAAAATGGCAAGAAAATTGATCATCCTCACACTCCTCAAAGTGGATTGACACTGGTGCCTGCCATTCATCCAATACATGCAATAAACTTCTGGTGAGAGATGAGACACAAACAGATTATAATACCTATATGGTATTCAAAATTCATATTTACAGATGAAGCGTGAAGTTTGTGCCAGTGATATATTTCCTTAACAAACCCCCCCCCCCCCAAAAAAAAAAAAAAAAAAAAAAAAGAACTTCTCTATGATCATCTGGATTAATATGAAACAATTAACACCGACAAGAAAAACCAGGCATATGTTACAAACACTTTTGTGGTTATTTTATTTGTTTATATAGCAAAAACATGATTTGTGATGACATCAAGTACAACAGCAAAAGCTTGCACAAAAAGATGCATTATAAAAAAGAATTGAATAACTATACCACTAATCCCCATTCCGCATTGATGGAAGTCATTAATTACTTTGCCCTTCCGGCTGATTGGTCCAGCCATTATCAATTTTACACTATTTTTCTTTATACAAGGTATCTTTAACCATTGGAAAACATCAGAGGAGGAAAAAAGGAAAGAAGGGTAAAGGGTAGGACCAACGTTATTCCCATTTACATTAGCATCAATATGAAATAATGACTCTTTTGGTGAAGCAAATTATAACACATAATTACATATGGTATTCCAGTTTGAACAAGCTATCAAAACACCACATAAACATTCTATTTCTACCAAGTTTCACATAAATCACATTGTTTCTAAAGAACAGGATTGTGAAGAATTTCAAGAAATCAACTCAAGAGCAAATTCTAATACCTTATCATATTGCCCAAATAAATTGTGACACAATTATGTAATACAGTGTGTATCATAAAAAAGGGAAAAACCTATCTTTCCTCAGCAACAAACTAACTACACATACGTAATAAAGAAAAAAGGCAATTTCTTTCTCTTCAATGTGGTACCAAATTTGTGATGGACAATCGAATTATAACAATTTTAAACTAACAGTGTCGACAATGATTTGTGCACAAGAGGATTGAACCACACACACACACAATGAATGGCTATTCAATGAATCTTTCTTGGATTTTATTTGCGTGGACAAATCGGGGGGGGGGGGGGGGGGGGAGTAGTGACTTTGGGGCTAAATATTAACTCATTTAATATTGAAAACATGTTGACTGATGAATAAAGCAACATTATGAAAAGACTATCCAACTATTGTCCTTATCTTTTGTTTACAATGTTTTACTGTAATTAAAAGTAATCACTTTACTCCTGTGTAAAAACTGCTTTTGACATTATCATGTTCCTAATCATTCAAGGATGGCAAAACCAATGCATATTCAGTAGTATTGGTACCATATCAAAAAGCAGGAATCGATCTTTGATATGAATGGTACGACTTTACCAGGATAATCATTTATTGGGTAATATAACTGATGGAAAAATTGGGGTTTTCCTTTTCAAGAAACACTGTATGTCATTTGTATATTTCTCAGGGTGATGAACAAGGCTACTGATCTTCATGTTGATTCCTTGAAAGCCTTTGTGATCTTGTCAAATAGACTTTCTGGTAAAAGAAGTAATTATAAATTAATCAAACATTATATGCCCAATCAATAATAACATGGAAAATATAGGAGGCAGCATACGATAACACTAGTACTTTTTAAGCAGAATTTTAGTACACCGGTGTACAAAACAGGGTAAACATAAAGATTTTTTTTTTTTAATATTCCTAACACAAATAAAAGAGTATTTACACTAAGATAATTAGAAGTCTGCATATGATATCTTAGTTTGCACCTTGGAACCACTTTTAATGAACAAAATTACTTATCCAATGGCAAATGTTATCAATATCCAATACAGATAGCATGATGAATATCTAACTAAAGTCTACAAATACTAGTTTCCTATCACTCAACAAAATTCATTGAAACTTCTGTGTAACATAGACAAATGCACCCTTAAATATAACTGAATAAGAGTAATGATGATCATATTTCAAAGTGAAAGTTCTTTTTGGTACAGTCAAAACTTAAAAAAGTGGTAAAGAAAATAAATTGAAGAGAACAAAGTCAGTTAAAGGCATTGGCTAACTTTGTCAGTAGCTGATTTAAAAAATTCTCAAACTAAGATGAAACATGTGTATGAGTACTTGTATTTGTACTCAAAAAACCCTGAAACCAACCATAATTTGGAATGAATAAGTGTAAGTTAGACGCAAACGGCGATTTTATTATCCTTCATCTCACGAGACAATCACTAAGAGGACTACTTTGCTTGAATTTGAAAATGCTGTTATGTGCCTCCCGCCGCGTGATACGCCAATACATACAGTACGGTAAGGTGAGGCATACGCGCATGCGCACTCCTTATGTCTATTCTGTGCAACCGACCCTCGTATATTTTCCAAACATTGGTTCACATTTTTTATATTTAAAAAATAATACTTCCTGTGGATATTATACTTTGAAACTTTTAGACTGGTATTTTTACACTATAACCCTTATGTTTATCCCATTTTCAAGTAACAAAACAAGATTTTTTTAAATCATAACAATGTTAACCAATGCCTTTAAGTTATATGAATGATATTTCACAATGAAAGTTCTTTTTGGAACAGTTATGTCATACAAAAACAATCTTTCTTTAAACAATAAGACAGTAGATTGCTGTGGATGATTCGGCCGAAGCGATACAGTTCAGAATCTGTTATTCTAGTCATAATGATGTATAAATGGAGTTTCCACTTGGCTTCACGTATGTTTTGGAAAGAAGCAAATATCTTCCATCCTCACAACATAAAACAATTGTTTCACAGTGCGTAGGAATATGAAAGAGATTCCTCAATACAAGATATCTGACTTCTACCACAACACATGCCATGAACGGTGACGCGACATTTGCTCCTATGATAATTGCTCCTGTCTTAATTTCTCCATAGACATAGGGTTAGGGTTAGGGTTGTGATAGGGGTTTTGGTTCAGAATAATGTGAGGATAAGGATTAAGCTAAGTGTTAGTTTTGGGGTTAGGTTTTATGTTTTACTTAACGTGCAGATTTTCCATGAAAGCAACTGTCACCGGAGCAAATGTCATGGAACTGCCATGAACACATATTACAATCTTAGATTGTCAGGGGCTGGTTAAGTACCGGTACAACAAATGGGATATATTCTATTTACTGGAGCATTATACTTTATTCTGACTACAGAGCATGTCCAGTTCACTTTCACACAAAACTCTTTTTTATTTTTTGCCAAACATACATACAAGCTTGCAACACCATCGTCAAAAATATCCTCTATATCCTGAAACAGAAGAAGTCCCTAAATTCTACAAAGCTTAATTTAGTGCTGCATGGAGAAGTCCATTTGGCAAGTGGAGATTGGAACCATGTTTAGCTTATTTAGTTGATCCCATATATCACCACTTAAGTACAGCAGTACAATGGACTCTGTACTTTCCACTTGTGTTTCTGAAAAGACCAACTGGAGCACAATGGAGCTGAAAAGCCTAGCTCTTGACACAAAGTATGTGTAGCACTTGCAATGGATATATATATAAGGTGAATACATGGCCATATTCCCCACAACTTAAGAGAATTAGGCTATACTTGTACCATTTTCTTACACTATAAAATAACAAAATTACCCCAAAAGAAAAAAGAAAAGGAATGGACAGTGCAATTTTGCTATGCCGTAAAATCATCCATAATGACATGAACATATCCATTCACACGTATGCGAAGTTTTCACTTTTATTTGACAATCTAGCTACAATCAATGAGATTGGAGTTTTATCAAACCACTATCACACAATGACAGAACTTGACACACAGCAATCATCTTGTTAACTTGACATATGGACCATACTAGTGCTTACTGTTTGATTTAGTTGTGCACAGCTGTAAATACCTATATCTGAGTGTATATCCCACATCAAAAAATTCCTATACAGGGATTGGTCAAGGTTAGCTTATGTGACAGAAAATTCAGCGGGCAGCGACTTAACCACCAAGCTATTCTGGTTCACGGCCAAGTCACATGAACTCAAATCAAATACCCAAGATCCTCTTCTTTCTGACTCATTAATAGGCATATTAATGAGTCAGTCTGACTTGTGATTTTCATTACAATTTCTTTCTAGTATATATCTTTAGTTGCAATTTTCTTGATGAGGGATATAACTCAAATATACCATGCATTCTTTTTGAGTCACCCAAAAATTATAGATCTTTGGTGACTTGCTTACCTTCCATTCTTCAGAAAATAGCACTTTGCTAGTAACCTCAGATAATCCATTATTTAAGCTGGCACCGGTCAGTGCATGGTATATTTGATTGCTATCTATTGAGCAATGCTGCATTCAATAGCAAGTATTGCCACAGCACCTGGCAGTCTAAGTAATAAAAGTTAGTTTCATCTTTTCAAATATCTATTCTAATTGTGCTTTAGAGACTGAATTTAATTTAATTAACACCTGATATTGACATGTATTGTGCTCATAACTACAGGCAGTTTCATACTATAGTTTTATTGTTAGACTCAAAATTATCAAATAATTCAATAAGTATTGATGTGAACAGAGGGGAATACTATGCTATCAGTTGCAGGGCACATGGATCTGTCTGGTATAGTTTTAATCTTCATAACCTTGTCCAGTTTTAAGGAATAAAACCTTATATGACACAGTTGTATGATACGGTGGTAGAGCAGTTACATGAGCCTCTATTTCACACTGTACTACAATGAAACTTTGCTATAGTGACAGCTTTCCTTTCAGAAATACAAATCAATGACACATACATGTAAATAGACTACTTATCATGACTGCAGTGAATGAATAACAAGATACGAGTCTTTAAATGGATATTATTATTAAGCACATTTTTAAAATCAGTATGTAAAAATTGAAAATCAGGTAGCAGTTAGGATCCCAAAACAAAAACAAAAAAACAAACAAAAAAAAGATTACATTTTCGTGATGTATTACTTGTGATCTTTTACTGATAGTGTCATTAAGAAATATGTTAATGCTCACAGTTATACTAATGTATCTTGGCTTAGTGAGTGCTGGAATCCAAATCGTAAGCATCCATAAATGGCATTTTCAGAGGAGACTCCAAGATATTAAACATTGTTTTGACCTAAGACTAGGATTACGAGGCATGCCAAAAAGAGGTGAGAATGCGCACAATTGTGGAATATTAATTTTTCAACAGTAGAATGTGAGAAGAGTGGTTTTGAGTAGTGACCGTCTATCTCATTATAATCTCATGCATGTACATGTACCATTTCAAATGTCTTTCCTGTGGACCTGCATTAATGAACACAACTATGAAAACAAATAATGAATAAAATAAAATAGAATACAAACTACACATAACACTACAATATGAGAGGGCATTACACTACTTCAAAAAACAAATTCGTGCATAAACAGAATTACTTCTTTTATTTCTATACTATCCTCTTTTAAAAAGAAATAGTAGACTTCTCTTTGTGAAAAAAAATCCACTGCATTTTGCCATAAATGAAAAAAATAGCCACATGTACATTTAAACTCATACAGTAAACATGCAAAATTAAATATTGCAGTGCAACATAGCCACGTAAACATACAAAACATGACTGATTGTATTAGCAGGAGATATAGTACTAGCAAGTTTTTTTTTTTTTCAAACAAGAGTAAAAGCATTGTAACACACAAAAAGTAAACACACAACACCAACAATATGAAACACATGGTAAAATATAATCACTTTGCAGTTCATTTTCACTTTCATGCACATGCATAAAATGTCTGATTTAATAGTATCGTAGCAAAAATATCAAGATACAACAGTGCACGAGTGAAAGATTTTAAGTACTGTCGTACAAAATTGCAATGGCTTGTTTTCTACGTCATGCCTTGCGTAACTAATAACAATGGATTAAATGGTGAAGTAAATTGATTAGAATAAACACACAGAACTGAGTTGAAAGAAATTTGGTACACAGCCATTTTATACACAACTTTTTATAATACAAGGTGCATTTCACTCAAATTCCACAAAGTCAACAGAAACAAGTAGAGTGATTTCTGTTTCATGCCTTGACAATGAAGAATACACAACTCATTGTTTATCAAATTACAAAAAGAAAAGAAGAGACAAATCATTACATTAACTACCCTCTATCAAAAAAATTACACTGTGCAAGGTATAAAAAGAATTAGAATAAATAGAAAGCATACATTATTTAGAGTTTCCTGTAGTCCGTCACCAAGAGACGAAAATCATGTTGGAGGATAAAGGCTTATTCAGATATACAGGGGAAAATCCCCTGCAGCAAACCCCATGTTTTTAGTATGCATGTAGGGTACGGTAAACCACGTCACTTATGATAACGAAATGTGCAATTAACGCGTCAACGCTCAAATAAAAGAGAGTTTTGCCAAAAGTTGCATCGACAAATCAGGACATCACATTTCACGTTAACTTTCTGGGAATCTGATTGGGCCAAACTTGTTTGCTGCTAGGAGGCAACAAATATACCTCTTGCCTCTGCAGTTTGTTTTTGTTTTTTTTGCTGCCTCACATCCCATTCATTTGGGGTTTACCATGAGGATTTTCCCCTTCACATATGAACAAGCATTAAGAGTACCACATAAATACTGGGAAATTCAAGTAGTCATAATATCCACAGAGAGGAAAAGAAGCATAGAATAAAAATCAAAATCTCTTGTTTGTAGTTGCAGTAGACCTCTCATCCTGATACAATCCTACTGGGATGATCTGAGGCACATAGTAAACACATTATTCTGATAATTCATTAATGCGATTTGGGAGTGCCTGCAAATTGTAAACACCATCCTCAAATATGAAATTTTCAGAGAAGAACCTATGATTCTACTAGAAATTTCGATTCGGTACTTTGCTCTGATGGCAATAACAAATTGTGAAAGATTTCATTATTTCTGAAAAAATGAAGATTCTGAATAAGACAATGGAATTGAAATTGAAAAACAGATTACATATCGCCAATGAATAAGAGAGATAAAAAGATCTAGCTTTGAAAGTAATGGAAACATATCTGAAAGTAAATAAGACTTGGCAGAAAGATGAAAAAAAACCCAACAACAATTGAATGATCTACCGAGCAAAGGCCACAATGACACATGAAAAGTGCAAGATGTACTTTAGAAAACATCTACATGTACATCCAGGAAATGTATACTACCGTATAAGATAAGATAACTACCTGCTAAATATACATATCACATGGCTAGCAAATTGAATATTCATACATTTCATACATAGCTCATTCCTATTAATCAAAACCATAATTCTTCCACACTCTGAAATCCTCACTCACAATATCCACTTCTGCAATCTTAGGCACCAAAAAACACTAACACTAACTTGGAACTTTTCACAGTGGATCATTCACATATTAAATTATATTTAAAAGAAAAATAAAAATCTCGCCATGTTGGAATTTTCCTTTAGAGGAGCATACACAAAATGCATGTGTGCTGTCCTCAATCTTTCAGCTTATTTCAGAAGTAGCTGGTCACATGACATGGCTGCATTGTCAGGTGACTGCAACAGGTTCCACAAGCTGCTCACATGACACACTTGCAATGTCAGGTGACTGCCATAGTTTCATCAATATAGACATTCAGCCATTGCAGCCAGACATAGTTGTAATCTATTCTACAGACACACAACACAGGTGGGAGGATTATTCACGACGTGAAAAAGACAGTTCCTACTTAGGAAATACGTGCAAGAGTCTACGACTCCAGCAATATCTACAGTGAACATACTGATTTCTGCTTGCATCAATGACTCGTATATACAACAACATCATGTACAAACACTCTAAGGATTGTCACCAAGCATGGACAAGTTTGGTACCTGGTGATGACAACGGCGCTGGGGATTATCAAATACAATGCTGCACACAACTTTTTGGTCACAAGAACAAGATTGGCAAGTCGTTTGTTTCTTTTTCAATGGTTACAGAAGAACAAGGTTTTTCTCGATATCAATTCACCACAAGGCAGTACTACAGTGACAAAATGCATCATATCCTGTGTGATTCAAGCGCACATACATCTCCATGATATCATCATCAATTCATACTTAAGAACTCCAGTCTCCTATCATTTGCACAGAGCTTTACACACTTTATCTTACACTTGGGAGCTGAATTATCTCTTTCTCTCTCTCTCTCTCCCATAGATGTGAGAAGATGTAGTCTTCATCCTCCATCCATCTAGTCTTCACCCTGGGCTAACATCTGTCCTATCTGCTCCAGCTTGTAGCCCATGTTGGCTCTCTGGCACTGCTCGTCATCCTCCAAGGCCTCTATCAGCTGAAATCAATGAACAAGAAAACCCCAATGTTGTATGAGTTTGGGAGAATCTAAAAAAAAAAAAAAGATTCTATCAATACAGACACTTCCTGAAATTGATAATAACAAATAAGAACAAAGGAAACTCTATAGAGACATGGGGTGGTCTAATTGTAAAATATGTGGTATGCACACCGTCAGATGTATGTCTTTGCCTGCATACTGGTTCTGATTAGATCCTGGTTTGAATATGAAGAGGCTACTATTATAACAAACAAATACATGTTTTAAACATGCATTGGGAAAATGGTATAACTCAAGAGTTATTAACCACTTTATTTTCAGATCTTCAAAAAAACAAATGCATTGTTAAATGGCATGTGCTTATGGAAAATGAAAATGTCTAAACAGTCAAGACAGATACTGCCAAAGCGTCTCCTAAAGGAGACACTGTACGTCTACGGGTTAAGTGGTATGTGCTTATGGAAGATGAAAATGTCTAAACAGTCAAGCATATAAGAGAGAAGAAGGCCAACAGGATGACTACTTACTGTGTCATTCCTTCTGCTTGCATACTCATAGAGCTGGTGCAGGGTACCAACTTTACTGAATGTTCCTTGGAATGTCTGCAATAGTAATAAAGAAATCAACAAATCAGTTTCTGATAAACTAAATAAATGGATTTGATGAAAGTATGGGACATGCTCTACAACAACGGTAACTTATACAACATTTTGCTCATGTTCATATGGAACATCCTCACAGTCAGTGTCAAATGATTATGTTGACCCCCCCCCCAAAAAAAAAAAAAACCCCAAACAAACACCCACTTTAAAACTGCAGTTGGAAATATAATTGAACTATGAGCATATGTGTGCTATGCCAACTACATACCTTTCTTAGTGCTTTCCTACAGTTAAACCTACTAAAAACAAACAGACACACACACACACAAAATTCAGGTCTCTTCTGATATCACTCATCCTGAAGTTCAGTGTGTATGTTTATCATTACTCATATGCCCACTGTTGACTTCCATGTTTCCTGCTGCTACTCCTGGGTGTAGAAGGAAAAGGTTTCCTACCTTACAAACATCTGCAAACTCCTTATCCACCTCATCCAGCCTGACCCTAGGTTCATCTTTGATCGCGTTGTAGAATGTAGGAATCATCTCGATGTAGTCTGGCAACTCACTGGCATACAGTACACGGCTAGGGGATGTCTCCTATAGGTTAGGACATGGGAAGTACAAGAAGATGGGAGAGATACAAACAGTCATGAGTGACATACATGACAACATGGGAAAAAGTTGTTTTTATGATTTGCATGACAGCTTAGTGGATCTCTTTAATTGTCTTTATACATCACAGTCCCTCAGATGGATCTTGGAGCTAAAGGTTCACTGGTTGCCAATAACAGAGCAAACTTGCTTGTTCAGTAGTCAGCTAAAATAAGTATTCATCATCAACTGCAGAGAATAAACGAGATGAATCCTCGACCACGCGCGGTCGAAATTTATGCCTCCGCAATTGCCAGATCGGAAATATATGGCACATTTATGTTGATTTTTTCATTTTCATGTATATAAAATGAAATCTTTGACCTTGTGACCCCCAAATCTGATGAGACAATTATGAGACTTCCATATGCATACAAGAGCCAAGTTTGGAGATGAACTGTCACAGAGTTGTTAAGTTATGGCCAGAAAAAGCAATTTTCATGTATATAATGACCTCTATGACCTTTGACCTTTAACCTTGAGACCCAAAAATCTAATCACATCATTGTCCCTCCCAAATGCATACATGTGCCAAGTAGGAAGCTGATCCGTCAAATGTTTGTTGAGTTATCGCAAGAACGGACCATTTCTACATACATAATGACCTCTATGACCTCTGACCTTTGAGACCCTAAAATCTAATTAGATCATTGTCCCTCCCATATGCATACATGAATCAAGTTTGAAGTTGATCCATCAAATGGTTGTTGAGTTATCGCGAGAACGAACCATTTATAAGTACATAATGACCTCTATGACCTTTGACCTTTGACCTTGAGACCCCAAAATCTAATTAGATCATTGTCCCTCCCATATGCATACATGTGCTAATGTAGAGGTTGATCGGTCGAATGGTTGTTGAGTTATGGTGAAAACGAACCATTTCTATGTACATAATGACCTCTATGACCTTTGACCTTTGACCTTGTGACCCAAAATCTAATTAGATCATTGTCCCTTCCATATGCATAAATGACCCAAGTTTGAAGCCAATCTGTCAAATGGTTCTTAAGTTATCGCGAGAACGAGCCATTTTTATGTGTATTATTACCTCTATGACCTTGACCTTGAGACTCCAAACTCTAATCAGATCATTGTCCCTCCCATATGCATACACCAGCCAAGTTTGAAGTTGATCCGTCAGACGGTTCTTAAGTTATCGCGAGAACGAAAAAGGGACGGACAGACGGACAGACGACCCGAAAACATAATGCCTCTGGCAACCACCTACGGTGGGCGGAGGCATAAAAATATCCTTACCAAATACAACATTCTTCAAAAGCTGTTATCTTATAGTTTTGCTGCTGTAAAAATAAAAGAACCAAAATGTAAATGGGTGAAATCCTGCTAAATTAACAGCAATATTCCAATGTTTTCCTACACTGCTGAAGGTTTTTAAAAGCTTTAATGGATGTAGATGATACTTACAAAGTTATACTTGGGCACTATTCCCTTGCAGGCATTGTCGAGCATCTGGGTAAGAACACTGACACACGCATCCACAGTCCTTGTCTGGTTCATGTCAAACACATAGGCTGGATGGGTCAGAACTGTCATCCAGAACCTCAAAGGAAGACTGGAGGGGGGGGGGGCAAGAATAAGAAAGTAATAATTTCAATAACACTACATTTTTTCCACTTACTACAAAGAAAAAACCGGAAGAAGAAAGAATTAGAACATGGATCGATAATTATATAAAGTACACAGAACCTTAAAAATATTGGTGAAATAGGATACCAACAAAGAAGAAGAGTGTCTTTTTCAAAAAGGATAGGCATGGTGTAATGTCAAAAATGCCAAAGTAAAAATTTTAAGATTGGTACACCATCCAGTATTCTATGCATATCAGCCTTTATATTTTCAGCAAATGTAAGTAGGCTCTTTTGAAGTACATTTACACATATCGTTTTTGTAACCCTTGCAGAAAAAAAGAATGACATCACGACCTGAGACAGTGAGTCATATTTCCACACCATCTTGGTATTCCAACTTAGGCATCTTATCTTTATGTCGTTGTGTGAAAGAACACGTCCTGAACGCTAAATGGAAATTATTGAAAATCAAATTTTTCAAACAATGATAAATAATTTCACGGGGTAGCATGTAGACCTTCTAAATAGATATACGATTTTCTTGTGGTAAGATCTTTGCTAAAATTCTATTCCAGTATGTCAAAATAGACCATTTAATTTTTGCATTTTAGTATTTTGCGTTCCAGATGCGTTCTTTCACACAACGACATAAAGATAAAATGCCTTACCAGCTGTTCTTCCACAGCTCAGCCGTGTCTGGTTTCAGCTTATGCCTGTCTGCCTGACGGTCAAGGAATTGAAATAGGTACACGAGAGCCTTGGGCATGGGTCTGTCATCGGCTACTGATAACATCACTTTCAAGGAATCATCTACAAACGTCTGGATGGATTTCTGTTGGTGCAAGCATTGTATCTCTCAAGATTAATCGTAAATGAAATACCTCATTAGAAATAGGTACACTACAGATTCTTAACAAGATGGTATCAAACAAAGCTACATGACTGAATATATAGTTCCTCTGTACAATAACCTTCATGAAGGAAATGTCAACATGATGTTAAGATGTTTAGCATTTTTCGATGTGTTGTGCATGATGTGTAAAAATAATTCATCCATTCACTATCATTCTCAAATTAAATGTGAACTGGAACACAAAAGCTGAGAAAACGGTCTGCTTTTAAAAAAAAATTTGAGTATAAGCTCATCAATATACATGATATTCACAAGTGGATTTCATTTCACTTAATCTTCCATACACTATCATCAATTAGCTAGAAAACTTTTCAAGAGTGCATCACTTCACTTCCCCATTGGTTTCAATGAAAAAAAGGTACATTTTAGCAGTCTTATGAATTCGGGAAATATCTATACTTTCAAATCCAATATATTTGTCTTTGTCTGTAATCACTATGAAGATGAATACAACCAACCTTGGTGGACACTAATCTCCTGAGATAGATCTCCCTTATCTTCCTATGCTTGATACGTGTGCTACTAGATGACTTGCCTCTACGACTCATCGTCTTTTTCGTTGCATCATCTTCGTAAAGATGTGACTGAAATGTACAAAAACCGATGATAATGAAATAAATTTAAACAAATGAAAAGGTCAGAGAGTAATACAAATAGAGCATGACAAAATGTTTTAATATCAAATTCTGTTTTCAATGGCAAATCCACATCTTCCACTTTAACATCACACAATAATTCTCTGATATGTCATGGAGCAGACAACTTGAAGAAAAGAGTTGTCTTCAAAAAGGGCGGAAATTGTAAAGAATAGAACTTTCAGTGGTTAAGTGTAGCATATTTAATTTAGTAGAACAATAATGATGTATTCACTTTTGACTGCAATATGAAGAAGTAGCAGGTCAAATGTTTTTTTGTATTGTTATTTATGATTTATGTCAATGGGTGTGTTCATCGGCGTGACTCGTTTTCTAGAAAATAGAAACAGGTAACTCGAGTCGCAAACACAAATCACGCTCAGAACAGGGGGTCTCTCTGAATGTAGTTTTGATTTGCGATTTGAGTTCCCAAATCTTGGCCCGAGCCCCTTGCCTCTGCGCAGCTGCATGGCGCAAGATGACCTGGGAAGTAAAGGTCAAATCTGGCATGCTTATTGTTTTCTATCTGACAGGAGGAGTGCGAAGTTCTGCAGCGCAATGCGACTCAAATCGTGTTGTGTTTATCACCACGACTTTAGTTGCCGATTTGGTCAACCAGTAATCAAATCCCCTCATTTTGTGGGACTTAAGTCCATGACACTAATCAGGTAATCAAGTCGCTGGCTTGTTTATCGAGGGTAATGGGTAAGCTAGTCGAGAACACACCAAATGATATATGTCAATAATCCCTCACATCCATATTGGATTATTAATTTCTCTTGAATTCACGATTTTCTTGGAACATTATTCATCTCTTTGCTCCTTTGTTATCTCTCACGGTACTCATTTATTGTTCATGCTTCTGAAGATATGTGAAATAAAATGAACTGAACAAATATTTCTTTGTTCATCTTACTATATGATAGAAGTTGAATCCTTCATCTAGATCACTCTCAACATTGGTATTGAACCTCTGAAGTGCTGCTGGGAACCGCTTGGGACTGGCACCAGCTGCAAAAAAATAAAAATAAAAAAAATTCACAAGGGAAGAAAAAAAAGAGCTGGTTACAAAAATACTATGAATCGAAAGGAAGATGCAAGTGTTTTCTTTTCACTTATGATATAAAGGCTAACAGCCCTTAAATACAGTTAATTAACAACATTCAAAAACTTTTAGGCAGGAATGTTAACGATGGCCGTGTACTATCTCTAAGCTTATATTCAGTTTGAAAATTGTACACAAAAAAAGGATTTCCTTGACCCTGAACTAGTGAAAAAAATTATCTTTGTGTCTTTTTCAGCAATTTTCAAGCAGAAGAATCCCAAATTATATTCATCACTGAAAAAAACCAAAAAAAAAAAAAAAAAATCACAACTCCAAAACAAAAACTTTTTTCATCAGATCAAAAAAATACATAATGATCAATACTGATCTTAGCTGTTTCAGTCCATAACATTTCTTATTCGCCATCAAAATGAAAAAGAAAATAATTCTCCATATCAATTTCTTCACCTGATCCCTCTTAAACTGTTCAGGAAAACATTGTTTGCAATTAAAATATAAAAAGAAATACAAAATGAAGCAACTTACGACTTGGTGCCAATAATTCTGTTTCTTCATCCAGTGGGGTAGCAAGGCTTGCATTGGGGTTGTCTTGCTTGTTAACAATAGCTACCGTGGAACCATCCGTTATCTAAAATGATATCATGTGAAAAATAACCAAACAATTAATCCTGATACATTTGATAGCTTTTTAATGCTTTAGAAACAGAAGAGCCATGACTGAACTGTTGATAGGAAATGTAGATCTGAGTAGAACTGCTCCAGGAACACAAAAGGTTTTGAATCCTTTTATTTCTGTTCAACCCATCCATAACATGAATTATCTGAAGCTTTATTTTAAAGTCCCCAGTTTTACGTGATACGGAAAACGGAAAAATTTCACGGAATTCGGGAAGAACATGGAATTCACGGAATATCACAGAAAACACGATTTTTCAGGCCAAAAAAATGAATCATTAAAAAACAAAGCAAAATCAAATAAAACATAACCGTGCATCAACTATGTTCGCAGTGTTTAGCGTGTGTTCGCGAAGCTCAAGGTGCGTCTGCAATCTTTTATGAAAAGCACTATTTAAGTAGAAGTTACATTATTATTATATACTGCAGTGCGATATTGGCATGATTAAGGTAACTTACCGTACGTTTTTTTAAAGATTTTTACTATTTACAACTTTCTGTCATATGTTTTGTACATGTCACTGAAGAACACAGAATTTAAAGTTCGGAACACCGAAGAACACAGACTTTGCATATTAAAAAATAGAAAACTGGGGACTTTACTTTATTTGATCAGCTTTTCTTCTTCAAACTGGCAACACCAGTAATTTCTTTTATTGCTAAAATGTTCTTATAAAATGTCATGTATCAGAAATGAATATGAATTGGCAAAAAATATGCTGGGAAGTTAAAAGTTGCCCATTTGCATGTTGGAAAAGTGATTTTGAACTCTCCATCGTATTACCAATGAAAGGATTTTAGTGCTTATTTCCTTTAAAAATGCAATAAAATGGGCACAGTATGTGTAGAATTTGATATTCTTTCTGCTAAATGATGTATTTGGTTTTCTAGGGCTCTGCATCAAGAGCTTTTTGGCCAAGCCATATAATATGAACCTTCTGTCACAAATTAGTTAAGTGTTTAAAGTAGTACAGCACCTTGGCTAGCTGTGTAATACAGTAAAACCTGTCTATAAAGACCACCCATGGGAGACAAGTAAAATGGTCTTTATAAGCAGGTGGTCTTTATGGACAGGTTTCCTTCAGTGCATGCTCCAATGAGAAACCGCAATCAAGGGAAACAAAAAATATGGCCTTTGTAGACAGGTAATTGTTATAGACAGGTGGTCGCTAAAGCAGGTTTGACTGTATATTATGGGAGCTTCAGGAGTTGCACTGTAATAGATCTGTGTTGAACAAGAAGCTACTGTTATCACTTATGTATAAATTGCTGAATTCTCTGCATCAAACAAATGATCATCTAGAGAGATATGTAATTTCTTTGATTAGAATCTCTTCAAGTATAAACTATATCAAACTAAATGAGAATGACTCTCATGAAACAAAAGCATCAGCATCATTTTTAATACCCCGTAATGCTGGATTGTGTTGACTTTGGCCCATCTAGGGACATCGGGCCTCTCCGTGGTGTTATCAGTATCTCTCAGCACCAGCTGACCAAGTTTGCCACTCCTCAATACTACAAAATAAACAAATTATACAACAAAACTATAATACATACAAGTAATTTCTCCTGATTGAAAATAGAATGTTTACATGCCTTGGTATTACTATGAGTGCACTGTGTTCTACATCAGTACAGAATTGCAGAGCTGCAACCAATATGGTGGGCAGGGTGGGGATGATTTCTTAATATTACTTGAAAGGAAGTTGACTTCTCCCATCGAACAAAACTGTATAATTCAAAGTTTCAAGTGCCTAATTACCAAAGAAAATACATTAAATTCTACAACTTGAAATAAAGGTGAGAACATGTTTTTAGCGAGAGGTATTTGTAACAGAATATTTGGTCTTATATCACATAATAATCAATTGATTTTGCACATCATTTATATAGTAATTAGTGATGGAAATAAATAATGATAAATTTTTTTTTTTTTCCCCTCATAACTTTGAAAACACGCAACTCTGGATCAATCCCCTTGAAATACCAAATACATCCCTAACAATAAAGATAATAATAATAATACTAATAAGAAAAAAAACCACAAACTTGGAGGAACCTTAACTTATATTCAACAAATAATGGGAAGTTTAATCCAAAAATGTGGAAAGAACTGAAATGATTAAGCTAAGTATCCTCTTTATGATCCAGTAGACACATGTGAACATGTACATCTTGCACAAGAGGAAACCATGTTGTTTAGTGACTGCAAAATATGTTGTATGTTAAAGATAAGTCGCAAGTTGCATGGATTAACCATAACAAAATTATTTCTGATTTAATGTTCATGTCAACAATTAGGTTTTCTTGGTCTAGCGGACACATCAAAGGATCAAAAGAATACATGTCAACAGAAACATAGTATAAAGATCAAAATAATTGCAGAGCTATTATCAAAACACAAGGGATCACTGGCATGTAAGATTCAAAAAGGCATGGTAGTAAATACAGTTTTATTCATCACAAAAACTACATAAACTTTGAAGAAAAAAATACAGGAAAGAGGTCTACTTTCTGTATCTTTTGGCGAGACATTTATCTACATTTGCCATTCTTCACCCAGGTGTATAGAATGGGTAGAGTAAGAAGAAACTATTTGATATGATAGAGCACCGTAATGGTAGCAGTGCTAAAGCAGGGGTATTGACAGTAAAAAATGATTTACCTAGATCAACTTCAGGTGCACTTTTCCTCTCCGACTGAGGCTTGTTACGGAACACGGCATCTAGGACTTTCTCCTTGACCTGTGTGATGGTGTCTACATCTAAGACCTTCACTGTGTTGGTATCACTCTTATGGACTTGATTCTCAACCTCCAATCCCTGGTGGTGGATTTAAACAAATTCATCAACATATTAAAACATAAACAGCACCAATCATTCAGTGATAATACACACAATGCATGTAGAATATAAATCAAATAGATATCCAATTCGTACTCTCAGTTTAACTTTGAAGGAAGGTGGAGACAAGTTGATAAGTGGTGTCAATAAGATGTTCCTTTAACTGCATCAACTATCCTAGAAATATATTGCAACCAAAAAATGCTGTGCATAAGTCTATAACTAAAGCTCAAGAGTACACATGAAAGCTTGAATTGATTTGATGTTTATAGAAATACAGAAACATCTCCCCTTCCTCTGCTCTATCAAGTTGCACATAAATCTCCCTTAAATTAAACTGTGAAAAGATTGTGGAAAGAAATAAAAAAACTTCTAAGGATTGTACATGTAAAATCTTAGCATTACAGAGAGGGGTCATAACTTGACATAAAGTGTTGAATTCTGATAAAGTGATTGAAATAAGGAAAGCATGACTTACTATTTCAGTGAAAGAAACGTCTTCATCCAAGAGGTACTCGTAGTTCAGGGAGAAGTGGGCATGTCCAGTGATGACATCAATGGGTCCCTTCTCAACTTGGAATTTGATGGCTTGATACAGCATGTACAGAGGATAGGCAACATGATCCTGGATTGAAAAAAAAGGAGTAAAACATTCTTAAGTTGGAATTTGATGGCTTAAATACAACATGTACCGAGGAAAGGAAATATGTATCTGGACTGAAAAAAAAAAGGAGCAAAACATTTACCAGTCATGAAATGAAAAAGGGTGACAAGAGGGTTCTAGGACAACTCCCCTAGGAGGACTTCTCCCCCAATACGATTCCCACCTGAAAACTCCCCGTGGAGCACAGCTTCTCTAGAGGACACCTATCCCAGATGACAACTTCCCCAGTCCCCGGGGGAGTTGTCCTGATACGGACAGGGGATATGCTGCCATCTAATGACAAAAGGAAGCAACTCTGATTTTTTTTTTCAAAATTGGCCTTTTCTTCATTTTGGCTACCTTTTTTTGTATGCTCTACATGATGATGGAAAAAGTAAGGTCATGTGATCTCCAATTTCCGATTTAAAGACATATCAAAAGGATGCAAGTCCATAGATTTCCACATAAAACAGTGACACATTTTCTTCATTTACTAAGAAACTCATTCTACAGAGTTCCTTCCTTTTGCCATTGGACGGCAGTATGGTATCAAGGAGAACATGAAAGATTAGCAGAGTGAAACACAGACAGACACAAAGGGAAAGAAAACACTAATAGCAGCAACAGGGTAAACATGGTATTTAACTTTTAATACTTATATTTCCCTACATGATAAATGTTCAAACTAGTATTGGTTCTCTATATAAAATGTAGTGACCAATAATCACTATATTACATGTATATCAAATTATAGATAGCAGAAACAAAGATCATGCACTGCCCATGACATATGTAAGCTTCTATTTAATAACACATATCTTTCCCATTTCGGAATGAATCAATAAGTAATATCAACCAAACAATCTGGGTAAAAGTAAAGTATCCAGACTCACCTGTATATATTTGTACATGCACAGAGCCATCCAGTTGGCTAGAATCTTCTCAACGATGGTTTGAACACTGTGCATACAAAACCAAACAAAGAAACAAATGCATTAATAATATAGCTTAATGTCTCATATTTTTTGCACAATCATTATTTGGTACTTGTAAAGCCAATTCTAGCATTTTACTTGTTCTCTTCGTGATCTATCACTTTAATAATTTTTATTCATTGTATACCTCATACATGTACAATCCTCTCTTATTTTTCACCTCTTCGTACTCAAGACAGGTACTGTCCTTTACAGGTATTGAAGTAGTAGCAATAATTATTATCACAATTTATTGCCCTATTTTCTCTCTTAAATTTCAATCAACTTTCTCTTCATTTCTTTTTCATTTTGTACCTGCCTCTAATAATTTTTCTCTCTGACCGCAAACTCTGCCAAACAAGGACTCTTCCAAGTCCTCCAAGTTGTCCAATCTCTCACCAATTTTCTTTTCCACTCCTTTTTTCATTCTCCCCCAACCAAACCTCCTTTTAATTCATTCAATGCAGGGGGGTGTTTCATAAAGCTGTTTGTAAAGTTATGAATGACTTTACGAACGACTTGAATATGCAAGCCAAATGGGATTCTAAGTCATCATAAATTGCATCAGCTAAAGGTGAAATATGCAAACGCAGATTAACATTACTATTGTTTACAGACATTTTCACTGGGAAGTATATTTTGCCACACTTTAAATGAGCTCAAGGGAAATGCAGTCATGCTTTGTTAAGACATCAGGAAAAACTTGGGTATCCCACTTTGCAATTCATATTCAAGTCATTTGTAAAGTCATGCATAACTTCATGAACAGCTTTATGAAATGCCCCAGGTGTTTTATTTACCCTCTGAACAGCTGTCTGTATCTGTCCACATCTGCAGCATTGGTGATCTGTTCTGACATCAAGGTTAACATCACACTGTCAAGAAAAATATGGAATCAAAGGGAATTCATTCAAAGCGGAATCGATTAGACATGGAAAAATACTTGTAATGCATGATGACAACTCTTTCTGTTGCGGTGCTGTTGGAAAATTTTTATAACTGGGTATGAAGTTGTTTGTTGTTTTTAAGCTACAAATAAGAAAACCCCAAAATTCTATTTTTTCTTGACATACATGTATCAAGTTAAATGCACAACCTGAACGAGAACCAGTCTCCTCCTGGACAGATAACAGATACTTTTGTCAAAAGCACGGTCTCCATCCATTTTTTTTTTTTTTGGGGGGGGGGGGGGGGGGAAATATTGTTAAGAAGATAAAAAAAAATGAGTAAATGTTGATAGATATGAAACATGGATCATTTGTGGATTCTCAGTCAGTGGTACTTTGCGACCTACAAACCAAGTGACACTGTATTTGGAATGAATAGAAAAATAAAAATCAAATTGTTGTCACATTTGCTTGATAAATAAAAACAAGAAGAAGACAGTGTCTATTTAAAGGAAGTCATAAACTTACTCTGACAGGTAAGATAGCTTGCCTTCAAGAACCATACAGACCGTCAACAGGGAAGCAATGTTATTTCTGGGAAGAAATAGAAGAAAGAATTTTTGGCATGGCAGGATATTTTTGTTATACAAAGTCAAACAAAAAGCAAAAAAGTGAGAGATTATAAAGAAGGAAACACTGAATATGACCAAGTGATTATTCTGACACATGCATACCGCCATCAAATTAATCTATCAGGCTGTTTTAATCTTTACCATTCAAAGTCTTTTCATTCTCTACACTCTCAATCTACTTAACAAAATGAATGCAAACTTCTTTTGAAATCTTTTTATTCTCTACACTCTCAATCTACTTAACAGAATGAAGGAAAACTTAACAAAATGAATGCAAACTTCTTTTGAATAGTGGATATTAAATCAATGCCTGTCTCTCATGGCTAGTATTTTATCTTCATCTAGAGATTGAATGAAAGGCTGTTTTCTGTATTACATAACTCTTTATTCTCTACACTCTCAACCTACTTATCAAAATGAATGCAAACTTTTTTTAAATAGTGAAAACGAAATCAATACCTGTATCGGAAATTAGCTTTGAATCTACAGAGCGAATGACAGGCTGTTTTAAGTGTTTACTATTCAAACTCTTTTCATTCTTTTTCACTAATAACCAACTTCACGGAATGAGTGCAATTTTTCTTTGATAGTGAAAATGAAATCAATACCTGTATCGCAAATTAGCTTTTAATCTACAGAGCAAATGACAGGCTGCTCTAAGTGTTTCCTATTCAAACTCTAATCATTCTTTTCACTAATAACCTACTGTATAGAATGAGTGCAATTAATAGTGAAAATGAAATCAATACCTGTCTCTCATGGCTAGTTTTTTATCTTCATCTAGAGAGCGAATGAAGACTAGGAGGAAGTCTTTGTTGCTGAGAAGCTTGGAAAAGTCTGTCATGGCTCTAGTCAAGTTTTCATCAGGACCCTGTATCAATTATGTAAAATAAAAACAACAAATTCTTTTACAACAATGATAAGAAATCTATACATCAATTTCTCTATAAACTAATTTCTCATCGATCAATCTCAAACATTTCTACCCTTATGGTAGGGCAATTACTTTTAAAACTTATTGAGTAACTTGCAGTTTTTTCTTTTTTCTGCAATTCACTTCAACAAACAAAATTTGCCTTTAGAATATTAAAATTATATAATGCATTTCAAGAAGAAAAACATGAGCCGTTACTTTATGCTCAGATGTACAATCATGAGAAAAATCTGCACAAAATATAGGTATAAAAAGTTATCATTATCATTATTTCTTTAATGGTACTACAACTTAGGATTCTACTCTTAATTGTAGACGATTTACTTCTTAGAATAAGGCTTGTTCATATATGAAGTGGAGAACCCCCACATTTTTTGTATGTACAAAATGAATGGGACATGGAACGGCAAATAAAAAAAAAATTAAATTAAAAAATAAATAAATAAAAAAATAAAAAAACCTCCTCAAGCAAGAAGTATATTTTTTTTGCCTCCTGGTAGCAAAAGGTGTGGACCAATCAAATTCTTACAGAGGTAGTGCAACATATGAGGCCACAGTATGTCTGTGCAAGGTTTTGGCAATTTGAGTATGAATTACATTTGAAGAGTTAATGCGCATCTCATTATCACAATTGGTGCAGCGAAAAAAAGTGGGGATTTTCCCACAGGGTTTGCCAATGCATATCTGAACAAGCCTTGTTGCCTCGGTCACACCTTTGTGTATTTGGCTATGTATTGCAGGCAGTCATACCCCATGAAACATGCTTACTGTGTAGTCAATACGCAGACAAGCACATAGGCCTGAGCTAGTCACTCGCTAGTTATAAATTTTCTATCGCAAGCAGTCGCAAGGTCAAATCGTCTCACTGCCTATAGCTGCATTTCCACGATTCCCCTTGCCCGAGCTTGTCGTCGTTCACATGATTGCATGTATTGTTGCACTGTTGCTCTCACACCATTGGCAGCAGTCAGCACCGTTGTGTTAGCCACTCGATACACCGCGAGTCGTAGTTCGTACGCCATTCAATTTGTACGGGCAGCATATATGAGCTACCTCCGAGCTAGCTACACAATAGTATGACTGCTATTTTCAGATTAACCCCGCATTGCTGGGTACGGCTGCGTATTGATAATGCAGAAATACACAGCAATACACGCAAAGGTGCGACTGAGGCATGAGAGTGAAATACTGAATCTGAATACTGATCCTGTTGTTCAATGGCCGAGGTTAGATTACCGACCTGTGGGTCTGCTATCATAGGCTGCACATCCAATCCAACAAAGAGCATGTTTCTGATGTAGTCTTGACCTGTGACGAATGGCATGCCACCCAGGTCCTGTAGCTGGTCCTTGATGCCAGACATATCCTGCTGAATGTCAAAGAACGCTGTAGACAGAAAGAACCACAGAACTCATCACCATTAAAATTACAAAGGGATGAACTATTTCTTTTGCAGTCTAAGTAATGCATACTACTTTTTATGATAATAATAATAATAATAATAATAATAATTCACTTTAAAATATGCATATCCATGAATATAAGAAACTGAAAACATATAAAAACTGCTTTGAGATTTGTTTTCCTTCCTGTTTAAAAAAAACATATTCTACAAGTTGATGTTTGAAGGTTTGCATGGTGGTACGGATAATCGTAGAAGGGTTTATGGTTCACCATGTGGTAAGTCCTAAAGGACTATAGATAAAGTGGATAGAGATAGAGGTGAAATAGAGAGGCGAGAAAGCGGGAAAGATGGAGGGTAGAGTATCTTTCTTGAAACTGGGTGAAGTCCTGAAAAGCACTGTAAACCAGAGGAGGTTGGAGGCTTGAGGTTGGTGAAGAGATGAGGAGACCTGGCTTGAGTCATTGGAGAGGTGAGAAGACTTGAGGCAGGCGGAGTAGAAGAGAAGACTTGACGTTCCAGGCAGCTTGACTGTCCGTCTTCAGGAGTGAGTAGGCGCTAGGCGTGCTCGGGTACTTGTAGTGGACATGCGGACTTAGAGGAGCGAGGGTTCGGAGGGTCCGGCGGAGTCGGCAGAGTGGTGAGCGGCTGTCAGTGGTGGCACTCTGTAGATGTGGATGTGTGGATGAGGCGGCAGTGACGGGATTGGCTGGAAGACTTGGCAGGAAAGTGTGGGCGGGTAGATATGCGGATGTGGTGGTGCTACATCGGCAAAAGTTGTAGCGGGATGTGTGTATCGGCGGTGTGTGTATCGGCGGCGTGGTGGGCCAACCTCAAGCCTCCAACCTCCTCTGGTTTATAGTGCTTTTCAGGACTTCACCCAGTTTCAATAAAGATACTCTACCCTCCATTTCCCGCTTTCTGGCCTCTCATTTTCACCTCCTTCTCTATCCACTTTATCTATAGTCTTTTAGGACTTACCACATGGTGAACCGTAAACCCTTCTACAGATATTATACAAGGCAGTGATAATTATATGATTAATAGGAGCTCAGTAGGATTAAAGAATTTCATGAAGAGAAAGATCGAGTATTGGAATAATCACGGCAAGAGCTATTCAAATGTGGCTGCTACTCGCTACATGTTATGACAAAAAGACAGACAAGACATTTCGCAGACATGACTCACTACAGACTGCCTGGCAGTATAGCAAAAAATATTGGCCAAGCATGGTTCTTCTGGCAACTATATTGCAGTGACATAATAGATGTGTATCAAGTTAATAATGTGTATGTGCAGTTAAGTACACGCAATAGTCTTAGACAGGTTAATTTTCCTTCAAAGGAATACATTTCGACAAGCATATTTTGAAAAAATATCGACTAATCTGGAATTTATACTGAGGACATGGTATGTCAAACAAATATTGACTGCTTATCGCGGGGGTCAAGATTGATACTATAACTCCTTAGTGATCTTGAGACTGCGCAAAGGCTCAGGGTGTAGTACAGTTTCGGGATCACCCTAAGCTTTGAGATCAACCATGCCTATTAAAGCAGTCAATATTTGTATACCATTCACCTTTGGTAGCCTCATTCTTGACAGCATCCTCTAGCTGTTCCATCTCCATCTCGACCTCTTTGAGCTTGTTCTTGTAACGCTTCTGAGAAGACACATAGCACATCACCAGGATGAGGACTATGATGATGATAAGACAACCCACAGCACTCAAGATGATGATCATCATCAGCTGACTGCTCTCCACGGTGGAGTAATCTATCCATCCGATCCTGGAGACAATGTGACCATGCTTGACCTGTAGAAGAAAAGGTGAGAAGAGTCTTGAACATTCAATTGTTTCACAGAAACTGAACAATGAACACTACAGAATTTACATTTTCTCCACATTTGGAATTATTAAAGAATTTGTATTTTTTGTTTGCACATGAGTTTCAATGCACCACCACCTCCCCATAATCAAGCTCCACTCCCCTAAGTTGTTCTTCCAAGATCTCAAAAGTATGAGCCACTTCTAACTAGATGAATCCTTGACTGCGCAGGGTCAAAATTTATGCCTCTGCGCTTGCCAGATCGGAAATATATCACTTTTGATTATTGAAAATGTATTAGAATACATTTAGAGTACAAAACTGGAAAAATAATTCAATTTTAACATTGTGTCAGCCATGTTTGAAGTTGATCTGTCAAATGGTTAAGTTATTGCGAGAACGCACAATTTTCACATATACAATGTCATCTATGACCTTTGACCCTCCCATATGCATACATGAGCCAAGTTTTCATTTTCATGTGTATAATGACCTTTCTGCCCTCTGATCTCATGACCCCAAAACCTACTCGGATCATTGTTCCTCCCATATGCATACATGAGCATAGTTCAAAGTTAATCCTTCATAGGGTACTTAAGTTATCGCGAGAATGAGCCATTTTCATATACATTAAAAAATGACCTCTATGGCCCTTGACCTTTGACCTTGAAACCCCAAAATCTAATCAGATCATTGTCCCTCCCATATGCATACATGAGTCAAGTTTGAAGTTGATCCGTCAAACGGTTCTTAAGTTATCACGAGAACGAATATGGGATGGACGGACGGACGAACGGACGAACGGACGGATGTACGGACGGACGACCCGAAAACATAATGCCTCCAGCAACCACCTACGGAGGGCGGAGGCATAAAAATGACCTCTATGACCTTTGACCTTTCACCCCATGACCCCCAAATCTAATCATATCATTATGCCAACCATACGCATACCTTACCCAAGTCTGAAGGTGATCCGTCACAGGGATCTTAAGTTATTGCGAGAATGAGCCATTTTCATATACATAAAAAAATGACCTCTATGACCTTTGACCTGTATTTCTAAAAAGTGCAACCAATATTTTAAAAACATTTTAACATTCATTTTACGTCATTTTCTTCACAAAACAAATTTGGTGCCATTATGCATACATCTTCCCTCAAGTGAATTCAATTTGAGATTTTTCGGTTGACAATTCCCTCAAAACTTCCACAACATTAACACGAAGTTCTAGGCCTGTTTTGAGTACATGATTAACCATTTACAAGCCTGATAAGACCTCTATATATGAGTAGCAAAATTTCCACCAACTACTCGGATAGTCGGAAACATAATGAACTTCAGAAGGACCCCAAAGTGTGTAATTAATTAAGAATCACAAATGTTTCTCTGTTTCAAAGTTTAAAGGTGATAAACTGATGTCAATTAGATGCCTAGAATTCATGCCAGAATTTTTTTTTTTTGATCGCCAAGTTCTTATGGCTCACACAGTGAAAACAAAGGTGTCCAAGTGCGTGTGTATCGCACACCACATCGTTCACCACTAGCTATACACTGGAACTTATTCATGAGTGAGCAAGCTCGCTCATATATGTTATGAAGAAATAACAAACGGCCCCAAATTGTGACAAAATAATTATTTTTGAAGAGAGAAATGAATAAAAACAGATGAACATTCTGACAAAAAAGAGACATTCATACTTGCAAGCTCTTGTTCCTTAGTGATATGCCCTTGCTGACGATTTGTGATGGGGAATGAAATAATTTTAAGTTTGATTTCGAATCATGACCGCTCCATGCTGGCATAGCATACGTTTCAATACGGAGATCATATGCATATCGCGTATCGGTCATAAATAGGATACTGTGTACTTCGCACTACACTCCCGGGTACAGTGCCACCTCTAAGCGACTGATGGATTTCTGAAACATGACGTCTTGGCATGACAAGTCTATATACCGATGAAATACCGAAAAATTTCTATTTTATTTGACCTGTTTTTTTTTTTTGTTCAGTCCTTTATGAAAAGAGGTAGTCTGGGGATGATTTGCAATTTCATGAACTGTAAAAGAAATACAGGGGCCGGAGTGGTCGGCTGATACTGATAGGCAAAATGATAGTAGCAAATTGCTGATTAACTATGGGCTTACAAAACGAACGGTGGCAGCAATAGGAACTACCTAATTTGCATAAAAATGCAGACATGCGGAAAGCAACCATGAGGCTCAGTCATATCGACCATCAGCATCCCAATTTTAGGGGGTTTTCCCAAAATATCATGGGCAGCTTACACATAGTTTTGTACAAGAATATTACTGTTTTGTGAATATTCTAAGGTAAAAATGCCTTCAGAGAAATTTCTTATCAATATTAAGGCTCTTGTGTACCAGTTTCATGCAAATTGAACAAATAATTTTGAAATGAGGGGGAAGTTTTTGAAACATGATTTAAGTTTACTGACCTCAAATGACCTTTGGACTTAAATTTTTTGGCCTAAAGTTCCTTCTACATGATCTTTGATTCTTGATAAGCCTTGTTTACCAGTTTCATGAAAATTGAACAAATTCTATTGAAATGAGGGGGAAAAATAACAAAACTTAACCTTGCGGTTAACTTTTTGCAACATAATTTAAGTTTATTGACCTCAAATGACCTTTGACCTTGACTTTGTGACCTGAAATACCTTCTACGTGATCTTTGATACTTGATAAGCCTTGTGTACAAGTTTCATGAAAACTGAACAAATTCTATTGAAATGAGGGGGGAAAATAAAAAAATTAACCTTGCGGTTAAGTTTTTGCACCACAATTTACATTTATTGACCTCAAATGACCTTTGACCTTGACTTTGTGACCTGAAATTCCTTCCACATGGCTTTTGATGCTTGATAAGCCTTGTGTACAAGTTTCATGAAAATTGAAGGAAAACTTTTGAAATGAGGGAGAAAAATCAAAAACTCAACCTTGCAGTAAAGTTTTTGCAACATAATTTAAGTTGATTGATTTACATGACCTTTGACCTTGACTTTGTGACCTGAAATTCCTTCCACAAGATCTTTGATACTTGATAAGCCTTGTGTACAAGTTTCATGAAAATTGAACAAAAACTTTTGGAATGAGAGTATTGTTGACGCCGCCGCCGCCGCCGTCGGAAAAGGGGCGCCTATATCTTGCTCTTGCTACGCAGGCGAGACAGAAATGAGACATCTACACCTGCCCTTCTGAAATAATGGGCACATTTCTAAGATGAATGATCTGCCAAGTTTAAGGGATTGACACAAACATCTATGGTAATACCAGTACACACAGTCTAAGTTTCTACTTACAATTACAATAGGCATGCCTTTACTGCTGTTATCCTGGTTTCCCAATCCTGGTTTAACCCTTGGCGGACTAAAGATGAGCAATTCTGGAGCCAAAGAGATCACTGTTCCATTCTGGTCTCCAACAGATACCTTTACGTCATCCTTGGTGCTGGCCAAATCCAAATTCTTACCCTTACAAGATAGAAGTCAAAGCAAAATCATTACAATTATGATTCCAATTCAGGATTTTTAGAGCTGGAATATACATTTCATTTAGTCAAGGCATTCAGTAAACACTGAACTACTTTAAAGTTTATGTACAGTTTTGGTAAATGTAAGTTCTTAAAAGCTACTTGTCAGATTTCCTTGCTTTCATATGGACAGTAGCAAGACATCAGCAAAACTTTTTCTGTGAAGATTTTTCTATTCAAGGTGAATATCACACAAATGCAAAAAAAAAAAAAAATGTTTTTTTAACTTGGGTCAGCTATGCACAGTCACACAGGCCTGCACACAAGTAAAACTAAAGAGAGTTCTGTTTGTGAGACAATTCTATTTTTGCTGTGATCAGCGGTCAGGATGCAAGGGTCCTAGCAGATGACAGAATGTAATATATCATATTGCAGTATTTCAAATATTTATACACTGGAATTCACAGCAAATCATGAATGGAATATCACATGATCTTACCCATACATCCATTTTATGTAAGGCAGAAAAAAATTAAAATGACTTATTTAATCAATTATAATGGAGATATTCATACTGCGCAACATATCCACTCCAAGGGGTACTCAAGATGTTTACAATGAATTATCATAAACATTACTATTACCCCAGCAGTGCCAGGTACCCATTTATGCACCTGTTTAGAGTGCAGCAAAGATAGATCAAATGTCTTAGAACATAAGGAACATAAGGAGCCAGGCATCAGTTGGAATCAAACTCACGACCCTTTGATTATAAAGAGTGCTTGCTATTACTAACTTTGCCACAACACCTCCAACCTAAAATATATTCATCCAAAGTATGAGAACAGATGAAGACAATACTGAATAATTTTGCAGTTTACTTAGCATAGCAGAAACAATGCCATCATGTCATGTAAGATCCTCTGAAAGAGTGAGGTGATCAAAAGGAGGAGAAAAATGTTGCAGAAAAAAATGTGCAGCAAATAAGAAAGATGACTCACATTGATGATAATGTCCTCCTCATACTTATGCACATAATCATCCTTCGCACTGAAGCGTTCGTACACAGGGTTAGGGTAGTACACTAAATCTTCTGGATACGTGAAGTTATAACCATCCAGGATAAATGTGAGGGTAGCTGAGGCAAGGGGACCTGTCTCTGAGGCACGTCTCTTCCTGTTATCCCCTACTTCGTTGTAAGGGGGGACTTCAGATGGAAGGGCAGGAGAGGTACAGCTGATGAGAGTATCCTTTTGTCTCATGCAAGACTGATGGGGGGGGGGGAGAGAGAAATGAGGAAAAATAATCATCAAGACTGCTATCAAATCAAATGCATTTTATTGGGAGGAGAAACCCAAGAATCAGAGTGATTATGTTTGCTTTTCCCCTCCCAGGTGGTAGGTGATGCCAAATACTTATAACAATAATAATTAATAATAATGATAATAATAATCATAATCATAATAACTATTATTTCACTGTGTATGCAAAAATAATCAAAAGGCACACACAAAGAGAAAAACAAATCCAGGGAAAAAGTAACCAGAGAGTGAGACACAAATATACCGGTGGGAGACAAAGAAAAAGTGAGGCACAAAGGAGAAAAGACATAAGTGAATGTGAAAGATATTAAACTTTCAAAATAAAGCAAAGGAAATCATAGAACTGAAAAGAAAAATTACAAAGATGTCTACCTTGCAATTCAAATATATTACATATGAAAAACTTCAAACAAGTAAATATTTTTACGTTGACATCTTTTCTAATCTTTAAAGTGTCAAAGTATATTTCTACTCAAGATAAAAAAAAAAATGCATACATGGAATATAGATCATGGTAGACTTAAAGCATGATAATCAGAATGTAATCTTAAAGTACACAAATGTGAATTTATTAAGAATGTAGTTGGAAATAAGACTGAATTGCAAATATTACTGTAAACATAAAGTGATGATAAGAAAATTAATTGTAAATTTAAATACAAATATTCAAAAAATATAATTGTAAAATTCCAGATTCAAGAAGTGATATTTCATTTAGACTAAAGAAAAACAAGCATTAAATAACACTTAACTATGAACTTATGCACCATTTTCTGATAATTAAAAATCCACTCCTGTATGAAACCATTATTACAACTGACAAGAAATGTTTTTTTCGACATATCATAATCAATCTCTAGTAACAATAAAAACCACAGAACTAACAAGAAGGACCACAGGAACCTCCCACATTATCGCAAACCAACAAGCCCAAGTAAAAGAATGGTTAGCTTGATAATAGTTACATTACAAATTACTAATATTAGTAATAACCAAATTACAAATAAACACAAAAACATGATATTCAAATAGGAAAGAAAGAAAATGCAGGGAAGATAAATTTGTAATTTTCAAACTCCTACACGGAATATCCAGTGAATGTTTTCCAACATTGTTTACCAAATATCTGGTTTATACTTTACATTACAAAAACACAAGAAATAATAGGATTATAAAACTAGAATAAAGTTAACATAAATTCAAAAGAAAAACACATTATCTATACTCTTGCGTGGGCATAAGAATGATGTTCAATGAAAACAACTGCTTTTTGAATTCTGATGTAACAAACATTACCTCTTGAGCAACATATATCTCTCCCTCGGCTGTTATGGTAGCTCTCATAATGGGAGACTGAATAATGTTAAAACCTGTTCCCGTGACTTCAATATGAGAACCTCCACTGTCAGATAAAAGAATATAAGCAAGAACATTAAACAAAGAAGATACTGAAAAAAAAAAGGAGAAAATCTTAAAGAAACATACATGTACAATTAAACAAGAATAATACGAATGCATCTCCAACATGCCTCCACCTAAATTCAGTTACATTTAACTTCATGGTTCGAACCGTTCTTGAATCATCATGATAACCAGAGTAAAATTCCTACAGTTCATGTTAACTGACCTCTTTGACCTTTGACCTAGCAAGCCAAAAGATCATTTTGTTTATCCAGTTATACATTTATTTGAAATGTAGTGATAACAAAACTACATGAAACAAATCTTCAATTTCATGCATAATGACCTCTTTAACCTCTGATCTTTGACCTACTAAACTCCAAATCTAATTAATTTGTCTCACTACGGTGATGCATACTACATGTACCATGCAGTTTGAAGCTCATACCTCAAATGGTTCTCGAGCTTTTATGAAAACGAGGCTAAAACCTGAAATTTCATATATCAAACTCTATGACCACTGACCAACATACCCTACATCTAATCAGATCATCTTCTTATGGTGATACATACTAGCAGTCGGAGGTCCACATCTTAAATGGTTATGATATTTCATTAGCAAGGCAAACATCTGCATTTCAGAAACTGACCACCCAACATTTGACATGCATACCCCGAAATCTAATCAGATCTTACAATGATGCATGCTAGCAACAACTTTGAAGTTCATATCTCAAATGGTTCTTGACATATTGCAATAATGAAAAAGTGGAATAGATGGACAGATGGACATCCCAAAAACATCTTGCCTCTGGCACCATTTTCGGTGGGCAGAGGCGTAAAAATTGTGTGCACTCTTCAAGTATAGTGTAAAGAAACTTTACAAGGTATCATATAAAAAATATTGCCTAAATTAATCACTGTTAGTTTTCTGAAAACTATATAGCTTGTGGTGAAATCTGGCATAGGTTTTGCCACAAAGAGAAGGAGAGATATCTCTCAATTTCTGCTTACATACACAACAGTCAAATTTGATGTTTCACAGCTTTTCAATTCCTAAAAAGAAAATGTTTTGTCACTTTCTTCAATGTATGATGGCAAAAGAACACAATAAATTTTTGCACGCATGAAAAATAATATGATTAATCCCGTAATGATAACAAACTAACAAGCAACAAAATTAGTACAACTGACCACATTGACCTATAGGTCGGGTTTGATGGCTTTTTGTAAAAGAGAAAAAAACAACAACCAACAAATCAGTATATTCATGAGTTTTTTTCCAAAATGATGTTTATCTGAAAAGAGAAAGGAAGTGAGACAGAGGAAGAGGAAGCAATCTCTGGGCTACTCAGGAAGAGAATAGATTGAAAGGTAAAAAAAAAATGGTGATGTTTATAACAATGACACCTACTAACATTGATATGCTCAATCACTGCAAAACCTATTTTTAATTTGATGTCTGACACATTTCAATGACGTACATGTTTACACATCTAAATTGCGCTTCATCATCGTCATGGTGGCAATATTGACTGGTTTAAATATGTGAAAAACTGAACAACTTTATATGCACACGTTCCTTGAAAATATTTCCCTTCTACTATCTATCAGATATTTAAATGGTAAATCAAAGGTAAATCTCTAGACTACGTACTTAAAATATTTTTGTGGTCTGCTCAATTTTTCATGAATTACTTCTCATGTTTTGCTCCTCCTCTATGAATCATTTTAAATCAATGTTGAACTAAGGAAGATGAATACTTTCTAAAATATGAACTATAAACAAATACATATCAAATCAAATAATACAATATACCTCTCTCCCTTCTGATTTATACTACTTACGCCTGGATGGTTTTGAGTGTAGAGAGTGAGGTAATCTCAGGATTTGGCAGGAAGGTGAAAAGCTGAGGGGAATTCCTAGTCGCCCCATCAAAGACCATGGTGAGATACACCCTGATGTTAGGTTGGGATGCGCTTGTGGTACACACTCCTTTGGTACTTGTGGGAGGACTACAAAACAATAAGAACACACATTCTTCTATTTTCGAGAATTATTTAAATAAAAATTACAAAGATAACCTTTAATTCTTGGGGGGAGGGGGCGGAAGGTTGTCTGTAGGTACATGTAGTTCAACTGGGGGGGGGGGAGGGAGCAGGTACATATAGTTGTCCTGAGTACAGAAAGAAAGATTTTGGGGGAATGGCTGAAAAACAGTGGATAGTTCCTGGCAGCTTCATGAAAGACCAAAGTAGATAACCCAAGATGGCAGGATGAAATGGGCTGGTGGTAAACACTCCATGGGGCATTGCTGGAGGACTAGAATCAACATGAAAATAAAAGACATTTCACAATTTGTTGGTAGTCATTACATTCCTAATGTCTACAGATAACTGTTTATGATTTACATTCAAAGAAATTATCAAGGAACAGGGGGGGGGGGGGGGAGGGGGGTTATCCTGAGAATTACTTGTCTTGGAATAGTCTGGTGCTTATTCCCATAACTTTATCAAACAGTATGAACTCTTTCAAGATTCAAGACAGCGATTTGCTTGGATTACTGTATTCTTGAATTGTTTCTTCCTGATCAAGTACAACCACAAAAAAAGAGCAAAATCTGCTGGAAACTCCCCATAACCTACAGGGAAGCATGAGAGTAAACTGAAAATAACACAAGTGTAAGTAAGCAAAATACCTATGGAAGATGCATGGGGAATCCCCAACCATAGCACTGATACAGCTAGAGCAACCGGTATTGAGAGCAGTGCCTGTCACAGTCACTTGGGTACCACCCGCCTCAAGGCCCTGGATAGGAGAGATGCTTATGATCGAGGGGTCCTGAAAGTAAAGTCAAGAGAGAAGCATTCAGTTACATGTATCATTCATACTGGTATGATGTATCCAGCTATTCTTAATTTATGTATTCTAAAGTAGTCAACCTAGTTAACCCTTTCATTACAGGAGTTATGGAAAGCATTATTTGATCAGCTTTTCTTCTTCAAGATGGCAACACCAGTATTTTTTTTTAATGCTGCATTTTTCTTACATAAAGTCATGAATCTGATATGAATATGAAATGACAGGAAGGTATGCTGACAAATAAAAAAGCTGCCATAAGGATTTTAGTGCTTATTTTCCTCTGAAAAATGTTCAGCATCAAACAACAAATACTGACACAACCCAAAAGGGCCAGTATATTGCCTAATATTTTGCTCTTTATGCTGAAGCATTTTGTATGACATTTAGGGCTCCGCAATCTATGGGCAGTGTATGTGCGGAATTTTTGCTCTTGATGCTGATGTACATGCAGTATATGAAAATATTTTAGGGCTCTGCAATCCAGTGTCATAGGGCTAAACCACACAATGTGTGTCCCCCCCCCCCCTGTCATGAATGGGCTATTCCACATTGCTTCATGACTACAAATGAAGAACTTAACAACTCGAGTTCAAGCAAATGAACAGAGAAAGTGCTCTTACATGTAAATGATACAAAAGCTTCATACCTGCATTTTTATCAAATCAAATTTCGTAATTGCATTTCAACACAGGCCATCAAAATGTCCTGTAGCAATAATAATGTGTATACAACTATATAAGCAAAATGCAGAATGAATATTTTCAATCCTACAAGAAGTTAAGGATGAATGACAGGTCATTTTATATCTGTGTATCAAAGGAAAACATTTCTGTACATATCTAATTACAAAACACTTTTATTTTTTTATGGTTCCACTCAACTTTAATCATTGGGAGTCTGGATAGAAATTGTAGGGTTTGTACGCAGTGCATCCAATTTTTTTCCCTTTCATATTGGAATTCTGGACCTAAGCTCCATGTGAGCTAGTGTCCTGGGTGTCTATAAGTTGTTGAGACAGGGAGGTGTTTCACAAAGAGTTAAGTTGGACCAAAAGTTGCACTTAAATTCCTAGTTGCATGCTAAGTATCATGCATCCCCGCAATGGTCGGATCATGCTCAGGAGTTGCGCGTCATTGGGAAGTCTATCAAATGATTATGCAGGTGCGAATTGGTGCTTAAGTATGACTTACTTAAGTATGCCTAACCCTAAAATGGCCCGGGGGGTGGGGGGAGGGGGTTGAATCAACCCCCCCCCCGTGATTTTTTCGCGATAATTTTTAAACCGTATAAGGTTTTGCCATGGCCTTTCATGACTTTTGAGCCCCGAGTCTTACACATCTTTTGATACCAAATTTACCAAATTTGAACCTATGGTTCTCGCGCAGCGCGGTATTTTACAATTGTGCACATGCCGAAAAGTGAATTTTCCTATATCATAACATATGAAATGGGATCAGTTGTGTATGAATCAAGTATGTATGATTATTTACCAAACAATTACACATAATAATATTTTCTAAGTTTGAATAAATATTTACGATGTCCAAGGTCATGGCTAAGGTCAGGGTCCTGATTTTTTTTTAAAACATAAGGAAAAACAAAGGAAATAATATATAAGAAAATTTAAAAACAATATAAAACATGAGAAATTAATTTTGATAACAGATTTTCTTTTCAAGTACATTGTAAGGAATGCTACAAAAAAATAATTACACCAAAAATTTGGATTCTAGGAGCTTTATTTTCTGATTTAGAGTAAAACGTATGATGTTATGCATAAATTAGCATAATTAATTAATATAAACTAAATGAAAATGAAAACTTCATTTTTTTTTTTTTTTTTTAGTTTGGTAGATTACGCCTCAGGTAACATGTGTGCCAATTGTTACGGCGTTTGCGCGATCGACGGCCGAGATCTCCCCTCCCGGTCACAGAACAGCTAAAAAGCCCGGCCTAGTTAGGGTTAAGTAAGAGTTAAGTCCAACTTAACTCTTTGTAAAACTACCCTCTAAGTCTGCTTTCTTGTACGACACATACTCAGACAAAATTCACTCCACTATATTTCAGTTATAATCAATGACCAAATACGAATATCAAACCATGCTTCCGTTATCATTTCTTCGGGGGGGGGGGGGGGGGGCGGGTGTGAATAATGCAAAAAATGAAATTAATCAGATCACCGACAATTCAGTGGTTAAATACTGGTATCAAATTTATGCATACCTCATAATTGAAGTTTGGGCCACCTGTCCCTTCCACTCTACGGCCATTAATAAGCAATGCGATTGTGGCACTGACTGGTCCAACTTCACCTTCAGATGTTCTACAACTCACACTGTTAAAATGAAAGAAAAGAGAAATACACGTGAAGGAAAATATCAATCTCCAATACATAAAAGCAATATCATAAGCTCATCAGGCATTAACACTACATTACATTACAGTACATCTAATACTAAGTTCTTGTTTAGGATCTGCATTTCTAGATAGTACAGGAATGGGAAGAATTCATACACTTGCAAATTCACTTCTACCCCCATCTCACTAGAAGGCGATTCCGCTGAGCCTATCTAAAGCACCAAAGATCGCTACCATTGCCCTTGTCGACACCAAGTTTTGAACATGTTCAAAACTTCCGTAGCGAGAGCGGTTGGCAAGAGGTTGCCAAGAGCACCATGTCCGTAGCTTTAACATATCGGCAACGCCCAAAACGTACTTCAAGTGCAATGAAAGAGACTACTATTGCCCCTGCTTTCAGGCCCGTTTCCAAGACGATATTTCCTCAGTTATGTATTTGCGCCTCTCATCCGCGCATCCTGGCTAGTACTGTTATGTCATCACAACAGCACTGCAATCGCCGGGCAGGTGAAAAATGGAGTTGGAGGGCAATTCTGCCACACTTTGCAAAATTTTAACAGATCGCCATGGATTGCCATGGTCGCCTTTCTAGTGAGATGGGGGCCTAAATGAGGCCTATGGTAGCATGTCCTATTCAAGGGAGTATGTAGGGTTCAATTCTGTCCCACGGTGAAATAGTGAATAGTGGCCATTCTCTATAAAGTGAAACAAACGTTCACACATGTGACCATCTAATTTTGCCTCATTGCTCAAAAATCAGATAACATGTTTCAATTTTTTTTTTTACTGTAACTAGTATTTTACGTTAAAAAAAGACTCCCCTTTCTTTGGTAAGAATAAATACTTTCTCAAATATAATGCTTTACAGAGTCATTTAAAAATGCCCCCTTTTGAGTTGTCACACATGACCAAGAATGGCCCAAACCCAGAATATGTTCTCAACATGTTGAATGTCTTTCTCACCTTCTTCCTGGGTTGTATGACTCCTTCATGTTTTCCAAATCACACGGAGAGTCACCGAGCGTAACTGACTCAATTTCTTCAAATGACTGGCCGATGTCTGTTCCAGTGATAGTCACGACAGTGTTGCCTTCGATTGGTCCACTTGTTGGAGAAATCTGAGAAAATGAAATCGTGGTTGAACATTTTTGGATGTCTTGCTCATTTCACTGTTTTACTGTTGACCCGCTCTTGCATATCGAATAATAATGATGATGATACTACTACTACCACTACTACTACCACTACTACTACTACTACCACTACTACTACCACTACTACTACTACTACTATTACCACTACTACTACCACTACTACTACCACTACTCCTACTACTGCTACTACTGCTACTACTGCTACTACTACTAACTACTACTAACTACTACTACTGCTGCTACTACTACTGCTACTACTGCTACTACTGCTACTACTGCCTACTACTACTACCACTACTACTACTACTACTACTACTACTACTACTAACTACTGCTGCTACTGCTGCTACTGCTGCTACTGCTGCTGCTGCTACTGCTGCTACTGCTGCTACAACTACTACTACTACTACTACTACTACTACTACTACTACTACTACTACTACTACTACTACTACTACTACTACTACTACTACTACTGCTACTACTGATACTACTGCTACTACTGCTACTACTGCTACTACTGCTACTACTGCTACTACTGCTACTACTGCTACTACTACTGCTACTGCTGCTACTACTGCAACTACTACTACTAGTAACAATAATAATAACAATGGTTGTCTCTGTTATAGTGCTATATCTAATCTAACTGATGAAAGTGCTCTTTAGAAGAAACAAATCAATAGATGAAATCACCTACATTTACATAAGTAATTTCAATTCATTATCTCACTTTTCCTGGCCTGAGAATGCCCGAAGCAGGCCGAAGAATGTTTATGGTGGGACAGCTTGTTTTGCTGTGCTCCAGAAATGCAGCTATATTACAGGTATTTCCAGTGCTTTCCACAAAGTCTGGTGTCAGCAAATTATGATTCACTCCCCATGAAAGCTCACAAGTGAATGCCTTTAAGTTTGTTATCACCAATAGAGCATGTTACAACCCTCTCTCTCTGCTTTTTTTTCTTTTTTTCATCCAACTATAGCAAGGCCTCATGTTAACAGGTGCGTGATATACATTGGCCTCCAGATTCTAAATCTGAGCCCCCCTCCCCGACAATTTTTTCCAGAGGCACATCCTTTACCTGGAAAAATACAGGTACATTGGGGCTGCCATATTTTCCAGCAAATTGCTTACAATGGCAGTCCTTATTCTGCAAATGATTTTTATGTTTAATGAACTATAATAACTTAACAATTTATCATTTCATGTTTGTTTATACATACATGTATGTAGAACCTGAAAATGTTATGTTACCATTTAATAAACAATGCCAGTGAGCATTTCTTATTTACTGTGAAACATGCCTTTTTTTTTAATGTGTTTTTATTCCAAATTTTTGTAGCCACTCCGACAATTGGATATGGTAAATAATTCATTGTGAATTGACCATCCAGTGTAAGGACTTACATCTGTGATTCTTGGACCAGAGCACTGCACTCCAGAGTTCTGCACAATAGGCGTCACACCAGGGGCACTACACAAGTTGCTGTTCATCACAGCACAGGTGCTTCCACACCACTGACAGGACAGGATGGCTGGGGTGAACTGGGGAGACAAGCAACGGCTGCAGCTGTCTCGGTCCACTGAACAATTGTACAGCGTCACTGTACCATCAATGAGAATGACCAATATTTTACTTGCAATAAGAAAGATAAATATAGAGTAGCTTAAATATGTTTAACATGTGAGTGTGAACCCACTGAATGAAATGAAAAGAGATCAAATTTCTGTAATGTAGTAGAGGTGTAGGTGCAGGTATACTGTAAATCGTCGCCTTCCCGGAAAAAGGCCGCTAACGCGCACGTTCACGAAATGTACGTTTTCGAGAAAAACACGAATGAAGTTTTGACCTTATTTTGAGCTTTTAGCAGCTAGTGTATTATTTTTCTGTTCTAACTCTCAAACTTTCAGACAGAGCAAGATTTTCTCTTCAATGATGTTTTGTGCTTTTATTTAAAACACTCTAAAGATTTTCTAATCATTAGCATTTTATCATTAACGGCTTTCTTCCCGGACCAAAAATGCGCGAGTATGTAAATCCAGTTCCCGGAAAAAGGCCGCTAATGCGAATCGGTCTATGCGCGTAAGCACGTTGAGCGAAGAATAGTGTCTTTCTTCCGGGAACAAAAAATTGCGCAATAGTTCCCAGAGAAAGGACGCTATTGCGAATCGGTCTATGCACGTAAGCACGTTGAGTGAGGAGGAATTCACGTGCTTGTGTAAATGTTTTTTGGCTTATTACATCATAATGACGTCAAATTGAGGTTCGAGAATGGTACGAGAAGTAAGCTTATGACATGCTTTTTCCATTTCTGCAAAGAAAAAAAATGGCGGGAAAATTGAGAAAAGGTCGCTAACGGTCTTTTTCCGGGAAGCCGACGAAATGCAGAAATATTCACAGTACATTAATTTTAATGGATTTCGAGCTATTTTCGGCAAGCAGGAATTCTAAAACTCACAAAAATATTAGCATGATTCCATGTGCATTGAAATATCAAACCAAATCTTCCACTTTTGTGAGGGAGTTATTCTGCAGCATGAATTTTAGAACCTGCGAATATGTTCTTGGGTTGGTCAGCTCAAAAAATTAATCATGCAAAAATAATAGCATTTACAGTATGTTAATTCAAGCCAATATGAATGTGGTAGCAGTTCATGACATTTACAAAATGACCTATGCTAAAACATTGTCATTAAAACATTTCATTGCATGTATCCAGAACAGCACAGCATGTTACAGGTCCCAGCACCATATGGGCTTGTTCAGATATGATGTGATGAACCCCACGTTTTTTAAGTGTTCAGATATGGCACGGCAAACTGCGCCACTTATGGTAATGACGCGCACTAGCATGTCAAAACTCAAATAAAAGAGAGTTTTGCCAAAAGTTGCGCAAACTCACAGCATAATATTTGCTCTGATTTTTTAAAGTGATTACACAATGGTAAAAAAAAATTTGATATATGATCGAGAATAGAATTCTAAGAAGAATAGCATTAAAAATTAGATGATTTTCAATCGAAATCAATGCATTTTGGATAATTTTCTCATAAAAAGTCAAGAGTTGACCAAAAAATTTGAGTACGAGGTATGACGTAAAAGTGGGTTCCCAGCTTCGCGCATTGCAGTTGTGCTGCACGCTAGACTATACAATATGTATTGTACCTTGCTCGCATTTTGCTAGAAGTGCGCGACAAGGTACCGACTTTGACGTCATTTCGACTTTGACGTCATTTTGACGTCAAAATGGGTACCCAGTTGAAACTGGGTCACAGCTGAGGGGTCAAAAATATCCTGAAATCTTACATTTTGGGGTTTCCTTGGCAAAACGAATTTTTAAAAAACTTTAGGCAGATGATTTTCTGCTGATAAGATCATGCTCTTTTAAATGAGCTAACATTGTTTCAGCATTGGGTACCCCCTTTAAGAATTTGATTAGACCACAGCTTTTTGCCGCCTGCCTCTGCATTTTTATTTTTTGGTTGCCTCATATCCCACTGATTTGTACACAAAAAAACCATAGGGGTTTGCTGCGAGGGTTTGTTGTGTCATATCTGAACAAGCCTTAAAGGGTAAGTCCACCCTAGAAGTTTCACTGTTTCAATAAAAGGAGATGAATTTGAACAGCATTTTAAAAAAGAAATGAGCAAAATTGGTCAAAGAATAAGAAAATTATACTCATTTACATTTTCTAGTAAACTACTCTCGGCTCTGCAAATTGGCAACACTGATGACATCATATGCGAGCAGCTCTCCATTCACTTTGTACATGAAATTTCACATTTTCTCAATTTTCTTAGAAGTTACACATTTTCTCACCCCTTGGTCAAAGTATGTTTTTAAAAAGCAATTCTTCTTAACATACATTAACTATGGGGGTTAGAAAATGTGTAACTTCCAAGAAAATTGAGAAAATGTGAAATTTCATGTACAAAGTGAATGGAGACCTGCTCGCATATGATGTCATCAGTGTTGCCAATTTGCGAAGCCGAGAGTAGTTTACTAGAAAATGTAAATGAGTGTAATTTTCTTATTCTTTGACCGATTTTGCTCATTTCTTTTTTAAAATGCTGTTCAAATTCATCTCCTTTTATTGAAACAGTGAAAATTCTAGGGCAGACTTTCCCTTTAAGAGTAATATCATCAACCTCTTGTGGTTATTTGGAGTCGGAATAGATTAACGGCCATGCCTTTAACAACACAATACTGGTGATTACTATTTTGGGGTTAAACATGGTTTATGACAAAAAAGATAACAATAACTTTGTATCAATATAAAGAGCACTGCCAAGACTTTTCCTCCAGCTACAGTATATTGAATACAGATGTTTTTGTTTACAGCATACACTCAAGATAAGGAGAGGGGATCCATGGATATTTGAAACAGAATGATATCTTCATGAGGACAAATATGATGTTTTTGATGATGTTTTTGTCAGCCTTTCTTTCATTTTCATTCAGAAAATAGTCCTCCTCTCCTTGAGCTTCTAACAGTGGATTTACGTTAGAAGCTCAACAGTTTTTACTTTAACAAGTCAACTCTTATAGCTCACATTATTACCACATAAAAACGTTATATCAATCCTTCATTCAATGGATGACAATGCGCTCTTCCTGTTGCACATCCTGAACCAAGATAAATTGCATTCCTTTCAGACAAGCCACAATGAAATGAGGTCTTGTGATTTTATTACACAATACCGTGTAGCTAACCAACCTTCCTTTCAATTACGTACTTGCATCTGCTAAAGATAACCATATGAGGCAGATGCAGCCTTCAAACTATCCCAAAACAATTAACAGTAACATTATCCATTTAGTTTAACACAACACACTTAATTCTCAATAAGGCAATGACAATACAGGAACTGTTATACTGGCACATACACAGCCTATAATACTTCATAAGAATCCATGTCCTATCAAAAGTTACAACCAACAACAACAAAAAAAAAAAAAACTGTTAAAAAGTCAATAAAATTTTGAATAATAACTGTATCGTCAAGTATTAAAAAAAAAAAAAAAAAAAGTATGCTAGAAACACACATTAAAAAAGAATCAGTTTAAGGAGTTTTGTTTTTAGCTTACCTGTGATGCTAGCAGAATCTATAACATTTGTTCCATTCCATCGTACTGATAAGCTCACTGCAATATCTGGTGAGTGAGTGCCATAAGTATACTGCAAAAATTGCAATAATGGACACAAAGAAGAAAAGAATTGGATAAATGCTGCCAATTTGCAATTAGACAGTTGGTTTGATAGAATACATACAACAGTATCCCTCCCCCCCAAAAAAAACTTTTTCTTTTCTTATGTTATACCCTATTTTTTCTTTCCTTCTGTGTTCTTTTATTTTCTTTCATCATTTCTTCTATCATTCCCTATGTATTTCTTTATTTTCCTATCTTTTCTCTTTGTCTTTCCTTATGTTGTACAATAAATTTTTTCTTTCCTTATGTTTTCCTTTATGTTTTCCCTCCTTTCATCATTTCTGCAAATAGTATTCTTCAATATGTATTTCTTTATTTCTGCCCTTCTATCTTCCATTACATTTTCCTTTCTTTTTTTCTTTGACATGCAATCGGCATTTTACCTGGTGTTTCACCGCGATGACCTTTCACGCTATGCCTCCACCGGTGAACCACCGCTAGTTCATCGGTATTTACCCTCAACTATTGGAGGGTAAAATCTCAGAAAAGTTCATCGGTGTTTTCACAGGCGGTTCATCCGAGAGGCCTTTCACGTTTGAGCTTTCACTGGGTGTCACCAGGTACACCTGTTGAAATTCTCCGTAGCGTGAAAGAAATTTTCACTGGTGAACCACCGGTGAATTCAACAGTGGTTCACTGTTGGACATAGCGTGAAAGGGGTATAAAATTCACCGGAATTCATGGAAGGAATATCACACAATCTCACACAATCTCACACAATCTCACACATATCTTTTTATGCAAAGTGGACAATGTGAGACTATACTTGATCAGTTTAATGCCAATTCTCCTTTTGCTTTTAGAAAGTAGAGATTAGTTTTAAATGTGCTTTTTCATTCTTCCTAAATATTAAATCATGTACTGTCAGCTGTACACAAATGATATTATCTAAAGAAAAACCAGTAGCTAAGTGTACATATATATGTAAATAGATATGATCTTTCTGCCAGTCCGGAAATAAGGAAGGAAAGAGAAGGAATTATACACTTCTATCAGAGGTATATAGGAAATGCCACAATGAAACCTCTCAGATTTCACTGATCTAATCTCTCTTCATTGTATAAATAGTCAGTCCTCTGATATGAGAGCTCACTGGATACTTCTTATAACCTCTACTGCCATTCTCTACGTAATCCTTTGTTTTCCTATGCAGCTATCCCTTATGATATGTTGAATATATACTGCTTGAAACAAATGGAAATGGGAACAATACAAAACAAGTATCATATAGAAGTGGGCAATTCCACAATTAGTGAAACATGACAAAATATTCAAAATCAGTATTTCTTCCACGTTTTATGCCTAAGATCATTGGAATTTGAATTGCATGCCTAGACTTAGTTAAACTAATAAAGAGGTAATATTTACTACCACTAATTTGATCCTTGCATGCCTCTTCCATGGAGAATCTGAAAGTGTATATACATTAAACAAGAATAACCAAACTGTACATTTAAAGGGGATAGAAAATGAGAAATCATAGGGAAAGGCAGGGTGATCTCGGATGAGAGAGGGGGAATGCAGTCGGCCGCTCGGGTTTCAAGAAAAGGGATAATCCATTCTAAACAACTGTGATTTATTGCCGTACATGTTTCAAATTTCGCGCAGTGAAAAAGCTAATAAACAGCTAGTCATATGGAAAAACAATTACATGGGGGTGTTACGTAATCCGCGGCGACGACGTGTCGGGGAGAGGCAATGGAGTTTAATAGCTAGACTAACAAACCAGAAGTAAACTATATTTTGTATTTTGAAATGTTGGAGCATTAAACAAGACGTTTCTTCGAGTGAACACGATGAGACCCGTTAAGAGTCTAAACACTTAGAGTTGTTGAGAAATGTGAGAACCCGAAGTGTATGACTAGGTTGAGTTCGATAAACTTCGTGCTGTCCGAACTTTTATCGCATTAGTCCGACGGGCTCGCATAACAGACGGATTACAGTGTACAAGTAAACAAGCCTTTTGCAAATTCGTTTTCCCCATAATTTCCCATTTGCTAGCCTCTTTAATATACAGGAATAAACAAAAAAAATAAAGTAAAAAATATTAGTTTTACATTCTTTGAAATTGTACTACGATGGAAATGCTCTAAATTAATGATGTACATGTACATTATAAACTACATTCCCAGATGCTTAGAGATAAGAAAATTATCAGTGAAGAGATGTTTATTTAAACACCACTATACAAAAAGGGATACATGAAAAGTTAGGGGAAAGCAGAGTACCAATGGCTATTCAACTTACCGTATTATTCTCGCATGTAACTTCCGTAGGTGAAGAAACAGTGGCTTTTGTCATGTGTTGTTTCCCCTCATACTCTAATATGCACTTGTATCCCTTAACCTTCAAGATAATAAACATGTATGGTACACGTATTAAGTATAGATGATAACAGCATCTCTAAAACATGACAGGACATCGCCCACAGACAACATAAAACTCCAAACAAAATAAAGACTAAAACTCACCAGCATAATATGAAGAGTTTAATAGCAGAAACAGATAAAGGCCATTTTTTAACATTTCCAAAGTAACAAAACCATTGCATGAAATGAAAAATTGCCTTCCATTTGATGTACCTCACTCATTATTTATTAAGGAAAAGATTGGGAATTATGATCTAAATTTCAACAACTTCAATTGCAAATATAAAATTTACAAAAAAAGAGGACATATTGGTTTCTTAAATCAACTCTTCATATGTACCATGTACTGGGGAATATTTTAAAGATTCCTCAGAGATGACGCTTGTTTTGAAATAACAGGGGCTAGCACAGCATTACAATGTATTTCTATAAACAAACTATCAATCACATTTGTTCATTCCACGTAATAATAAATTCAATGATATATCTACATGTAAATCAACAAATGCCATTAAACTATCAATACCATCAACACCACATCAATCATTTTTTAGAACTGTGTCACCTGCCATGAAATTTGACAATGAGTAAAGGTGTGATTTACTGAGCATGGAGTTGGCAAGGGTTTTTCTCCAAAAGTGTTCCACCCCCCCCCCAAAAAAAGAAAAGAATTTAAAGGAGAATGCACTCCAGACATCAGTGTGCTTCCAGTGAATGAAGAAGAACAAGAAGAGTAAACAGTGAAAGTTTGAGGAAAATCGAACAATCTGTTCAAGAGTTATGAACTTTGAAAGTTTCAGTAAATCCTTATTGTGGGGATCCTTGAATTCGCAACATTGCCAGTATCTGTGATGTCATCGTGGACAATTCTCCATTCATTTTGTACTCAGAATTTAACATTTTCTTTATTTTGAGGAAAAATAAAATTTTTTTTGATTTATTGTATGATATAGCTATATCAATTCTGCGAGTATTTTGGGAAGAATTATGTCGATTCCTGACTTGAAATTTCATATAAATCAATTTTTAAAAAAAAATTACGTACAAAATGAATTGAGAGTTGTCCACCATGACATCACAGATGCTGGCAAAGTTGCCAACTCAATGATCCCCATAATAGGGATTTACTGAAACTTTCAAAATTCATAACTCTTGAACAGATTATCCAATTTTGCTCAAACTTTCACTGTTTACTCTTCTTGGTCACCTTTATTCACTAAGAGCACACTGATGCCTCGGTTGCATTCTCCTTTAACATGTAACCGAATCTATTTTCGACCATTGCAATCTATAAATCTGTATAACTCAGTGCCATCTAGGAGACCAACACCACCATGACTAATGGACTGGACAAAAAGAATGACATTTCCTCGAATGATCTGCCCAGAATGACCGGCCCAGAACGTAAAACTTATCATCAGTAACAACTGCCACATTTCTATGACAAATTTGCTCTCAGCCAATCAGATGCACAGATTTCAGTAACTTATAACAGTTCAGTTCTATGAAATAGGGCCCAGGTCAGTTTAGATTTGGACTTTTGCTAAACAGTCGGGTCGCGGCTCGCTGAGCCAATTTTTTTTTTAATGGTGTCTTCAAATCGGCCTACACGATGGGGAAAATTTTATTGAAAATTCTTGATGTTTTTACAACCCTTTTTATTGTTGTCTTCATTAACTGATGGAAAAATAAGAAGACAAGAATTAGGATTGACAATACGAAAGAAAGAATACTAGGTAGATAAACTGAACTTTAAAGAAAGTGTAAGACTGCAAGGAAAGGAGTATGACAGAATGGAAACGAGGAAGAATGGAACGAGTACAAAGATGAACACTGGTAAATTAATAAGAGAGGAATACAAAATATTTCTTTTCCCTTTTTAACCTTATGTATGTGTTCTATGTTTCCCACAATACATCTTTTTTTTTCTATTTCCATCCATCCTTGTAATTTCTATCCTATTCAGTCTTATTAACAACTAAATTCTACATTTTATTTTATCCCTTTATTAACCTTCTGTTTTTCTGTCATGTGATTTAGAAAAAAATCTTTATCACTGTTAACCTGGCCAATAAATTCTTTCAATTTTACACTTTTACTCCTATCATTCCATACTGTTCCTTTCTTTCATTGTTTTGTATTCCTCTCTTATTAATTTCCCACAGTTCATCTTTGCACTCGTTCCATTCTTCCTCGTTTCCATTCTGTCATATTCCTTTCCTTGCAGTCTTACACTTTCTTTAAAGTTCAGTTTATCTACCTAGTATTCTTTCTTTCGTATTGTCAATCCTAATTCTTGTCTTCTTATTTTTCCATCAGTTAATGAAGAGCAACTTTCAACTTGTCTTTTTTTGCAGTAGATTTCCCCTCGAACCCGCCTTGAAGACAACAATGAAAAAGGGTATAAAATTTTCCCCATCGTGTAGGCCGATTTGAAGACACCATTAAAAAAAAAATTGGCTCAGCGAACCGCGACCCGAGTGTTTTCCAGCGCGCCGCGCCGCAACGCGACCCGAGTGTTTAGCAAAAGCCTAGATTTGTTATAGCTCACCTTGGTGCTGTGAATGGGAAGATTCCTTGCTGTCAAGGTGAATCCAGTCTCTATTCCCACTGAAAGAAGAAGCTCTGGGTCAGGGGTGTTGATGTACGGACACTGGGTAACTGCATCTCGCTGTTATGACAACAACAAACCCAACAACAACATTTAACAAACCATTTAAAGAAACAACAAGAAACCCTGTCATCAATTTATCTTGACAATACAACATGACTAAAATGTACAGAATTAACTGCATTTGCAATACTGCTGGGCCCATGAAGTTGGTCTAAAAGGAACAAAATACATACATGTATTCAATATAAAGTCGGTACTGGGAACAATTTCAGCTACATATTTGGACATACATGTACATATTAACTTCACATGCATATTTTAATTCACTTTAATTGTTACAAATCTTTTCTCCTTCCTTCATGTTCCAAATGAACCTCATCTTTCAAACAAATAAGATTTAGATATTCATATTGTGTGCATCTTTCTTTGATCTCAAGAATGTACTTGCAGAGTGCCCCGATCCCATACTCCCACAATGTACCAATCTTGTTAATTAATTGGTCATGACAGATGTTAATCCTTCATATTTCCCTGCCTCTCTCTTTCTCTCTCCCTCTCTACCTTCCCCTCCATCTCTCTCTCTCTCTTTCTATCTCTCCCCATCTCATCTCCCCCTGTCTCTCTGTCTCATCTCTCTCTTTCTCTGTCTCTCAATAGCCCCGTTCATATTACCCACCTGTCCGTAAGATAGGCGCAAATGTTATGCCTTCTTTACGGATATGCTTCGGACTGCTGGTAACATGAATGGCTCCCAACGAATATCAGTATTTGCTTCCTCCTATTTTACACTTATTTTGCCCTTATTTGATGCCTATTTAATGCTTTGAGACCTGTTAATATTACCCTAATATTGCTGATACCTGGTGCATACATATATGAACAGCATCCGCAAGACAGACCTGTGCAACATTTACGACTTGTGCAGTGGAGCGTAGCGCCTCATCGACGGGTTCGACCCTTAGCCAAAAGCACATTGCACGATGGAGAACCAGGATGCAATGTGGGACTTGCTGATAAAACAGAATATTGTAATATTGTGGATGCCAATATGAACTAAGGAGAAAGGGAGAATACCGCAATATCACGGTAATATTACCATATTTTTTCCATAATATAAACGGTGTCCACGCGAATTCGCTTACTAATGCGCATTAGCAATCTTGTGTATTGGGTAATATGAACGGGGCTTCTGTATCGTCTCTCTCATCTATTTCTCTCTTCCTCTCTCTCTCTGTCTTCCTTTCTCACTTTCTCTGTCTCTTCCATGCAAGAGCTCACAATAATCCCACCCAGTACAAGCGCTGTGCATTTTCTAAAAGGGAATGAAATACAGTATACTATCAACACACACAGTTTACAGGCAAATGCATCACATCCTATTTCAGCAGAGTCATAAATATTCTGTCTGTCTTGTGTGTGGGCAAACACTTGGGATGGTTTATGCTTGACAGGCAGAGCATCACTGAAGACTCCTCTCAAAAGGTCTGCACAATTAATCATATCAATCACATTGCCTTATTCGAGGTGGAAAGGTATCATGTTTGTTATTTGTACACCATCAGTCTGCCCCTCCCCTGATCTGTAAACATGTTGATGTTTGAACTATCCTTCATCCCATTTTATGTCTGTTATCACAAATATTTACAGACATATAAACATCTTCACAGAATGTATTTATTTGAAGAGTTTATGTGTAAAAACCAATAAATGCCATTTGTGAAAGAAATGTTAAAATAAGATCATGGTCGTATAGTACAAAATAATGCTCTTCAAATGAAACATTGCACATTACATATAAAGGTTTGTTGTTGAAGTTACTGGTCAAAATTAGTATACATTTTCTTATCATTTTTCTTTACTTTTCTTGAACTTTAATTGCAAATATCTCAATTTGTCAAAATCAATAACAGTTTTTGCATTCAAACTCTTCATGTACATGTATTCATATATTTAAAGTAGCTCATTTTCTTCCCACAAAAATGTTTGTCAAAATATTATCTATTATTTGAAAATTTTTGTTAAGATGTAAAAAAATAAAAATTTTAGGCTGGCACATTACTGTACATTATATTTACTGGTATTCAAAGGGTGTGTTTAGTGAGGGAACTTGATTTCTAGAAATCAGAAATGGGTATTTGAGTCGCGAACACAAATCGCGCTCACGATGGGTGGTTTCTCTGGATGTCGTGTTTATCGTCCCGATCCGAGTTCCCGAAACTATCAAGCCCATGCCCAGCTGCAAGTGAACCGGCAGTGAAGGTCAAATCTGGCAGGCTTATTACTTTTTATCTCATCCGGAAACAGGAGTCCGAAGTTTCTAAACGAAACGCGACCGAAGTCGCGTTGTGTTTATTGGCACGTTGTTGTTGTTGTTAATGTTGATTTTTACGGCGCTGTCATTCAAAAATGAATATTTACACCATCTCAGTTGCGTTGTTAAAAATAAGCCCTTTTTTGACTTATTGAAATAATTTGTTTTTCTATTAACAGACAAGACAAAGCCTTATATATAAGGAAAGAAAAAAGGGGTATCCTTAAAAATATACAAGGCCTAAATTCAGAGGAAAATTTGCAGCGCGCGCAAGCTTTGATACACCTGTCATACGCCTGTAACAGATAACACCTCCTCACTCATAAAGGCAAAATCTTGCCAGTCCGGCTCGGTACTTTGAGCAGACTTCTCGGTTCAGCAAACCTAGGCAACTCAGAAGCCGCGCAGGGGCACTCTGTCGGTACGTATAGCGACAGATGCAAGTAATTTCACACGAATTATTATTCTTTCTCTTTTTTTTTTTTTAAATTGATATTCATTTTATAAAACTTCGATAAACCCCAATTCAAGGCGGGAAAAGTGCAGTGCAATACATAGACTAAGAAATAAAATACATTTACAGTCTTTAAAGTGGCCAACTCTGGCACACTGATAAACAAATTATTGTCAGGCCTCTTTGGCAATAATTACGAAATTATCTCTGTATCAAGGGATTATAGATTGTTATACATGTACATGTATATACATGTATTTTACATGAAGAAACTACAAGAGTATGTACAAGTTTGATTTATTACCTTCGGTATTATTATACATTCAGATTTTGTTTTGCTTTTATATATATTGAAAAAAGACTCTATTATCATTTAGCATCACTTCGTGCTCTGTATAGAGTATATGAAAGCTAACTTTAATTATTCTCTTTCTTTTCTCTTTTTTTTTTTTTGTTTGTAAAATAATAATAATTTTAAAAAATATATATCTATATACCTAAATTCATATTCTCAAAAGTAAGAAAAAAGAAACAAACAAAACCAAAACTAAACTAAACTAAACTAACAATTCTTTCATTCAGATAAACTACGACATGTACGAGAATACATCATAACTATATCCTTTCATACGTATCGACACACTTCAGGAACTCTAAAAGGCTCAAATGATTTTGTTTTTACGTTGGAGCATTCGTTTAAGCATCAGATCATTCATACAAACATTGATTTCTTTACAAAAGGCCTCTCTAGGAATATTATATTTCTTGCAGGTCAGGAGAATACGGGAAATGGTCTCGGGTTCCTCACATACATCACAAAGTCCAGTGTCATGCTTTTTCATTCGGAAAAGGTAGAAGTTTAAGTTACAATTCCCAAGTCTGAGTCTATGAATAATTCTTTCATCTCTTCTGTTTTTGCAGAAGGATATAAACTGTTCGGGTGTAGGTTGTATTTGAAATAAATGTCGACCCTTATCAGATGCTTCCCATTTTGTTCTCCATTTCGTTTGTAGGATTGTGAGTATGAGAGAACGAATTTCATTCTTGGTAAATGGCATAGTCAATAGTACGGTGACAAAGTCCCGTTTTTGCTAACGCATCAACAGACTCATTTCTGCTAACACCACAGTGGGAGGGTACCCATTCCAAGGATATTGCAATTCCATCCTTTTCCAAATGAGTGAAGATTTCATTACGTTGGTAACAATTTGGCTTTAGCAAGTTAATTCATTTGATGTACGATAAAAGAGCAATGCAGATAAAATGCCTTACTCAAGGACGTAAGTGCCCTACCGGGGATCGAACCCCTGATTCTCGCGTCTCCAGTCAAGTGCCTTAAACCACACAACTACGACACCTCCCCTAGGATACAGAAGTGCCCTAGTCATGGTACCTCATGGCAAATGTAACAAAAATCCCCCCCCCCCTGCCGATCTGCATGTCATGTAATGACAGAACAATTATGTCAACACATGTGGCTCTGAAAAGAAAAGTGGGAGAAAATGGAGAGTGGTCAGTTACTAACAGCTGCCTCCTTAAAACTAGGCAGCTATTTGAAATAAAAGCTTTTTACCTGACCTAATATCCCCAAGTCCTTTAGAGTGTAATCTAAAGTAATATCCTGATATACTGGAGAATATACATGTAACTTTATATCATTGGATTCCCTGAGACTTTTACAAGAAAATAATTAATCAATAAATGGCAATTTATAGCCACAACCAAAAAGAATGATTTTATAACAGCACTAAAATACATCATTCAGACACCTCTAACTGGCCAGCAAACCTAAGCAGTATTCATTAATGACTTAAAACAAAAACAAATTTTGAAGGAAGAAAAACAGTGTACATGTATGTGTGCATTACAAAGGTTTTCATGTCAGCAATGGTATCACTGAGCTCTTGCATGCTCAAGGGTTCCTGCCAAGTGTATCATCAGGTCTGCAAATGAAAGGATTACCAATTATGTCTTGTGGCTTAAGATGAGAGCATGTTGCCATGGGCTCACCTCAAAAGCCATCTGTCTGGTCAATATCATTTTCAAGAGGATAGTGCAGCTCTTAATATACAACAGCTCTTGTATTACATCTACCTTAAAGTGATTACACAATGGTAAAAAAAAATTGATATATGATCGAGAATAGAATTCTAAGAAAAATGACATTGAAAATATAATTATTTTCAATCGAAATCAATGCATTTTGGCTAATTTTCTCATAAAAAGTCAAGAGCTGACCCAAAAATTTGAGTATGAGGTATGACGTAAAAGTGGGTACCCAGCTTCGCGCATTGCAGTTGTGCTGCACGCTAGACTGTACAATATGTATTATACCTTGCGCGCATTTTGCTAGAAGTGCGCAACAAGGTACCCACTTTGACGTCATTTTGACGTCAAAGTGGGTACCCAGTTGAAACTGGGTCACAGCTGAGGGGTCAAAAATATCCTGAAATCTTACCACATTTGGGGGTTTCCTTGGCAACACGACTTTTTAAAAAACTTTAGGCAGATGATTTTCTGCTAATAAAATCATGCTCTTTTAAATGAGCTAACTTTGTTTCAGCATTGGGTACCCCCTTTAAGAAATAAGAAATTTGCTGACAACATCCAGCTAATTCATACTGCACACAAGCATCATACCCACATCACTACTAACCTGAAGTGTAGTGATCAGATTGGGAAATAGTGTACACTGTATTCTTTTGCAGTGAATTTGCTGTAAAAGGGTTGTAGAAAAGTTGTGGTTTTGTAGTGTTTTGTTGTGAAGCAGTTTGTGGTGTGAAAGAAGTGTAAATAAGCTGTACAATAATGACAGAATTAGTGTAGATTGGTAGTACTAAGTGTGAAAAAGTAGTGGTTTTGGCTCCAGCACAAGACATTCTGCCATTAAGTGGTCCACCATCGCCTGTCCTGAGCAGGCCTTTTTTAATCCAGTGTGAAAATGGAATAGACCACCCCTATTCAAGGCAATAATCTAACTATTCATATAGAGCTATAACACATCCTGTTATTGATTACTCTACTGGTGAACACCAATTAAGCCAGTGTGAAAAAGGAAAAGACCACCCCTATTCAAGGCAATAATCTAACTATTCATATAGAGCTATAACACATCCTGTTATTGATTATTCTACTGGTGAACACCAATTAAGCCTGATCATTATTTAACACCCTTTTTTAACAGCAGAACCACTGCTTTTCAAAAAATTTTTCACAGAGACTTCACATGTGTATGAGTACTTGTATTTGTATTAAAAACCCTGAAACCAACCATAATTTGTAATCAAAATCTGTAATGGTAAGATGCAAACTGCGATTTTATTATTTTTGGTCTTACAGGACAATACATACATTTAAGAGGACCGTTTTGATCGAGTTAAAAAAAAAGCAACGTTATCTGCCTCCCTCCGCATGATACACCGATACACACAGTACGGTCTGGTGAGCCATGTGTGTGCGCACTCCTTGAGTCTGTGCAACCGACCGTTATCTATTTTTCAAACATTGGTTCACATTTCTAATATTCAAAAATACAATACTTCCTGTGGATATTATACTTGAAACTTTCAGACTGGTATTTTTTACACTATAATCCTTATGTTTATCCATTTTCAAGTAGCAAAATATGTTTTAAAAAAATATAACAATGTTATTAACCAATGCCTTTAAGGTTGGTTTGTAGGATCATGTAGTACATGTAGGCCTGTTTTACATGTACACTGTACAATGTACTATCACAAACTTTTAAATGAAAATGTTTACACTTCAATAATTCATACCAAGTATTAAAAATTAAAGAACAATGCAACCCCAGCATCAGTGTGCTCTTAGTGAATAAAGATGACCAAGAAGAGTAAACAGTGAAAGTTTGAGCAAAAATCGGACAATCTGTTCAAGAGTTATGAATTTTGAAAGTTTTAGTAAATCCCTATTATGGGGATCCTTGAGTTGGCAACTTTGCCGGTATCGGTGATGTCATCATGGACAACTCTCAATTCATTTTGTACATAATATTTCAAAAAAATGGATTTTTATGAAATTTCAAGTCGGGAATCAACACAATTCTTCCAAAAATGCTTACAGAATTGATGTAGCCATATCATACTCAAGCAATAAATCAAAAGAATTTTTATTTTTCTTGAAAATAAAGAAAATGTTAAATTCTGCGTACAAAATGAATGGAGAGTTGTCCATGATGACATCACAGATACTGGCAAAATTGCCAATTCAAGGATCCCAATAATAAGGATTTACTCAAACTTTCAAAGTTCATAACTCTTGAACAGTCTGTCCGATTTTCCTCAAACTTTCTCTGTTTACTCTTCATGTTCTTCTTCATTCACTAAAAGCACACTGATGCTGGGGTTGCATAGTTCTTTAATTACTTGGTATGAATAATTGAAGTGTAAACATTTTTCTAATAGTCAAGAAAACTATTGTACTAATCATTCCCAGGCAGTTTTTTGCACCTTTAGTGGCCTCTCCAAGAGGAGGCCCTAAATTGAACAGTCTACTTTTCCTTACACAAGAAAACAAGAACAGATCTAAACAAGCAACTTTCTTTAAAAAGGGAGAAAAGAGAAAAAAAATGAAAAAGGCACGTCTGAAAATTCTTGGGCATGGTACTGCGAGCGTTTGATTTTCAATCAATGTAGTGAGTGCGCATGTGCGCTGCCAGGGAGGCAGACTGATGATTACCCATAAAATTTGTGGTGAGGAGGAAAGATGCCCTGGAGATGTACTAGATAATGAGATCATCACTACTTCACATCACTCCTCATGTCTCCTCCTTGCATCCTATGTTATGATGCCTTCGACACTCCCTTCAAACCTTTCAACAGTCCTCTCAGAGTGTGTGTGTGTGTGTGTGTACACGTGTGCAAACAAGTGTGATGGCAATACATCTGTGTACTGCCAGTTGTGGTGTATTCCATGAATTATGCGTTTGATTCTCTTATCATTTATTATATAATATATATCAAAATCCCATCAAAACAACGTGGCTTATAAAATCTGCACAAAGCAAAATACATAAACCCCTTCTCTATTCTTCACTTTAGATGAAAGACAGATCATTCAACCTGCGTATCTTGATAAAAAATGTCTTTGTATTCAAGGGTTTTATGGCCTCATTTATAAATTCATTTATTGATTAATCATTCTCTTGTAAAAGAACATGTGTAAGATGAATAGAATTTTGGGTAATTAAAACAAAGATAATGAATATGACAGTGAGGAATTATTAGAAACTGAAACAATTAATTCCTTGTTACCAGATCAAAAATCAAACAACGGAAAAAATATACAACGAAACCCTAGAATAGTTGTGTTTACATGTGGGTGAACTCTCAAGCACAAAATCTTGCCACTATTTGTTACGGATAAATGCAAAACAAAACAAAACCCTAGAACAGTTGTGTTTACATGTGGATGAACTCTCAAGCGCAAAATCTTGCCACTATTTGTTACAGATAATTGCAAAACATAATCGATTCAAAGTGAATAATAACAAGCTTCAGATGAGCAGGTGCAATTAATATTTTCACTTTCACTAAGTATCTAATTCATGGCTTGAAAAGCCCTTTAAACTGCCATAATGCACATGCCCAAGTGTCTTCCCAAAAAGTGAAAGTAATTATGATATCATTAATCAGGCTAGAATACTTATCCACATTCAGTTTCCTAGGATTGCATGAAAACTGAAATCAATTTATGATACCATCAATCAGGAAGCTCTTGTGGAATGTTTAGAGGTGATCTGTGACCTATTTTACCACTCAAGAGGGGATTAATAACACTATAAAGCATGTGGATTGTGACCTGGGTTTGTGATCACTTTCATTCTTTTATTTATAAAGGAGCATCCAAAGTCCACATACAAGACATAGTAAAATCAACATGCATAGAGAGAAAGGTATTTGGAGAGAGAGGTTTTGCAGACATAAACGCACAATGCAAGATGATGAAAAAAAAAATTGAACAGAAAGTATTGCATACACTGTTTTTTCTAAAGTATAACCATAATATAAACAAAAAACAACAAAAAAAACAACAAAATAAACAAACATATACAAACAAGACTTTCCACTAATCCTCTAGTTCATGATTATTACATATAAATGACCTACAATATATCGTCCATGCCTGCAGTATCATTTTCAAAAGCATAATAAGTGCTATATATTTGATGCCTTGCAATTCAAATAGGAATCTCTCAGTTATTCATATAAACAATTATCAAATGAAAAAAAAAAAGAAAGAAAGCTTTTGTTATTTCTTGAAAGGAGAGCAGGACTTGTGAAAGGAAAGAGAAATGGTAAGTAGTCTTCACTTACGTTCTCATAGGATATGATGATGTCGTCTTGCTGACATGTGGTTTGGTCATGAGTACACTTGTTGTCATAGATACACCAATTACATGCCCAGGAACTACTCATGCACGAAGAACAGCTGGAAATAAAAATGATACTGGTCAGTTTGTACCCTTACATGTCTGCAGTATGACCTTGTGAGTGTTGCATGTATACCCTCCTTAAAGGGAAAGTCCACCCTAAAAGTTTCACTATTTCAATAAAAGGAGATAAATTTGAATAGCATTTAAAAAAAGAAATGAGCAAAATCGGTCAAAGAATAAAAAAATTACATTCATTTATGTTTTCTAGTAAATTACTCTCGGCTCTGCAAACTGGCAACATTGATGACATCATATGTGAGCAGCTCTCTGTTCACTTTGTACATGAAATTTCAAATTTTCTCAATTTTCTTGGAAGTTACACATTTTCTCAACTCATAGTCAAAGTAAGTTATGTAACAAGCAATTCTTCTGAACATACATTGACTATGGGGGTTAGAAAATGTGTAACTTCCAAGAAAAATGAGAAAATGTGAAATTTCATGTACAAAGTGAATGGAGAGCTGCTCGCATATGATGTCATCAGTGTTGCCAATTTGCAGAGCCAAGAGTAATTTACTAGAAAATGTAAATGAGTGTAATTTTCTTATTCTTTGACTGATTTTGCTCATTTCTTTTTTTAAAATGCTGTTCATATTTATCTCCTTTTATTGAAACTGTAAAACTTCTGGGGTGGACTTTGCCTTTAAATACAACATATCAAAGAGTTTGAGGGTAATTTCTCTGGACATACAACGCACTGCAGAATGTCATCTGTTGTGAGCCAAAGAAGTGGTAACTTGTATGACATGATGTCAACACATTTCTGACTCTCGCTTTAAAAATATGAAAATTAGATATTGAAGCACATTACAAAGCAGTATGCAAGATAATGAACCCTCCAAATCAAAAATTTTCAGACAATTTTTACTGTTCACATATTCAAAAGGACAAATCTATGTTGAATAATATGACAAACAGTTTTCAACGGGTTACTACAATGCATTCATTTCATATAAAAGCATGTATATGTACAGTAAAAAAGCTTAGCATAACACTGTCGCATGAAAAATGCATCCGGAATGGCAAATACATACTGCTGTATCTATGTTTACAATCCTGATGCATCTTTTCGTGCTACTTTGTTTCACTAAACTATATAAGTAATCTTGTATACAGTGTAGCACATCTGTGAATGAGTCTGAAAACTTCCCAATACCTTTAACTCGTTGTGTATGATTTGATTTTGATACAACACGTATTTTCCATAGAGCCCAGCCCAGCCCAAGTTACACATTTATCTCTGTAACTATCATTTCCTTTTTTAGTATTCCTCATTGCTGTTTAAAAAACTTGGTACTTTCAAGGATCCACAGCAGGGAAAAAAAATAATTCATTTTTTTCCGGGGCTACTTTTTGAGCCCACCAGCCTGAATTTTCTACATTGTATTACAGTTAACATTAGACCCTATGAGAATTTCAGGGGCTCTTTTTTGGTTTTCCAGGGCTCTTTTTGGTTTTTCAGGGGCGAATTCGCCCTGAGCCCCTGTGCATTTTTTCCCTGATCCACAGTCATAACCTAGAAAAGTTTATTGTGAATTAGTTTAAAGATGTTGAGCGTGAGCCACCAGCGTAAATCCGCTTTGAGTGGGGGGGGGGGGATGATTGACTGTTTTTCTGTCAAACACACCCTCATCCACCCACACCGGATCCCCCCTTACACACATTTTAATTTTTATTCAGCCAAAAATAACTACTTTTCTGTTTTTTATCACATTTTCAAATAGAAATGCTAAAATATGATGGTCATTTATGACAGATTATCAAAAATTTTACTAACTGATTAATTAAAATATCATTTCTTCTTTAAAAAGTGGGGGGGGGGGGATATTTGTACACACCATCCCCTCCCCTCTCGAAAAAGTGGGGGGGGGGGATATATCCCCCCCATCCCCCAGGATTTACGCCAATGGCATGAGCACATGATCTATATGTACATGTAGGTGTGCCAAGAGGAAGGAAATTTCTTGCAGTATAGTGCATAAATGTAGCTTTATTTATAAACAAGAGGAAACAAGCAATCTTACATTTTAATTTAAACATATTCCTTCTTTCAAGACTGTTTTGGCAAATTCCTTCCTATTACTAATCCCAGTTTTTTTTTTCTTTTTAAGGATTACACCAGATGTTAACAGTTGAGGTTTGGTTTGTTTTTTAACTTCAACCTCAAAATTATGTCGTAAACAGATCCCATCTCAAAGTATGTTATGTGATGACAGGAAAAAAAAATCAAATTGGAACAAAAACGAATGGATTCATTACATAAAACATTGATGTTTTACATCTCTGAATATTCAAGGCATGTTTGATTTCAAATGCTCTGTACAAAGGCATCAATATTAATAGCAACAAAAGTAAATAATAATTGTAAATCATGATAATTCAGTTTATATATAAGCAATGGCACTACTCTACTGGGGTATAGCAAAATTGAAAGAAGTAATAGTCTATAAGGAAAAAAAACTGAATAAAAGAGTTTTTTCCCCTTCCTTTTTGGCAGAAGAACTACTGATTTACTCAAAAGAGAACTAAAAAATACATATAGCAAAACTGAAAGAAGAAGTGACAGTCCATAAGAAAAGAAAAAGGTTGAACAATAAAAGCAGGGTTTTCCTTCCTTTTGGCACAAAATACATTTTATGAAATACTAAGTAAGTGGAGGATAATATCCTAAAGAAAACATGCTGATCACAGATTTAAAACAACATGTAGACACAATTCTTTATCAAATCATAATGATTTTTTTTTTAAAAGGAAAAAAGAGAATCTCCATGAGCCCATTTTCATTAATGAACAGCAAAAATCAATAAAAGAAGCACTTGCAGACATTTGGCATCATGCGTATACATAACTTCAAAATGGGTGAATATATGTGAGAGTGAGATTATGTGAGAGAGAGAGAGAGACTCTTGAGACAGGATTAAAGGATGGTAGAAAAAATACCATATAGACCCTTTAGCACATGCAGGGCCATACCCTGAAATTTTTTCCGGGGGGGGGGGGGGGGGGGGGGGGGCAAGACGTGTGAAATTTCTGAAGAAGCTAAAAAGTGAGGGAGCAAAGTGACCGAGCTCGTCACGAGGGTGCTTTTGCATTTTTTAAAGTTAAATTGAAGGATTAAGTGCATACTTTTCGTGGATTTTGTGAAATTTTCAGTAAAAAAAATGTAAGTTTTCAAAATTTCTGGGGGAGGAGGCAACTGTGAGTGAGTGTTAACAAGGCTTACACCTGAAATTTTGGAATTGACCTCTATGACCATTGACCTACATGTAATTACCCCCAAATCTAATGAGATTGTCTTCCTGTGGTGGTACATACTAGCACCAAGTTTGAATTTTACACTTCTAATGATTCTTGAGATATTGTGTTATGCGAGGCTGGCACCTGAAATTTCAGATGTAATTACCCCCAAATCTAATCAGACTGTCTTCCTGTGGTGGTACATACTAGCAACAAGTTTGAATTTCACACTTCTAATGATTCTTGAGATATTGTGTTATGCGAGGCTGGCACCTGACATTTTGGAATTTGACCTCTGTGACCTTTGACCTACATATCCCAAAATCTAATCCGCTAATCTTCCTATGGTGACACATATTAGCACCAACTTTGAAGTTGATACCTTAAATATTTCTTGAGATAGTGGATTAATGAAAAAGCAGGATGGACAGACAGACAAATGGACAGACAGACAGAAGGAGAGACAGACAGACAACCCCCAAAACACAATGCCTCTGGCACCACCTTCGGTGGAGCAGAGGCATACAAAACTGACAGACAGTAGCAATACTCACCTTGAAATCAGAGAGCAGTCATAGAAATTGAAATCTGTCTTGACAAAGGCTACTCTGGTCTCATTGGAATAGATGCTCAAGGCAACTGTTACAGCAGCTGCAATCAATAAGCACACAGAAATGAAATAAAGAAAAAAATTCCAAGAGGCCAAATTGAAGGGCAATTAAGACATTATAGTTCATCTTGAGTTCTCGGAATGGAATTCCATTTCAAAGGAAGACTGGCTCAACAATAATTCTGAACTGTTTCATGGAGCATTAAAAAAAAATGTAAATCAAATTTACCATATACATGTACAATGTATCACAACCTGCATAGGTACTGAAGATAGCACAGTTTATGTACATGTAAGTGTGTTTCAAATACTACTTCCAATTTCTGTCTTTCATTTTTCATCACTCTGGCTTTATCAATTTTCAATCAAAAGTATTACACAAATAATATTTATTCATGGCTTTGAGCAATCACTAAATATTTTGTTTAACTCTGTAAACATTCACTTTCTATCATTGACAGCAAAGCTCTAGATTACCTTTAAAGAATGGACATGACTTGTTAAGTGTTCAATCAGGAGGCACTTAGGGAAGCTTGTAATTTGGGTTACAAGTGTCAGGAGTACTTGGGAATATGATATCGAACACTTGCAATTGCATGAGCCTTGTGTTTAGGGTTTTCCCCTGCAGGTGACACACATCACTCTTAAATGACAGGGGTCTTAAGGATAAATGAAATGTATATACTGTATTTTATTTTTAATACAAACATTTCTTTTTCAGAAAATATATCTTTCTCCTCATCAACTTAACTTGTACTTCCTCCCTCTCTGTCCAAACCAATAAACACAAGCATAAAATTTTCCTGGTTCTCGTAAATTTTGGTACCGGTAGTATGTACATACATACATGTACATATACTTGCGTTTTAATTTTAGGTGTAAGATGGGAAGTAACAATACACTTAAAAGAAACAGATAATATAGTGCATTTGATAGCTTCTATTACTTCCACAGTCTAGTTATGCAACTTTTTAACTAGTTAACCAATTTTCCCCAAAAGATTTGAGAATATCAAGAAGCACAAATTATCATCTTTATCAGGAATAACAAGCTAAATACAAATGGAATTCACTTTAAAAAAAAGGAAGTTTATTACTTAGATGCACATAAGTGGCTCAGAACAGTACTGGTATCCACATTAAAATAAAAATGGTTCCCACTTTCCAAATAAAAATGCAGGTGGGTTCTTTCTTTTCAGAAAGAGGGTTCTTAACATTCATTTGTTCACCCATATAAACAAATGTCAGCCATACATCACATACACACATAAATACTGTCTTATGCATCTATGTACAGTTCAAAGAAAAATGCGTTGGAATGTAGTAATGTACTAATTTCATAAACGTTACTGTTTTAAAAAGCTGAAAATCAGCTCTGACATCTCCATTCAATTGATCAATTAATGAATGGGACTGATGGCAGGCAAAAGTTGGTCACCATACAAAAATGATTCATAACATTTTATTCATATTACATGTATTCCATCACAACATCAATAAGATTAAACAATAATTTGTACTATAAGACAAAATATCAAAATGGAAATTAAAACAGAGCTAATAACTAAACTTACATTGTCCATGTTCTATCGGAGGGATGGTATCCTGAGGTGGGGTCTGGCATGTGATTTGATTGCCCTCTATGCTTCTAGCTTTGGATATATAGCCATCGAAGTGACATTCATAGCCTGAGCCCCTGGAGAGGGGTGGGAGCTGACTCACAGAGATGACAATCTAGAGAAGGAGGAGGGCAAAATAGGATGAAAAGTAATGCTTGCTTGAAGTAAATATTCAAACCATCCCAGGAGTATACAAGAATATCTTGAGTAAGATGTGATCTACAGACAGGCATGTAGACCAGATCACAAGTATCAACAACTCTTTTTTTTTTCAACTTTCACAATACATGTATGTACATATGTACAAGATAGTGAACAGTTATGTTTCAAATTTTTATGATAAATAAAAACCCACACCAACTAGGTTTCACTGCCTTCAATGTGAACAGAAATAATATTCCAGCGGCATCCTACGGAAATACAAAATTACAAACTTAAAAATAAGTACTATACACGTAAAAGTAGTACAAGTGTATACTGGCATGAAATGTTTAAATAGTACCTTACATTTTCAGCAATTTACAAACTATGTAGTATATGACCAATACCATCATATTCAAGAAATATCAAGTTTTATAAAATAAGTTTTTATAAAATGAGGGCTATGCAGACTATCATTTCGACAATATCTCTGCAATACAGGAACCAACCCAACAGTCATCAGAATAGGTCACCAAAAGTTTTCAAACAATTCATGAGGTTTGAATGACTATTCTCATGACACCAGGTTTCCTGCAATATCTCTATCCAGGAGACACATGGTGCTCTCGTAAACTTTCAATATTATGCCTTCACCACATGATATGTTGATCGACAAACCATTTCAAGAGTATATCCCACTGCCCGAAATAGCCAACTATCCCTTGCCAGTTGGCAGAATTCTTTGAAACACACATACATGTAGTTGATATTATATTTTGGATAAGAAATTAATCCACTAGTGATTGGCTTAAAGACATTCACATGATCATTAGTATTTTCAGGATGTTGGCATGAAGGTTTACTATTTGTGAAATGATGTCACAGTACGCGAAATCAATGCGCGAAATGAAATATTCAGTGGGCATACGAGAGCTAGAGTGCGCACCATGGGTAACTCTCGTGGTGTCACAGCTACTGCGTTTCTCAAATTTATGATTACTTTGTAGTTTATCCGTACAACGTTTAGTGCCATAAAACATTCGATAAGATATAACATGAAATAAAGAATATTGATTTGATGTGATTTGACTGATTTATCTAAACAAGGTAAAAGCCCACTTCACCTACTTGGCTGATTTACAACGGGGCCGTGTATCAATCAAGAAAAATATGGATACATGTCAAACAAAATATGAATACATGCAAGAAATATAAGAAAATAAAATACATGTAAAAATACATATAAATGTTGATCCAAAATATAAAACAAATATACTCTGCCACAATTTCGAGTTTCTGGTTAAAACTATGGGCCTCGGTGCCTCCAATAGTACCATTCACTTCGGGGCTGCGCCCCTCAGTGAATGGTACTATTTCGGAGTCAGCTCTTGCCCATAGTTTTAACCAGAAACTCTCAAGGCAAAGTATATTTGTATACTATAGTCCCGACAAATGTGTGACCTTCAGTGAAACAATTTCCTCTACGTTTGACAATTTGTGTAAAGTTCAATAGTTCTAGTTGTCACGAGTCATGACACTTTTGAATCATCAAACAACTTAGCAATTATAATACATACATGTACTGTACATGTAAAGTACATGTGTGTATCTATACCTGGGGGCAACTGGCAGTTTCGCTCTCGGCAGAGCTCAAATAGCTGCCTAAAATCCTTAAAGCCCAATTCATTGGGGAGACCATTTTCTTCACAGTTGCCATCACCTAAGCTCCGAAAATAAGCAATAAATTCACAAATTGTGATCCAGGAACAGCAGAATTAACCTTTCTTGAAACAACACACACATTAAACATCATACTGATATTCAATATGCATACTATCATGGAGAGAAAATTGGAATATCAGCAATTAAAATTCAACATAGCTCCCTTGGGCCTAGAAAAAGCTCCTGTAAAGTTGTTGACGGGAACTACTTTTTTCAGAGAATAGCTCTCGTGGGAAAATTAGTATTTTTTACCCTGATCTTTACCATATATCAGTAGGCCTTTGCATCAGTTTGAAAGAAAGCCTGAGAGGGATGTACACTTTTTATAAGAGATGGCTAATAATAATAACACTGGCTATTCAGTGCAGGCACTCCACGGGCTATTCAATTACCTGCAGTTGACATTTTACTTTTCTGGGGCTCATTAATGATTTTTCCTTGAGACAAACATCTGGCCGTTCCACTGCCAAGAGAAGACGTTGGTAGATTGTGGGATGATAATGAAGTTACCAGGACACGACAACACCGGTTGCCTGGTTTCTCATCTCACCGCATCTTCGTACAATTGGTTTCTTCCTCTTTATATCCATACAGCTTCCTTATCTTACAGTCTCAGTCTCAGCTATATGTACATGTACATGTGCATGTAGGTCAATGTTATAAAAATAAATTTCATGTGTATGGTTTTACTATCAAATCCTGTATCACATTTCATGAACCACTAAAAAACAAATTTGGGAAATATGAAAGATGTAAACAGTGAATTAAGTGTATACAGCTTCATAGGAGTGAAGGGGTACAATGCGAAATATGCTCCTGTATAAATGCTTAATTTAATCCAACTAAATTCAATATCATTGTCCGATGGAAATATGTCGATGCTCTGTATACAACATACATGTATATCGACATTATATTCAAATTAATGCTCCATGTTCTCTTAATTAAATCATATATACACTTTAAATCATATGTCACATCTCATACACCTTTAGGACTTCAACACATCGAGAGCAAAGGCCTATACAGGCTACTATACTGTATAAAAAATAAAGCCACTTATACCAAGCAATACTGATACATTGAACAATATTTAGCCTACCACGGGGTAGGCTAAGTAAATCTGCATAGAGCACAACAACTACATGTGCACTGTAAACAGTGTAATTTCTTGCAACACTTTTCCCAGAAATATGTATCTTTAAATTTTAGACAGAGACCCCTGTTACACCAGAATATTGGCTGGTTTCTAATGAAGCCATTCCAAAGCTTGACCCTTGCTTACACCAAATCCAGGTTATGGTTTGTTTACACCATGGTTGGCAAAACCTAGGAGATAGTCAAGTAGATGGCTTTCTGTGGGTGGATGCTGCTGGGCATCCCACATATACATGTATGTAATTATTTTGATCTTGAAAATGAAACATTTGATGAGCTTTATACATGTAATTTTGTCGAGAGATGAAACAAACAAGAAACAAAATGACTGTTTCCCATATTACAATCAGTATACCAATATGGGAAACAAATTGTTATTGAGAACCAGGATTCATAACCAGTCATCGAATTCAAGCCTTTGATTCAAGCAGAATCAAGTGAGTTGAAATATACGCTAATGAATTAATTCGTCTCCACCCCATGTTTTGGAAACCTGTCTTGGCAGGTTTGGGGTAGGCTTCCGTTTACACCAAAATGAAATCTCACAGTGCCTTCAAAACTACCGTGGACCATATCTTAAAGGTTAAGTCCACCCCAGAAGTTTCACTGTTTAAATAAAAGGAGATAAATTTGAACATCATTTTAAAAAAGAAATGAGCAAAATCGGTCAAAAAATGAGAAAATTACACTCATTTACATTTTCTAGTAAACTATTTTCGGCTCTGCAAATTGGCAACACTGATGACATCATATGCGAGCAGGTCTCCATTCATGTTGTACATGAAATTTCACATTTTCTCAATTTTCTTGAAAGTTACACATTTTCTAACCCCCATAATCAATGTATGTTCAGAAGAATTTCTTTTTACATAACATACTTTGACTATGAGGTAAGAAAATGTGTAACTTCCAAGAAAATCGAGAAAATGTAAAATTTCATGTACAAAGTGAATGGAGACCTGCTCGCATATGATGTCATCAGTGTTGCCAATTTGCAGAGCCGAGAGTAATTTACTAGAAAATGCAAATGAGTGTAATTTTCTTATTCTTCAACCGATTTTGCTCATTTCTTTTTTAAAATGCTGTTCAAATTTATCTCCTTTTATGGAAAGAGTGAAACTTCTAGGGTGGACTTACCCTTTAATGTGGTCCGAGACCTCAGGTCCCAGGGGGGTACATGTAAATGTATATCTCATTGAGGCCTGTACATCATCCATGTACATACTTTCTGAAAAGCACCCTAAATGAGGACTGAAGTAGGAGTGGTTTTGGTACCCTAAATAGGGAAACCTGTCTAGCATCTCCAATTTTTATACCCTCAACAGGGATCTCATATATTGCATGGTACCATCACCTCTGACTTTGATAACCTTTTTCTTGATTTTTGCTGTTTTAGACCCTCAGGCAACTTTAGAATGTTTAAAATGAAAGTGCGAAAGCTTTCAAATCAACAGGGATCATAGACCTTTAGGCTATATATGTCTACCAGCAAAATTTCATTTGAAATAATTTGTCATGGTTCATCGTAAAATACATCAGCATCTATGGCCTTATGGGGGCATATATGTAATTGACACTTTATACGTGCTAATTAAATTGTTCATTTTTTTTTCTGCAGACATGAAGAATGCACTTAAGCAATACACATGGCTCTGCTCATTAGAAATTCATTTTACATCTTGTTTCAACATGTTTCATCTGCTTGTCACAATTGATTGCTCTGCATGGCAATGATGCACTGGTTGCTGGGGTTATGCACATTGTACATGTAGTCCACCTGGAAATGATGCATATTACATGTACATGCATATATGCAGTATGCTTCAGATGACACTGGGAGTCGGGCTGTTTACTTCAACAAACACAGCACAAGAGTTATTACGGGTACACACTGTAAAAAAGCCTATATGTACATATATCTTTCAAATCCTGATGTACACTCACAGATTTGCTTAAAACTTTCTTCAGCATTTATTTTTTCATTACCTTTTTTCAGAATACAACTGAAAAATCTGATTTATATGTTTTTCAAGGCAGTTTATACATTTTCTTCAAGGTGGTTGGTATATGTACAACTCTCCTGCTTTCTCTTCCTAGTCATGCATTTCAAACAACTCATGCACTGATCTGCAGTATTTCAAAAGTACAGAACTTCCAGGTCATCAGTCAACAATAGCACAAATCAGTCTTTCACTTCAGTGCAAGCATACATGTGCACCTTTTCACAGTTCAAGGACATTTTCATTCATGATTTGGCAGCTTTTATCCATTTTGGAATGCACAGTATTATAGAAGATGAGAACTGTCTGGGATATATGCAAAGAGCATTGTGTGGTACACCTATTGTATCTCCTACACACAGACTGACAGTCTTTTCGTTTATTTCTTTTCCTTGTTCAAATGTCTACTTCTACTACAAGCTACAAGTAACCTACAAGTCAAACAACATACAGTGCAGTGAAACCTGTATTAGCCATTATATATTGACACTGTTTTTTGCAGCCCCCTCCCCCTAACCATTCATCACATCAGCATCATTAGTCCAGAATCTGGATTAGTTTATTTTCAATATTTCTCCCACCACATAGCATGATCTCCGCCTACCTCCTACCAACCGTAGATGGCATGTCGCAGAAAGCTGGTTGAGCTTTTTTCGCCCAGCATACAAATTCGGTAGAGGATAGTTCCTGCTTCTCGCAATTACCTTCCAATCTGATGTCATAGAAATGAATATGTATCAGTAATAACTGTGATACTTTAACTATTTCTGATGAAATAAACACCATTGCTATCAATGACAGAAAAAATGCATATGGCGAGAGCGGATTTGAACTCGGGATCTTGAGACAACAGACCGGCACGCAGCCTACAGAGCTGCGCGACCGATCGACACTGGTGTGGGTTGTCTTAAGAAATTTATACCTGGAATTCATACGTACATGCTTATACATATTCATTTCTATGATGTTTCTATGACAGGGCTATGATGTCAAATTGCAGGGAGAGGCAGGAACTATCCTCTACCTACAAATTCAGGGATCACGCCATCTTCAGCAGGATTGCCCTGCATGGATAATTGCTACTGAAATAAAATTATCCAGATTCTGGACTACAGCATCATGAAAGCAATGTCAAACCATCATTATTTAGATCAAATCTTCCGCACAATAAAATAAAAACAAAAGAAACGCCTGCCCGCACGAGCATGCTCTACCACGTATGTAACAAAGCAATGCTGTGAAAAAAAAACTCTTTACAAACACAAATACCGCTAGTACATGTGAAGGCCTACAGTAAATAATAATTCTTTTAAGTACATGTACTTCATCTCTACAAAAATACTTTTCACACTCACATTTCATTTAAGCTACATGTATATCTTGTGTGTATCAAATATATTTTTTTTGTCAATTAGAAATATCAATTACAGTGTCCATAAAACTGCAACCATCTAAATCACAAGCAAACAAAAATTGCAAAGAACTTGATAAATGCCTTTTAATAGTGGTACTGGTAATTGCTGGTAAATAAGATTAAGTACAGTAAGAGAGCAGTAAGAGGACAGAAAAAGTCTGCAGTCAATTCATTCATAACCTATGAAAAGTCAGTTTCAATGACTCGGTACCAGTATAGTTGATTTATTGTTCACAGTAACTGCAGGTGAGTTCACTCCCAAACTTTTACAGTAATGTATTTCATATTAGTATCATCTAACATTTATTCGTTGAGGAGTTAATGTTTAAATTGTATATGTATTACACTTTTGGAAATTATATCTTTGGCACAAGAAATATGAAAGTAATGTCAAAGATAATCATATGTTCTGAAAATGGAACTGTAATTGCTTATCATGTGTCTTTTTTACATCAGCAAACAAAAAGATGTATGGATGGGGGGGGGGGGGGAACCAAAAGCTAAGCACTTTGTTCCAGCAGCTAAAGAGTCCCAGCAAGTGGAACGCCCCTGGCGGTCTCACGTGCATCGCGCAAATTTTAATGGCAGCATTCTTAACTAGTCATATACATGTATATGTATCAAGAGGTGGGTATTAAAATGGCCAGAATGTAATAATAATATTAAAAATAATAATAATATAATGCACTTGTATTGCGCCATCTATCTAGTAATACTATTCCGAGGTGTAAAGAATACAGTACGTAGATCCTAAAAAAAAATATTAAATTTGATCTTCTGATAATATTTTCATCAAATTAGACCTTTCACCTCAACTTTGTGAACTAAAATTGTCCCACATTATTCCTGATACTTGATGACCCTTGTAGGCAAATTTTATGGAATTTGAACAAATACTTTTGAAAAAAAGATGAAAATAAAAAACTTAACCTCAAGGTTAAGTTTTCGAAACATAATTTTAAGTAATTGACCTCAGATGAACTTTGACCTTGACTTAGTGACCTGAAATTCGTTCCACATGATCATGAATACTTGATAAGCCTTGTGTACCAGTTTCATGAAAATTGAACAAACAATTTTGAAATGAGGGGGAAGTTTTTGAAACATGATTTAAGTTTTAATACCGACCTCAAATGACCTTTGACTTTGATTTTGTGACCTAAAGTTCCTTCCACATGATCTTTGATTCCTAAGAAGCCTTGTGTACCAGTTTCATGAAAATTGAACAAATTCTATTGAAATGAGGGGGAAAAAAAAAACTTAACCTTGCGGTTAAGTTTTTGCAACATAATTCAAGTTTATTGACCTCAAATTACCTTTGTCCTTGACTTTGTGTCCCGAAATTCCTTCCACATGATCTTTGATACTTAATAAGCCTTGTGTACAGGTTTTATGAAAATTGAACACAGACTTTTGAAATAAGGGGGAAAATAAAAAACTTAACCTTGCGGTTAAGTTTTTGCAACATAATTCAAGTTTATTGACCTCAAATGACCTTTGACCTTGACCCTGTGACCTGAAATTCCTTCCACATGATCTCTGATACTTGATAAGTCTTGTGTACAAGTTTCATGAAAATTGAACAAAAACCTTTGGAATGAGAGTATTTCTTAAAATGTTGACGCCACCGCTGCTGCCGCCGCGGACTGAAAAGGGGCACCTATATCTCGCTCTTGCTACGCAGGCGAGACAAAAACCACTGGTTTGTGTGAATTTCTTTTATATATCTTGGTTTTTACATATCATAAATTTAATTTGTTGAGAAAATTACGATGGACAAATGTCAATAACACACATTTTCAAGTCCATATCAATGTCAGTGTCAAATTTTGTTTGGCAATATGAAGGGGCCCTATTAAAAAGCTATGCACATGTAACAGGTGAATGCAAATCCTTATTTTCAAACTGACTGGTGTGAATTTCATCCCAAATTTCCAACTAATCATAATATGCCAAGTAATACAGGAAAAATTATGATTCTTTTCGGCAAACCTTCATGATATTCTTGTTGCTCAGTCACACTGGAATTTTGGCTCATTGAATGTGTTGCATTGCGCATATTTGCAGGATGCATAGCTTTATGACCCATGTAACTTCGGGACTCCTGACCATACAATGTATAGTGAAGAGTACAAGCACATGACCTAGTGTATACAAAATATTTTGTTCGTGTGGACTTCAGGGCCCACTCCTGATTGTTCCTTATAATATTTTTCAACAAAAATGTTTCATAGTTATACAGACTAGTCTTGGACATTCAAAAGAAATCTATTGTTCATCAAATGTTACCAAAACTCAAGACTATTAAACTAAATAAGAAATAACAAAACACATCCATCTAAATATGACCTTCCAACTTTGAAAGCACGAATTTAAAAGAGCAACAAGCCTCTTGACTTTTTCCCATAAGTCACATTTTATCGAATTTGAATATGAAGTACAGAGGGCAATATCATGAGAAGGGCTCAAGGTAAGAGCCAGCCTATTCTGAAAAGATAAGATATGTGTTGTAAGTTCACTGACCTGCTGCGATGGGGTAGACTTAGGGACACTAAATCCCAGAGACGTGTTTGAGATGCTGATACATTGCTCTGAGTCAAAGGGTAGCCATCGGGTGGATACCTCCTTTTTGTCGCATTCCCGGTAACGTGTACATCTGAGACAGGAAAGGAGCAAGAGGAAGAGGGGAGGCATTTATTTGAATGTGATCTGAATAAAACAAATATTGAAGAATCAATGATAGGAACTTTGAAGGTATATGTACTTATCAATTTTATATATTGATTATTCATTTAAAAAAGTGTTTCTTTGAAATCACTCCTTTAGTCTAATGATAGCTAGGATTTTGAGTCATACAGAACACAGAAAGTATTCTTGTCATTTTAGTGGCAATTATTTTTTTCTTCCTGATCACTCTTTTTTTTCTCCCAAAGATTATCACATGTATTTTTTCCCCTTAAATCTGAAGCCTTATCAATAAACAATTTCACTACCTTCACAATCATATTCAAAATATCAAAATCACCTTCAGGCAGTATTCATTTTATGAATTAACAGCATGAAATAATATGCAAACAATCTACCTTGCTTCCAATGTGCACCATCCACAGTATGGGTCTCCATCTTGTCCTCCATTATTTCCAATGCATTCCTCACAGGAAGTGTACTGACTGCAGTTGACCACAGACAAACGCACAAGCTGAAATTGTACAGAGAGGGAAAGACTTGGTCAACTCAATACCCTTATGAATCAGTTCAGTCAATGGAATGATATACATGTACTCCATTGTGTACATTTTCAAACTGAAAATGAAACATACAACTTAGAACTGCTTGTGGTACCTTTGTCTCTTAACAATCTACATGAAATGAGCTTATGTTTAATCATGGCATATAAAATTCTTAAGAAATATGTATAAATAAGGGGTTCAGAGCAGAATTATAAAAAAACAACAACACACGATCATAATGCCTCTCGATTCATCTTTGGTATTACACTGTACAAAAAGAAAAAAAAAAGAAGAAGAAAAAAAAAAGATGCAAAAGAAGATGTGGGAGATGAAGACCCCCCCCCCCCCCCTTTACCTAGCTAAGTTTAAGGGTTAAGGACAGGGTACAAAAATATACCTTTTGTTCTGTAAGGAGAGAGAGGTGATCATTAGTAGCATTGAAGTAGGTATCCTGCTGTACTCTGGTATCACCAACTTTCACATCTTCATACATCCTGGCTTGAGTGGAATTACTGATGTGGACCTTTAAACAAGAGCAAAATATCAATATGGAAAGGATAAATTAAGATAAATGCCATTATCTAATAACTACAAAATGTAAGAACTAAATACAATGTGTTCCTTTCAATAGGAACCCAACTTTCCCCAGCAATATCTTATCAGCGAAAGGTTGCTAAATGTGTAAATGTAACAATGCATTACAAAAATGTGATTTTCTTCTTTTACATGTACATGACACATTTATGATTATAGAACTACTGTAGGAGCAATCAAATTATAACCATTTCAAGCTAGCTATGCCAAAAGCGATTTTTTCTCACATGGGAGAAGTGATCGGAAACAGTATGAGCAGCCTTTAAACAGACCCAGCTTTTGCTCTCACACACTATACACACATGTACATGTGTAGCATTGACAGACAATAAAGGGAGTCAAGTGAAAGGACTTTTGGGATATATGAACCCTGATCTCATTTCTAAACTGCACAAATGGTGACTGGTATATAAAAAAAAACTTCATGAAAGATCAACTTTGTTTAGTGATTTTTTTCATCTTCATCTTTGTTTTGATTGTAAATACATGCAATTACTTCAGTCATGAATTCTGTTTGCCAATGGCAACTACCTTACTTTTGGCATTACTCAAGTAATACCATTCATATTCATTACAAGAACATGTATCAATATCATTTAACATAATTGTTAAAAGAGGAAGAAATAATTTCTGACCTGAACAATACATATTTATCATGAGATGACATTATTCCTCGAGTACTTAATGGGAAAACTCAGGTGCTTTTTTTTTTCAAAAGAAACACTGTATTTTTATGCTACTGCTCTGTTTTGCAAGTTGTTACTTTAACCCTTTTGCCTGGTATGTTAGATGTGAGCCTACCACATGTGTGTCCTACATGTACATGCAGCAGATATTGCTACTGATTATTTTACTACTTTCCCCTCTTTTAACAGTCTGCATGAATGTAAATTATTTTCATAAACTTATCTGCGAGAGATATATTATTTGCAAATTTGCACAGACTCTAGCCCAAATTATCTTGGGGACTTGGGCTTAGAATTTGACGTTTTAATAATACATTAAGTATTATGGCAGTGAACCACTCAATATTAATAAAATAATTTGCATTCTTTAAAAAAAAAAAGAAGAATAAAAAAAAAAAACCTCGATGAATTAAAAAAAAAACCAACAGTCCCAGAATAAATCAATAGTCATACCTTCAAAAGGTTTCCAGTGCTTGTACCTATGAGAGCCACTGTGTTATTCTCTTCAGTCACTGTTCTGATTGATGTGGCAAGTACATTATCCAATGAGATCACAGCTTGGGCTTGAATTGGATCAATTCCCCTGGCATACCGATATAGGGTATTGGTACAAAACGAACTTCCAACAGGCGAACCCTTCAATCAATACAAGAATGATATAACATATTAAACATTTCTAATGTAAGCTTGACTCAACATATTCCACTGTGCTATAAATGTACTGCTTCAATAGTAAACAAGGTAGGATCTCTATATACAGGGTGTATGTTGTTACATGTACATGTATATAGAATCAATTTCAGTATATATATGACACACACACACATTCACATCACATAGATACCAACATATATTCCACTTCCCCCTTCTGATCTGTATCATCTTTTCCATCTTATTGTTAAAGAAATCAAAAGTGGTGAATACAGCAAAGTTTCTGAAAAATGATGTGTAATTTCTTTGTATCTTTCCCAACAGCATGTACACTACAATATTCATCATTTTTTCATGTAGATCTTAGATTTACACTTTAGAGATAAAGGCGTTCCCCCTGCTTATTCTTACAAAATACGGGGAAATATCTACGGTCTGGTGCCTCCGGCCTCATGGAATATGGCACCAGACCGTAGACATTTGCCCGTATCTCGTGAACATGCTGGGGGTAACTAATAGTATCTCACCTTTTTGCATTCATGTACAGTGTACATCTATACTTCATATGCCATTCAAAGCTAAGCTAGTTCACATTCTATTCATGGATACCATATTTCTAAATATACAAAAGTTGTGTGGATTATTTTAGTGCCCACAAATGGACTTATAAAGCATGCTCAAATGGTTATGGAAACTAAACACACACACAAAAAAGTAACTCCCCCTAATTCAAAATATCATAACTTTTCAACCAAAAGTTTTGAGCAAAATGATTTGGCAGGAGTGTTCCTACACTTATTGACTAACAACTTTGTGATAATGAGATTGATATCAAGTCATGCATGAGTGAGCAGACATTAAAGGAAAAATGTCACTTTTCAAAAGTCACAAGAGTCATTTTGGGGGGTCTGTGAAACAAGACTTTGGCAAATTTGGTTTCTTCCATTGTTTGACCCCGTCATGCCTATCTCTGACACATTTCATGTTTATCACAGTTGAGTGAACACAATTTTTTTGAAGAAAGTGATGTTCAGCCCTCCTAAATCTACAAAATTCATTCAGTTTATGGAAAGCATTGGCATCAACCAACATGAGTCAGCAAGTTATGTGAAAATACTGGGTAGTCATTTTTCCGGCATTAAACAGTAAATTTTAACATTTCTTGCTTCATCGTTAAAAATGTTCTCACTCAACCATGACACAATCTCGATCAACATCAACAGCACTTGAACAAACATCAGAAAAAGCTTGTTTCACAGACCCCCCAAAATGACTCTTGTGACTTCTGAAAAGTGACATTTCTGCCTTTAAAGGAGAATGCAACCCAGGCATCAGTGTGCTCTTAGTGAATAAAGATGATCAAGAAGAGTAAAACAGAGAAAGTTTGAGCAAAATCGGACAATGTTTTCAAGAGTTATGAATTTTTAAAGTTTCAGTAAATCCCTAATATGGGATCCTTGAGTTGGCAACTTTGCCAGCATCTGTGATGTCATCGTGGACAACTCTCAATTCATTTTGTACATAATTTTTCAAAAAACCTGATTTATATGAAATTTCAATTCAGGAGTCAACATGGTTCTTCCCAAAATGCCTGCAGAATTAATATAGCCATGTCATACTCAAACAATATATCAAAAGAATTTTTCTTTTTCTTGAAAATTAAAGAAAATGTTAAATTTTGTGTACAAAATGAATGGAGAGTTGTCCACGATGACATCACAAATGCTGGCAAAGTTGCCAATTCAAGGATCCTCATAATAAGGATTTACTTAAACTTTCAAAGTTCATAACTCTTGAACAGATTGTCCGATTTTCCTCAAACTTTCACTGTTTACTCTTCTTGTTCTTCTTCATTCACTGAAAGCACACTGATGTCTGGGTTGCATTCTCCTTTAATGTCTGCTCACTCATGCATGACTTGATGGATCAATCTCATTTTCACACAGAAGTTATTCAATAAATGTAGGAACACTCCTGCCAAAATATTTTGCTCAAAACTTCTTCGGTAAAAAGTAATGCTATTTTGAGCTGGGGGGAGTTACTTTTTTTGTTGTATTATAAAAGTTCATGGAAAATACCTGTACTTTCAAAGTGAAAGAGAATCAATACACTGTATGCAGCAAATACATATACATTGTACAATAATACCTAGTGGCATTTGGTGCCATTTTTCTGAGAAAATGATAATGGAACAATGCATATGGGGCCTACATGTTTCAACAGTGTAAGATACTGAAATGAATAAATGTGAAATGACATATGGAACCTGGATAAAAGTATGTCTACTCACAATACTGATGCATCTGTAGTTTAAATGCTGTATTCCATAGATGCTAGGTTGGTTTCTTATGCCTTTGGTGAGACAATCACCTGCAGCAGTTTCAAACTTTGCCTGTATATCAGACATTTTGTAGATACAGAGAGCAGAGTGAGGAGGATCGGTAGCTTCAGCAGTGGTTCCATCAGCCTCAGTGAAAACAGCATATAGGAGAGCATCGTCAGAACTACTGAAAGATTCTCCAAGAACACTCCCAGGGATTGACACTTCAATGGCCTGAATGAGGTTGTAAGTTTTGTCACTGCTTACAGAACATGTCATTTGCACTTCTGTAAATTCATCCAAATTGTTACTACTTGCTTGGCAAACTCTGTTGATCTTAGATATGTAGATGTGATCTTGTGGTGGATCTTCACCTATTAGTTGCTGCTGGTTGGTGACAAAGTATGTGAACCCTTCATACTCAAATCCATTTACAAAGTTCAATGAAAACTGCGACTGCCTTGCTCTTTGGCTTTGAACATTGAGCCTCATCTGCAAAGATAATGACTCCAAACCCAAGTCCAATCTGGTAATGTAAGGAATTTCAGGTTCAGTTCCTGGCTCGGGGAACTCTGGACTAACTCCCACAAACATGAAATCATCACTGCTACTGAGTACTGCCACTGCTGGGGTTTTGGAGTGAATCAGTATCCTCTGATACTCTCTTGACTCTGATATGTTTGCAAGCTCACGATACTGACATTGACGAGAAAAGCTTTCACAGTTTATAAGCTTGTCTATGGAAGATGGAGCAACAGCAAGGATCCTGTTGTAGTTCACGCATGGTTGTGTATTCTCACATTCTGCAGGATCAGGAGCAGTACTCACCTCCTCCTGTAACCTGAAGTCTGAATGAAGATGCAATAACAAGTTTTTCCCTCCAATGTAAATGTCACCAGTTCTTTCATCCACAGCTAAATTTGCAAACTGAGGATCATCTGCCTCGCTTGTGAATTCTACAGGTCCGTAAGCCTCTAGTGTTGCAGCAATACTGTGCGGGTTATGTGCAAAGATGGCAACACTGAGAAATATGCCTACAAGTGCATAGAGAGTACAAGAATTTCTTCCCAATATTGTTGGCAGCAAATTACATGACATCCTGTGTTCAAGCTCCATTGTGCTTTTATCTTACTCTGCTGTTTCCTCAAAAATGGTTTCCTAAAATGAAAAAGAAAAAAATAAGGAAAAGTTGTTTATATCTCACTGCTGCTTCACATACAATATAATCTACAAATTAACTACAAATTTTAATGTCCGTTTATAACATATTATAAGTGAAATGTTTCAAAATATTTTCAGCTGCATGAAACACATGCTATAGACTGCTGGACAACATCACCTTGATGGTGATAACACTTTCGTACACTGGGACCTTCAGTTTTGAAACTCCTGTGAAACTATAAAATCGGACACCATAAATCAGTAATGATGACAAGAGTGACATGGACTAAAACAATGAATGCTCAATTGCTCATTGTTTTGAAGCTCTAAGCTGAGTAAGCAGTCATTGTTAAAACTGGATGCTTGTGCACTGCGCAGCACAGGCCTTAGCCTTAAATCACGGTGGCCTGCTAGCTCTTTGCAACACTTTCCAAGCGCTCTCTCCTCGAAACGCGGAAAATATGTATGCGACTGCGAGACTAGTCAACACAGCGGGCAGCTTGCTGCATACTGCCTTTACTCACTTGTTGTTTTAGTTTATTTTAAGCCTTGAAACTTTTTTCATATGAAAAAGCTTTTTCATATGGAAAAAATTCCAGGCTAAAAACAACACGAGGACGAGTGGATAAAGGCGGCGCGCAGCAAGCTGCCCGCTATGAGTAGTCTCTCAATCACAGACGTAATCCATGCATTTTGAGGGCAGTAGAGGTAATGAGCGAGAAAGAGCAAAGAAAAGAGTTAGTAACCCGCCGTGATTAAAGGCTACATGTGATTAAAGGACACATGTGCCTAGCCTTAATTTTCGCTCATTGTATAATGGCACTGTACTACTCATTCATTCAAAATTACACACACCTTTCTTCTGGGTAGGACTGACCCGGAAGCTTAACATGATAAAAGAGGTCAATCAAAACTATGACTGGGAGAAACCTCACTGTTATTTGGATCTGCACAATGAGAAGGACCCTCTGCTGTTTGTAATATCCACAATAACCATATGCTAGCTAAAGTTTTAAAAATTTGATTACACTTTAAGTTTGGAAACTTTGAGTATATCAAAACAACCTGAAACAAACTACAAGAAAACCTCCAGGTTTTGAAACTACAATGTATGTACATGTACATTGCACACATAATCTATGATACCCATTTCACAATATCATCCTTCTATCATCCATATTATTCCGATCCGAATAATAGGATTATTGCGTTCATAAACTCCAAAATATTGTGCCTTTTTTATAAATGAAAAAAAATAAATCAGCCCCCCCCCCAATCCTTGAAAAGGAGGATAATTGTCAGGGTAACTGCACATGCCCCTTCAATACACAATGCACGTCCATGAGTGTGTTCCAGGGAAAGTGCTGACCTTTTGACCACACCATAGCAATAATCCATGTTATTTCAGGTTTGCATTCACAAATTCGAAAGATTTTAGAATTCTAGAAAGAGGTCTATAATAAAGACTATGCTTTCTCACTGCCTTTCTTTCCTCTTGATAATCATTTCTCTGATATCATCACACATAGATGTAACTATCAAATACCATACTCTCACAGTTTGTGAAATTTTTCTGACCTTTCTGAATTGAATTATTTGATATTTCATATTATACTGGTACCAGTTTTCCAAAGAAAAAACTCATTTCAGCGTTACATAGGCCTACACTCTTATTTCTGCAGAGTCAAATTAGAGCTGGGAGTCAACTCTATTCGGAGTTAAAGTGACTCAAATTTTTGAATCAATTGGACTCCGAATGGAGTTATTTGACACAAATTTAGTCTATTCTCAATTGACGCCACACCATTGTGAATCAAATTAATCTAGAAGTCTGAGTCAATTTAACTCGAAATAGAAATGACTCCCAGCTGACGCCATTCAAGTAAAATTTGACTCCGCAATAATTAGACTGTACACCCTGTATACACACTCTAGAATAAAACTAGATGAATCCTCGACCACGCATGGTCAAAATTTTATGCCTCCGCCATTGCCAGATCGTAAATAACATGACATCTTTGGCCTTGTGATCCCCAAATCTAATAAGACTATTATGAGACTTCCATATGCATACATGAGCCAAGTTTGGGAGATGAACCATCACAGAGTTGTTAAGTTATCGCAAGAACAAGCAATTTTCATGTGTATAATGACCTCTATGACCTTTGACCTTTAACCTTGAGACCCAAAAATCTAATCACATCATTGTCCCTCCCATATGCATACATGTGCCAAGTATGAAGCTGCTCCGTCAAATGGTTGTTAGTTATCGCGAGAACGGACCATTTTTATGTACATAATGACCTCTATGACCTTTGACCTTTGACCTTGAGATTCCAAAATCTAATCAGATCATTGTCCTTCGGAATGCATACATGTGCTAAGTTTGAGGTTGATCAGTCAAATGGTTGTTGAGTTATGGTGAAAACGAACCATTTCCATCTACATTATGATCTCTATGACCTTTGACTTTTGACCTTGTGATCCCAAATCTATTCAAATCATTGTCCCTTCCATGTGCATCATGAGCCAAGTTTGAAGCCAATCTGTCAAACAGTTCTTAAGTTATTGTGAGAACAAAAACGGGACAGACGGACGGACGAACGACCCGAAAACATAATGCCTCTGGCAACCACCTAGGGTGGGCACAGTGGGCAGAGGCATTAAAAAGTCCTGATGCATGTTTCTTGGTAAACGGAAAATTCCTGAAATGAAATCACTCAAGGATTCTTTTTTTTTCTAAAAAAGTCAAACAAACAGACCCACATATCTCATCTGTCTGACAGTTTGACCTCAGTTCCTTGATAGTGGGTAATTTCACAATTTCACAATGTCATAATCAAACTGTTTCAACTTCTACTTTACAAAGTACATTCTTTCTTTAACTTATTCTAACTATCAAGAAAAATGTCATAGTCAAATTTTTTCATAAGCTTTCACTTTGCAAAAGTGCATTAATTCTCTACCTTATTTCTATTTCAAGAAAAATATCCCAATCAAACTGTTTTAACATGTACTTCTAATTTACAATAGTGCATTCTTTCTCTTACTTACTTGTATTTCTTTTTCAAGAAAAATGTCCTAATGATACTTTTTCATAAGCTTTTACTTTGATGAGGATTTTGAACTACATGAATGCAAGTGTAGGGGTAGGCCCAGTAGTCTACAGTAACTATGTTCATATGATTGGTAAGGCAGATTCAATTTTCATCACATTACATGTACATGTAATTGCAGCACTGAAGTAGGAGAGGAAAGATTGGCCAACAATCATTATGACAGATGTACAAAAATACCAGTATGTAATTACGATAATGGATGTATATAAAATTTGGTTTAGGACAAAATGCACTGTACATGTGCAAGTATACGTACACTTGATTCTAACTGTTCATACATATTGTACACATACAAAAAAGGCTATTTGATGGTACGACATGTCACAGACCTACGGAACTGGCAGTGATTATCATGATACAAACCTCATTTCCATTGCTACTGAAGTAACATATCTTATCAACAACCATATAAGTTTATACATTGTCATTGCCACAGGAAAGTAAAAAGATTATTGTTAACATTTTCATTGTAAAAGCCTGGCTGGAATACCCTTGTACACAGATTTTCATGTCTGCAACTGATGCAACTGCATGTAGCAATAAGCTTACTAAGTTCAAAGGTGTGCAAACATGCACACCTGCTCCTCTGAATGGACACCCCCCCCCCCTTCTCCACTGATCATTGTTTGCCTTGGCAGCTGCACATTTTCAATACATGTTCAGCTTTGATCATGATCATACACCCTAACTTGCTTCTGAATGTCTGGACTTTGTGACCTCAAGGTATAACAAAAAGATTATAGAAGTGCAGTAATGGGTGTCTACCACACTCCTTCAATGGATCAGCAATGACCATTGTATTTCACAGTTGAGCATGGATTTGCACAGATTTTCTGTTAACCTTGAAGTGAGGAACAGTTATACATGGCAGTCAATAATGAAAGGTTGATAGGTGATGGTGCATGTTTTTTTTTTTATAATCAGACTAATATTGCAGTATATGAACATACATCAGAGCTGTCAACCCCAACTGGAAAAAAAATCCTATTCTTTATTTCTTTTTATCCTATTTTCAAGCCAAAAATCATATTTGTTTCAAATTTCGAAACATCCAACAGTATAATTCCTATGCCACTCTGCATATTCTAACTGAAATGCAACATTAGTAATATACAGGGCTTACTTAATTGTTTATATCCTCACTCTTCTACATTGTATTGTATCATCACATCCTATGACCAGAGCTTTGCTTAGCTTGTTGCAAGTACGCGCAAGAGGAAAGAAATGTGCGTGAACTCAATCCAGCGTAATGTCACAGTAAAATTATTTGCTTTCTTTTGTGAAGTCACGATCTACTTACTTGTTGAGCTGAGAGAGGCACAGCAAATCGTGCCCGCACAACACTTTCATAAGCCTACGCGCTAAAAAAAAATTTTTTTTTTTAATAACATTTTGCAGTGTAGTCGGTCGGAAGTTCTTACCCTGCTTTTAAACCTTGATTTTTAAACCAGAATTCTTCTCATACAATGTCATGTCCTAGAGAAGTAAAATATTCTCTTTCCTTCTACATAATTAAATGGTTTCAGATGAGGAATATTAAGCAAATAATCACCGTTGGTGAAGGTGATGGACAAACTATCACTTCCGAGGCGATCTGGATGTAGCTATCTTTCCGAAACGAAGCTGAGGAAAGATAGCGTATACATCCAGATCACCGAGGAAGTGATAGTTTCTCTCATTGCCTGAAACCAAAAGGTGATTATTTGCTTTATATTCCTCATCTGAAACCATTTAAATGTATAGAAACAAAGAGAATAATTTTACTTTTCTATAGGAGAAGAATTCTGGATGAAAATCAAGGTTTAAAAACAGGGAAAGAAGTTCCCGCCGACTGCATGCACTGCAAATGCCTGTTAGCGCGTATCTTGTGAAACAAGTGTTAAGCGCGCGACTTACAGCCCTCCGCGACTCAACAAGTAAGTTGAATGTGACGTAACAAAAGAAAGGAAATAATTTTACTGTGACGTTAAGCTGGATCAGAGTTCACATACTTTTCTTTCTGCGCGCGCGTACTCACAACAAGACGCAAAGATGTTATCATAGGGTGTGATGGAAAAAAAATGGAACAAAAAAGCAGAGTGGCAATGCACTTTTATTTCGCGTGTACTCAAAATAATTGATAACGCGTTGTGACTCTGGGCTAAATTTATTAGTCAAGTGATCAGCGAAACAAAAAAGTTCCATCACCACGGATGACGAACTTTACTTGTCAGATTTACATGTAAATTGATGGAGGATTGATGGAGAAACTACACTTCGATCATGTGATTTGAGTTTTGACCAATCCTACGGCAAGATTCTTAGTATGTGGAATATAAAGAGCAAATAATCACGTTTTGGTTTCAGGCAATGAGACAAACTATCACTTCCTCAGCAATCTGAATGTACATGTATGAAGCTAGATCTTTCCTCAGCTTCGCTTTGGAAAGATAGCTACATCCAGATCGCCTCGGAAGTGGTAGTTTGACCATCACCTTCACAAACGGTGATTATTGCTTACCGTTTTTTTTTCTACTTCACAGACTTCTTAGTCAGCTTCGATATCCAACTGAATCTTTTGGCTAAGCATTTCATCCTACATTTACATGCAAATCTGACAGTTGCCTAGCAGACTTCAGCAAATGAATGTGGAAGTCTGGCTGGCATCTGATTTTCATACATACACAACAGCCATAATCATGCTGTGCACAAGCAAATATAACACTGCATACAATGTGATGCCTTTACTTCACATTATTTCACAATGGTCATCAGTAGGCCTACATGGAAAGTACATGTACATGTATTCTGCGTGAAAGTCGACTTGCTGAAGTAAAATGCTTAAGTGTGATCTGAATACCATTTAAAGCCATTTTACTCTAAAAGTATCAAAAATACAGACAAAGTCAAATGTTTTTACTCAAAGGACAGAATCGAATACGGCCCAGGAGAGTCATGTGTACATGTCTGTACATATCCAGGCCTACTAGTAATCCATGTGCAGTAAAAAAAAGCCAATCATATACATGCTTACATGTAACTTATAGGCTTAAATGTGATTCAAATCTAAAGTTGCTCTAAACTGAGCCTATCAACTAAAATCAGAGCTACAGATTTACATGTACATGTATATGGTACATGTACCGGTGTATGAAAAACAGTTTTGGGATCAAGATTGCAAATTATGTTTCCACATGCATGAAGGCTTCAGGTGTAACTGCTCATAATTTTGGTAAGTTTGCAATTATTCCTGACCTCCTATACAACAACACCACCATGACGTAACTCAAGCAAGAGGATTTAAATTCCTATTGTCCAAATCATGTAGCCAAATTTGGCATTGCCTTTCCATTGTGGCATCGCAACTTCCCACTTACATCATGGGTTGACTAGTGCACGTACATACATGTACATCTAATATAACCACTAAGCTACATATATTGTACTTGTATTAGCCCTATACTAAGTCAGTGTTTACCTTATACATGTACACTGAAAAAATTTTTTTTTTTAAAGATGTTAAAGGTATAGTGAATACTGGTAATAGTGAAAATTTACATGTACAGAGTATACACACTGTCTTAGGATACTCAGGGTGCCAACCTACATGTACATGTAGCAACATTTCTCTTTAACATGATAAATTCATAAAGAAAGTAAAATATTAGAATGATAAGCTCTCTCAGATGATATAAAAATTTGTCATTATAGCACAAATATTTCCGGAGATATTGTAGATTTTTTATGACTTTTGTCAAGTGAACAGTGGAATAGCTAAGGTGTATGTAAACTTTTGGTCCTCAATGATATAGCCATCATTTCAAGCCTCTCAAAGTGGTTTTTGAAAAATAACATGTTATTTTTATGCATTTCTGTTCCATTCATCTAAATTTACAGCAAGAAGGCAAATTTGAAATACTTTGGGTAAGGAAAAGTGAGCAAATATTAGTTTTATGACTGACATAATTTTTTTCTCCCAAATATTAGGTTTTTAGAAGAAAATCACACTGAGATATACTTCAGCCCCAATGAGATACCAGTCAGATGAAAGAGCATGATAAGCTCTTTAGTTTGGTACCTTATTTGTTATGGCGGCAGAAATATTTCTGAAGATACAGTAGATTTTCTGATTTTGGCAAGTGAACCTTTTGTGTGAAATTGGCTAGGTGTAAACTTCTACATGTATGTAAACTTCTGGCCCCAACTGTACATGTACAATGTAGCTATATAATTCACTATCATTTGATCCACATGTATTATCTGTAACCTTCCCTTACAAGTTATTATCTGTAACCTTCCCTTACAAGTTACATGTACTCCATAGTACATGTACAGTGATTCATCCATTCTGTTATCAATAGTTCTAATGATCAATATGGAGGATCTTTATCACAGACATACCTTAGGAGTCAATGAGCTGGTTCACAATTGGGATTTACCAAGAGCAAACAAGATCTTGCTCAATACAAATGCTGGGAAATTCCAAGTAAACCCTGTAAAAACAACTACAGTCTACATGTGCATAAACATAACTTTATCTACACAAAGTATAACGGTTTCTGATGGTATATGTAGATGTAGGCCCCTACATGTATGTCTGGAAGTGCAGAAAGTACATGTAGATGTGTTTTCGAAGTATGATATCTATTGCATAATGTGAAATGATCTCATGCAGCAACACTGGGCAACATACCAGTACATGTGCATAGGATGTCAGTGAGAAGTCTCTTCATACAGACAATGTTCAGGCAAGATGATACCGGTCCACATGTGCAAAATATATCTGCATGGTAGCATGTACATCAAGTATAAATGAAGGCTCATTCCACTATCCAGCAGCAATCCCCTATGGAAAAACCCAGTGTGTGTTTTTTTTTTTAATGTTCACATACATGTATGGTGCAGGAAGCCACACCATTTATGATTACCGAGTTGCACATGAAATGTCAATAACACAATCAAATAAAAGAGAGTTTCCAAAAAAAAAAAAGATGCACAGACCAAAAAGAAATGCCATTATTGTAAAACTTGATAAGATGTATAAGACTGGTCCACACATTGCTGCCAGGAAGCACAGATAATTTTTAAATTGTCTTTTTTTTTTTTTTTTTTTTTTTTTGGCCACCTCATACACTGTCCATTTACACATACATGTAAGACATGAGGTTTACTTCCCGGGGTTCGCTGCTTCATATGTGACCTAGCCTTTATACAGCAACTGTAAGAAAAGCATACATGTAGGAGCCATGAATGATTTAGCTCAGGAAAAACAAAACAGAACAAACAAACAAGCAATGAAAACAACAAAAGATAGAAGTCAGGATTGTTGCAAAGAAATTTACATCAAGTGTCTTAAAGTGAAAAAATTTTGATATACATGTATGATCAAGAATAGAATCCTAAGAACAATTACATTAAAATTTTGATGATTTTCAATCAAAATCAATGCATTTTGGCAAATTATTTGTGGCTTGGTCATGGTTGACCTCAGAATTTGAGTAAATACGATAAACCAGCAGTGACATAAATGTGGGTACAGATAACGTGCACTGTAGTTGATGCACGCGCTGGACTGTACAATATGTAATATACCAAGCGTGCATTTTTGCTAGAATTGCGCGACAAGGTACCCACGATGACACCATTGGGTCAACAGCAGTTGAAACTGGGACACCGCGGATGTACCAAAAAAAGGCTCAAATCTTACCATATTTTTGGTTACTGCTTGGCAACATGACTATTTTGGAACTTCAGGCAGATGATTTTCTGCTATATGCTCTTTTAAATGAAGGAACATTGTTTCAGCATTGGGTAGAGCCTTTAGTACTACATGTACTTTCCCTTTTCCACTCTACTTCACAAATACTGTACATGTACGCCTACAATGAAGCACTTCATACCGTTTTCAATAATTCTCCACTTTTGGTCTGTACTGAAATAGTCCGCACCAAGCAGTAAAAACTAAAATTTGTGTTCAGTAATGTGACCGCACTTCTACAATGTATTATGAAGACTCCTTATCTATTTACAACTCAACTCATATGAGACTGAGATTTTAACACTGCAAAACTGAAATACGTCAAATTCAATTTGCATAACATTTAATTAAAAATTAATATTTTTGGAATTACCATGCTTCAAATGTACAATCAGATTTACACTTTTTTGAAAACCCAAGCAACAACATGCATGTGCATCATATCATCAGTTCAGTATAGTGTATGCCAAATATAATTCTGCATCACGTATGTCATTTCTGGGAAAAGGGAAGTTGGCACTCATAGGGCCAAACAAGTGTGGGACTGGATCGAACATTCATCATTGCAGCAGTCAAAAACAGACGACAAAATTGCCCTTAATAGCAAGATATGATTTTCTTAAATTTGCTAAATTATCTGATTTAAGGACTCTTCAACTCTTCATGTGACACAAATTTGGGGATTCAGAGTTGAAAATGAAATTTGAAATAATTATTTTCCTCTCATGTATGATTTTCTACCTAGCCAAAACCCCTGGTAATACACACAAAAGCTATTGAAGCTTTTCCGGCGCAATGACTGCTATGGAGTACAAGCTTACATGTATCTCAGATAATGCATAAGTGGGAAGTTGGGAACCTTTTCTAAGCCAGTGCCACTAATGATTCACTAGTCTGGGTCTGTCTTTCAGTATGAGTTATAACTTATGAGCTATTCTCCTGGACCCAGTATAAAGCCTTTAAAAATGGGTAAAAGATCAAAAGTGGTAAATGATTATTTTTACACACCTACATGTAGAACATCCACATGTACATGTATCAAGCCCTTTTCAATAACTGTTGTGTACGTATAAAGGAATAAAGTACACTGCCCCTCAAATGAGTGTCAAAACCTTCAAAATATTTCCAGGAACAGGAAATTGGGTTTGTTGGATAGCAAGCAACAATGAAGTATTCAATAATTAAAGAACAACAGGAGGCATAACTATTTATTGACCACAATATTGCCAAATGAAGTGTTTGAGATTAGGGCATTATTTGGACATTTTATGGGTAAATGTGTTGAGTTGAAGTTTTGAAATGACGTGCTTGGGCAATGATATCTAAATCTTACATTTTTTAAATTTAAAAAAACTTGAAGTAACTTGAAGTTTCTTTATTTCCACATAATGCAAGTAACAAAATTATATAAACATACATATACTTATTCTTGGAATAACAATGTAAAATAAATTTGCATATGAAAAATAATACATTTTACAAATATCTGTAAGTATTAATTCAAGTTAAATTAAGAAGAATAAATCAGTGGAGGAGTCTATTTAAAGAAGCAAAGCTTGTATCGTATAGACCCCTATCAAATTAAAGGCATAAATTGCATTTGCAACATAGCTAATAATGGTAGAAATCACCTTACTCTTCAAAATAAAAATGAAAAGCATTTCTAATAATTGGCCATGAGCCTACACCATGCACATGTACGTATAACACAATGTTAGGGGAAAAAAACCCAAAAGGAAACAGAACATTTGTCAATCATTAATTATAGTAACAAAAAAAAAACATCCTGTAAACCATGTGTTGTGTATTTGTTCAAACCTTATTTTGCAACATGACAATGTCATGAATCTGGATTAGTCCAGATAATCACAATACCGGTAGTTTCTTGCATGCGACTTTGTAAAAGTCTCTAGTTTGACAGAATACATGTACTACATACAACATGTATGTAGGCCTCCATACACTTTTCAGAATTGAAATATCAAATTTACCATCTACATTGTATAAAAAGGTACTGTAGGTCAAAAGTCCTTGTTAAATGCCAATGCACATTAAATGGCAACTAGGCCTGCTACCAAATGTTATTGTGTCCTTAAAGGGAAAGTCCACCCCAGAAGTTTCACTGTTTCAATAAAAGCAGTTAAATTTGATCAGCTTTTTAAAAAAGAAATGAGCAAAATTGGTCAAAGAATAAGAAAATTACACTCATTTACATTTTCTAGTAAATTACCCTCAGCTCTGCAAATTGGCAACACTGATGACATCATATGCGAGCAGCTCTCCATTCACTTTGTACATGAAATTTCACATTTTCTCAATTTTCATGGAAGTTACCCATTTTCTAGCCCCCATAGTCAATGTATGTTCAGAAGAATTGCTTTTTACATAACATACTTTGACTATGGGGTGAGAAAATGTGTAACTTCCAAGAAAATTGAGAAAATTTGAAATTTCATGTACAAAGTGAACAGAGAGCTGTTCGCATATGATGTCATCAGTGTTGCCAATTTGCAGAGCCGAGAGTAATTTACGAGAAAATGTAAATGAGTGTAATTTTCTTATTCTTTGACCGATTTTGTTCATTTCTTTTTTAAAATGCTGTTCAAATTTAACTCCTTTTATTGTAACAGTGAAACTTCTGGGGTGGACTTTCCCTTTAAAAGAAGTATGCCATATTTAGCACTGTGTGTTGTAATAAACAGGTACATGTACATAAGTAAATTTTACACTTTTCAGTTTTCAATTCCATTTTAACAGAAAATTATAATGTCAGCAGTATTCACAATGCCTTTTTATTGTGGCTTTAGAGGTACATGTAGCCCGTCCCTTTTGCAGATCTAATTCTGAAAGTTCCCTGACTCTGTCATCATTTGAGAGAGAAAGGTTACATGTATATAAACTATCCCTGAAATTGACAAAGTGTGAAATTCAGTTTTAAGGAAATACACTCTACAGTACAATACATGTACATGTACATATCTCACTGAAAAAAAAAAAAAAAAAAATCGACAAAACCAGAAAATTTGCACATGTACATAATGTACTGTACATGTTGCCCATAATACATGTGCCTAAAGTTAAGACAACAATGCTAAAAACCTGATTTGCCAAAAGCCCACTCTGCTTCAGGATGCAGACTTCAGATATCGAATCACAAAGTTTCCAACACATCCATTTCATTTTACATTTACTCAGTGAGAGAGAAATAAATTTCTCTTTTTTTTCTTCATGAACAATCTGAAAGAATAAAAGACTGCATGCTCATGTTTACAAATAATGCAGGCCTACATGTACATGCACATGTATGTACATGTATGTACACACATGTACAGAATATAGCTGTACTTGAAACAAACAGATATTTTTATGATATATTTTACAAAGGCCCACAAGTGGAGTACAGGAAGGAAGCACACAACTGTACCTGTGTACACCACTAGTACTGAATACAAGAATGAACCTGAACTCAGTCAATTCTGGAGGAATCTCCACTCGCCCACTACAGATCAATGCAGTGAACTTTGCACGAGACTCCCTGAGGAGACGTCAGCCCACAGCCTACACAAGTCCATGCTTCAACCCTAGCAAACAATCGCATTCCCTAGCTTACTCATGAGACGCCTATTTGGTGTAGGAATTCCTGCCCCTTTAGAAGTACATAAAGTGTGTTTTCTGAACTATTCGTGTGGGTTTCTGAATAAAAATGCTCCAGAATTATGTTTACATGCATAAAGCACTGAAGAAGGCACTTTAATACATTTTTTCTTTCATGAATTCTTTATGAAACATACAAATTATCTCATAATGAAGCAGCCCAACATTGCATAAAAAATTGGGGTTAAATCATTAAACATAACTACAAGAATAAACCAAGTTCCAAATACTCAAGGTGAAAATCATATTGCACTACCGTAATTAACGTTGTATAAACCACACTTTTTTCCCCGCCGGGAAGAGTGAAAAGTCAGGGGTGCGGTTAATACACAATGACAGGTCTGGGCCAGAATTCGCCAGGAATAACAAGAGTCAGTCATCCATACAGACAAGTTATTTAGCGGGTATAAGGTCCCGGTAACGTTCGGCAAGTAAGAACTTACAGTTTACAGAAGTTTACAGGTTGAAATTCTTGTTTTGAAAAGTTAATTTCACGTTGCAATTAGCAGCATGATATTTCCTGTGCCGACACTCACGAGAGTGTGGACTGTTGTGTGCATGGTGCGTCGTGTATCTTGCAAGGGAATTCAACTTGCATGGACATGTCCCTTACGCAGCCGGGGACTTTCAAAATGTCCTATGACTAAAATGACGTCATCTGACTAAAGCCCAGCCTCATCTGCATTGGGAAAGTGCAATGCCATCGATGAGCCTTGCGTCTGTGATGCGTGCGTCTTGCAAGGGAATAAAACTTTCCACTTACGCATCCGGGGACTTTCAAAATGTCACCTGACTAAAATTACGTCATCTGACTGAAGCCAGCCTCGTCTGCATTGCCAAACAGCAATGCCAGCTACGAGCGGTGCATCTGGGATGCGTGTCTTGCAAGGGAATTCAACTTGCTCTGACATGTCCCTTGCGCATCCGGGGACTTTCAAAATGTCACATGACTAAAATTACGTCATCTGACTAAAGCCAGCCTCGTCTGCATTGCCAAAAAGCAATGCCAGCTACGAGCATTGCATCTGGGATGCGTGTGTCTTGCAAGGGAATTCAACTTGCTCTGACATGTCCCTTGCGCATCCGGGGACTTTCAAAATGTCACATGACTAAAATTACGTCATCTGACTGAAGCCAGCCTCGTCTGCATTGCAAAAGTACAGTGCGTGCGAGATGAGCATCATCCGTGTATCATGATGCGTGTGTTTGAGTGTGTATAGATCGCCAACTATAACGGGATTCGGTGGCTATGTGATGGTGGAAAGTTGGATATAAGAGCAGCTGTAGCCGGGACAATCGGAACGTGGATTGAACTACTCTTCCTTTTCTTTTTTTAAACTGGTATTTAGTTTACTGAATCCTTTCATTTCATGTCTAATTTTCCATTTTGTTTGGAAAATACGAAATATTGTTCAGAGTGAGAGAAGAAGGGTTTATGTGTGTGTATTTTTTTTTTTTCACCAGAGGGGGTCAAAAATTGGGGGTGCGGTTAATACACGTGTGCGGTTTATAGAACGTTAATTACGGTATCTACAGTACATGTGTGTTCCACTGGTTGGGGGAAGGGAGAGGGTAAAAAACTCTTTTAGTACCACTTAAAATCATTTGGGGAAGAAAATATAAGCAACTTCATAATTCCAGAAACAAGCAAATAATGAAGCAAGTTTACAATAAACAATTAAAGTTAATAAATTTTCTTCTAATAAGCCTATAAAAGGACAACCAAAGTCAGCATGCCTGAGTTTTTCTGTTTGTTGAGAAAAAGAATTTTCCTGTACTGAATGTAACTGTTTGCTTTTCTTGTAAAATCAATACCACACAGATTACTTCTGTTGAGAAAATTTAATGTCTGAGCATACAGCAACTTCATCCTCAAGATGTTTTTGATTCACAATTAAGTAAAGACTTGTATGTCACTATGCTGTAACACCAATTATGATGAACAAATCCTGAAAATGATGCAAATTTTGCAATCAACCTACATGTACAGGTATTATGTACATGATTTCTCACTATGCAGGCATTTGCTACTGACTGTCTTCCAGAACTGTGTTGTCCCTCATAAAGGCCGGGGCCGATATTCAATTCAATACTTAAGAGAAATATGAGTATTTTTCTTAGCTTTTTTATACTTAGATAAAATACTTAGCAAATTTTGGTATTCAGTTTAATATTTTGGCTAAGTATTTTACTCTAAATCTAAGACACCTACCTAGGAGACTTAAGCCAATTATTTTGGAGGCCTTGATCGGCAGGCATAGATTTTGTACGCAGTATTAATAAGCTGTGCTGAATTATTGAACAGCGTATTCGAGTGTATTAGTTGCGACATGTTAATTGCGCATTGAAAATATGATGTCACAATGCTTATCAGTAAGAACTTTGGCTTAAAGTTGGCTTACTAAAGTAAAATTCAAAGTACTGAATTGAATATGACTTGAGCAAATTTCTTAGCCAAGTAAAATACTTAGTAAGTTTTACTTAATCCAAGTATTGAATTGAATACTGGCCCTGCTGCCTAAGGAAATTAGAGAATTCACTCAAAAATAAGTTACTTCATGTAGCAAGAGAACAAACTTTACAGGGCTCTTATTTGCTCCTCACAGGACATGAAAATTCATGTTAAGGAAATCCCAGCCATATAAATTTTACATACAGAGGAAATAACACTCCCATACAAGAAGAACCTCAAATGGGTCCTCTGAATGTGTTTTGTCATAGCTCATCAGGGATCTGATGAGATAACTTTGCAAGTGGTCAGGGACAACTGTTTAATTGTCACAGGATGAAACATCCCAATTTTTTTTTCTATCTCTTCCTTTTTTTTTGCACCTTTTCCCATGCAAATTGTTATCAAAATACACAGGTGACATATCTAAACTGCTGCTCAAGACAAAAGATCTTACCGCATCATACATTCTGATAATGTCACATTTTTGTCATTATGTGAGTTGTAATATTTGTGAGTCGTAAACACTACTATTGCCAAAAAGTTTTGACATCAGGATGTCCAACTTCCCTAACCATTATGTGCACCAGTATATCGAAAAGTTCATGTTTCCCTTTTAACCAAAGTTGGGGTTGCTCTTGATAGCCTTGTGATAGCTTCCCTACAGCCTCCCAATGGCTTCCTGGTAGTTTTTCAATGGACACATCATTCTTTGTTTTATTCTATCTTTTTCTGTAATATGTGGTTTATTAATTGTTTGTATTTCAAATGAAACATAAAAACAGTATGACGTCATATAATAGAATACAAATGACATTGGTGTATACATGTCTAACATACATATAAAATAAACAACGACTGACTGTCAATTTTGTACTAAGAAATTAGGTAAGATTTAAAAAAAAAAAAAGAAGCATCATGGACACATCATACTTAACCAGAGAAAGTAACTGTATGCAGCTCCTTTTTGGATTCCTTCCCATTCTCTTTCCTGCACTGAAGTACCAGAAAATTCATACTTGACATCACTACTTTGATTACTGATGGGAAATTCTTATGCTGTACACATGTGCTTGATTTGACCATAGAAATAATCATAATAACAAAGTTTCTGCACTATTTACTTTACTAACTTGCACAACTCACTTCTCTGAATTTTTCCCTTTCCTTCATAAAAATACATACATCCAAGACTATCAAATAGTTACATTTACCGGTATAAAAACGAGATATCATTTACATGAATACATATCAGTTTTACATGATCATGGAAAGAATCTGAAAAATATTAGATCTAGATCAAAAGTTGAATAACATTACTATAAATATAACCTAAAGACTAATCATTTTTTTAAAAGTTTGGACTAAGTTAATGACTCACAGGTTATGAAAGAGAAGGGCTTTAAAGGGGGTACCCAATGCTAAAACAATGTTAGTTCATTTAAAACAGCATGATTTTATTAGCAGAAAATCATCTGCCTAAAGTTTTTTGAAAAGTCGTGTTGCCAAGGAAACCCCAAAATGCGGTAAGATTTCAGGATATTTTTGACCCCTCAGCTGTGACCCAGTTTCAACTGGGTACCCACTTTGACGTCAAAATGACGTCAAAGTGGGTGGGTACCTTGTCGCGGACTTCTAGCAAAATGCGTGCAAGGTATAATACATATTGTATAGTCTAGCGCATCACAACTGCAATGCGCGGAGCTGGGTACCCACTTTTATGTCATACCTCATTCTAAATTTTTTTGGTCAGCTCTTGACTTTTTTGGAGAAAATTAGCCAAAATGCGTTGATTTCGATTGAAAATCATCATATTTTTAATGTTATTCTTCTTAGAATTCTATTCTTGATCATATATATAAAAAAAATTTACCATTGTGTAATCACTTTAAATAGGTAATAAGGTATAATGGCTCTACAGTTAACCTGTCATGCTTGATGAACACTAAAGCCAAGATACAGTGTAACTAGGGCTATGAGAAACGTGTGTCATACTAAAGTCAAACTGTGCCCAGTGGGTTAAGGCCCTTCTTTGTATCAACCATTAATTGTCTAACAATCCAATGCCATGGGAGTTGTGCCATTGTGTTGTCTAGCCTTTACTCATCATATTAAATCATGATAAGGTCAAAGATGATCATAAGCAGAAATGCCAGAAAATACTTCAGACTCAGCATATTAGACTACAACTACATGTAGCCTGCACAGCATCTGACAAGGACACACACAAAATCTTGGAAACCCTGTTCGGTAACCTTGAAGGTGATCGTGCGCTGCATACATAAACTTTATGTATGAGAGCGATTACCTTCCGGTTGACCTCAATGAAGAGAACAGAATTTCTGAGTGCACATGAAGCAATAAATCATTGTTTTTTGGGAAGTTGTACATGTACATGTACACGTAAGTTATCAAAATAAATAGAAGTAAAAAATTATTAAATAACTATTCAATTTTAAGATAATGTAACTTTTATAGATGATAGTACATGTACTATCATGGTACATCACGTACGCGATGTAATCACGCTTTTTGTCATGAGTTCGCAACAATCTTCAATGCTGGCTTGTACACTGTGTATAGTTAGACTACAAGTTACAATACATTTAAAGAATTCAAAGCATTACAAGAGTTTTTAATCCTTGAAAATAATGGCGTAGTCGTTTTCTGTCATGCAATACTTGTAGTCTACGATTTGGTACCCCATGTCTGCGCATATATGCGTATCTGCGCAATTCTAACATCACAAAGGATACAACGAACACATCATCTTCATATCAATTTTTACTGATATGTACATGTATCAGTGAAAAAATGAGGAAAAACTGGTGAAAGACATCTTTTTTATTTATTTTTATTCAAATGCCTTGAAAATGCCACCTTTAATACAAAAATCCCAAACTGCATGTAAAGGGAATGAGTTCACAGACATGGGACATGTGGGAACCTTCCCTTTTTAAGTGTCAAATAAATTGACACCATCACCTTTCTTTGTGAAAACAACGTTGTTCTTAGTCTTACTCGAATTTTTGTTTTAATGATATTTTAGCTACAATTAATTACTCTCTAAGATATGAGGATTAAAATATGGTCAGTCATTACAGGAATACCATAGGAAAGGCTTGTCAATTTCAAATGAAATGTTAGGTGCACAGACATAAGGCCCATCATACGTCCAGTTTGCCGAGCCCATTCCATGCATGCCGAGCGCCAGCGCTCTCCCTTTCGTTAACCCTCCCCTCCCCTCGGCCTCGGCTTCGCTGATGGAACTGGCATGGCTTCATCTTCATCTTGACCCTGCCCAGTGCCTCGCAGGAGATCTTTAAATGTTGACAGAGAATGTTTCTTAAATCTTGGTTTGGGGAATTACAGTTGTATTGTTTCACAAATTCACAATACCGTACTACTTACCAGTGATGTTAAAAGGAATCAAGGTTACATTTGCCCAGAGAGTATTTCCAAATACTACTACGCTCAGACTGACATCAGCGTCGGACAGGTACATGTGATGTAAGATGTAACTACTAACGCGTAACGTACCGCTGCAAATGGTATATACAGACTCTACTAGTAATATGCATTCATAATGCATCACTGCGGCCAGGCGCTAGGCGCCTAGGCCAGGGCGGGGCAGCAGGAGTTTAAGACTATAATTATAATCCGTGTCAACCGGTCAAAAATGATTCGTGGAAACATACATTTTGAACAGGCAATACACTTGACATTGTTTCCATATTTTCAAATGGCACAAAGTCACCTTTCTTGCATTTCTTTGAAGGTGGATGGGGGTTCATATTTTCAATTTCCATTTAAAATACATATTATTTACTGCATTGACCACTGGGAATGCAAATTCTTTCTCCATGTATAAATGCTAATGCAGATGATCATTGTTAGAAAAAATAAAGCAGAAAATTCATAAAATAAGCAAATATAGATTTTGTTTTCTTTGTGATCAGAACCCTTGATAGTTGAAACGCCCTCTACGATGGGTACAAAATATTAGTGTGTGCTTCTCTACTTCAGAAAGTTTGATCAAAGATAAGCACTGTGGAATTATCTCTCTATGCTGTAATCATTATTTTTCGAAATATAAATGAATGGATTGGCAGAAATACTTGAAAGTCATTGCAATAATCATTCTATAAGGTTCTGCGGTATTTCCGTGTGCGCGAGCGCCGTTACTACATGCAACACAAATTTTGGCACATTGCAAAAGGAGCCAGCGCACCATCTTCCTGTGTATCGCCTGTAATATTGACTATATATTGATCTAAAGATTAGTATGCGAATACCGATCTTTCGGGGGTACTTTGTTAAGCAGAGATAATTTCTGAACATTAGAATAAGCAGATAAAAAGAAAAAATATTTCTTTAACTATTTTTAAAACAATCATTTCTCAATGCACCTACACTCTAAGAAAAAAGGTTCAATTATTGTTCACCCTAAATGCAACAATAGCAGCACACCTTTTGGGGTGCAGTCTGGCACCCTACATGAAAAAAGGTGCAAAGATGTACCATTTTGTACTTGCTGGTACCCAGAAATGCACATCTGCACCTTCAAGGTGCAATTATGCACCTTAAGGAGTGCAGAATTTTTTTTGCATCCAAAAGGGTGCAAATTTGCACCTTCCCTAAAGGGTATAAAATCAATGTAGCTCACTAGCAGTGAGCTCACTGCACCCTTATTGGTGCATAGTGCTTCTTTGGGCGCAAAGTTGCACCCATAAAGGAGCTCCTGGTGTTGCATTTGAAGGGTGCAAAATTGAACTTTTTTCTAAGTGTGCACCCAATACACTTTGCGGAGTCACACTGCGAAATAATGAGAGAGGAAAAAAATCATTTCTCCCAGGTCATTTCTTCAGTACCATGTTTTCTTTTTTGTTTTTTACATTTCTAAAATCACATTATGCTACCCTATGCTGTGCGAAGTCACACTGCTACCAAGTCAGGGGGAGGGGGAATTATAGAAGGAGGATGACATCAGGATAAGAGCAAAAGCAACCGAATACTTCCTGGTGTATGAACATCACATTAACATAGTGATTGGACATGAGAAGCGCGAATCGCCTCCGTCTCCGCGGATCCCCTTGGATAGTGGAACATTTAAAAAGGCGATCCATTTTCTCTTAGCTCTATTCACCATCAGATTTATACATCAGTGCATTAGTTTTGATGTCATTTTTAGGGGGCCATTAAGTTTTGGAAACAATTTCACCGATTAGCGTTATACTTTTAAGAGATGGCGCCAGATCACTTGTTCCAGACACTTACTCCGACTTGTTCCACTGCACTATCGATATGCATACACCCGTGCATACACGGGTAAATCAGGATCCCATAGAAACACATGTTGAGCATAGTTTTCACGACATGATACGCGAAATTTTTATATTGCGAATGTCGAAAAAATTGCAAAATCCAACAGAATGTGCCGAAAGTGCGGCAAACTTGCGCCAGGGTTCGAAGCGTCGTCAGTTTGTTCGCGGGATGAGGGGAAACGTTCGCAAGAAATTTCAAACTGAACTACAAACGAACAATTAGCGATTCTTACGAACCTCCGCGCAAGTTTGGCGAAATTTTGGAGCATAAAATGAGAATGAAAATGCGATTTTTTTCGACATTCGCTTCTTTCGCAAAAACATTCAAATGCCAATGAAAACTATATGCTTTACATCGAAGCGAATCAAAACATCAATGATCTCGATGAAAATAGTTTTAATTTACAGAGTCCGAGCAGGACCCATGCATGGAACTGTAAAAAACTTCTCACAGCTATATAAGAACAGAGGAAATGTACCGCAGATCTAGCTAGCAATACCTGTAGAAAGGTCCTGGAGAAAGGTTCAGCATAGGCATGACAGGGGTTAATGGAAGAATTGACTACCAAAAGCCCTTTCTGTTGTAAACATTTACAGCCGACAATTACTCAGTCTTATACGAATATCTCCATCTCCCACAGAAGAGAGATGGAAATTTCAGAAAATCAAACTTATATACAATGCTCTGAATGGAAATACTCCTAAATATCTCACAGATTTGTTTACACAAGCATCAAACATCCACTCATATCGTATAGTGCTAGTAGTTTTGGAATCAATGTACCAAGATGTAGAACTGCAAAAGGAAAGAAAAGAATATCATTCGATGGCCCAATATTTTAATTGTAATAGTTTACCAGACTCAGTTAGAATTTCAACATCCATAAAATCCTTCATTTCGTCATACTGGCGAGTGCACAGATCTTAACTTCCGGTTTACAATAATCAATACTGCAAACTTTGTCAAAATGTTCGTATCCGATTTGTATCTCGGTGTATACTTTTGTCAACAGGGCCCTCTGGGAGAACAGTGCATGTCACTGAAGGGGCTACACTGTATAAATAAGACTTTAATAATAATAATAATAATAAATAAATAAATAATAATAATAATAATAATAATAATAATAATAATAATAATAATAATAATAATAATAATAATAATAATGATAATAATAATACAATAATAATAATAATAATAATGATAATAATAATATTTTTTTTAAATTTTTTTTAGCCCTCCATAGGCTATTTTATTGAGTTAAATAAACATTTCTCAACGTAGAAAAATGTATTTTGCACTCAAATGAAATACAATACTTTACATTTCTCTCTTTAAGTTTTAAACAAACAAAGATTTAAGTGACTGCCATTTAGCAACAAATTTGTTATGTGTACCTGAAATAAGATTAATATATCTCTCATCTTCATAATATTGAATAACCTTTTTCTTTATGATACTAAAAATAGGAATTTTATTATTAAGCTTTTGTACGAACATTTGTTGTTTGATCAAAATTACTATGCAATTTAATGCATCATTTCTCTTTTCTTCAAAGCCAAAAATTATATTTCGTAAATTAAACCTTATCTGTACTTAAGAACCTTCATTTATCCATTTTGCTGTTTCCTTCCAAATTGATTTACTGATTTCACAGTAGTAAAAGAAATGTACAATGTCTTCCACCTCTTTTTTACAAAACGAACAGGTTTCATTACTGACTATTTTCATCTTATACAGTTGCTTATTCAAAAACAAAATCCTGTTTACTATCTTATACTGAAAATATCTTAAAACAATATCCGGAGTAAATCGAAATATCATAGTATGACATTTCTGCATAAATGAAATATCAGGGCTGTAATCTAAATGTCATTCCCATTTTAAACATACTGAGGGTATACATTTTGTTTTTCCAATAAGAGATTTGTAGATGTATCGACATCCTTGTAGGTCATATACAAGTATTTTGATATGTGACGGCATCAATGGACCTTCTACATTTTTTTCCACATTTTTCAATATAAATTCTATACTGACACTTTATAGCTTGACTGATAGAATAGTAAGACAAATAATTCAGTTTCAAGAAAAATTTTTGTTCACATTCTTCACGAGTTAACAAATTCCCCTTACTATCAATTAAGTCATTGATACATCTGATGCCTTTTTCATACCAAGATCTAAAAAATACAGATTTTTGCCCAATTTGGATAGAACTATTCCCCCACAATGGATAAGTTAACCACTCATCTCCTTCTGCTTGACAAAGCAAAGACAAAGCATAAAATACATCTTTCCAAAATGGATTGGCAACTTCATGGGATAATGTTAAAAAATATTCATCACCAAACCCTACTACGAATGGTTTTGTTAAAAACGACTGCATTAAATGATTAACATCATTACATGTACCTAAGACCAATCTTCGAATCCACGCGAGCTTTAATGACATACTAAAAAACTCGACATCTGGCATCTTAAGACCCCCTTCTTCATAAGTGCCCACAACCTGTTTCCTACTAATTTTATCAGGCTTATTCTTCCATATGAAATTAAAGAACTTTACTTTTATTGCTTTCATTAACTTAGCCGAAGGAGCTGGGATTGACATAAACAAATAATTAAACTGTGGTAACAGTAGTGATTTAGCAACTGTAACTCTTCCAAGAACTGTAATGTTCCGTTTGATCCAAGAAATCATTTGACGCTTTACTTTGTCAAAAATTCTGTCATAATTATAATCAGGTATTTTATCAATATCAACATGAAAGTCAGTACCAAGGTAACGAAAATAATCATTATGCACAAAATTCACTTGTCTTCCTTCCAATCTTATATCTTCACTACCTTTTAATGCACCGATCCAAATTGCATTTGTTTTCTCCATATTCATCTTAAGCCCACTACAATTTCCAAATGACTCCAAAATATGAAGTACATTGCGGAAACTGGCAGCTGTGCCATCTAAAAACAGTACTGTATCATCGGCATACGGAAGGATCTTGAATTCTTTTGACCTGACAGAAATTCCTTTGACCAAGTGTGAATTTCGAATTAACACCCCAAGAATTTCCGCGCATAACAATAATAATAATAACATTAATAATAATAATAATAATAATGATATATTTTTTTATCATATACCATTCTGCCAAGTCTTTGGCGGAAATTTGGAAACGCTTGGGTTTATGGGTTGTGTAGGCTGGTGTTTCTGAAATCTTGCCACTGCATGATTTTAGCCCCAGTCAGCTGATTTGGGATTTAGTTTCTCTCCTCTTCCCCTCCCCCTCTCCATCTCCCTCCCTCTCTCTCTCTCTCTCTCTCTCTCTCTCTCTCTCTCTCTCTCTCTCTCTCTCTCTCTATCTATCTATCTATCTATCTATCTATCTATCCATCTATCTTTTGTATCTCTCTCTCTATCTCTCTCACCAACAGTCTCTCAATTTCCCATTATTGCTATCAATTTTTGTACACCACTGCATCATTTTGCATTGCCTATATTCTGTCCGCCATTCTATTATCCATGTTCTTCAGTCATATTCTCTCCCCCCCCCCTCTCTCTCTCTTATGTGGCTCTCTTCTTCGTCACTCTTTCCACATATCTTCTTATTTTGCACTGTTTCTCACTCTTTATTCTCTTCATGTACAGGCCCCACATGCCCATCTCTCTGTCTCTCTCTGTCTCTCTCTCTCTCTCTCTCTCTCTCTCTCAATCTCTCTCTCTCGCTCTCTCTCTCTCGCTCTCTCTGTCTTCCGCTCCTTAATAATAATAATAATAATAATAATAACTCTTATTTACCCAGGGTAGCCACTTCAGCTATAAGCTGATCTTCCAGCGGGCCCTGCATAACATAATATGTTATTATTACCCTTCTCCATTCTATTATGCCGAGCGCCTGGCTAGAAGGTAGAAGGTCCCATTTTTGTAAGTCTTTGGTATGACTCGGCCGGGGATCGAACCCACGACCTCCCGTTCATGAGGCGGACGCTCTATCAATTGAGCCACCATGCCCGGTCTTCGCCTGTCTTTGTACACGTGAATTATAAATCCCAGTCTCTTCTCTCTGTATCTCTTACCAAAAAGAAATACATTTATCACCACATAATCTGTTATCAATGTCTCAACAAAATTAAAAAAAATGATTTCTACAGAAGTCTTCATTATTTCGGTAGTAAATATTTTACAAAACAAATTTATTTCCTTATAGTACACTTTACACAAACGAATACTTAATCATTGCTTTCCATTTTACTACTGTTATTCACAATGAAAATTCTCTAACTGGGGCTTTTCAAGCTTTGTCTTATAATCTGCATGCTAAAAAGAGCAAGATTAATCTTGATTAATTTTTCATTTAGCTTTGTTCAAAATACCCCCTGCTTAATTAAGTGATAATTTGGGGCAAGAATCTGGTCCAACTCGATTAAAACCTGGTTAAAATTAAGAATGGACATGTTGTATTTTCTAAGATTTTTATCGGGCCATTCATGGTTGGACACAATGTGATCATGGTGATTAATCGAGTGTGATTTTCACATATGAATAATGAAAGCGGGGGGGGGGGGGGTGTTTCATAAAGCTGTTCGTAAGTTACGAACGACTTTACGAACGACTGGTGATACCTTCTTGGGTGCTAATCAGATTCTCATTCATTTACATGTTGCACAAGAAGGTATCACCAGTCGTTCGTAAAGTCGTTCGTAACTTACGAACAGCTTTATGAAACACCCCGGGTATCATTTCATGAGAGAACATACTCTTCCATAGGACTGACTTATTTTGTATAAGTGATTACTAAAACATTCTGACTAATAAACCTACATGATCGGAAACCAATGAGCAGTAATGTTACATTATGAAAACAGAACAAGTTACAACCTATACATTTGTCAGTGTTTTCACATTAATAAATGTCTTGTTTGTAACTGATTCTTCATGAAAAAAAAATCGATTATAATTATGAAATTATGACAATGTGTTTCGAAAGCTAATTACTACCTGATGTGTTGCAAATTATAGATTTTGTCGAACGATTCTATAGAACTTCGCTAGGAGTTGGTGTGTTGTAAGGTGCCCCACACCCCCATGCGTGGGGCCAGTCCTTTAAAGTAAAGAAGGATGGAGTACTCGAGAACCCTAAGCCAATCTCTTCTATAAGCTCCTAGAACTGTGGAGGAGCTTTGGTCGAAGTACCGTTTGGATGAAAAAAAAAATCTCAAAAAAGATAATGACATCGTTAAAGTTTAGCAAAACATTTAGATAAAATCACACACGAATTCAAGGGGTAGGCACGGGACCAGCGGCGGTGGTGACCGCAGGAATGACACCTGTAGCGGCAGGCGCAGGAGCCGCAGTAGTTGCCGCAGCAGGGCTAGCAGTGGTGACGGCACCTGCGCCGCCACCGTCAGCTTCCTCTGCATCCTCTTCTTGTTCTTCTTGTTCTTCTTCGCTTTCGCTGCTTTCTGCTTCTGAATCGTCACGCCTTTGCCGATTGCCTGCAGAGGAACCAGAGGAACAGGGAATTTCACTTTATGAGAGTAGCTGACTTCAGAAATTCTGTTTTCATGATCATTACACAGAAATGGTAGTCTGGATTGATAATTCTCAAAACATTTTCCATTATCCAATAACAGAGACCTATCTATTAAATCTTAATCTAAATCCTCAGTTTGATTTTGCACAGAAATTTCAGTTGTCTCAGAAAATGACAGTGATGATTGTGTGAAATGAACAGTATTCATATGACTTTCAAAATCTCCTTTGAAATATAACATTCCTTTCGTATGTGATTTAAAAAGGAGAAAAATCACTATTAAAAATAAAACTTGTAAAATATGGCTGGGGAGGGGGGTATCCAGACTTCGCACTAGTTTAATGCATAGAAATAAAGAAATTAAAACGGAGGAAATCGGAATAAATTATTGTACCTCGACGACGTGGGCATATCTCCAGCAGTGAAGCTTGTGAAGCTTGTAAGGTGTCATTGCAAGCGATGTCGAGAATTTCGCAGGCCGATGAAGCCGTCACACCGCCTTCCAGACAAATGAAATCGACGATGTTTCGACCAGGCCTGCTTCCCTGTCCGTTGTTCGGACGAAGACCATTGACGAACTCCTCCGAGCATGTAGCTTGTTGTTCGTCCGTAGCTGCATTGTACGCCTCGCAAACCCCAAATCTTTCTAACACTCTGATGAACGAGCTGATCCTCCTGGAGTGTTGACCACCATGACCACGGGGATGGGCTAAAACGATAATGTTAGATTTACAGAATTCAAATGCGATATACATGCAACCTAACATGCCTAAGGATGCTGGAGTGTTGAATGTTTCTCTTCCAATATTTTTTTTAACCAAATCAAACTATCATGTTATACACAGATTATAAAACTGAAAATTACAAAACAGCCCATATTCCATATTCCTACTACTGCGCTTTAGCACAAGTTCAAGTAATTTCTTCCTACCGGGTATAACCGGGGTATTCATTTACTACACCTGGGTCGAGAGTGGCAATTGTAGCTTAATGTCTTGCCAAAATGCTTTACTGCCATATAACAGAAGAACAAATTATCAGAGTGATATTAAACGAAACCAGTATAATTTGGAATTGAGTATAATTATGAATCACATAACTGAATTATTAACATCGCCAGGAGTACAAAACAACATAGAACTGCTAACATCGCTAAATCACTTACCCTCTGATGCTAATGCAAGAAGGCATAGCAGGATGCAGGCTGTCATTACGGTATGTTGCTTCATCTGTTATGAAAATGGAAACAAAATGAATTTGGAAGATTTAGAGGGTGTATTTTTCTTTTCAGCGAATGCAAGAACATAAAGGGTGCTAACCCGTCGCACAGTGGGCCAGGATAGCTACAAAGTGCGCCAAAATTCATATTGACTCAGTTTTACTCTAATATTATGGTTAAATGATGGGTTTAAGGGTAATCAGACACGTAGAATCCAATGAAAACAATTTCAAACACATGTGACGTCATTAAAACACTGATTTCTGATTGGCTGCCAAATTAGTGAGAGCTTATACGTCTCTATGAGCCATTCGAAGTTCTTCTCAATAAACTTTGCACATTATGTCAATGCTGTTTCCCCTCTACATATCTTAGTATAATGTACAGAAAGTCTTTTATAGGTATGAATGTATAAAGTAATTTTTCAGGTATCATGGAGTTAACGAACACGTGATATTGACTGATGAAGTCCGTGCATTCTTTTAGTCCATTTTTCGTAGGCCTATTGTCCATAATGTTATAAGAGTGCATTATTTCAAAGAGTCTTCGAAATTATTTCCGAAGAATTACCTAGAAGAGGAATATAATTATGGAGATAGATAGATGGATAGATGGATAGATAGATAGACAGATAGAAAGATGTGTGAAAATCACAGGAGTAAATAGATTGATGAATATGAGACAGATGGATGGATAAACAGAAAGATACCTATAGATATGTGGATGAATAGGATATAGATAGAGGAATACTACAGATATGGATGGATGGATGGATAGACAGAGGGATACGTGTAGATAGGCGGATGGATAGAATCGTGTAGATAGACAGATCATGGATAGACAGATAATGTAGATGATGTAGATGGATGGATGGATAGATAGAGAGGAATACGTGTAGATAGATAGGAAGATGAAAAGATAAATCGATCGAATCCGATTCGATCAATCATGAGCTCAACACCTTGAACCACGTGTTTTCTTTTAAATACTACTGGAATGATAACGGATTAGGAAAAGGAAAAATGAAAGGTAAATAATCAAGCAACTAAAAAAGGGTTTCAGTTGTATGAAAAATTGCATGAAATATATATAATAAAAGGATGAATGAATAAGTTTTAGGAATTCATACGGTGTGCATGGTGTGAATCGTCACCCTTTAGCTGTGAAGTGTAGAATCGAAATCATGTGCCATACATCTATCGCAGGGGAAAGTTTTAGCTTGTAGTTAGTACACCTTAACCTTTGGAAGAGGGGGTTTTTCAGCAACTAAATCAAGTCCTGTAATAATATTTATAAATCTTGTTTACTTCTTATTGTGTTTATGGGACCTTGCCGTGTAAACAGTACCACTATAGAGAGCGTCTGGCCAACTCGGTTTCATTAGGTTACAACATGGCGCAATTTCTTGTGCATATTGTGCTAGCTTGCCCAACATACAAACAAAACGCGGCATGTTGTTATACGGCATGCATCGCGTGTAAAGAGCAGAGTAAAGAGTCATGCGCGCCCCCATGCGCCGCCGTATAATGACGGAGAATCCTTCAGCAGCCGCGCGGCCCAAAATAACCTAATTTTCCGGGTAATGTGCCAAGGAAAATCGGCTCTAACATAAAAAGTGGCAGAAGGTGGCAGCCAAATTTGGTGTCAACTTAAAGCTGAGATATCAGGAAAAACGCTGGTGATAAAATTGATTTGGAAATCCGTGGAAATCTAAACGTTTCTTATGGATTTATAAAAAAACACGGAAAATCATTCTATTTTGTACGATAATTACCCTATTATATTCACGAAGATTGTGTTTCTATCCATTTTAACCCATTCATACAGTCAAATGAACTATCAGGAATATGTGGGAGAAATTTTAGATCGATAAGTTTAAAACTACATGTTTAAATAACTTATTTATTAAATTGGTCACTATTTGCCCTGAAACGCACAATATATCGAATTTTGCGGTTTGAAGTAGGAAATTCACACCCTTAATGTACATACCGGAGTTAAATATTTTACTGAAGTATTCTTCAAAGTATTGTCTTTCAATAGGGCATGACAAAAATTGAAAAAATTAAATTGCCCAAAATGACTTTTGGCGCACTTTGGTTTCGCCGTGGCCCACTGTGCGTCGGTTTAATTCATATCAAGAAAGACACAAGGAAATCCTCTCTGTAAGCGTGTTGACCGTTGACCAACTACTCATCCCATACTTAGAGTTAAATTTTCATAAATAGTTTTAGGGCAAAAAGATACACCCCAAACCAACTATTCGGCAAAACGTTTAGCGTTTAAAACGCTGTTATCAGCCTGTTATAGATATCAACATATCAATTCGAATATACTTACATTTAATTATGTGGTGATACCTGTACGATGATAATAAGCTGGTGAAGTAGACAGAGCTCTATCGGATCTTCGATTCTGGTTTGAGGATGCTGCTATGGTTATCAGTATATATAGACAATTCCTGAGGCACTCTTAAACTATAATGACCTGTCATAATTACAACAGTGTCATCCTAATATCTTATTTCCTCTTGCGTGTTCGTCAAAGCAGGATTACTGAGAAATGAGGTTTGCCAGGTGGCAGTCACAGCAGCCCATCAAGCAACAAAACAACAACATAACACCACAAAGTTAGGTCACAAACAGGAATTGTAATCTTTTGAATCATCTGAGGGTGATTCTTCGAATTCATTAAGGTTGCAAATTACGAACAATGAGTTTCCTTTCGCATTGGTTTTATTTCCGTCATAAAAAGAATATACAATCACATGAAAATACAAAGAAAATAACAAAAGTAATATGAACATAATATACATATACAAAAGAAATACGTACGGAAATATGGAAACTTAGAAATTAACAAAAATGTAAGGAAAGAAAAAATCATGATTTTTTTTTAAATCAAACCAATTTTTAATTGAAATAAATCCATCATGATTAAGGTAATATAAGAAAATAAATGAAAATGTGTCCCATGCCCAAGCTATAATTTTTAACATTCTTTAGACAAAAGTGGGAATATAAGGTGTGGTCATTTTCCCCACTTGCTTGTTATATTCTTCAGAAGAAGATCTACCTCTGTCGTTTATGGGAACCATTTAGAAACCAGTCTATCTACACCAAACATTTGCTGAAAATATGGCACTCAATTTATTCTTTTTGGAGGGGGGGGGGGAACAAACCCCAAAATTTGTTGACAAATATTTCTCGTGAGTCTCTTTTTCTTTAAAAATATGAAACATTTTCTACTGACTTTTTCAGGTTTCCTTGTCCCCATATGTTTTTCTTTTTCTGGGGGGGGGGGGGGGGGCGGGGGAGGACATACCCTATTTTTCCTCCAACTCTAAAACCTTTGGAGGGACGTGACCCCCCCCCCCCTCCATTGAAACCCATAGTCTGTCGTGGTCAGTGATTTTGTGAATCAAGGTCATCGTGTGAGTATTGTTAATTAACGAACTTTAATATTCTGGGGGTTCTTTTGTAAAAGCAGGATACGATACACTTTGAGCGTTCTTCATGAGCTTTGTACAGTGAAACACTTGATTCATGTGCAACAGCCGCCCTGCAATTTTAAATTTATTTTATTGAATCAAATCTGAATTCTGATAGCTATGATTCATGATAATAATATGATAATGAAAATTACAAGATGAATGGCAATCACTAAGAACTATAGAAGTTTCCTATAACAAGTACTCCTATCACTACTCATCAATGCAATATCACACGATTGATTAAAAAACTCATGTTATTTTGCACCAAAAGAACCCTGATGATCTCATTTTCCAGATAAGCTTATGAAACTGATTGCATGACATGATATTATGCCTACCCTTGAACCAGTCAGGCAATGAATATGACGTCACATAGGAGAGATGATATCATTTCTCGTGAATCTCACATGGGTCATTCAACTGTTATCAAGGATTAAACTTTAAAGATAGCGTCATCGTCTTGGCACAATTTGACGTTGTGATCACGACCGTCATGGGGATATTTTGAGGTTTCCTGAAAATTGATCTGCTAAATTCAAGTCGATTCGGCACGATGTTGTTTTGTTTTTGCGACAGCCGATCAAAATGACCAACCTCTAGGCCTCTTATTTTGACCCACACACTCCGTCACGTTGCACTAGTTCCAAGACTAGTATAACGATAACAGTGCGAGTCACTTCAAATGCTCTGCATAACTATCACAGAGCTTTTGCTGATTACATTTTTTATCAGATATCCGGTATCATAGTAAAAATAAAAGTTGTATGAATGATGTTTCATTCTCTGTAATCCTTGAAATGGGGTATGCTCTCTGTGGGTACTTCATAATTATGGAAAAAGCCAATTTTCGTGGCACGCAAGGACACTTTGCGGGTCGCAGTGTTTTGGGAGACGGATCCGCAACGATAGCAACCTTGGTCACTTTTAAGTAAAGTTCTCGCATGAAATTGTGTTCGACATCCGTGCAAATCTTGTGGAGAACTAAAAATTATGTCGTGATATTTTTATCATGCATTGTTCTTTTTTAATTAGTAAATCTATGCTTGCCGGCAGATGCTGATGTCTCTTGCCCAAATATCAACCTATTTTTCTCCTAAAATAAGATACTCTATCATCAACAACTTGTATTTTGTTAAACTTTTAGCTGTTCTACTACAACTGTCCTGTTGTTTTGTAGTAGTTGTTGTTGTTGTCATCGTCTTCGTTGCAACTCGATCACCTCATAGTTTGGGAGGATTGATATGAACCACCGGGTGCCTCTCTGATAAAATGGTCCTCAAGCATTTGCTCCCCCGAGAAAAAAGAGTGTTTTTTGTTTCTGTTTGTTTGTTCGTTTGTTTGTTTGTTTGTTTGTTTGTTTTTTTGCTGTCAGCTTGTCCTCCCCCACTCTGGTACCAGTAGCGGTTTGAGTTGTGTTAATAATCCTCAAGTAAACCATGTAAATACAAAAAAAATAATAAAAATAGAGAATTCAAGAAACATAGTAACTGCATGCCCTATCTATTTTTGCATCTGAGGAGCTTCTGCGGGGTCTGGTAGTGGCCAGTCTATGAAGCTCAGTATAATGTACGGGGTTCGAATCCCTTACATGGCGCTTATCTGCCTTAACAAGACATGATTCTATGTTTTGCTTTGCAGGTGAAGTATACTGGTGCCCCGTAGAAAGGAATTCCCTGTATGTTAGAGCGTTTTATTACGGGGGCTGTGCCACTGTCGGTAATAGTACGATTGCAGGGCCCTCGGGAAGCACAGTGTACTGCCGGCTTTCCGGAGGTAAACGAGATAAATTTGTGAATAAAAGAGAGGATCTACAGGCGGAAATTAAAATGCATTCAAAATCAACTATCTTAAACAAAAAGAAAAAAAAAAAGAGTGAACGCGTTCACTCTGTTTGTGGTGAATTTCATAAGATAGTGAATTTCGAGTGAATTAAGAGCGAATTAAGAGCAAGAATTTTGATATTCACTCTTAATTCACTCTTCTAGGGGTGACCTCAGTGATCAATCAAAATTCTTGAGTGATCACTGAGTCACCCCTCAAAGAGTGAATATCACAATTTTGAAATGAAATGGGGTATGCTCTCTGTGGGTACTTCATAATTATGGAAAAAGCCAATTTTCGTGGCACGCAAGGACACTTTGCGGGTCGCAGTGTTTTGGGAGACGGATCCGCAACGATAGCAACCTTGGTCACTTTTAAGTAAAGTTCTCGCATGAAATTGTGTTCGACATCCGTGCAAATCTTGTGGAGAACTAAAAATTATGTCGTGATATTTTTATCATGCATTGTTCTTTTTTAATTAGTAAATCTATGCTTGCCGGCAGATGCTGATGTCTCTTGCCCAAATATCAACCTATTTTTCTCCTAAAATAAGATACTCTATCATCAACAACTTGTATTTTGTTAAACTTTTAGCTGTTCTACTACAACTGTCCTGTTGTTTTGTAGTAGTTGTTGTTGTTGTCATCGTCTTCGTTGCAACTCGATCACCTCATAGTTTGGGAGGATTGATATGAACCACCGGGTGCCTCTCTGATAAAATGGTCCTCAAGCATTTGCTCCCCCGAGAAAAAAGAGTGTTTTTTGTTTCTGTTTGTTTGTTCGTTTGTTTGTTTGTTTGTTTGTTTGTTTTTTTGCTGTCAGCTTGTCCTCCCCCACTCTGGTACCAGTAGCGGTTTGAGTTGTGTTAATAATCCTCAAGTAAACCATGTAAATACAAAAAAATAATAAAAATAGAGAATTCAAGAAACATAGTAACTGCATGCCCTATCTATTTTTGCATCTGAGGAGCTTCTGCGGGGTCTGGTAGTGGCCAGTCTATGAAGCTCAGTATAATGTACGGGGTTCGAATCCCTTACATGGCGCTTATCTGCCTTAACAAGACATGATTCTATGTTTTGCTTTGCAGGTGAAGTATACTGGTGCCCCGTAGAAAGGAATTCCCTGTATGTTAGAGCGTTTTATTACGGGGGCTGTGCCACTGTCGGTAATAGTACGATTGCAGGGCCCTCGGGAAGCACAGTGTACTGCCGGCTTTCCGGAGTAAACGAGATAAATTTGTGAATAAAAGAGAGGATCTACAGGCGGAAATTAAAATGCATTCAAAATCAACTATCTTAAACAAAAAGAAAAAAAAAAAGAGTGAACGCGTTCACTCTGTTTGTGGTGAATTTCATAAGATAGTGAATTTCGAGTGAATTAAGAGCGAATTAAGAGCAAGAATTTTGATATTCACTCTTAATTCACTCTTCTAGGGGTGACCTCAGTGATCAATCAAAATTCTTGAGTGATCACTGAGTCACCCCTCAAAGAGTGAATATCACAATTTTGAAATGAAATGGGGTATGCTCTCTGTGGGTACTTCATAATTATGGAAAAAGCCAATTTTCGTGGCACGCAAGGACACTTTGCGGGTCGCAGTGTTTTGGGAGACGGATCCGCAACGATAGCAACCTTGGTCACTTTTAAGTAAAGTTCTCGCATGAAATTGTGTTCGACATCCGTGCAAATCTTGTGGAGAACTAAAAATTATGTCGTGATATTTTATCATGCATTGTTCTTTTTTAATTAGTAAATCTATGCTTGCCGGCAGATGCTGATGTCTCTTGCCCAAATATCAACCTATTTTTCTCCTAAAATAAGATACTCTATCATCAACAACTTGTATTTTGTTAAACTTTTAGCTGTTCTACTACAACTGTCCTGTTGTTTTGTAGTAGTTGTTGTTGTTGTCATCGTCTTCGTTGCAACTCGATCACCTCATAGTTTGGGAGGATTGATATGAACCACCGGGTGCCTCTCTGATAAAATGGTCCTCAAGCATTTGCTCCCCCGAGAAAAAAGAGTGTTTTTTGTTTCTGTTTGTTTGTTCGTTTGTTTGTTTGTTTGTTTGTTTGTTTTTTTGCTGTCAGCTTGTCCTCCCCCACTCTGGTACCAGTAGCGGTTTGAGTTGTGTTAATAATCCTCAAGTAAACCATGTAAATACAAAAAAAATAATAAAAATAGAGAATTCAAGAAACATAGTAACTGCATGCCCTATCTATTTTTGCATCTGAGGAGCTTCTGCGGGGTCTGGTAGTGGCCAGTCTATGAAGCTCAGTATAATGTACGGGGTTCGAATCCCTTACATGGCGCTTATCTGCCTTAACAAGACATGATTCTATGTTTTGCTTTGCAGGTGAAGTATACTGGTGCCCCGTAGAAAGGAATTCCCTGTATGTTAGAGCGTTTTATTACGGGGGCTGTGCCACTGTCGGTAATAGTACGATTGCAGGGCCCTCGGGAAGCACAGTGTACTGCCGGCTTTCCGGAGTAAACGAGATAAATTTGTGAATAAAAGAGAGGATCTACAGGCGGAAATTAAAATGCATTCAAAATCAACTATCTTAAACAAAAAGAAAAAAAAAAAGAGTGAACGCGTTCACTCTGTTTGTGGTGAATTTCATAAGATAGTGAATTTCGAGTGAATTAAGAGCGAATTAAGAGCAAGAATTTTGATATTCACTCTTAATTCACTCTTCTAGGGGTGACCTCAGTGATCAATCAAAATTCTTGAGTGATCACTGAGTCACCCCTCAAAGAGTGAATATCACAATTTTGAAATGAAATGGGGTATGCTCTCTGTGGGTACTTCATAATTATGGAAAAAGCCAATTTTCGTGGCACGCAAGGACACTTTGCGGGTCGCAGTGTTTTGGGAGACGGATCCGCAACGATAGCAACCTTGGTCACTTTTAAGTAAAGTTCTCGCATGAAATTGTGTTCGACATCCGTGCAAATCTTGTGGAGAACTAAAAATTATGTCGTGATATTTTTATCATGCATTGTTCTTTTTTAATTAGTAAATCTATGCTTGCCGGCAGATGCTGATGTCTCTTGCCCAAATATCAACCTATTTTTCTCCTAAAATAAGATACTCTATCATCAACAACTTGTATTTTGTTAAACTTTTAGCTGTTCTACTACAACTGTCCTGTTGTTTTGTAGTAGTTGTTGTTGTTGTCATCGTCTTCGTTGCAACTCGATCACCTCATAGTTTGGGAGGATTGATATGAACCATCGGGTGCCTCTCTGATAAAATGGTCCTCAAGCATTTGCTCCCCCGAGAAAAAAGAGTGTTTTTTGTTTCTGTTTGTTTGTTCGTTTGTTTGTTTGTTTGTTTGTTTGTTTTTTTGCTGTCAGCTTGTCCTCCCCCACTCTGGTACCAGTAGCGGTTTGAGTTGTGTTAATAATCCTCAAGTAAACCATGTAAATACAAAAAAAATAATAAAAATAGAGAATTCAAGAAACATAGTAACTGCATGCCCTATCTATTTTTGCATCTGAGGAGCTTCTGCGGGGTCTGGTAGTGGCCAGTCTATGAAGCTCAGTATAATGTACGGGGTTCGAATCCCTTACATGGCGCTTATCTGCCTTAACAAGACATGATTCTATGTTTTGCTTTGCAGGTGAAGTATACTGGTGCCCCGTAGAAAGGAATTCCCTGTATGTTAGAGCGTTTTATTACGGGGGCTGTGCCACTGTCGGTAATAGTACGATTGCAGGGCCCTCGGGAAGCACAGTGTACTGCCGGCTTTCCGGAGTAAACGAGATAAATTTGTGAATAAAAGAGAGGATCTACAGGCGGAAATTAAAATGCATTCAAAATCAACTATCTTAAACAAAAAGAAAAAAAAAAGAGTGAACGCGTTCACTCTGTTTGTGGTGAATTTCATAAGATAGTGAATTTCGAGTGAATTAAGAGCGAATTAAGAGCAAGAATTTTGATATTCACTCTTAATTCACTCTTCTAGGGGTGACCTCAGTGATCAATCAAAATTCTTGAGTGATCACTGAGTCACCCCTCAAAGAGTGAATATCACAATTTTTACTCTTAATTCACTCTGAATTTACTATAAATGCACTCTCTTCTGAAATTCACCCCAACAGAGTGAACGCGTTCACTCTTTTTTTTAAAGAGAGTAAATCAGTTAGCCACAGCAACACCTTTTTTAAACAAATTTTTTATGTTGTTTGCATAGCTAGGGTATGACAGAGAAACATCATGACAAAATCAAAGGATGATTCAAACGGCTTGTAGAAATACCATCGATAGAAGGCATCTCTTTTGGGTTCCCTTTTTCGGAGATTTTATTTGCAAGTAATCAGAAGACTTATAAAAATAAAACTGGATATGTATACAACGATATTGTTCTTCCCACCGTTCAGAATTTTGATATATCTTAAGAAGAAATGTTGCCCTGGATAATTATAGTTCTCTGGGATACAAAATGAACCAAACACTCTCCACTGTCTTCTTTTGCCGAATGTTGCTTCCCTTCTACCAACTTTAATACTATACTGTACATCCGTCCTCTCTTACGTTCCGATGTAAAAGGTATATTAACATCAGCAATATCATATTCGTTTCTCTTCACTTCACTTGAATAGGAAAATTTGCGATAGCAGCTTTGCTGCATGACCTCTTTAATAGCTTTGAATACTAAAAGAAGCATTTTATGTCAGTTTGCATGGATATGATCTTTTCTGACATTCTTAAGAGCGCCACCTATTATATGAAAAGTCAGTAAAAGTGGAACAAATTATTATTTTTTTTTTCAAAGCTCAGATACCCATAATGATATTGAGTTGGGTTTGCTGGGTTTACATTGGCCCGCGATGACATGATCTCCAAGATTTAAGAGAATCGTGAAAAGCATGGGGATCGTGGGGTCGAATCGTGATGATCTTCAGAGAGCTTGAGGGAACTGGGTGGAATTGTGATAAGTACGGAAGCTTGAAAGTGCCAGCCAGATAATAATAATAATAATAATAATAATAATAATGATAATGATAATGATAATAATAATAATAATAATAATAATAATAATAATAATAATAATAATAATAATAATAATAATAATTAATAATAATAATAATAATAATAATAATAATAATAATAATATCGATGACAAGATATTTAGGCCATACGGAAAATTAAAAGTGCAACCGAGATGACGAGATAATTTAGGCCAAGAAGACGAGAAGACGAGTTAAAATACGAGATGACGAGTTCTTGGAACTCGACACGTCGACTTGTTTGGGACGAGAAGACAAGATGACGAGTTCTTGAAACTCGGCAAGCCGACTGGTCTATGGCAAGAAGACAGGATGACAAGTTTTTGGAACTCGGCAAGTCAACATATTCGGGACGAATTCTTGAAACTCGGCAAGTCGACTTGTTTAGGAACAGAATACAAGATGACAAGTTATTGGAACTCGGCAAGTCGACTTGGCTGAAACGAGAAGGCGAGATGACAGATTATTTGAAATAGGCAAGTTAACTTGTTTAGGACGATAATTTGAGATGACGAGATTCTGAAACTCAGGAAGTTCAAAAAAACTTGTCATCTCGTCTTCTCGTCCCAACCAAGTCGACTTGCCAAGTTCTAATAACTTGGCATCTCGTCTTCTTGTCCTAAACAAATCGATTTGCCGAGTTCCGATAACTCATCATCTTGTCTTCTCGTCCCATACAAGTCGACTTGCCGAGTTTCAAGAACTCGTCATCTCGTCTTCTCGTCCCAAAGAAGTCGACTTGTCGAGTTCCAAGAACTCATCATCTCGTCTTTTAACTCGTCTTCTCGGCCTAAATTATCTCGTCATCTCGGTGGCACTTTTCAGCTTCCGTAAGGCCAAGAAGACGAGAAGACAGTTTGAAAGACGAGATGACGAGTTATTGGAACTCGGTAAGTCGACTTGTTTAGGCCAAAGGCGAGACGAGGAGTTACCAGAACTCGGCAAGTCGAATTGCGACAAGTTAAAATACGAGATGACGAGTTATTGGAATTGCCGAGTTCTCAATACTCGTCACCTTGTCTTCATGTCCTAAATAAGTCAACTTGCCCAGTTGCAGTAACTCGTCATCTGTCATTTTAACTTGTCTTCTCGTCTTCTTGACCCAACTTATCTCGTCATCTCGCTGGCACTCTTAAGCTTCCATAGATAAGTGTGTTGAGTGTGACAAACATTTAGACTGTCAACAGTTTTACCACGATTATTCCGCTTTGACGCAAAATCTTGGGAGAGTGTGATAGAACATGGGAATCGTAGTAGAGCTGCAGAGCGTAGAACAGATTAACAAACCCTTTTACTCACAGGAATGTGGAAAAATTTTTGAAACCAAACACTATTGAAATATCAATTGTTTTATTAAAATCTATAATATTCGAACAGGCTATTCAACAAATTCTGCAACACTTGAAACACGAGAGTATCATGACTGATATGGAAGTCTTCTTTATTCTTCGTGAGCAAAGTGCCATGCATTTTTATTTACATAAAGGGAGGGTAGTGGCAAAGGTACTGTAGCCCCCACAACAGAAAGCAAAGTTGAGGAAGACACGTTCCTATTCCTTTCTTCTCTAAAGACAATAGTGTAGAGGGGAGATGCTAGATTTACAACTGATTATTCACTCTCAGGCACAATGTTCTCTCGGCTTCGGGATAATGGGCACTCGTCACTCACTGTTTCTAAACAAAACTATCCTCACATTTTCTGACTATCCTGGCTTTGCCACGCCTTTGCCTGTTTACTTACACATCAAAAGCCTTTGAACATTGCTTCAAGGAAACCATTCAGAATATATGCAGTTCACTGGGTAATCAGACCACTGTCCACATTCTAAACACGTCCTGTAACCATATCCTATCTCGGGTAAGTATCCATTGTCACAAGTGTATTGCACGGAGTTGGAATATTCCACGCCGTTAAGAGTGCGGTTGGCGAACTCGACCTCACCAGGATCAGGGCACGTTGAGTTACCTGGGGATGGATATTAGACATGTCAAGACTGATTTAAATGAATATTTTTCAAAAATCGTTTAACATTACCGTCGTTAAGCCCGGCTCACACCTTTGCGTTGTTAGCTGCGTATTGTTGCGATAGCCGAACGCAGCCTAAACGCAGCACGACGCAGCAAAACATTCGGCAGCCCTCACACTGTTGCGTATGTAGCTCGTTATAGCTCGTACATTTTTTCGAAAAATGACCGCTTACGGTCGCTTTAGGTTGCGTTTTACCTCGCTCTCGCTCGCTTTTGCTCGTAGTAGTACGATGCAATACGAAGTTTGCTCGCCACGTTGCATGTTTACCTCGTTAGCCACTCGTTTGTTGCTCGCTAGCCGCTCGCCCTACCTCGTCTCGCCTCGACTCACTGCTCATTCACTCGCTTTACCTCGACTGCTGCTCGTTCCGCGGCGTAACAGTTCGCTCTGCTGCGTACACGTGTGGTCGTATATTGCAGCGGTGATGATCATTTTGTGGTACTAGTCATAATCTTTTGACGAATCTACAGGCAAACATCGCTTTGTGAACTATGGCTTCTCTGCAAAGCTCTTCTATACAAAACACCGGCGTAAATCCACTTTGAGGAGTGGGGGGGATGATCGACTTTTGTGCTGATATTTTTTCTGTCGAATTCACACTTAAGTATAAACACACGCCCCCACCCACCTGCACAGACCCCCCTTACACACATTTTAATTTTTATCTAGCGAGCTAGTGAAGTGAGCGAGCCAAAAATTACATGTACCACTTTTCTGGTTTTCAATCTCATTTTCAAATAGAAATTCTAAAATATGAGCGAGCGAAGTGAGCGAGCCAAAAATAACCACTTTTCTGGTTTTCAATCGCATTTTCAAATGAAAATTTGAAAATATGACGAGCGAGCGAAGCGAGCGAGACAAAAATAACCACTTTTCTGGTTTTCAATCGCATTTTCAAATAGAAATTCTAAAATATGAAGGTTGTTTACGACAGATTTATAAAAATTATATTTAAAGATTAATTCAAATATCATTTCTTCCTTAAAAAGTGGGGGGATATTTGTACACGCCATCCCCCCTCTCAAAAAAGTGGGGGGATATATCCCCCCCATCCCCCCCGGGATTTACGCCAATGATACAAAAAATTAATCTTTTGCTTCAGCTGGAAGAGGAAGAGGCCACTGACGATTATGCGCAAGGGGAATTGCTGCTTGAGTTGCATCGACGAAGTCGTAGCCGGCCTCGAAGTTGTTGGATTCGGTCTTGGATCTGCAGGAGGAATGAGCAGGGCCATTTCAACCAGCTGATGAGGGAACTAGAAGCTGAAGACCAAGAAGCATTCGCAAACTATTTGAGAATAAGTCCTGCAATGTTCAGTGAGTTAGAACAAAGACTCCATGGGAGACTGGAGAAGCAGGACACCTTCTTCAGGGAAGCTCTTTCACCTGCACTATTTAAAAAGCTGGCCGTAACTGAATAATAATTCAAGAGTGAGGGTTCTCTGTCAAAGGCAGATATCCGCAGTGCTGGTGAGCCAAAGCGAGCAGGAACGAGCTAAATGAGCAGGAACGAGGTAAAACGAGCGAAAGACGAGCTAGACTCGCAGTTAAGATCCAAGACGAACGCAGTGCACCGAGCTACATCCGTAACGGTCCTTGTTGGTGCGAACAGCGTGCGAGGTATAGCGCAACGAGACACGCGTTGATGCGAGCTAAAGCGAGGTAACTCGAGGTAAATCGAGCCGGTAACGCAGCTTTAGGCAGTGAAACGCAGCTCAAAGTAGCGCTGCGTTGGCCTGCGTTAAGCTGCTCGCTGTTGCTCGTCCTTGCTCGCATCAGCTGGTTGTCACTCGTCTTTGCTCGTATGGATTTTTCTCTTGCGTTCAGTTGCGGAAGTTTGAAAAAAATTCAAACGAGCGAGCTAGAACGCAATGCCTCTACGTTGGTCTGCGTATTGACCTCGTATTAGCTCGTTTAATCGCGTTGTGTTGCGTTTATCTGCGTTCGGGCAATACGCAGCTGAACGCAAGCTAAAAACGCAAAGGTGTGAGCCGGGCTTAAAAGAGCACAAAATGAACTGATATCTGGTGTTACCTTCAGGAGAGGAATTTCTGCAACAGCTTTATTGTCTTACCATTCCGAAAAGCTCATGAGAGCATACAAACTTCGTGAACACGTGATATCTTCAGTCTTCCAGTACCGGTACATATCTTCAGTTTTCAACAGTCTCTTGAGTTTCAACATAATTTCTTCCATTTGACAAACTAATTTATACCTTGTGGAACTATCAGAGTGATCTCCTTGCAGACATCGGTTGTAGTCCCCTCGAAAGATCGAAATGAAGGTATGTCTTTGGACGATTTGTCGCAGAGGGCGGGCTGCGTCGTACTAACGACCCTGGTGCTCTCTGTAGTGCACGCTGCCCGAAGAAAAATGACGCTTCCGTGTTTGAACGTAAAACACGTTTCGGCATATTGATCGGTTGTCCTGGAGCTCATTAATCCATAGTTTTCGCCTATCAAACTGAAATGATTATAAAATACATTATTCGTTCCAAAGAACTCAGGAAAGCACTTGCATCTGATGCTACAACTAATCTGAGTGAGCTCAAAGATACTTTGACAATTTAAAGAACTAATGTATAAAAAATTGGAGATGGATTCCATTTTGTGGTGTGAAAATAATCACGAAGAGTACTATATAGAATGAAAATGTAATTAAAACAAAGATCATGATTTGACTTCAACCACAATTTTAAAGAAATGGCCAAGTGCCAATAACCCTGCATGGTTGATGTCATCATACCCACCTCGAAAAAGTAAAATAATGTATTCATGGGTGCATGCTATTGCACTGCTATCATTCACGCACCATCACCTTTATCTAAGTACCTGATCCTGATTCCTGGTGCAGGCTTAGAGCATGCTTCATCCAGGCAAGTCTTGACCTTGACACAACTTGGTCGAATCTGTGGTCTTCCTGCTGCCCACCAGGTGAAGTGTGTTGCTTGGTAGGTCCACACAAGTTTGTTGCTTTCAGGGCTTTCCTCAATGATACCGGTTCCGTCCTTTCTCCACACACCTTTGTAAACAGAAACAGCAAAACTTTGGAACATTGGAACTAAAAAAAAAAGAAGTAGAAATTCAAGCGTCTTCGCTAATAGACAACCCTCCTTTGATTTAAATAATGAAATCTACGTTTGAATGTGATATACAGGAATGAACGGTTAAACATAGCTTGGGCATGCAAAACATCCAATAAAGGATATTTGCCATAGGCACACTGGGCCACTTTACACGACTTAACACCGTGTGATTATGAACTAAGAATGGAAATATTTTTTAAGCAGTAGTTGGATCTCAGTAGACCATCACTGCTCTGAGAATAATTTCGAAATATCTTTGTCAGGCAGTAATAATCTATCTGGTTTGAAGCTCTGGAAAACAGGTGCAACTCCGAGAGGATTAATGAGTAAGCTTCCTGCAATCACAACTGTACTTCAGCTAACAGTGGAAGTTATGTACTGATTCAGCGGACTCAGGTTCGAGTCTGAGTCACATCTTTCGGTTAAAAGGTCGGTCCCAGACGTAAATAATCATATTTGATTGATTCACGTCTGTAAAAAACCCAATTCAACAATCACCCACCATGGTCGGTATTAAAGTACCAGGCATCTAGGGGATCTCCAACCGAGAGATCCTGTGGTAACTTGGTAATCGGCATGGTCAGGGTGACGGGTACGATTAGTGTGGGTTCTTCCCCTGTATCCTGACGGAACACACGGAGTTCCATAATGCTCACCACCTCCAGAGGGACAAGGTCATATTCTATCAACAAGAAATAAAAACATAAGCTTAAGAACGTAAGAATCTAAAAATGTAAACTGTTTCTTTCAAGAATGGTTTTAAGCCGTATAAGTGAACCAGTTAATAAAAAAGATGGGTCCGAAAGAATTACCGGCACCATGGGTGTCAATTTGTGTTCGTGGTTGGGGGATGATTGATGCCGAATATTCTTTATGAGGGAGCGAAGCGACCAAGCGGGGAAAGGGTGTTGGAAAGGGTTGTCATCAAAATACATCGGTATATGAGATATTTGGCAACCTGGCTGCCAAATGTGATTTTTTTAGCACTTCATTACTGCCTATATAAGCCACTCGGTTTCTGTATATTACGTGCGAGCGAAGCGAGCGAGGAAAAGCACACTCTTTTGATGATAATGTAGCATTTCGTCATCGAAATACACTACATAGGCCTATACGATATTTGAATGGTATATTTGGTCACCTCCCTGCCAAATATTACTCTATTTCTAGCACCTCGCTGGTCCTTGGTGAGGGAGCGAAGCGACCAAGCGGGGAAAGGGTGTTGGAAAGGGTTGTCATCAAAATACATCGGTATATGAGATATTTGGCAACCTGGCTGCCAAATATGAATTTTTTGGCACTTCATTACTGTCTATATAAACCACCCGGTTTCTGTATATTACGAGCGAGCGAAACGAGCGAGGAAAAGCACACTCTTTTGATGATAATATAGCATTTCGTCATCGGAATACACTACATAGGCCCATAAGATATTTGAATGGTATATTTGGTCACCTCCCTGCCAAATGTTACACTATATCTAACACCTCGCTGGTCCAATCATTGTCTGCTGTTCAAAACCACTGTTTAAAATGTGACGAGAGAGCGAAGCGAGCCAGGAAAAGCAGAGTTTTTTTTTTGACGATAAAGAATAATTTTGTCTTCAAATACCCTATAGGCCTATAAAATATTTATGTACATGTCATATTCGGTCAACTCACTTGCATGTCCAAACTGCCCTCCCAAACCGCATCTAAATGTTATTCAAGTGAGCGCAGCGAGGGAAAAAATTTACACTCTTCGATGTTCCTCAAAGATATCTAAACACATATAACATTATGATAACCTAATTGCAAAATATGACGCTATTTGGCTCGTCGGTTGGCAGCCAAAACCATTCTGTTTCTATGAGCGAGTGAAGCGAGCTACTGCAAAATAAACATCATAAACGACATGTATATGATTTTGAGATGCATATCTTCCCACAGAATTTTAATATACTAAGACACCTATAGCTTCAAAACTATTGTGATATCCGGACATGTTGTTGAGGGAACAAGAGTGTTTGGTGCTCGAAAATATCATGCATCTAGATTTTATATGAGCGAGCGTAGCGAGCGAGAAAAAAAATTGAATACTGAGAACAGGTTCTAGTGTATTATTACTAATGTTACTTCATTCTCATGATTTTAGTAACGTATTTACATCGGCATCTTTCTTTCTCATAATCGTATCGTATGATATTAATAGGCGATTAATCATAGCCGTTTATCTCATGAAAATTCTTCTGTTTTAGGTCATGTCATGACTCGTTATTGATCGTCTTGCTTTTCATTCTGAATCACTTGCAATATTAATTACGTGTGTGTGTACTCCAATTAGAACAGTCATTCTGTCGAACAAAAGCCGAACTGAGTAATCTGAGAGCAAGGCACCCCACCCTCACGGAAATTTCATTCGCTGGTCACAGGTCGTTGTTCAGTTTGGCTTGCAATGCTGAGAAAGCGAATGAGTTTGGGCCTACATAATTTGTGACTTTCCAGCCCCTTTAGTGGCGATGATGATATCTCCCTATAACGTTTCTTTCGATATGAATTCGAATATGAACAAGTGTTAATACTTTAATGTTATCATGCTATACAACAGCAATTATTGTTCATTTACAAATGTCTTCATATGTACATCAAACTTTGTATTTCATTTGTTATTTGTTGGAAATGAAAATAAAATGAAATAAATGGAATGAAACAAGCTCTTACTTCATTCATGTCTGTAGCTAACTACCTACCTATTGTTCCTTCACCCTGTCTGCCAAACTCCACAGGAGGCTCTGTAACAGTGAATAGTACAGACAATACAGATGAATATTCATGCGAATGATGTCCAGCAATTTCACTCAAAGCTTCTCATTTTTACTAACCTGTACATCATACTAGTAATATGTAAAGGCTTAAGATGTGATCAGGCTGATAAGTGAATTCGTTGACCACAGAATAATGCATTTTTGACAAATGACATTCTCGTTGACCATTTTGAAAGTCTTCATAGAAAGCAAAAATAAAGTAATTGTATATTCGGCCATTGAATGCTGGAACAAAGTGATCCCTTTCTTACGCCCATGTCAATTCAGTGTAGTCCCTAGGTTAATTGTGTTAATAAACGTAAGCACACAATTAAGAACACATATCTATTACAAGGACTGAAGCAAACAATTCTTGTACAAACTACATTTTTGTAAATGTTGTTGATAGACAAATATTAAACAAAGAAGGACAAACCTCTAGGAACCACGGCGATTAATTCTGGGGCATGTTGAAAAAATTCAGGATTGGTGATGTTGACTTCGTAGAATTCGATTTCCACCAATGCCCTTTCAGGAACAAACAGTCCACCTATAGAACCATTAAAAATCATAATTTTACAAGAACTTAGCAGCTCCTCAAAGCATTCATTCAGGTTGAGGAAAAACTACAACCGATCGCGAATGATAATAATGATGATGATGATGATGATAATAATAATAATAATAATAATAATAATAATAATAATAATAATAATAATAATAATAATAATAATAATAATAATAATAAATAATAATAATAATAATAATAATAATAATAATAATAATAGAATGAAATCAAATGTTGGTTTTGGACACCCAGGCTGTGAGAGAACAGCGAATTTCTATTTGACTTGAACTACTTGTACAATAAATAAGACAACATATCCAACTTCAACTCAGAATTATCCCTACCCCTCCCCCTTCCACCAGCCCCTGATTTTGCCGAGTAAGAGTTCCCACATTCTAACATAATTACTCACCAACTGGAAATGCTACCCTATATAATGATCCACTGTTACCCCGTCCAAAAGCAACCGTGTTTGATGTGGCGCTACGCCAAAGAAACATGTTAAGCACATCCGATACAGCCAAGGGTATGGTCACGATATTACCTACATAAAATAAGAACGGCATTACCACACTGAAAATAGACAAACATAACGGAAACTAAAATATATCACAGAGGATCGTTCAATACGTTGGCCTACTTTGTCGGTCAAAGTGTTGAAAGTTTTTAACTAAAGAACGAGCATTAGTACTGAAATATGAGATCCTTATAAAGTAGTAGCATTAACCCCAAATATCTATATATTCATGTGCCCTAGATATATATTCTCAAATCTGAAATACTGCAGTTTACAGGAACCGAAGACTATACATCCTTCCTTTGATTTGTCTTTTGTTAGTTATTATTAGTTATTCTTAAAAAAATTATTGAGGATGAGTTGTGAGAGAAGCTCAAGCACTCTTTTCACCTGTAATTTTTACACATGCGACCTCTTTATTCATATTTACATTGGGTCTACACGATTTTGATTAGTTGAAAGCTTAGAGCAACTGTAAACGACTTTTTTCGCTCTCACTCTCTTCTATTGTGTGTCTTTTCTAACCGCATAGTCTCTTCCAACTTCCTGCAGCAGGGGCGTCAATCCGTTTGATATTGGGGGGGGGGGAACAATCTAAAGAAAAGGTCCTCAGGTTAATTTGGGTTGAACATACACCCAAACTTTGCTGACAAGCAAGCCCCCCCCCCCCCTCCAAAAACAACAACAACAACAACAACAACAACAACTTTCTCAGCTTAAAATTTGGGTTGGAGCATATAAATTTGGGGGGATGCACACCCAAAATTTGCTGGCAAGGAAAAACAAGTTTGGAGGGACATATTCTATTGTCTCCCACCCTTAAAAGTTTGAGGGACGTGCCCCCCTGTCCCCCGACCCCGGACTGACGCTCATGCCCTTCAGATGTAAGCCTCCGTTGAAACTCTGCTCACTCTGATTAAGGTTCGCCTTGGTAGTAATAGAATTGGCTAGGTATTCATTTCTGGTTGCAGTGATGATTATCGTCTGATTATGACGGACTGACAATACAGCCACCCCATCGGGTCCGGTTATGACCGAGTCTACCCGAACGGTGCCGAATTCTACAGAAGAATCGGTAACAAATGCTGAAATCACGGTGTTATTTGACACAATGTCAATTGTAGGGTCGAGATGGTCAATTGCTATCACTGTGAGATTTACAAATGGAGGCACGGCGTCATCTAGATTTTAAACAGGCGAGGAAAGAGAAAATAGGAAATATGACGTCATACAATCTTTCATCAAAGATGTGATACAGTCATACAGAAATGGTGAAGCTTAACCTTCCTATCATTATTAAGTAGGCAAAGCAACATTTTTGAACAATGTGTTTCAGCAATTCACTTATTATAGGAAATTCAATTTGATTTCACTTTCATCTTTGCTTGAGTATTTTTCTTAATGCTTTTGTATGTGTTTTATTGCATTAAAGATTCATGAGAGAAATAAAAATCGCTTGCAACATAGATTTCAATATTTATGAAACATTGCAATCATTCAAAGCATGTCTTTATAATAGATAAAAGGAACCAAGATGACCCATTGCACTTATACATTTCTCCTAGTACACTCACCGGTTTTGGATAGCTTTACAGACGGTTGCGAGGATCCTGCCTCTGCTCTGTCGATGTCAGCACAGCTCTCGCCCGGAACACAGGGGATGTCACCCCTCAACCGGGTAGCTGGCATAATAGGGAGAGGGGATAAAAACTTCCTCCATATAAACGAATATAATTATCAATGTGTGAAATCAGGATTTTTTAAAGCTTAATCACAAATAAACTAGGAATATATGCAATGTTTACAGACATGTCGGACAAAGTTTTCATTGATATGTCTTCTTTCCTATTTCGGAAGTGCAATTGTACACAAGAAATGCCTTTCATCATTCAAAACTTCTAAAATTTCAATCTTTCGTTGAGTGAAGAATTCATTTAATTTAATTCAAATTTAATTGTCATGTTTTAAAAGAAATTTTCTGCAAACACTTTACAAAAACCAAAAATCTGGATCCATGCAAGAATAAAACTTTCATTTGATAAAATAACTGAATTAAAATAATGCTCTATGGCAAAACTGAAGCGGTGACAATGTCTGAAAACTTACCAATGAGACTTTCTATTCAGTTATCTGTACACCTAAAATTATCATTTTGACACTTTGATGCCGAAATGTGTATACTATTCACACAACTGGTAAAAGTGTATGCCTAGATAGTATTTTCATTATATAAGATCAACGTACATTTCATAAAAGAATTGGCCTAAAAGGCTAAGGTCAGATCCAAGGAGTTTAGTTTACAAGTAAACTATTTACCAACTTGAACACAGTGAGTACCGTTGCCAGTATAGCCACTGTTGCAGACACACTCGTAGCTCCCTACTGTATTCACACACGTTGCGTTTTGATGACATGCAGAAGTTTTCGTCTCACATTCGTTAATATCTTAAAAGAGAGAAAGAAGACTGAGGTGACGATAATAAGAAAACATAGTACGACTATTTCTGTATCCGGAAAGATAAGTTTAAACAGGAAAAAGGAAAGAAAACTTTTCAAACAAAATCGCATAGACGCAAAATTAGAGCATATCATAACATGAAAAGAATCACCAGAAACTTGACTTAACATGAGTATACAGAGACAACGAACCTCTGGGTGCGATGGGTGAGCAGGTTCTTCCGTCTCCTTGGTAGCCAGGATTGCATAGACACATAATGAGAGCATAACATCGATATTCTGAAAAGAATCACCAACAACATTGACTTATCAGGAGTATACAGAGACAACGAACCTCTGGGTGCGATGGGTGAGCAGGTTCTTCCGTCTCCTTGGTAACCAGGATTGCATCTACATCGGTAAGAACCAGGGTTGTTGATACACGTGGCGAAGGAGTGACAGTTAGACATACCCCGGATGCACTCATTAATATCTAGAGGGGAAAAAAGAAAGAAAATGGAGAAGAGAAAGTTTAGATAAGCTTTATATTTACTATACTCTGCATCACCGATTCTGGTATTTTGTAATTATGATAATGATAACAGAACACATTAACCATGTTAACGCGCCGAATACTGTGTTTCTAGGCGCAGTGACGTCGTTGTCCCTGCAGCCATGAGATGAAGCATTGTCTTTAAACTCAGAAAGCCGGGAACATGGCATCACCATTACACTTGCATGTCAAGTCCGTGGCATAATCCAAATGGGATACAAATTTGGCAGAAATACGTATATCCTTTTCGAGTGAGATTCCTAGTCTTGAATATGATCGATATTGCATTTTCAACCAAAGCTGGGTCGCAGTCGGGCCGTTTAGTGTGGGTTGGGCTATCATTTCACCTTTAAAAACAAAATTTGCATTATCATGGGATAAAGTTAGTACAAAGAGGAACCCGCGCGCTCCTTGCATTTAAAAAATCAAGTTCACATCCCTTAATAATGTAGTATTGTTAAGACAAAGTACTAACAGACTAAGAAATCAGCGTTTGAATTGGCATCTTCAATATGTAAATATGATCACTCCATCCCTCTCCTTGAAACTGGTTTTGTTAATATGGACAATACTGTCCATGCATCTCTCCTCTCAATCTCTATCTTTCCCCCCTCTCTCTTCTTCCCTCTCACTTCCTTTCTATTTCTCCTTTTCTCTCCCCTCGCTCTTTCTTTTTCTCCCTTTCTCTCTTTATCTCGCTCAGTTTCTCTTTCTCTTTCTGTCTCTGTCTCTGTCTCTCCCTCTCACTGATTGACTGAACCAAACGAATTCATTTCTGAAATAAATCATTTGATTCCCCCCTCTCTCTCTTTCCACAACATATTTCTTATATCCTTCGAGTTTTACATTAGTACAACATTATTACAACATTATTACTTCGCATTTTCTTCCAACCAAAATATACTCACGTCTGGAATTACGATACATAAAAACCCAATATTACACAGTTCTCTGCATGATTTATTGACAAGGATTTTGTTTCCTACAACAAAAATTTATGACCAGAAATATATTGCTATTAAAATGTTGTTTCTTTTTTCATTGTATTTCTTTTTTTGTATTGCAATTGCATTGCATTACATATATAGAACTACAAGGAGTAGTAAAGCATGAGAACAACATTTTTTAATAGAATGTTTTGAATAGAATGTATTGAAACCTGAAAATGTTTTAATTATTCATTTATATGTTTATCACATTAAACACTTGTAACGAAAATCATTAATCAATAAACCTTCGAAAATTAATCATTTAATTGTTCTCTTCAAACGGTAGGAAAGTTTAAAGAAAAAAATCACCGATATTGATATCTAAAAAGAAAAAGTTGGGTTCATTTGTGTTAATTAAGATTCCACAAGTTCAGAAAACTTCCAGTTGCTTTGCGCTTTTGAAAACTGCATCATGTTTATGGCAGAAATACTGTGATTAATGTTTTCATGAATCCAGTGTCTGGCTGAATTAAATTCAGAAAAACAGCCTTAAAGTGGAGATGAAGACTGTATTTGCTTAAAGCTTCCGCTACGGGATAGTAAGTGGAGCCGTTGTTGCTGGTGCAGCAGTTGTAGCTGCGTTAGGGCCCGGTGCTGTGGTAGGAGCAGCGGTCATGGCCGCAGGAGTAGCCGCTGCAGCTTCTTCACTACTGCCACTGCTACTGCCCGAGCTGCTAGAAGATCTTCTGTGCCGATGACGACCTGGAGTTAAAATATCCGGATTTTAAAAATATAATTCTATACAGAATCCCGCAATTCAAATGCATCTGTCTTATTCTCAAAGGTGTAATGATTTTTTTTGTGCTGTGTACTATTTTATTTGAATCATCTACATATACATTTTATTGTTGTTTTTCAAAATATATTTTTAGTAGAGTTTCATCCAAAATAAATCGTTACATAAAATCATTGTAAATAATTCCAACAAATACAAATCTTCGTTTCGTTTCATAACATAATGTTAACATTCACACACACCCCCACAAACACACCAACACATCAGCACATATATGTATATATATAAATATATATATATGACAAAGACGTAAAAACATTCCAGAGAGAGAGAGAGAGAGAGAGAGGGATACAAAACTCTTTGATGTGGATCTAATATAATCAGTGATGAAATTTCCCCTTAACAGTAAATTGTGACATGCATAAGAGAACACACAGTTATTCCTTGATCAAATGCAGTATAAAAAACATTCAGAAGCAGGTTGATCAAAAATTAAAAAAAATCACAACATTATTTCGAACTTCTGCCAGGTGTCTATTTTTGGGACGATTAGTACAGCTGATGAAATATTCAGAAAGATTGAAAATTTTCTTGTAACAACGGCAAAAAAAAAAAAAGAGAGATGAATATATTATATGAATAAAAAATAAAAATATAAGGCTACTATGACATGCAAAACCTTATACTGGAAAACCTGCGTTTCATAATTATACACACTAGGAAAAAAAGGTGCAGGTTTGCATCCTAAATGCAACACTGGCAGCACCTTTTGGGGTGCAATCTTGCACCCTATACGAAAAAGGTGCAAAAATGCAACTTTTTGTTCTTGTTTGCACCTTGAAAAACTTTGCAATTTTTAGGGTGCAGAAATTTTTGCGTACAGAAAGGTGCAAATTTGCACCTTCCCTAAAAGGGTACAACTCTGCACCCTTTAGCATGTTTAGGGTGCAAAATGTAGCTAACTGCACCTTTAAAGGTGCAAAAGCTTGTAAAGGTGCAAAGTTGCACCCAAAAAGGAGCTCCCAGTGTTGCATTTGAAGGGTGCAAAATTGCACCTTTTTTTCTTAGTGTGTAACCAAATCTTTCATGGACATCCAAAGCACTTATCCGGACTAGTGCTGGCCCGACGTTATAAATGAGGTTAAACTATAGTTTTAAAAAAATCTTTTGTCTTACATGTCTTACCTTCCACAGTCAAGAGCATTGCACACAGCAAGACACAAACAGTAAACATCACAGGCTTCATCTGCAGAGTAAATTTTAAACAGATTTTTTTCAATGTTTCTTGCAATTTACTCCTTTAGTAATACATGCATATTATAACTGAAAGAAGATGATTATCAAGAAATAAAAATGACAGACGACTGATAGCATAAAACAGAACAGTCTGCAGTAATATGATAAAGGATGTTATCTCGATTAGCAAAAATAATCTTACTCGCACACTTTACTACGTAGCAGCGATGTCGGTTAATTCTAAGGGTTTAAAAAAACTTGAATAACACTACATAGTGTCAAGAGAATCAAAGCGCTAGTGATTATTTTTGTTCTCTAGTGCGATGGATATATGTTTGAACTCGCAAATTTGTAGCAAAATTTATCTTAAAAACAAACATGATAGAAGGGTAATTCCATCAGACTGGGGAAAGTTTTGTAACATACTAGACCTTTAACAACCGTGTCTCATTTCAAATAGGCTAATATCTGCCAATAATGACTTTATCTACCCCCCCCCCTATCAAGATGTATTTCTCAAGCATCACAATATACTGCAATATCAGACCCGATAGTGTATTGCCACTGATATACAAGTCTGTGTAAAGGATGTAAATTTGTGTTGCAACAAATCCATAAAAGATTTCCAGTTCAAACATTGATTATTATGGTAGAAGAGCTATAGTACTTCAGATTGACATATCAAAATTGAACACTGAATGGACCTACATTGTCAAATGAAATGGTTGATACCTCCGTTACATGGACATCATGCTTTTGTGCCCAAGCCCGATGAAATGACACAGAAAGGGATACTACTAAACACATCATAAAATTGAATATTCGTTTGCAACATACTTTCTTCTCATTGAGCCAATGATTGATCACAGAGCTTTTACAAATCGTCAAGACTGAACTTAAAACACCTTACATTTTAAAGGGTAATAAACAAAGCTAACTTACTTTGATAGAGGTGATATTGTTCCGAAACGCTGCAAAGCTGACAGGATACCTTGAGTGATCGCAGATCTATCAATGACACTTCCAATCTTACTTGGATTCTTCACAAATTTCATCAACTTATATAGAAAACGGTATAATCCAACTTCAGGATATGGAGTTGTATCATCTCAGCTTTTCTGTCCGATTCAATTTTCCAGTCAGTTCATCAACACATTTCAAGCGACAATTCGGAAATCCAGAAGATTCCTTCCACACAGGTGACGCAAATTTTTGGCCATTTCAATGTTTAATTATCGAAATAGGTTAAGTGATTTATCACTGTTAGTAATAAGGAATTCATAGAATTGCATTCCAATTACCTTCTACATGTGAATGATAAGGTCAAGTAAGAATTATATCCTATCACCGTTGACTTAATGGTTATAGACCAGTGATGTCATATAAACCATTTACATAAGCTTAGTAATTTTCTTGAATTGTTATATATCATGTATGCGGTATATGCTTCCGACAGAAAATATTGTCACTCTTCAGCATATCATACTATATTTTGAGAAATAGTATAAATTCGTATTTCTGAAATTTTGTCCAATTAATAATCCCATTTCAAGGGTGTGGTAATTAGGGTCAATTTATGCAGGAGGCTGTTTTCATTAAGGGATCAATATCAAACACGGGATTGGATTTAATGCATATGGTTCCCCTCCTATATTGGCATCGGTGACCTGTTTGGCTTCCATAATATTAGGAAGAGAAAGAAAGAGGGGGGGGGGGGGGGGGGGAGAGACATAAGGAAATTAAACGAAATTACGTCATCATCTGTAGAGACAAACGTGCGATTAATCAACATCATCATATTTTGCAAACTAGATGCCCGCCTGTTAAAGCTAAATGATGATTTCTAATTGATCTGACTTTGTCATGGCTGAACGAAGAAGAAAACATCCAGTCATTGAGTTAGTGACAGGTCATTACAACGTAGCAGTGACTTTGCTGGACAGAGAAAGCTTCCTCTATAGTGGAACTCCTGATTTGCAATCCTATCCTGACTGTGTATCTGCATGGTGCACCTCTGTGCGTGAGGATTACGACGGATTTCGCAGAAAATCCTTGTGTCGGATGCACGGGACAGTACGTTTTTTCCCCAAGCAGTAGGACCACGCAAAACATGCAAGTAGGCTGGTCATGTCCAACAAGCTCCGTTTCTACTTGTTTTGCTGACATTTGGTGATACCATAGGGGTCCATGGTGATACTTGCAGCCATCGTAATTCTTGCTCGGGCTTCTTGAGGAGGCCGTTTCGAGGTTTCGACGTACACTGCCATACCGAGCCGTGGCATATCGCACGTCAGTTGTTGCACGGTACCATTACAAGGGCTGCCTCAAGAGTACTTCCAGATATTTATATTTATAAGGATGGTATAAGACGCCCAACAGGTGATGCAAAAAGGTGCACGGCCGGTTGTGACCATGATATTTGAAGGATGTACGAATCGCAGGAGTTGGCCCACGACCGACCGCTGCCACGGACATGCTCACACGTGCACAAAGACGCACGTTTGGATGTGGATGTATGACGGCCAGTGCTTGCTGATGACGTAGGTCTGACAAGTGTACAGGTCGAGACGAGGACACTGCAGTTTCTTTTTTCTTTCTTCCTTTTTAATAGGCTGCTAGTGTGATTACACCTTGACCCCCCACAAAAAAAACTCTCAAAAATCCTTACCAACATTCTGAATCCTATAAACTTGTGCTTTTCATTATCGATTGAAACATGGTTCAATAAGTAACAGCGAAACTAGAAAAAGTTTCGCTTTTTGAACTAGAAAATGTTTTCAGCGCTATACCTTTTCGATGGCATCATCACGTTGGATGGAAAGATGGGTAATGTTCGTTATTCCGAAGGTTCGTTATTCCGAAACACGCAAATTGCGTATACCTAGATGTTCGTTAGTCCGAAAATGAAAAAGGGTTCGTTAATCCGAAGATTTGTGGCGTTATTCCGAAGGTTTGTTATTCCGAAGGTTCGTTAGTCCGAAGGTTCGTTAGTCCGAAGGTGAAATAAGGTTCGTTAGTCCGAAGGCTCGTTAATCCGAAAATGAAACAGGGTTCGTTATTCCGAAGGTTCGATAGTCCGAATATCAAATAAGGTTCGTTAGTCCGAAAGTAACTAACGAACTAACGAACCATATTTCATTTTCGGACAAACGAACCTTCGGAATAACGAAACATATATCTCGTTTTCGGATTAACGAACCTTCGGAATAACGAACCTTATTTCATTTTCGGACTAACGAACTTTCGGACTGACGAACCCTCGGAATTAACGAACCTTCGGAATAACGAACTGTAACCGGAAAGATTACTTCGTACAAAATTACCAGGCTGAAGGTGAGGCAAGGGAGTTGGCGAATCTTATCGACGCATGGGTATCAATCAGGCGAGAAACGGCGGGACACGTCCCCCAAGTATTAAGGGTGCGGGAGACAATAGGATATATCCCCCATAAGCTGAAGAACTTGTCTCCCCAAAGATATATCGACAGTTCAACTTAGATGCTTCCCTGAGTGCGCTACAAATATTCGAAACATTTGGCATTCCTTGCTTTTCTTTCACAACTTGAGGAAGTCGCATAAATTCCAATACATTCCAAGTAATACCCGAATTTTTAGTAGTTCTTGTTGTTTTTGCTTGTTTGTTCTTTGCCTCATGAGTATTTCAGTTCAGTTCAAACACATTTATTTCCAATTATTCAAATAAACAGCAAAATAATGAAACAACAAACTGACATTCTTGGTATTGATAACAAAATATGACATATTAACTCACAATCATCGTAATTTCACAAAAAATTGGAGGACACGCCTCTAAAAGCAAAAGCTTGGGTCGAGGGTGCCCTAGGACATAATAAATATGTATAATTATGAAAAAGTATTAAAAAGAATGAAAAAAGTGACAACAAAAAATCACTCACAGAAACACACACGCACACGCGCACACACCCGCGCACCCACACAGAAAAAATCCTAAACCGCTGAACTTGAGAAAGAGTGTACAATATCTTTAATGAGCGTATTGATGGTAAAGAACGTAGCATGCCGGAGCATTGATCATGTTGACTGTATGTAGTTTTGTGCCATATAAAGATGTGTGCGTGCATATGAGCGTGTGTGTTATAGGTGAGGGTGTGCGTTCGTGTGTGTGTGTGGGTTTGTATAGCTTTGCAAGCGAGGACAGTAAACAAAGAAAATTCCTGAGGACAATGGTCCTCGCATGTCAAACAAAAGATTTGAGCCTCATTCCGTCAGCCTTGCGAGGACAGGAGACAATACGTGTCCTAGGGAGTAGAGTGATGTAGAGTTACATGTTGGTGCTTGTATGTGTGTGTGTTTGTGATTTTTAAGAGCATTCAAAATCCGACTGTAATGATTCCCAGGAAAAAAAGAAAAAAGCGGAAATATGAACAGTGATGAAATGAAGATGTACTGGTTATCGTACATGATTGTTTTGGAGCTGGTTTCCATAGCCACTTATAAAAAAAAAGAAAAAAAAAGGAGAATGAATAGAAAACGAACCTCTGGGCACGACGGGAATGCAGCTTCTTCCATCTCCTTGGTAACCAGGATTGCATCTACAACGGTAAGAACCAGGGATGTTGATACATGTGGCGAAGGAATGACAGATGGACATACCCTGGATGCACTCGTTAATATCTAAAGAGCAAAATAATACAATAAAGACACAAATTTGATGAAAAAAAAAACAATTCCATCATTTTTGTAAAGATACATTTATCTTTTGATCTATATACACGTATACACCTGTATGCATTACATACCAGGTAAACACTTTGTTAAAAAGATACACTTTTTACATGTTTTAGTATCATGCATATTGCCAACATAAACATCTTTCTCGCACTTAAGTCAAGGAAGACATCCTAACCGAAGAAAATTCCTTATGATGACTTAATCTCTGACTTCAAAAACCTTACTTTAGAAATTAATGTTCTTTTTTGCTCTCTTGAAAATGAATGATCAACTTAACCTGCCAGTCATGAAGGGAAGACCACACGTTCATGTCTTATTACTTAGTTAGTAGTTCGCATAGCCGTGTTGGATAAATTTAGAAATGATAAAAATGTTTTATCAACAACCTAAAGCCAATCACGAGGTTATAACTCTCTCTCTCTCTCTCTCTCTGTCTCTCTCTCTCTGTCTCTCTCTCCTTTATACTATTCTCTCTAACTACGTCTGTCTTCCCATTAGTTTATGAAACGTATACATCCTCAACAGCTATCAAAATCTTAGTTTGAAAACGTGTAATTTTGTAAACTGATGTGGCTTGATGGTTGTGTTTTTTCCCCTTTTTGCAATTTGCATTAAAGTAAAGGTTGAATAATTTCTACACACATAAATTACTTCGCATTCTGTTTCTTTTTGCTTCTCACTTTCTGTCACTTTCTCTCCCCCATCTTCCTTCCTAAATAACTCAACCTCTACGTTTCTATTCTCTCCCCCTCTCCCTCTCTCTCTTCCTCTCTCTCTTATTCTTTCTATCCATTCTGTCACATTGACTCCATATTTTTCTTCACTCTATGTAATGACCAATTCTCTATATTCGCAATATTCTATATTTCGATTTATTCATAACATGGTTGATACAAAAAGAATTTTAAAAAAATGTATTTACAGTCAGAGCAGCAATGCTGTCTCGTGCTCTTGAGAAAGAAAAAAAAATTGAAATTACAAAAAGAAAAAGTTCTTGATTGAAGTAAATATGCACCTGGCAAATCATCTAAAACTTGTAGGCGTATACAGATAAAGGGTCCCTATTACTGAAGAATGCAGTTTGTGTGACGGTTTCATTGATATAGTTTATCAAAGAGGAAATGGGGATTTTAATGGAAAAAGTTTAAGAAAGTGGTGGTAGAATAATGTTTGTTACAGATTCATCCCGGAGATTCTGATTTTACTAATAACCCCCTCAAGTTAGGGAACTCAAGTCATGGAATAGCCATTGCTTTGTTTTTCATTAGAAAATGCTTTTCTTCCCCTATAAAACCATGCCTTATTATTTTGTTATGATTTTCGCAGTCATAGAATACGCGGAAAGGTCAAAGGTGAAAAAGAAAAACAAAATGCACTGGTAATCATCTGTTGTGTTATGCGGAGCAATTTTTGCTTTGTCACAAGAAAGTTAAAGAGTTATGTTCGATTTACATAAATGACAGGGGGCTTTTGTTAACTACTGGTCATCATAAATGCCAAATTATCAAAAAAGTGCACTATGGTAACATGTCACGTAAGATACGCTATTGTTTACTGTTTGGTCATCAACTTTCCGAAACATTAAGCTTAGGTTACCAAAATTTGTTGAAGGGCCTTGACATAGGGCATCACCGACCCCCAGATATATTTGTGGGGGACGCATTCCAACCCCCGCACACAAACAACCCCCAACCACCCCCACCCCATACACATTATATCTTACGTTACATCATCTGGTAACACAGCAGCCCTACATAACACTCTTCGAAGAAAGAAGAATGCACTGCCAAAAGAGCAGTTCCTTTCCCAACTTTTCACTTTTGACATGACTGAAAATCACAACATATAGGATAAATTATCATTTAGAGAGGAATAAACACACTTTTCTATGAGATACTAAACACAGCAATGATCAGGCATGACAAAGGGCATATAATCGATCCTACTTGATTTTTTTTCATAGGGGTTTATCAATAACAGACGAACTGGAACATGACTTAGGAGGTTTACACAAATTGAGGCGATATGATGTTATTGCATGGTTTCATTCTTTGTCATCTCGCCAACAAATTCTTGGCTAGATAAAACGTATGTCAATTAAAGGAGAGTGATAAGCCATGCATCTTTTATCATTTTATGTGAAATGAAATCGAAGTTGATGGATTTATTCTAAATATTCTTTTTTAAACTCTAAGTGTTTGAACTAAATAATAATCGGTAAAAGCATTCCTTTATGTCTTCTGTAATTTCTAGATGCTTGTACGCATACGAGGCCAAAACTGACCATACGTATCTACAATTCCTTTTACAAGAAGGAATTAAGTTTTTAGAGATTTGTCTTTTCTTGGTTAACACTTAATGCAGAATGAAGTTCGTACCTTTAACTTCCTTCAGTTTCTCAGATACATGTTTTAATAAATAATTCTCTTGATTTAGTAGTTTGTAAGCTTTAAGCTACACAGAAGCACATTGACTACAACCAATCTACTACGAATAATTAATCAAACTTCTCAAAAGCGCTGGTTGAAAACAGACATGCATGTATGACGGAGATGAAAGACTGCTTGCCCAGTAAGTTTCCGTCAAGGCCCCGTCACTCCTGCTCCTGTACCTGTTACAGTCACGGCACCAGCTCCTGTACCACCTGTATTTGTACCTGTATTCGTACCTGTACCTGTATTCGTACCTGTTCCAGTAGCAGTTGCTTCCTCGCTGCTGCTCATCGAGCTGCTCGAAGATCGCTTGTACCTAGTTCGCCCTGGAATGATACAATTTATTCACCGTTTTAACTTGAAGAAATACTTTTCCAATACCCATTTTTCATTTTTTTAAATTATGTGTCTCTTTTCTGTGATTTCGTAAGTTTTATTAAACATGTATAGAATGTAAATGTCTAAACCGTATAGGCATATAAGTCTGTCATAAAGCCCTTGAGGAAATAAACTGAAACGTGTCATGAAAAATCATCGGTTTTGAAAATTGAAATGGAAAAACTGATTATCCCTGCCCCTCCCCCCCTCTCTCTCTCTCTCTCTCTCTCTCTTTCTCTTTCTAAGTGGATCTTCAAAACCACTGAGGATAGGCGCTTGGAAGCTAAGTCTACCTAGTGAAAGCTCATATGTCCCAGTAAATTCTCAAACGATTATTAGCTAACGAATGCCTAGCGATCAGCTATTTTTTTGAAAAGTCCAGCCAAATACAAATTTTTGGCCACAATAGCGTTCTGAATTTTTGAACATGTCCAAAATAGAAAATCGGCTCCAGCGTATCTCTGCGAACCCCTACGAACAGCTAACCAATAACACGTGCGTCACGAACGAATGGCAACGAACACGAACGCATTTCCAAATTTTCGAATACGTTAGGCATTCGTTGGCTCGATTCGCTAATATGTGACGGGGCCTTTAGCGCCCGACCTTTTCCTTGGTCATGTTGGTATGAAAGCTGTGGCCATTATTCAGCAAAGCTCATAAACGTTCAAACAATTGGTCAAAAAATAGGCCAAATACCTCAAACTAGCGTTTACATGAGCTCTAACCGACATGTGGAAGTAAATGCTATTTACATGGATCCTGCTATGTCAGGCAAATGGTTTGGCAGGTGGTATTGTTTGAAAGTTTACAATAAGGTTGTGCACCCAGGCCAAAAGATCAGTTTAAGCGATTAGTGCCTCGAGGCGCAAGAAGCTTGTCAGAGGCTTTTCCGACCATGGACCCTACTGCAAATGGACACTCATCGGTACCATAATGAATTCATGCACCTGACTCTGTCAAAAGTTATCGCAATGACATTCCAAACATGCTTCCAACTTTGATCTCATCAGGACCGCCGCCAGTCAGTCATAAAAGAACCAGAACTGTGCCTTGAGAAATCTACAAAATGCATGCACGCGCAGAAGAAAATAAATTGCTTAAAATCATCGAAATGCATGTGCAGTTGTGGTGTATTTACAAATGGAAATTATCCTATTTGCATGTTGCAATAGGAAATTTGAAGTAGTTTACAAGAGAGACCTTGTGGCTGTAACATGATGATTTCAAACTTTATTTTGAAACTTATCCGATCCGTTTTCCATTAATCTGAGGTACATGTAATAGGACAGAAGAGGATATGTATTTTTCAAAGTTAGGGAAGGTCAGATGCATGTCTACAAGTGTCCGCTTCTGTAATAATCAATCTCATATGTACAAACTGTGATAATTTGGGGTTCGCTGCTCCTCTAACTGGTCTTATTTAACAATCACGATACGTTTCCTGAAATTACAGTTCAGCGAAATGAACTCGAAGTAAGGTAAGAGGTTGTTTTGTCTGTGACGATACCTGATGACGTAATCAACACAGCGACAAATGAATGTGCTCATTAACATCGGCGATCATGATGTGATCAAAGAAAGACTTCCGTTATTAGTCCATCGCTAGTAGGGTCCATGGTCCGACATAGCAACAACTAATATAATTATGTAAACTTGATTCCATCTAATCTATGCGTAACACGTGAGCTGAATAGTTGGTAACCAAGGATTCTGGAGAGAAACTTTCATAAATTACTTTGAATATTAGTAAACAGGCCTATTTGACAATGACATTGTATCTTAAAATAACGTAAAAATAGTAGAAAATGCGTTTTCTAGGCTTGCTAGGTATATATACGATCCAATCACTACATCATTTCGGGACAGAATATTTCAGTCTGCAGAAATGTTTGTTAATCATCGGCATGCTTAGTCATTTCAGTAAATTAAACATCTTAAATCAATTTTCCTTCTCTGAATAGAGATCTGAAAGGCAAAAATTGCAGATAAAAAACATTGTCATGGTAACGCAAAAACTCGTACATGCAATAACGAAAAAAAAATATTTCTGTGTTGTTGTAGTTGTTTTTGTCTCCTTTCATTTGTAGGTTGCATGTACTTTTTTTTTGCACAATGGATCCTTACAGAGTTGGAAAACTCTTCCCAGTTTCAAGACATTGATTTTCATCTGCAAATTCCTTTCTCACAACCCACTCATCGACTTTGCTCACTAAATTGCAACATTTCGACCTTTTTATCCAGTCGACCACAAGGAGCATTATTGGAAATGTTCATAGTTGTCATAAACATATCGCATTAGAAGTCATCTGCAGCGTTTTAAATGCAAAATTATGGGTTAAAATTTTAAGAAAAAGAAAAGTGAGGAAACTTGATAATATAGTACTTAAAATTTCGTATAAAAAATTGAAATTGTTTTGATTCATTGTTTAGAACATGCTGTCATAGAGTAGAATATTGTTTCCATCAACAAGGTATTTTGCAAAATAAACAATAAATTGCTTTGGAGTAGGTCTTATTGTATATATGAATCCAGCTAAATAGAGGTCTGCTAAATGTTCACCTTATAAAGAAATCATGCATTCATACTGTTGTAGCCTGTTCTGCCAATTAAGGCCAATTGCCCATGGAGTTCCCTTCCACAATTTTTTTCTCTGTGCTGTGTTGATATTTTCTGTATACACGTGTTCATGCTATTTTTATATTGTTCATGCTTTGTAGAATAAAATTTGAAACTTGAAACCTTTGTAAAGGGGAGAGGCTTACATTATTGTTAATTAACGTACAATACCACATGATTTAAAAAAAAAGAAATGAAAAGGAATATGATATTTTTATATATATGCTTACCTTCGACAGTAAGTAGCATTGCACACAGCAAGATACAAATAGTAAACATCATCGGCTTCATCTATGGAAATTAATTGCCAAAGACAAAAAAAAAGACAAAAAAAAAAAAAAGAAAGAAAAGAAAACCAAACATTATTTTGGTGTAATATGATAAAGTCTGCATACACATAAGTGTCTCGTCAATGAAAACTGAAACAACTTCCTTATGGGAGGGATGACAACAAAATAAAATGGTTGACTGAGGGAGTTGGGGACTGAAGATATTATGTGTTGCGCGTTAGTTACGCTGTGGTTTTTTTTCCTTGTCTGTCTAATGGGCAGGAATGAGTTCCAGAATGGGTTTGCCCATGGAAAAGTCAAATGTAGGCAACACCAACACTCAAGCAAAACTATTCCTGCAAGGCGTGTGCACAGAACTTAAATCACTCCGTATAAAAAGTATTGCTTAGCTCAGTACACATCTCCGTACACGGTTATGATTTAGCCAAATGTTCTTTAGCAATTATTAAAGAGGGCTTAATTATCACCCAGTCATGTCCCTACACAGGAATATGCTCATTATTCGAGGGAACACGCAAGCGAGGGAGCAAAGCGACCGAACGGGGAGAGAGTTTTCGCATTTTTAGAATTGAATTTAAAGGATTTGGTGCACACTTTAGGTGGATTTAAAAAAAAAATGTAAATAAAAAACAAGAAAAATGAATATTACTTAACATATTATTTGAAAATCTAAAATCCTCATCTGGAAGGGGGAAGGGGGGGGGGGGGGGGTTAAAACCCCGATCCCCGCTTTGTACGGCTGTGCAACCAATTACAAAGGAAATACAGTTTGTTTTCATGCAAAATCCTCGTATAAAACTGACTTTTTGAATTAAATCATTATAATTATCATTTAATTATTTACATATGAATAGTACCAGTAGAAGTATTATACCATCATCATCATTGACGTCATTATAGTAGTAGTAGTAGAAGTAGTAGTAGTAGTAGTAGTAGTAGTAGTAGTAGTAGTAGTAGTAGTATCATTATTATCATTATTACTATTCAAAAAGCCAAAGAGCTTGGATATAGATATTAAGATGTAAAACATAATTACAACTTACTTTTACTGGAGTGTTACCTTTCCAGAGCTCTAAAGAAATAACTGGAGGCTCAGGTTAATGTCTCGGATCAATGTGAATAAAACGTTGGTATGGTATCTTTCTGGCCTGATATCTTTGAATAATCTGTTGTTTATATAGTAAACGGTAGGCGTGTAACATATTTTTACGAGATGGACACTTGTCACAGTTCAACCTTGCTGTCCTTTCCAATTATTTTTTTTTATTTTGAAGAATAGACTTTAAGCAATGATCCGGAAATGCTTTCGTGCAGATGACAAAAACTTCGCCAAACTATGTGAAAAAAATGCATGAATCAATATTCATTGCAGGTGAATACTGCCAAGAATAATCCTGATTGATCACGACAAGGTTTAAATTGTTTTTTTTTTGGAAATACTACAGGCATAGTAGGTAGAAGGTTTATGTTCTGACCGCAAATTTCCTTAAGTATAATAAATGATAATCAAGGTTTCTTTAATATCTTCATCATATTTTCTTCATATGAGTTACATCATATTAACTGAATATAGCCCACCTCCAAAAAGATTATTGAAATACCCAAGCAGTACCGTCTAGATATTTGTTCGTATTCTATTAACTTCTTCATACTTCGAAAGTTATCCATGAAACAGTAAGTGATGCTTTCCCCCCCCCCCCCCCATCCTAAAATAAATGCAAATCTGAACCAAGAAAGACGCACATTATGCGCTTTGAATGATGCCTGCAAGGGTGCAGTACTGAACCTTAAAGCTGGCAAATCGGGCATCATATAGGAAATAAGTGATCACCCGAATTTTGATCGGCATATAATGACTTTGTTGCTATTATTTCGGTCTAAAGCGCGCTATACCCTTAACAAAAATTATACTTCTTGGTAACATACTAGTCGTTAGTCTTGTAAATGATCATAATTTATTTTTTAACGTGTGAATAAAATATGTAACACTGATGTATGGCATTTAAAAAAGAGAATAGTGAGAAGCATAACTGATATTTCCTTATTACTTTATTCCAGGAAATCTTTGGTCGATATTTTCTGAAATGCAGTTGGCTGATCACACCTCCCATTTTCAAGAATTTAGTCGTAACTATTGGTGAAAATCAGACCGCTGTCATTGAAATGCATACACGCAATGAAATTACTGACAATAGCATCCGCTGTCCCATCTACTGGCATGGCACGTCGATTTGATCTGACTTTATAAAAGAGAGAGCGGGGGAGGGAGAGAGAGAGAGAGAGAGAGAGAGAGAGAGAGAGAGAAAGAGAGAGAGATAAAAGGGAGAGAGAGAAAAGGGAGAGAGAGAAAAGGGAGAGAGAGAGAGAAAAGGGAAAGGGAGAGAGAGAGACAAGGGGAGAGAGACAGAGACAGACAGACAGACAGACGAGGGAGACAGACAGACGGACAGAGAGAGAGAGAGAGAGAGAGAGAGAACGAAAGAAATGTAGCGAGAGAACACCTGCGTGAGAGGAAAGAATGAAACTGGTTTTTAAAAGATCAACAAGATAGATCTGTAGCAAAAACCCAACAACAAACAAGCCAACAAATAAAACAAAATCAACCTTGAAAACTTACCCCCCCCCCCAAAAAAAAAAAAAAAAAAAAAAAATCAAGATATTATAATGGGTGCGTAATAGGGGATCTGTAAAACTCAGGATACCTCCTTTTTCTTATCATGTATCCTTTTTAATGCTTTTTCATGAGATATAACCATATCATAATGTCGTTTAAACATCATTGCTTGTTCTTATAATTCCATGTAAAGCTAGAGCTTGATTGGGGATTATGTTTCAATGAATTCGTTCAATGGACCAGAAATTCCATTGATGTCTTTCTTTCTTCATATAAGGCAAGTATTCACAATATCAGTAGGGTTGTACCGCTGAATTGAAGTTTTAAAAATATGATAATAATAATGATAATAAACAGAACAAAACATGTTTTGTAGCCATTAAGCAAACTGCAACCTCCCGTCTTTTAACTAATACATCTTGCACAATGCGGTCTTGTAGACAGAGAGACGAGTATAGGTGAAGATTCGACGACTGGCAAAAACAAAAACGTCAAAAAGCGGAAGCATAATTACCATGTTAGCATAAAACGGTGATGATTGGCATGACATCACGTGTTCTATCGTCTCTTCCTTGCCAAGTTCAAGAGGCATGTAAAGAGAGAAGGATTACAAACTATTTCCTTACCTTGGATTTGGCATGGGCTATACAAGCAAACTTGCCAAATTAAAAATTATGGACGATTCTAAACATTCCTGTCCAGTCGAGCTCTGCTATTCATTAGCAAAATGTGCTTAAATTGCGTTATTAATGCGATTAATTAACCCAACACTGTAAAGCATGAGATGAGTGTGCATGATTATGGCTGATAAGAGTATAATGTAAATGGACAGAAGAAAGGGTATGACTAGATGTAAATACAATCTCAAAGTATACATTAAATACGGTCGTGGTAATCAAATATCACCCAAATTTTGAAATGAATATAGGGCCTGCGTCTCAACGACCTTAAGTGATGGGCAAGATCAATTATTTCGACGAAGAAAAACTGATAGAATGATATACACATCTTATCTACCATCACAACTTTTAATAAGAGTAAAATAAAATGCACAGAGGTTTCTTTCATAAATTATGGCTTATCGTACACAATGAAATCTGAAATTGAAAATGACGAATAGACAAAATTATAACGCAGATATCTTTGATGTAATGTTATTACAATCTGTACAACAAAATAATGAAAAAATATAAACAAGACGTTGAGACATCTTTCTTTGATCATTAAAACGTATACTTCAAGTGCATTCATTATGGAATACCCACTTTTAAATTCTTTGTAATCTATTCTTTATTTCTTCATTTATGATTCAGATGATGATCCGGGCCTGCTTTAGGTGCATAGTGCTTGCCTTATTTTGCATTCTGTCAGCTGAGATGAGAAAACGCCAAATATATTCAAATGGTAAAATAAAATCTTAGTGATTATAATTGCTATAAGCACTTTAAAAATAATTTGCATTCATGTAGATGGAGGTCTTGACTGTAGGTGATCATTATGATCAACTACGAGACGCATGGGTGTCAATCCGTTTTCTGCTTTGGGGGGGGGGGGGGTGGACACAGTCCCAAAATGTCCTGAGAAGCGAAACGCCGTACAAAGAAATTTTTTCGGGGGGGGGGGGGGGCAAGACGCGTAAAAATGTTTGAAGAAACTCGAAAACAAGGGAGCGAAGCGACCAAGCTTGTCATGAAGGTGCTTTTGCATTTATTAAAGTGAAATTAAAGGATTCGGTGCACACATTTGGTGAACTTTGTGAAATTTTTCAGTAAAAAAAATTAAGTTTTCAAAATTTCGAAGGGGGGGGGGGTAGGGCAACTGCTCCTCTGCCCCCCCCCCCCCCGCTGCGTACGGCCATGGGTGTCTCTATTTCTACTTGGGGGGGGGGGGGGGGCAAGGGTGGCGATATCAGAGTGAGGGGAGGTACCAGTGAAAAGGGCATTCTTTAAAAGAGGGGCACTAACAAAGGGGGAACACAGATTGGAAAATACCGTTCATTCCCTGGAAAACACTTTAAGAATCATTATGTTACACATACTTTGTCAATAACGTAATAACTACTTTGTAGTTGTTAATACTGTCCTAATTGCTCATTAGCGAGCGAGCGAGCAAAATATGGTAATTCCTTTTGTGAAAACCACATTATTTGCATTATTCAAAGTTAGTGATGGTATAGTTTTTCAAAAATTATTTCAGGGTCCTTCCTTATTGTTATTTTTATCAATGAAGCTTGTAGTTTTCTCCTATTGACCAAGCCATAATTTCAGTGCATATTTGAGCTGTAATCACGACGTATACCATGTATACTAATAGAGAAAAAAATCTTCAAAAGTGAAACATTAATTGGGGAATAGATAAGACTTTAGATTTACGACACACTTGGTATGGCATGCCTGAATGAAACTTCTCCGATATTTAGAGCTAGGTATATCTTGTATATTGCTGTGGTTACTTGCCGTACTTACTAGATGTAAAAAACGGATAATTAACATAAATGGAATGGTATAGAAAGGTGGCACTAGTCGGACGCAAAAGGGATATAATCAGATTTGAAAAGGCACTTATTATGCTTTTCGGAAGGAAAATTGCAATACTCATTACGAAACCACACTGAAAACGGGCACTATGAAAACGGAACCTGTGGACGCTCATCAGTATAGTGAAAAAAAGACACAAATCAGATTAGAGGGGGCACTTATAATTAGGAAATGGCATTTATTAGACATCAAAGTCGACAGTATTGTGAAATCATGTATTATGTATCAAATTAAAAGAAGAGAGAACATGCTGGAATGGAAAAGGGAAACATATCAGAAAACAAAAGGGCCACTTTTGGCACGTAGGCCTAGAGAACGTATACAAGAAAGAGAAATGGGAGAAACCAAATTTACAAAGGGAAAGGGGCATTCGTCGGAAGAAAACTGAGGCATGTGTCAGATTTCATATGGGGCAGTTTCCAAAGTGCAATCGAAAACTTTTCACAGGTGAAAGGGGGGCACTTAGCAGAAGGGGAATTACACAATTAGAATTTCAAAAAGAGCAGTCAAAGGGGGAACTCATCACATTTCAGTTCAAGGACATTATTTTATAGAAGTAAAAAGAGCACACTTCTCAGAAGGGAAAAGAGGGCTATGAAAAAGGGAAAAGGGTCAATTTCCGGTGGAAAACGGTGCTGTCGTAAAATTTAAGAAGGGTGACTTTATCTAAACGAAAAATGACATTTAAGAGGCCTTGTAAGCAGAAGAAGGGCACTAAATAGGTTTGAAAAGAGGCATTTTCAAGGGTAAAAAGGGGAGCATGGGGGGGGGGGGGGGGGGGGGGTAAAGTGCCCCTGTCCCCGACTCCGTCGGTCCTGTGAGGGGACATTATACCCTATCAGCTTTTCAGTTGTCTTTTTTTCAAAAAAATTAGGGGACATACCCTATTGTGTCTCCGTCCGTAACAATTTGTCCCCTCCTGTCCCCACCCGATTGACGTCGTGGTTTAAGGAGACACTGAATACATGTATGTTATTTCCAAAAGCGGATCAGAATTTTCAAGGATTTAGGACTACATCGACAGGAGAGGGCGAAGGTGCACAATTCCTAGCTGATTTCCTCATGGTATATCATAAAAATAGTTGATGATCTATAATAATTAGTGCAATTATCGAAATCATAGAGCGTATCTTAGTACTTTATTAACAATTTCCCCCTAAAGCTCAATATATGAAATGCAAGGCTTCCATTTTTTTTTTTGGGGGGGGGGGGGCATGCCCTATTGTGTCCCCCACCCTTTAATATTTGGGGGGGGGGGACGTGTCCCCCTGTCCCACTGGACTGACGCCCGTGGCGAGACGTAGTCATGGTAGTGTAAGGAGGGTAGGAAGGATGATAATTCCTTTCAAAGGAGAACAAGGGGTGAGAGAGAGAGAGAGAGAGAGAGAAAGAAAGACAGAGGGAGGGAAGAAAGAGTTCTTTAAACTTGTTAAAGGGATTGTAATTACGGTTACAGCTCGTTATTCCGAAGGTTCGTTATTCCGAAACACGCAAATTGCGTATACCTAGATGTTCGTTATTCCGAAACACGCAAATTGCGTATACCTAGATGTTCGTTAGTCCGAAAATGAAAAAAGGGTTCGTTAATCCGAACATTTCTGGAGTTATTCCGGAAGTTCGTTATTCCGAAGGTTCGTTAGTCCGAAAGTGAAATAATGCTTGTTATTCCGAAGGTTCGATAGTCCGAAAATGAAATAAGGTTCGTTATTCCGAAGGTTCGATAGACCGAAAATGAAATAAGGTTCGTTAGTCCGAAAATGATTTAAGGTTCGTTAATCCGAAAATAAAATTAGGTTCGTTATTCCGAAGGTTCGTTATTACGAAAATGAAATAAGGTTCGTTATTCCGAAAATGAAACAAGGTTGGTTAGTCCGAAAATGCAGTAATCTGTGGCGAAGTCGAGAAAGCCGGGAGGGACGGGCGTTGGGGAGAATCACCCTTTCTGTTCAATTGTTATGGGGGGCGGGGGAGGGGCTGATCTATCGTGACCAGGGGCGTATACGTACGCAGGATTCTTTAAAAGGGGGTGATCATAGGCTTATGGGACTAGTTCATTTTCAATCCTCAATCCATGCAAGAATCGATGTTATGTTCACCGCTCGCCGCCAGTCCTGTTGATGTCGCGGGGTGGGGGGGGGGGAAGGTTTCATGCATTTTTCCATTGTTTTTTCCATGTTCGAAGATCCAGTGTTTAACACCCCAAACAGGGGTGTCGATCCCTTTTTGGTTGGGGGGGGGGGAGAACAGCCATCTGTAGCTGGCGTGGCCAACTTTTTGGAAGGGGGGGGGGGGTGGGGAATACACACTAATTTCGCATTAAGTGTCTTATAGATGGGCAAGACAAGAGTAGTGGCGTAGAAAGGCCCTCAGACACGGGGGATGCTATGGGGCAGGGGCGTACGTACGCCCCTGCCCCCATAGGCCCCTGCGTACGCCCCTACCTTCCCCCATAGCATTGGGCGTGTTTCCAACTTGGATCAGTTCATCAGTTCATCAGTTGTGATTTTGACTTCGTTCCAGCATTCTGGAACGCCGAGGGGAAAGGGGGGGGGGGGGAGGGGGCACGCCGATATGTGTATCAACAGGACCTAAGCTAATAATGATGATGATGATGATGATGATGATGATGATGATGATGATGATGATGATAGTAACAACAGTAAATATTATTACTATTATTAGTGAAAATATTATTGTTTTCATCATTTTTATCAATTCATTTCATTTCATTTATTTCCACAATACAGCAAATAAATTTTACAAGATCTTTCACATTTCAAAATCATTATGAAATCAACACCCCCTCCCCGTCCCCCTTTGACTAGGGTAATGTCAAAGGCTCAAAAAGTCAGTATGGAATAGCTATGATTATCTAAAACTATTGATATTATCGCTTTGCCTAGTACCTCACCACTGAACCGAAATAAGCTCAAACTTTTTTTTTCCTGGGGTTCTATGTACAAACCTAGCTCCATCGCCTCAGCACACAATTTTTTTGTAACAAAACATGCAAACGTAGGTATCAACATGCATATAGCACATCACTTTATTTGACATACGATAAAACAGCAATGTAGATGAAATGCCTTGCTCAAGGGCATAAGTGCCGTGCCGGGGATCGAACCCCGGACCTTCGAGTCTACAGTCAAGCGCCTTAAACCATACGACTATATGGCACCTCTACATACACATACACAAACCCTGGCACACACAACACACCCACACGCACCCTATTATCATCATTACTACCGTCAATATCATTCTTATTCATATTTATATGTTTGTTTTATCATCGTTATTATTACTATTATCATCAATGTCATCGTTATCATTATTGTTAGCAGCAGAAGCTGTTAGAGTGAATAATGACCCCCTCGAAACCCCCCCCCCCCCCCAGAATACTCACCCCTCCAAAAAATCCCTCTTGTCTGGAGGTAAGCTACAAATGATTCACACACAGTCCCTAACACTCTAAATCCATTCGCTTAGGCGGCAATTGCTCAGATAAAATCAAAATCAAACTTCTTGATGCAACATATGCTCTGCCTAAAAATATACATATTTGTCATCCTCCGCTGAGACTATACAAATTTTTTATTGCGTAATATCCCTTTTTTTTTTAAAATCAAAGCACCGTATTTGTTACTATAAGAAGTTTATTTCATTTTCGGACTAACGAGCCTTACTTATTTCATTTTCGGACTAACGAACCTTATTTCATTTTCGGATTAGCGAACCTTCGGAATAACGAACCTTGATTCAATTTTGGACTAACGGACTTTCGGAATAACGAACCTTGATTCATTTTCGGATTAATGAAACCTTTTTCATTTTCGGACTAACGAACCTTCGGCATAACGAACCTTAATTCATTTTCGGAATAACGAACCTTCGGAATAGAGAACCTTCGAAATAACGAACCTTCGGAATAACGAACATCACCCGTAATGACGACTCGGACAGAATGTCTAATTAGAATTTTATCATCCTTTTGTATTTAATAGAAATACTAACAACAAGTCATAAGATCCCTTCGGTATCAGCTAGTGCATCGGGAGAATCAAGACTTACTTGCAGAGGTAGAGAAACAACAACTTCAATAGCCGTCACAACAAGCACTACTAGAAAAACGGTGTATACATCTGCGATAATGACGACAACGTATAGCGTTTACATCTTCAAAGGCAAATATTAGCTTTTAAACATAAGCTAAATATACTCCACAAATCAGTATCATCAATGCTCACCTTGAATTCATCTGTACATTATCATAATACTAGAAGCAGAAATAGATATCATCTTTTTACTGTTAATAAACATTAGACACTTTTTTCTTTTTTGACACCATGCTCCCGTTATTTGGAATAATCTCTAAAAAGAAATAAAATCAGTTAACTAATCGTGTTCCTTTAAGAGAAAACTTAAATCTTACTTAATCACAGGTGTTTGAAATTTTGATAATACTGTCATGTAATGTTTTGTGACGGGTTTGTGCGGTAAAGTGTATTTCGAAATAAAACTTTCAGGGAAATCTACACAAGTCATATTGGTGGCATTTCAAGTGGCATCGTATTTTATTTACATGGATTATTCAGATTGCCTCGTCTAATCATCCAATTAAAAGGAGCAAAGGTAACATGGTATTCGGTAAGCACTTGATTTTCAAAATCGATTGAGTTGATCAAGTAGAGATTTTATGATGAACTGACAGTCACATTCTTGGCAGTGACAATATTAATCATTTCCCCTTTATTGTAATTCTGAACAAAGCCAAAAGAGACTGAACAATGACTCCACCTTGTCAAGTTCGACCATGTTGTGTTATTTGCAACAAGTACTGATTGCCAAAGAGTTTGAGAGATGAGTAATATTGTTTACAAAGAAATCGAGATCAAGGGTTCACTACTACAAGTTTATTTCGTTACCATGCCCACTCGAAAATAAGCTCACGAAAGGACTACCCTACATTTAACAAAATCAAGATCACAAAAGAAAAGTGCGACGATCATGCTTTTTTTTTGGGGGGGGGGGGGTTCAGAGGGGAGAAATAGCTTAGGAAATAAAATGCTGTCTCAATCTGTATTATTTTAAAAAACATTGCAATGTTTTAAAAATGCACATCTTGAAGTTTCAGTTTTATCTACTGTCTTAATACGAAGAATTAGATCAAATCAAATAGTTCTAATTTATTTGCATGAAATTCAGGAGCCATTTCCAAATTTGATATTTTTCAAATTTTGACATCAGTTCATTAAATCAGTATTTGGCCTAAACCGCTGTTTCCCTTTGTGTACTTCCTTTTTTTCACTCGTCTTATTTCATATCAAATGGATGTTTGTGAACCTTTCTGGATATGCATTTGAGTTGGAATATCTCTTATCCTCTCGTAGCGACAATAAACATCAATGATAATAAAGAAATGGTTTCACTGATATTTTCACTGTACAGTGCCCGCCTTTGTTGATACGTATATATTTGTTTGGAAAACTCGTAACTGTATACTGTACATATACATATCGGTTACAGTTCGTTATTCCAAAGATTCGTTTTTCCGAAGGTTCGTTATTCCGAAGGGTCGTTGATCCGAACACGAAATACGGTTTGTTCGTTAGTCCGAAAATGAAATAAGGGTCGTCAGTTCGTTAGTTATTTTTGGACTAAGGAACCTTATTTCATTTTCGGACTATCGAACCTTCGGAATAACGACCCTTATTTCATTTTCGGATTAACGAACCTTCGGAATAACGCCACAAATGTTCGGATTAACAAACCCTTTTTCATTTTCGGATTAACGAACATCTAGGTGTACGCAATTTGCGTGTTTCGGAATAACGAACTTTCGGAACAACGAACATCATCACCCATACATATCACAGACATTCTTGAGTGTTCTTTGAATAACGTATTTCTGAAAAAAAAAAATAGTGAATAATTAAGTGTTCTTATCAAGATCTCTAACCAGTCGATCACGAGTAAAGGAAGCACATTCTTCAAAGTTACCATGGTTACTGTAAAAGACGCAGATAAGCTTAAGAACTTTACAACAAAAGTCACTCTCGGAAAATAGCATTGAACACGGACATGTATACTGAAGCTTTTCGACATGCACTCATCAGAGTAAAATGGCATGAATGAACATAAACTTGTTGTTGTTGTTGGTTGTATTTTTACGCCTAGTCTTAAGCTATGGTCAAGACATTGAGAAACGAAGTGATTTTTTATTATACAATGGCCCTATAGTTCGTACGTTTTTCGTAAGAATGCCTTGAGTTCTTCTTACGTCAGACTTACGGCCATCTTACGATTTTGGTTTTCGCAAGATGGTTGTACGTGCAACTCACGGCACTCTCAAGTCATTCGTTAGAAGATCTTACGAATTTTTCATATATTTTGTCGGGTTGCAAAGAGGCGCTGTCGTATTTTGCGAGAGAGCAAAGCGAGCGAGCCAAAAATAACCGCTTCATGTTATATGAAAGAAGTATTAATTACGTAGACCTATAAGATATAGGCCTATCCTGTATCTTAGTATTATAGGAGCGAGCGTAGCGAGCGACGATATAGTATATACTCTTTTTCATGGTAGGGATAATTCGTCATCAAAATACACCATGGCCTACAAGCTATCTGAATCATATTTGGCCACCTCTCTTGCCGAATTGGTTTGCTTTCTCAAACCATTCTGTATCTAAATAGCATACGAGCGAGTGCAGCGAGTGAGAAAGATATACTCTTTCTCGTGGTATAGCAGTGTTATTTCTTCATCAAAATACAATATAAGCCGATAAGATCTCTGAATGATACATTTGATCGGTTTATTCGACTCTATTTCGGCACCGTGCTTGCCGTCCAAAAGTATTTAGTTTCTACGAGCGAGCAACGAGGGGAAAAAGAATTTTGTATACGAAGAAGAGGTTCTAGTATATTGAGCGACTGACAAAAAAAAAAAAATCTTTAGAACTTAGATTCGTCACCAAAACGCACTACATGATTTATATAACACAAATCTTCATGTAGAATTGGAGGATAGTCGGACACCTTGCTGCCCAAATATTATGATATTCGGGCTTCTCGCTGCTGGAGTAAAAGGTGCTTACTGCCCGAAACCACCCTATCTTAGGGTTTTATGAGCAAGCAAAGCGAGCGAACGAGGGGAAAAAGAATTTTGTATACGAAGAAGAGGTTCTAGTATATTGTTATTCTATTGTCATAGCTGCATAAATTGAGTGATGTACTCTATTGTCTTTATCGGCATCTTCCAATCTCATAGTGAGAAGAGGCTATTGATCACAGGCCATTATCCCATCTCTTTAGATCAACTTGCCGCTTGATTCCTTGCAATCATATTGCTAACATAACATTCTATGAGTAGAAGAATATTATAACATTAGCTAGACACACAAGCTGCAAACCAAATAACCTTCATAAGAATATCAATAATTGATATAAGATACCTAAGTATGCGGGCAAGCAAAGCGAACGAGAGCTTCCAGGTATTCCCATTTTGCTTGCTTTTTCCCTCTTCTTTTTCCTTCGCTTGGAACCCCCTTTTCAGCCATAAAAACAGGGGACGGGAGGGTATTCCCGCCTCTACTTTCTTGACTACGCCTATATGTCTTTGACCGCCTCCTCTCGGTCACTTCCGATGTCCATCATTTCTTGATGAAGACGCCGTTGTTGCAGCTCTCCCCCTCTTTCCCCTTCCTCATCATCTTCTTTCTTTCTTTTCTTTCTCTTCCCTCTCTTCCCTTCAATATCTGCTTATGGTTCCATATTTCTTCGAAAGGAGATGCTTCCTCGTCGAACACCATGAACAGAGTCAGGATTGGAACTTCGTGCGTTTGGCTTTATACCCCTTACAACTGAACAATATTGCACAAATTGTGTACGTACGCCGTACGAGCACCTTACGAAAGACTTACGAACACCAGGAGTCGTTCGCACGAACGCTGTACGAATCTCCATTCGTAAAGCGTTCTTACGGACGCCGTAAGAGCCCTCTCTGAACAACTTAAGGCGTTCTTACGACCGTCGTAAGAATTTGAACGTTCTAAAATTGTCTCTTGACCCTACGAAATCTACGAAAATCTTGCATGGTTCTTACGATGTTCTTACCACGTTCGTACGGCAGCCTTACGAAGAGGGGGTTTCGTACGCCGTGGAAAAAAAATCTTGGACAAGACCATCGACAAAGCTGTGAACTTACAAACGGTCTACGAACGGTCTAAGAACGCTGGTTTCTTACGGCCTTCTTAAAAAGATCTTACGAAATGGTCTAAACATTGTTCTTACGGCGTTCGTAGCAGTTCGTAAAGGCATTTGTAACAGAGCTTTAAAAAGTCTAGCCAGTCGTTGATTTTAATAATTCTTAGCTTGGAAACTGTTGGCTGTGTGCGCCTGTGCTTTCGCTGATTCACTGCTTGGATCGAAACACTAAATGGAAGCGAGGGAAAATACGCGCGTAAAATGACGAGCTGTGATAGGCTGTCAAGGTAAACAAAATTAGTCTTGCTGCCAGCCTGTTATTCAAATAATACTAAAATAATACAAGCGTTCTCACAAACTCCTTCTGACGGCACAGAATGGGGTCAGTGTGCTGAATGTATGCTGCTACGAGCAAGCGCAGATGTGTGAAGCTTCTCGCTCGGCCAAGTCAGTCTGATTGAAAATTAGTCTCTATACAGCCTTTTGTGCACTTTTAACAGTGTTTTATTCGAGAAATTGTTCCTTCCTCAGCCTTTCCCAGAAAATCTAGTCTCGTTGAATTACAATCCAAGAACTCTTAGTCAACGAAGCTGTCGTCAGAGTGAATCCCATATAATTCTGGCTCTTAGATGCATACATGTCACCAATTTATGAAGTGAAAAATGAATTAACATGTTTTTTTGTTGTTTGTCTTTTATTTATGTAAATGAGATGAGCATTTTCACTCATGGCTTCCAATCTAGTGCATTTAACCTTAATTTGTCCAGACACTGAATCTTGTCATGTAACATATAAAAGGGCTTTCCTGCAAGCAACCAATCTGAACACAGCACACTAAACACTCTGAACAACAACAACAACAGCAACAACAATAAATGCTTTGATCCATTCAAGTGAGAAAAGAAACACCCTACTTAAAAGCAAAATGTAATATGAGCAATTAACAAGTCTAACAGAGAGGTCTTCACTGAATGGCATTTGTATTTCGATTGGAAAGTTTTGATTTACGATGAAAGTGATACTAAACTCTTTTGAGAAGTCTTTAAGGTACTTATCAGTTATCACTAAGCACGGCAATTGAGAGTACACAATATACCAGTGCTATTGTGAAGTGTAAAGCCATTCAACATTCAAACGGGTAGGCACATTCCTAGAAAAAACAAAACAAAAACAAAACAAAACAAATAGGCACTGCGATGAAATGCAGTCTGGAAATTGTAATCCTGAATGAGGTATTGTGTTTTCTGGTTGTTGTTTTTTTAATTATTTGTTGTCTTTCTTTAAATGGCAAATGATACCAACATGTAATAAATTTGATTGAAACTTCACTTTCTATTCAGAGTTCGAAACAAAATCGTTTTATCCAATTGCATATTTCGATGTTTGAAGCAAGGTAATATAAAAGAATTACATTAATTCTCCGATTTGCACACACTCCGAAATGTTTTCTTTTAATTTCGTATCCAATGATGGTTTGGATATTGCTAAAGATGACGTCAATAATGATTGTGATGATTGTTGCGGAGATGATGATGATGGGGTCGGCGATGGTCCTGGTGATGATCATAATGACGAGGATGATGATGATGACGATGAGGATGATTGTGACGATGATATGGGCAGTGCAGTGCACAACCCCAGGATTTCAATGATGGTGGTGATGGTAGTGAAACAACCACGACAATGATGATAATGACGACGGCGATGATGCGGTTGCAAAAGCATATGGATGAAATGGAACACATTTCGTTCTCCCTTTTTCAAACAAAAATAGATCGCTGCTCTGCAGAAGACAAATGAAAATTTTTCTAGACAAAAGGAATTATATACCCAACGGATATAGCTCTGCATACCGAGTGATCCTGTCCGTAATCGTTATTTCTATATATTGATGACTTCCTTGCGATTAATGTAATCTTAATTTGTACAGAAAAAGCATTTCCTATCTGCCCCCACTCTCTCTCAATCTCTTTCTCTCCCTCCCACTCACCTAACTCTACCATTTTCTCTTCCTTTCTTTCTTTCATTCCCTTCCTCTTTCTTTCTCTTTCTCTTCCTTTCTTTCTTTCTCTCTTTCTACCTCTATCTCCCTATCTCATTCCCCTACTCTTCCCTCTTTCTCTTACTTATTCACTCTCCCTTTTCCCCTCCTAGTAGCTTTCCTCTTGTCGGTTTGCCTACGTCTTTTTTTTAAAATACCTTTTCAATAGGACTTTTATTCATGCATATGCTCTTAATTATCATATATCTCTGCAATTTGTCTCACAAGTCATATTATATTGATATGTGGCTGTCTAATAATTATATCTGCAAAACATTTAGTGAAATTATTTGCAGTGATGAAATACAAAAAAAACCCCGTCATTTGAAACTGTCGTCCAGAGAATGAAGAGAAAATATATAATAAATCAATATACCCCCCCCCCCCAAAAAAAAAACAAACCACAAAAACCCCGATACTGGAACCGGCATGGAAACTTGGAAGTAACCACCCGCGTGGCTTTTCCTTCAGTCAAATTGGCAACACTTCACTTACCTTTACCTGTCAATGGAATAACAGAGGTAAGGTAGATCATTATTGAATTGATTTCTAATTCTTTATATAATTAGATATGGCCATTAGATCATTACAATTGAAATAGAATATGGTATGTCAATGAACTTTCTGTGTTTTCAGAGATAATTGGTAGCATGTATAATTATATTCTGCATATTATTTTGATAAGTTAATTAATTAATTTATGTGAATTAAAATTTGATTAAAATTGCAGTGGTCATTCCAAATCATATGTTATCTTATTTCCCATGCTGCTCTGAATGTAGAGACATTTAAATCAAGTTGATTATTCAGAATTATTTCATCAATGTGGGCGATTGAATACAACAGACTTGAAACAAAATTCATCATGATTCACTGCAAATAGGGGTCTATTTGAGGGGTTTTGGAATGATTCGACAGGACCCTTCAAGAATTTTCCTCCTTTATTCTTATTTTGAGGCTGCTTTTTTTACGCCTGTTACTACTAAAAACCTCCATTCTGAATCATGGATCATGCTGGGAGAACACTTCAATAAAAACAATCATGTTCTTCCATTGCAGAACTCGGATCATTTTTGATTTAAGTATAATTACCACGATTTTGCAATTGGCATGAGAAAATGTGCGTGTCAAAGTCAGTGAGAGCATTTTTTTCTTACCGAAGACAAATACTACCCCCCCCCCCCAAAAAAAAAAAAAATCTCCTTAGCGTAAAATATGAAATAAAATCTGAAATAAACTGGGATCTTAAAATCATATGAAATAAAATGGGATTATATATTAAGAGATAAAAATGTTACGCTTTTGCTTTAGTATTATATTCATTTTTAACACCGCATTGTGTTCTAAGATGGAGAAACTATCTTTGCTGTCACCTACGTTAACATCTCCATGGTACTGCATAATCTGCATTCATCTAATTAGATTGTTTAAAAAATCTGCACTTTGATTTTGTCTTGGTAGACTTTGCATAAATATTATATATCGGTATGGTCGGTACCTCGCATAATCGGGAGTTCGAAACTGGCCCAGCATATTCCTTAATATCGAACATCAATCTTTAGAAATGAAATATATGCATTTTTTTAGTTTGTTTTGTTTTGTTTTTTGTTGTTGTTGTTTTTTTTTTACTAGAGACATCCTACCAGCGCTCATAGAACTGTGGTCATAGACGCTATCGAAGAATAGATCGCAGTCTTATTTTTGCAATGAGCGAACACCCATTTGAACTACTACAAACCAACCTCGACCGTTAAATGAATAACCCGACTCAATTTCAAGAAAAATTGTCCTATTATTCACGTGCTCATATTAAAGATAGCAACAATATTTGATACTAGCTGGAGCCCACGGAAATCCATGGGCGATAGCATTCTTTTGTGATTACTGAATCTTTGAATATGTAAGTTTTAAAAGAAAAATAATGTTTTTTTTTTAAAAGATAAAGCATACTTCTTTTTTACTCAATCAAAATTCATAATGAATGTATGTGTATGTTTGGTAGTTCGAATTTAAAAGTTTCAGTTGTTAGTAATTGGGAGAAATACATAATTAGAAAGTTACATTAAAAAGTTGGTGTTAAGCATGATAGACTGAAATTACAGTCTTCATGATTTTTAATATTTATTCGTTTTATTTGTTGGATTGCTATTGATTTTTTTTTTAATTTACATTGTTAATAAGTGTGTTTTATGGTAGCACCATAAACATGATAAATCTCACAGCAACAATTCTTTTTTAATCGAATATGCTGAAACAAGAAGTTCATACATTGTATGAAAAAGAGAAAGGTATTTTTATTTCAAGATATGAGTCAACAAAAATATACGCAAAACATAATTTCTTGAAATGGTTGTACAATCACATTATCTTTATTTCAATTGCATAACAGTTTAAACACTTAAACTTGTAGCATGTTATGGGATGGTATATTTTAGATAACAAACACGCTATTTCTATTTACTTGTTGCATGACAGCGTACATCATAAAACATGTAACATGATATGAAATGGTATATTTCAAATAACAAACATGTTTTCTCTATTTACATAATGCATAGCAGTTTAAACACCATTGAACTTGCATGATAGGAGATGGTATATTTCAAATAACAAACACGTTAACTCCACTTATATAATGCATCGCAGTTTAAATACTATTGAACTTGCATGATATGAGATGGTATATTTTGAACCACACTGGTTGCTTTCTTTTTCGCTTCTAAAAAGCAAAGAAAAAGGGGATGATTTATTGAGAACAAATGGCATAAATATTCTGATTAGACCAAATAACGATTGAACCAGCTGATAATGCACTAAATGGTAATGAGACCAAATGGCCAAAAATATAACTGATTAGACCAAATTATAAACGAAATATCAATTGGTCCTACAATAAATTGGACCAAACAGCAATAAACGTACATGTATTAACTTATTTCACTGCTAGTATATGAAAAACCCACATCACATTTAACCGTATCCATCCGTGAACATATGAACTTGGAAAAAAAAAAACATGTGCGAGTTATGCTGATGAAAGGAAATTTTCACACATGATATTCGGTCACCTCACTTGCCGAATTTGTTTGCTTTCCGAAACAATCCTGTTTCTAAAAAAATATATACAGGCGAGCGAAGCGAGCGAGGAAAAATTCTCTTTCTTACGATGGAAGTGTTATTTCGCAATCAAAATCATTAGCATCTAAATATTATCCGAGCGAGCAAGGAAAAGCTTACACTCTTTTGCACAGCAGAAGTATTAATTCGTAATTGTAATCAAGATTAAAAGCAGAATGGTGCATAGAAAGCCAAATATTTGATCAGAGAATGGATAGCCTGAAACTAAAATTCGGCCCGAAACCCCGTTCACTATAGTAAAAATTCCATTGACTGTATATGGCACACCAGTTCCCGGAAGGAACAGATTACATACCGTAAAGATAAGCATCATGAAATTAAAAAAGAAAAATGACGATGTTGATGATAATCATATAATAATGATAATAATGATAATAACAATAAGCACCACCATCCTTCTCCTCCTCATCATCATTCATTATTTTATCATAATTTTTTTTAAATCGTTAATTATCAAGGGATGATAATACAGGCCACCCCACCTGAAATACTGGAGAATATAGCCCCCTCATCCCCCCCGGATAGATACCCATGAATCATATTTTCTCATAATAATTATATTCTGTATGTCTTGGTATAGAGCAAAAGTCGTAGGATTAATAGGAAAATATTTACTTCCATTTGAGTCAGCGAATATAATCTATCCATCCGATACTGGTTACAATGTGGCCATGCTTGACCTGTGAGAGAAAAGTTGAGAAGGGTATCAATAAGCATAAAATTGATTCACAGATAGCACACCTTTATAATATGAACACTACAACTTCTATGTTTTCGCCAAAGTTTTGAATAATTATGGAATTTGTATTTTTTTGCACAGGACTTCAAATGCATCATTCCCCCTCCCCATAATCCAGCCCTACCCCCTTCCTTCTTTCAAGTTCTCACAAGTATGAGCCACTTCTAGGAAAATCTTGAGGTATACGTTGCTACATAAAATACAATACAGAGCATGCTACTGCAGACTAACTTTCTCAAGAATAATTATACTAGTATAGTATTCATGTTTTCATGAACAGTGAGCCAGTAAAAATGAAAAACAGAAAGACTTCCACACACGCCCTTTTGAAATAATGGATGCATGCCATGTGTAAGGGTTTTACACACCCAATACTCGTACACACAGTCTAAGTTTCTACTCACAATTACGATATCCGGGTTTCCTAATCCTGGTCTAACCCTGGGAGGACTAAAGATGAGCCCTTCTCGAGCCATACATATCACAGTTCCATTCCGGTCTCCAACGGATACCTCAACGTCGGCAGTGGTGCTGGCCAAATCCAAATTCTTACCCTGACGAGGTAGAATTCAAAGCGAAAAAATCAGAGATCTTGGTCAGTCTCTCAGAGATCTTTAATTGATCTCTCAAAGATCTCAGTCAGTCTGTCAGATGATCTTTCAGTAATCTCTCAATAGTCTTTTTGGTCCCCCAATGAACACTTGGCGATCTTTAAAGTCCCACAGAAAGCTCTGAGAAATTTTGCTCTAAAAATTACTTTATGGTCATTATGATCTCTCAAGGGTTTTTAGAGCCATTCCAAAGAAAGACGTTTTTCTCTGGTCTTGGAGACTGCTGCGAGATCTTGCCAATTTTTGGCCTTTCAGCTATTTCTTAAGGGAATCTGCTCTTATCAAAAAGTTTGGTGAACCTGACATTAAAGTTGAAACCCATGCAGTACTCTCCTAATACTGTATAAAGCACGATAGCTTCGAAGCTACTGTGCTTTATACAGTATTAGGAGAGTAGCTAAATTTGTGCATGGACATTAACATTGGAGACTACTTCAAACATGCAATGTTGAACAGTGGATAAAGAGGGCATAGTTTTCTTTTTGACTCATTTGTGACAAAAGTTTGTTCTAAAACTTCCATCCCTCCAAAATATTAGAATAGATTAAGGCACTACTGAATAACTGTGCAATCTACTTAACATAGCAGAAAATGCCATTATATAAAGAAAGATTCTATGAGAGAGTAAGGTGAGCAAAAGCAAAGAAATCTTGCGAAAAAATATGCAATAATAAACTGAGAAAAATGACTCACACTGATGAGAATGTATTCCCCATACTGGTGCACATAACCATCCTCCTCACTAAAGCGTTCGTACACAGGGTTTGGGTAGTACACCAAATCTTCTGGATACGTGAATTCATAACCATCCAGGATAAATGTGAGGGTAGCTGAGGCAAGGGGACCTGTCTCTGAGGCACGTCTCTTCCTGTTATCCCCTACTTCGTTGTAAGAGGGGACTTCAGCTGGGAGGGCAGGGGAGGTACAGCTGATGAGAGTATCATGTCGTCTCATGCACGACTGATGATAAACAGGAAAGAAATAAGGACAAATAATAATCATGACTGCTACAAATGCATTTCACTCGGTATGCATATGATTAAAAGGCATACACAAAGAGAAAGTAAAATCAAGGGGAAAAAGTAACCAGAGAGTGAGAAACACATGTATACCAGTGGGAGACAAAGGATTATACAGACTAAGAGGAGGGCACAAGGGAGTATATTAAAGGATGAATGTGAAAGAAATTAAATCTTTAAAATGAAACAAAAGAAATCATGGATCTGAAAAGGAAGCTTCCATAGATGGGTATTTTGCAATCTAAATATATACCACGTAAAAAAAAAAATTTACACGAGGAGATGATTTCATACTGACATCTTTTCTATATATGAACGTAAATGTAAAAGTATACAAATAAGTATGTAATAAGAATTAACAGTAAATAAGAATAAAAAAGGATGTAATTGTAATCGACTCCAAATTCATGAAATGTTACCTCATTTACACTTAGAAGAATAAAGTTTGAAACATATCTAGTGATGAAGCCATGTACCATTTTGTGATCATTAAAAAATCATTAATGTTTGAAACCATTATCACGATTATTACAACTGTAAAGAAATATACCTTTTATTCTACATATCATAATCAATCTCTCGTAACGATCAAAGCCACAGAACTAAAAAGAACAACAGGACTTTCCCACATTACCGCTAACCCACAAGCCCAAGTAACAGGATGGATAGCTTAATATTCGTTAAAGGTATTACAAATTTTTAAAAAACCCACCAAAACTTGTGATATTCAATCAGGAAAGAGGTACAAAGCTTGGAAATTAACTACTCGTAAATCTCCAACTTCTACAATATGCATTAAATGATTGTTTTTCAAATATAATGCTTCCCAAACATCTGGTTTATATTTTACATTACAAAAAAGACAACAAAAAAGACAACAAATTATAGGAACGTTACAACTGTCAGTAATAGATTAAAGGTAAAATAATTTCATCACAGAAAACACAGCATTTATTCTCTTGCATGGACATTAGAAATTTAGAATACTGTTCAACGAAAATTTGCTTTTTGAATTCTGATGTGAGAAAAATTACCTCTTGAACAGTATATTCATTTCCACAGGCTGTTACGGTAGCTCTCATACTGGCAGATTTAATAATATCAAAACCTGATCCTCTGACTTCAATATGAGAACCTCCACTGTCAGGTAAAGGAATAAAAGCAAGTGCATAAAATGGTGGTACTGAAAAAAGAAGAAATTCTTAAGGAAAAATACAATTTAAACTGGATGAATGCTACTGCATCTCCTAACATATGGCTCCGCCTATATTTATTTAACTTCGTGGCTCAAACTGTTCTCGAATTATTGTGATAACCACAATAAAAAAACCCCATATAATTACATGTTAACCGACCTCTTTGACCTAGCAACCCAAAGGATTACTTTGCCCTCCTCATAGTCATTAATACAAAATAGCGAAAATATAGTGATAATAAAACTAACAAATCTTTAATTCATTAGTATTGACCTCTACCACCTTTGACCTCTGACCTACTCAACTCAAAATCTAATCACTTTGTCTACCCAAGGTGATGCATAAAGTTTGAAATATTATGTAAACAATGCTTACACCTGAAGTTTAGGAAAATGATTGACCCTTGACCTTTGACCTACATACCCTAAAATCTAATCAGATCATCTTCCTATGATGATACATAACAGCAACAGGTGTGAGGTTCATACCTCGAAAAGTTCTTCAGAATAAGCAGGATGAACCGACGGATGGATATCCCGAAAACATAATGCCTCTGTCACCACCTTCGATGGGCGGAGGCATGAAAATTGTGTGCACTCTTCAAGTACATTGTAAAGAACATCTATAAGGAATCACGTTGACAATAAGGCTTAAATTTATCAATGTTAATTTTCTGAAAACTATATAGCATGTAGGGAATTCTGGCATCGGTAATCGCAGAGAGAATGAGAGATACCTCTCAATTTCGGCCTACATACCCAAAAGTAAATGTAATGTTTCACAGCTTTTCATTTCATTTCCTGATACATTTTGTGTCACTTTCTTCAATGTAATTATTCCATGTAATTGTGATGACCTAAAATGTATGTAAAAAAAATAAAAAGCAGGCATGAAAAATAATATGATTAATCCTTTAATGATAACAAACTAACAAACAACAAAATTGGTAAAAATGACCAGACTGACCTATAGGTCAGCTTTGATGGCTCTTTGTAAAAGAGAAACTACCACTAATAAAAACACCTATTCATGGGATGTTTCAAAATGATGTTTATCTGAAAACAGAAAGGAAGTGAGTCAGAAGAAGAGTAAGCAATAACTTCGCTACTTTTTCCATTTGTTGCCCAACTTTGTTACACATTAATGATGAACATGTTTACACATTCTCAGCCTAAACTGTATTTCATGATCATCATGGTGGGGAAAATGACTGGTTTAAAAACGTCAAGAAGTGAACAACCTTTTATACACATGTACCTTGAAAATATTCCCCCTTCTACTATCTAACAGATTTTTAAATGATTAATTAATGTTAAATCTCGTATAGACTACATAAAATATCTCGGTGGTCTGCTTTCATTTTTGTTTATTACTTCATTTGCTTTGCTCCTGCTCTTTGAATTATTTCAAGTCAATATTCAAACCAAGAAAGATGAATATTTTTGAAATATGAATTAAAAACAAAATATATGAAATCGAATGATACAACCTTCCTATCTCTCCCTCTGATTTCTACTACTTACGCCTGGATAGTTTTGAGTGTAGAGAGTCCGATAATCTCAGGGTTTGGCAAGAAGGTGAATAACTGAGGGGAATTCCTAGTCGCCCCATCAAAGACCATGGTGAGATATACCCTGATGTTAGGTTGAGATGCACTTGTGGTACACACTCCTCTGGTACTTGTGGGAGGACTACAAACAATAACAAAATAGAGAAAGACATTCTGCTATTTTGGAGAAGTTACTTGAATGACAAATTTACAGAGATAACAGTCAACTTCTCCGGGGTGATTGTCTGTAGTTTAAGGGGGGGGGGGGGGGTGTCCTGAGTAAAATCACTGCTTTAAGGAAAGAAAGATTGTAGGGATATGGGAGAACAATATTAGAGAGTTCGTGGCAGCTTCATCAAAGACCATAATAGATAAACAGAAACGGTGGGATGAAATGGGCTGGTGGTAAACACTCCTTGGGGCATTGGAGGACTAGAAATCAATGTAAAAATAAAGACATTATTCTTTTGTAGTAATAGATTCCTAATGTCTACAGATAACTGGTCATGATGTACATGTAAAATAATCATTAGGCATTAGGTGAGTAGTTGTTCTGAGATTTACTCGTTTCGAATTAGTCTAGTGCTTATTTGAAGGAAGAATTTGTAATTCATGCTAAAAAAATTCCTGTTCCCTCATCATGAAAGGTGGAAGAAAAGTTGAAATGAGGACAACGGTAGACATTTCAATAGGAGCTTTTTAATCATCTTTCTGATCATTACACAAAGTGCCCATACAGAACACATATTTCAGTGCTGATTTTAAGCTTTTAATTCACAAGAGGATGTAGAGTAGACATAATATTCATATATCGGGAGTAATTGAAGTTTCAGAATGGTTTAAAATTGTTATCATTACTTAACCTTTACTCTTTTCAGAATCAAGATAGAGGTTTGGTAGATTTTTTCTTTGATTTCTTTCTTCTTGATCAAATGCTACACAACGCCATACAAAGACAAAGATGCGAAAACTGCTGAAAACTCCCCATAAACTACAGGGAAGCAAAACAATAAACTGGAAACAATACAACTTAGGAAGTATACCTATGGAAAATGCATGGGGAATCCCCAACCATGGCAGTGATACAGCTAGAGCAACTGGTATTGAGAGCAGTGCCTGTCACAGTCACTTGGGTACCGCCTGCCTCAAGGCCATGCAGAGGAGAGATGCTTGTGATCAAGGGGTCCTGAAAGAAAAGTCAAAGATAAAAGCGTTCAGTTATTACTGGTATGATGTATCCAGCTATTCTTAACTCTAGTATTCTAAAGAAGTTAACCTAGTTTAACCAAGGCCGTACGCAGGAAGTTTTTCCAAGGGGGCAAGAATATAATGAATATGTGAGGGAATACGCGAGGGGGATGAAGCTTTTTTAGAACTGAAATTGAACGATTTAGTGCACATTTTGGGTGGAATTTGGGGAAATTCTCAACAAAAAGGTAAAGAAAAATAGAAAAAAGTGGGGTTTTGAAAATTTCTAGGGGGGCAACTCCCCCCTACTCCCCTATGTGCGTACGGCCATGAGTTTAACCCAGTTTAACCCTTTCATAAAATGAATTATTGAAAGCATTATTTGATTAGCTTTTCTTCTTCAAACTGGTAACACCAGCATTTTCTTTTAATGTTGCATTTTTCAATAAAAAACTCATGTATCTGATATAAATATAAATTGACAGAAAGTATCCTGAGCAGTTAAAAAGCTGTCAATTCGCATGGAAATTCTGACTTTGAAATTTCCATCGCATTGTTAATTTAAGGATTTTACTGCTTTCAACATCAAACGACAAATACTGACACAATCAAAATAGGCAGAGTATATGCAGAATATTTTGCTTTTTCTGCTGATGCATTTGGGATGATTTTTAGGGCTCAGCAATCCAAAGTTAGTGCCAAGTTACACAATGTGGACCCTCTGTCGCAAGTGGGATATTTCTCAATTTCCACCTGTTTAATCATGGTACTAAAAGCTTTGGGTGATCAATGTGAGTTCCGGGTGCCTCAGTTGAGTCCTTCTTTCTTTTAGAACACATGCTCATGCATATTTACTCCATATCAATTTCAATTGCAATCAATAATCAAATACTTCACACTATTAAACATGTACCACAAACTATTCCCAACTCTAATTATAATGGTAATTCAACCGTAGGATGAATGAAGTTCAGAGCAAAATATGTTTGATTATCATTTTTCGGGGGGGGGGGGGGGGTTGATAATGCAAAAAAAAATAAAACCATAGACATTCAATGGTTCAAATATCAAATTTGCACACCTCAAAGCTAAAGTTTGGGCCACCCGTTCCTTCCACTCTTTGGCCATTAAGGTTCAACACAATTGCAGCAATCACTGGTCCAACCTCACCTTCAGATGTTCTACAACTCACACTGATAGAATGAAAGAACAGAGTAATACACGTGAAAGAACTTATCATACATTAACATGACATGACATTACATTAAGTGTAATGCAAAGTTCCTTTTAAAGGATACCATATAAGGCGGTCGGGAATAAAACACAGAAAACAGGAAAACAGTGTTCGAACCACATTTGTTGTTTAGATAGTTGTTTATTCAGAATATCTAATCATTATAATGTTCGCTAAACGAGGCCTATAGTAGCATGTCCTATTCAAGGGACTACGTACCAGGTTCAATGCCACCGAAAGTGTAATAGTGGACAGAGTTTGTCTCACGTCAGGTATACCCAGTTTGTAAAACTCTTGTTTTAAAATCTTACTGCCTCCTGCTTGGGCCTACAGAGAACCCTATGAACAAGCAAACCCAGAACACTGAATGTCTTTCTCACCTTCTTCCTGGGTCGTATGACTCCTCCATGTCTTCCAAATCGCACAGAGAGTCATCGAGACAAACTGACTGAATATGCATTTCTAGATAGTGCATGAATGTTAAGGAAGCAATTATACACTTATATGTTCACTAAACGAGGCTTATGGTAGCATGTCCTATTTAAGGGACTACGTACCAAGGTTCAATGCCACCCAAAGTGTAAAAGTGGACAGACTTTGTCTCACGTCAGGTATACCAAGTTTGTAAAACTCTTATTTTAAAATCTTACTGCCTCCTGCTTGGGCCTACAGAGAACTCTATGAACAAGCAAACCGAGAACACCGAATGTCTTTCTCACCTTCTTCCTGGGTCGTATGACTCCTCCATGCCTTCCAAATCGCACAGAGAGTCACCGAGAACAACTGACTCAAGTTCTTCAAACGACTGGCCGATGTCTGTTCCAGTGATAGTCACTACAGTATTACCTTCGATTGGTCCACTTGTTGGAGAAATCTGAGAAAATGAAATCGTGATTTAACATTTTTTGATGTATTGCTCATTTCAGTGTTGTACTGTTAACCCGCTCTTGCAAATCGAATAATAATAATAATAATAATAATAATAATAATAATAATAATGATAATAACAAAAAAAAAAATAATAATAATGACAATAATAAAGATAATAAGGTTATATCTTTTATATAGATATATCCAATAAAGAAAGCGCTTCAAGATTAATAAATCAGTACATCAAATCATTTAAATACAATAATTTTAATTTCCTTCTTAGAGGAGTTTTCGATTCCCTTAATGGTTATAATGGCTATCAGAGCTGAAAGACAGATTCTGGTCCTTTAAAATGTAGAAGTGCATCATAGAGACTTGCCATAGGCATGATAGGTGCTGTGTGCTATACAAATATTATTCTATGTTCCACTTTACTCTTTTCGACACGTGAATGCCGAAATATTCCAGTAGCATTTTCCCATTTCTGTTTACTCTAATAATGATTCCTCAAGTTTTTGATCTCTTGAGATACAGATAAAAATAAACAGATGAATTTCTCAAGACATACACCTGTACGATCGTATGGAAGGCAGCATATCAGTATATAGTAATCCAGTACATGACGCTGTCACACCTTGGCGATTAATAGCCAGCGTATGTAAAAAAAATTGGCGAATACGCTGACATACGTCATACAAATTATGGTTAAGTTTTGTTTTAAAAAATAGCTGTTCACTAGGCAATCGTTGGCTCGATTCGCTAATATGTGACAGGGCCTTTAGCTCCAATACATAATGTCTTATGTAGACGTATTTGACGTCTTCCGGACGTCCACAGAACTTTTAAACTGAACGTGTTCCTAACTCACAGCTACCGTATAATGGAACCTGGGTGTGGCACTTACTTTTTTTTTTAAAGAGATATTTTATTTCCTTCCTCTCATACAGCAATACATAAAATAACAAATTAAATCATCAGTGTACAAGATATATTCATGAACAGTTAATCATATACATTTAGATTCATCAATTGATAAAAAAATAACCAACTTAATTACATCAACTCAAAGATCATAGAGAAATCTCAAATTATACATGATTATACAACATCCCTTTTCTCCAAATAAAACAGCTTAAAACAAAAAATGAGAGGAAGGTACATAAGATTACATTACACTTACACTACACTCTCCTTTCCCACAACACACACACACACACACCCTCACACAGGCACACACACATATTCCTATAGCTGCACCATTCACCCAAGCATGAGAAGCACTAGCTTCCCAAACAAAAAGACCCATTCCAAGAACTGACCTTAGCAAACCTGACATTTCAGCTGGGTAGGTGACCTGGTTTTTCCCCCCGCCAATGTCAGCGTTTAGGGAAAAAGAGGTTCACATGAGAAACCCATCACGGTACTCTTCAAGACTCCATGGCGAGCAGATATCCATGCCGTCTAAGAGATGGAAGAATGCAGGATCTGACAAGGCCGAGACGAGAATACCTACTAACTGTCCTCCAACATCAGCATGACCTCATCGATTTGACGCTCTTATGTCATCCTTATTTTCCTCAAACTCCTTAACCGTTAATCCTTATAAGGCCAGGTAATTTGTTTTTTGGGGGGTGAGGAAGGGTGGTTATTTCATACATACTAGCCGTACAAAAAGTATAGTACAGGTAATTGGTACACTTTAAAGTCAAGTAAACCATACTCTCACTTTGTAACTGCGAGGAAAAGGCGAACTATTATTTGAACAAATGATTGTCTGCGATACGCTGCAGCGCGCTATGCATAAATTATCATTACCGTTAACGTTGGGCATAAGTTGTGAACGCTGGCAACACGCTAAGCATTCGTTGGTATAAGTTTTCTGTAAGTTATCAAAACCTATATTAGTTAATAATCCGTTATGTATAAGTCCAATCCATTATTGATACGCTGTGCATACAACCAAAATTGAGAGAGAGAGAGAAACATCGATAGTTCAGCGTATGCCAGCGTTTATACGTCGGCAAAAGGTGGCTACGTCGTCAAGGTGTGACAGCGCTATAAGGAAACACATTTTGTGTTTTTTTTCTTTTATAAGAGTAATAACACAGGTTTACATTATATATAAAGTTCATGACCACAAATGATTTTATGTTTGATGAACTATAATAATTCAACAATTTACCATTACGTGTTTTTAAAAAAATGATTGGTACATATACTTGCTTATTTATGATTAATAGTCCATAAAAGGACTTTTGTACTTTATTTCATATCGAGGGTTTAGTGCAACAAAGGAATATCTGCATTTTTGGTCAAAATGAGATTTAAAAATCAAAATGATTCAGTAGAGACCAGGAACCCATTGGTAATAATGGTTTCTACAGCAAACTTTGCTGCAGCTGGGTATCACCCAAAATAGATATGGCCATCTGCTTTAAACTGCAGTGTGTCAGTGCAGCAAATTTCAAGATCACAATTTCCAAAAATGCAGACAGCCCTTTGATTCACTGAACCATCGATATATATGTTACCGAAAAATGAATGCAGAAGAAAATAAATCAAATCATATCAGATATAATATGTGCAAGTATAGACTCGAAGATTTTATGTTAATTACAAATGCCAGGGAAGATTTCTTATGTACTAGGAAACATGCATTTTCATGCGTTTTACTCCGCTGAAATTTGTGTAGCTACTCTTACATGAATTGACCACCTTATGTAACGACTTACATCCATGATTCTTGGATTAGGGCATAATACTCCCGAATTCCGCACGATAGGCGTCACACTATCGGCAGTACACAAGTTGCTGTTCATCACAGCGCAGGTACTTCCACACCACTGACAGGACAGGATGGCTGGGGTGAACTGGGGAGACAAGCAACGGCTGCAGCTGTCTCGGTCCACTGAACAATTGTACAGCGTCACTGTACGGTAAAATATGGAAGCAGGTTCCCGTCAACAACATGAACTCCTGACACGTACGTTGCAATTCCATTTGCGACACGTTTATAATTACAACACGGCGTAAATATTTGTTACACGTTACAATTCCATTTACAACGTGCAGCTTAAAAATAACGGTTTTTTTATTCCATCTACAACACGACGTTAATTCCTGCTACATGTGGCAATTCGAATTTAGAACTTCCCTTCTGGGCAGAATTAACGTCATGTTCTACTTCCATTTGCAACTTGTAGCAAGTATTTACGTCTTGTTGTAATTCGATTAGCAACGTCTAGCTAAAATAAACGAATTACAACACGACGTTAATCTCCATGCTCCACGTTGCAAATCGAATTAGGCTACAACACGACCTTGACTTCGCCTGTGGGCAGAATTAACGTCATGTTGTAATTCCTATTGCAATGTGCAGCAGGAATTAATTTGATTTGCAATATGACGTTAAATTTAGCTTCACGTTGCAAATCGAATTGCAACGTATAGAATGGAATTAACGTTCTGCGACGGGTCGAAGTTATAAAAAGACACAAAGGTATAAATAAAGACTCCCTTGAAAAAAAACCTTAAGTTTGATATTTCGCCCATACATGCCATAGGGCTTCTTCAGGAAATATATATATATATATATATATATATATATATATATATATGTATGACTCATCTTGCTAGATTATGAACCACCCTGTTTAAAAAAATTTCGAGCAAGCGAAGCGAGCGAGACAAAAATAACAAAATCCTTGTTATGAAAGAAATGTTATTTTGTCATTGAAGTACACTACATGCCTAAGTATAAGATATCTAAAATAAACATTTGTCACCTCGCTGCCAAATATGACTGTATTTTGGCACAACGCTGGTCCATCGTTTGCTGTCCGAAACCACCCTGTTTCTAAATATTACGAGCCAGCAAAGCGAGCGAGGAAACACATATTCTTTTTCATAGGAGAAGTAATAACATGTTATCATAGTAGGGATCCATGATGTTATCCTGTTTCAGGTCGATTGACCGCTCAACGATAGTTGGAGAGGTGTTGGGGCCGCATATCGTGCTGTATGCAGCAGCCACCGGAGAAGAGTTCAGCGCATTCCAGCGCATTTTGCAGAGGGCCTGGACCAGCCTGGATCAACGTCGCATACAACTCTGATCAACAGTATGCCGAAAGGGTGTCGAGAGGTGATTGAAGCAGTAGCTATCAACTATTGAACACTTCACTCATTGTGATGCTTATTAAAAGTAAAACAGAGCGAGACTTGCCAAAAATGGTGCTTGAAAGTTCAGAAACATACTCCGATTACTCATTTGTGAGCAAGCGAAACGAGCCTTTTATTTTCTGAAGACCACGATATTTGCATTATTTACAGAGATTTAAAAGATGTCGCAAATTTATTTGATGTCTCCTCCCTATCATTCATCTATTAACAAGATCGTTTTCCTTACTGACCAAGTTATAATTTTCAATGTATTTTGGCGGTCTAATCACGACCGATATCTTATTAAAGAAAAAAGGTCAAAACCAAAAAGGGGTTTTGAATTTAAGCACAATCTCGACAAGAATAAGAGAATAGATAAGACTATATGGTTACAACACACTTGATAAGCCTTGCCTGAGATGTAATATGTAAGTGCGGAGAAGCGTAGCGAGCGAGATTCGGGGAAAAAAGGAAAATATCTCCATGGCTTGAATTTAAAGGCACTATCCGTTAATATCAAAGTTTTTGGGCCTTATGCCCTCAGCTCTTGCCTACTGCTCCTGCCTCACACAGTAATAGATAACAAGGGGATCTATTATTATATGAAACTTCTCTGATTCTTTGGAGCTAGGTATATGGCTGTTTTAGAGTTCAAATTAGGTCACTTACTAGATGTGAAAATGGATAAAAAGAGGTCGGGGGGGGGGGGGGGAATGGCACACGAAGGAAAAGTGGCGCTAATCAGACCTTAAAAAGACATGTATCAGGGCCATTCTCGGTCACGTGTGTGACTCAAATTATGAAAAATAGCCGATTCAAAACTAGTTTGTCATTATTTATCTTGTAGCAGAAGTCTCTCATTTTGGAATTTTAAATAACTGTAGTATCCCCAATAGAATGAAGGCAATTATTTTAGAAGAGCGTACATCATCTTTCAGAAGTCAAATTAGGTCGGTCACTAGTGTGACTTCGCACGAAAATGGGTCTTACTTGTTGGTATTCAAACCTATTTTCTCCCATTTCTTTGGGAGTGTAAGTTTCTACTTTTCATAACTGGATGATGGGGATTGCTCTAAACAGTTTTAAAGCAATTTTCCACAAATAAATGAACATTCTGTTCTTTTAGAGGTGAAAATTAGGTCGGTCACGCTTTTGACCACTCAAAAAGGGCAGTGGCGGCACCAGGATTGTCAAAGTGGGGGGGGGGGGGGCAAACGGAGGGCAAAAGAAAATGTTGGGGGGGGGGGCAGGGTCAGTCAAATTTTCTTTGCGTGTATGGAAAAATTGAGCGTGAAGCGTGAGTTTTAGTCGCCGGCGTAAATCCACTTTGAGGAGTGAGGGGGGGGGGGGGGGATAATTGAATTTTTGGACGATTTTTTTTTCCTCTTACACACAGTTTAATATCAATTTTGCGAGCGAGTGAAGCGAGCAAACAAAAAATAACCGCTTTTTTGGTTTTTAATCGCATTTTCGAATAAATATTCTGAAATATGACGAGCGAGCGAAGCAAGCGAGCCAAAAATGGCCACTTTTCTTGTTTTTAATAGCATTTTAGAAAAGAAATTATAAAATATGACAAGCGAGCGAAAAATAACCAATTTTTTTGGTTTTCAATCGCATTTTCAAATAGAAATTCTAAAATATGATGGTTGTTTATGATAGATATTCAAAATTTTTACTAACTGATAAATCAAAATATATTTTTCTCTTTAAGGACGTTCCACAGTTATGTTTCTGCGCATCACTACCGCGCAGGTTAAAACGTCACGGGCACAGCTGATTGTTCACAGTGCATCACAGCGCAGATGCAACACCGAGCCTGCCGAGCTGGCCGGCCTGGAGCGCAGCAGCTAGCTCTCGCTGGTTTTGGTTTACAAAATTGACTAGATTTACATTCGTCATAATACATGTATATGGTAACAATTACCATTGATTGTAAAGCCTGTCTAAAGCTTTAGTAAATATTCACAGGACTCTCACTTCACTTTTTTCCTTGGTTGCCATCCAGGCAACCAATACAATTGGTTAGGTTGCCTGCAAATTAGGTGGTCACAGTGATTTATGTGAATCGGCGAATATTGCTCGCGATTCGCAATTCATGTGCTTTCTTAAGTGGGAAAACCCCTCATTTGGAGGCCATACTCTCAGAAAACTGAATACTGCATACCTGAGGGGATATTTTTACCTATTTCTGCAGGCATTATTCTTGTGTTTAATTGAGAAGTCCAATGAAAGTGTTTATATAATCTCAGGAAAACTTGGACCAGACGTCTGCACTATAGACTAAGGAGATATTCCTTAAACCTGTTAGTAATGAACAAACACCTAGTACTTGCCTACTTGGGTAACATTACTAATCTTGTTGCTCTGTCTTGAAAGCCTTTGGCAAGCTTTCCGCTTATCAACAACAACCAATGATTGAAAGGTATGCATAAAATTTGAATGTTAGTAAACAGGTCTATTAACTACAAAAATAACTTGGAATCAAGTTTGCGTACACTACTTCATGTACTTGTTGCTATGTCAGTCGAGCCTATGACAAGCATTCAGGGTGTCAAGAACAGCCATTGTTTTAAAAAGTATATAACAAATTTGAATATGTATGTGTGAAATTAGTTCCCATGACTGACAGCTTACCTCAGCACCACGTCATGTCATCATTGACTAGCAAATGATTAGTAAAAAGACTAATGAAAGACTAATGTAAGACTAACTGATTTCAGTGTAGGACTATTTACGGACCAATTCTTTCTCATGCAATACTAATTATTTCCAGGATTACTCAAATAAGACATAATTTGATTGACTAATTAATATTAGTCAGTTTAAAAACAAATGACTAATTATTTCTTAGTCAAATAAGACATAATGAATGACTAATCTTTTTAGTCATTTGACCAACTTTCGTTTTCAGTGAAGATTCTCGGCCTTCTGCATGTTTTTGGCGCGTTTTGTGGTTTTGAAGCCGATTCGCAACCATTAGGGCGACGATAGTTCAAAAACAAGCATATGGACCCCACTTTTTTAATGTTTAAATCTCTTCATTATACTTTCCTGTACAATTGTAAAGAGAAAGACGAATATGACATGGGTTTTGAATGTTTGGGGCCATAAAATTGAATCGGCCGTATTTTGGATTAGATTCTCAGCCTTTTGCATGTGTGGATTAGATCCTTAGCCTTTTGCATGTTTTTGGCGCGTTTTTGTGGTTTTCAAGCCAATTCGCAAATATAAGAGCGACGATAGTTAAAAAACAAGCACATGGACCCCATTAAAAAAAAAAGTTTTAATCTCTTCAGTATACTTTCCTCTACAATTCTAGAGAGAAAGACGAATATGTTATGGGTTTTGAATGTTTGGGACCATAAATTTGAGTCATCCGTATTTTGGATTAGATCCTCAGCCTTTTGCATAATTCTTGGCGCGTTTTTGTGGTTTTCAAGCTAATTCGCAAATATAAGGGGGACGATGGTTCAAAAACAACACATGGACCCTACTTTTTAAATATTTTAATCTCTTCAGTATACTTTCCTCTACAATTCTAGAGAGAAAGATGAACATGACATGGGCTCTGCATGTTTGGGACCATAAAATTGAATCGGCCGTATTTTGGATTAAATTCTCAGTATTTTTGGCGCGTTTTTGTGGTTTTCAAGCCGATTCGCAGCCATTAGGGCGCCGACAGCTTGAAAACGAGCACATGAACCCCCCCCCCTCCCCCCGTTTTTAATGTGTTTACCCCTTTAGTAGACATTCCTCTACAACTTTGCAAATTTTCATGAAAATGACATGGATTTTGAATAAAGTGCAGCTTAAACTGTCCTTTTTATTTTTCGTGTAGATTCCAAGCCTCTAAGATATGTTTTTTGGGCACCATTTTCGCCACATGAAGGCGCTGCTAGTTTAAAGAGAAGTACAGATGGCCCAGTTTAAAGAGTCTTTCCACCTTTGTCATACATTTCGCTACAAATCTGGAAGGTTTGATGAAGTTTAATAGGGTTTTGACAGAGTAAAAGTGATTTATACTCGTTTGTCGAAATCGTGAGGTCTAATAGAGGCCCAAATCTCTTGATTGCGTCATTTTATCTGCCATCCAATTATGCAACTTCAAAGTCCCGTAGAAAAAAAAATAAGCACATGAACCTATATTATTTTTTGCATTTTTGGCCTACATAGGTACCAAAGTAACTCTATGCAAAATTTGGAGAAAATGATATGGATTTCATTTTAACTGTGGAACGTCCTTAAAAAGTGAGGGTGGATATTTGTACACGCCATCCCCCCTCTCCAAAAAGTGGGGTGGGGGTGGATATATCCCCCCATCCCCCGGGATTTACGCCAAGTTGAGAAATTATTTATTCTTATCAAAGAAAGGGAAGCCTTTTTCATGTGAAATATTGGCTAAAATAGAACTTATCAGAGGTGAAAAGGGGCACTCAGCAGAAGGGCAACTGCACTATTAGAACAAAAAATGGCAGTCAAAAGGGGCACTTATCACATTTAAATAGGGAGATTAGAAGGAAAAGGAAGCTATGAAAAAGGGAAAGGGTCACTAATATGGTGCAAACGGAAGGGGGGCAGTTGTATGATCTAAAAAGGACAACTTATCTCAAGCGAAAAAGGGCACTTACTAGGAGGTGAAAAGGCACTTATTAAAAAAGAAAATGGGCCCTTGTAAGAAGTAAAGGGGGCACTGTAATATTAAAAAAAACAACAATTAAGTTGTAGTTGTTTCCTTGTTATATATTTTACTCCTAATGAAAATTTTAACCATTCAGCTTTTACTTTCCTACGTTGAAAAGTAAGGTTTGTTAATGAACTGAAAACTCTTTCCAACCAAGTTTGGTGCATAGTTCATTGTACAACTTTGCCTGCTACGTCACATAAGGGAGAAAAATTTCATTACATGATTTTGTATGCTGGATTTATTAACTATGTTCTTGATTATGGAAACTTGGAAATGAAATTAATTCAGTATCAATTTAAAAAAATGGCCGCGCCCTTGTCCTGGCTAAAAGGAAATTCATCGGCTCATGAATATCTTCATTTATAAATCTCTTATACATTTTCGTATTAGGAAAATTATACATTCTTCTTGTCATTAGGCAGAAAAAACATCCCATCTTTCATCATACCTACACTTTTTCTGTAGGCATGGCCGTACGCAGTGGGGGCATCCCCCCCCCCCGAAATTTTGAAAACTTGCATTTTTTTATTGAAAATTTTCACAAAATCCACAAAAAATGTGCATCAAATCCCTCAATTTCACTCTTAAAATGCAAAAGCGCCTTCGTGACCAGCTCGATTGCTTCGCTCCCTCGCTTTCGAGCGTCTTGCCCCCCCAGGAAAAAAATGTCTGCGTACGGTCCTGTCTGTAGGGTAGGGTTTCCTTTTATTCTCAGTATAACAATGACAACACAGGAACTCTTTATATCGGCACATAGCCTTTACAAATTCATAGGAATCAATGTCAGCATCAGTGAGTTGAGTTTGCAACAGGAAAACAAAGTTAAAAAGTCAACAAAATTTTGAATAATGAATGTAGAGTCATGTATAAGAATTACCTTAAATGCTACAAACACACATAAAATGAATGAGTAAAGAGGGGTTTTTTTTTTGGCTTACCTGTGATGTTATCATCATCTATAACATTTGTTCCATTCCATCGTACTGATAAGCTCACCTCAATATCTAGTTGGTAAGTGCTATATGTATACTGTAAAAAGGTACAATAATGGACACAAAAAAGAAAGGAATTGGTTAAATGTTGCCAATTTGCAATCGGACAATTTGTTTGAAAAAATACATGTATCAATATGAAAAAAGTATTTTAAAAGAAAATCCAAATAACACTGTAGGCCAGAGGCGGCGCCAGCGTATTCTGATGGGGGGGGGGGGGGGGGGAGGGGGCAAGATGACCCTAATGTGAGTTTATTCATGTTTTGAATGAACAAATAGGGTTATTATATAGTTGCATGACCCTTCCCTCTCTTCCCCACATTCTACTTTCTTCTTCCTTTTTCTTCTTCTTCTTCTTCTTTTTTTTTTGTTGGTGATCACTTTATGAATCACTGCATATGACATGTATAAAGTGTTTGATAGAATATCAGTGACAGCCATACTTATTTTTCAATAACTTGAGACAAATATGACAAGTTTTACCCCAAAACGGTTCAAAAATTGAATTTCCATTTTGACTTTGCACAGCAATGCCAATTCTGGCCTAAAATTTCTAGATTTCAGTTTTTAATTCTACCACTGCTTAGTCAAACTCATTTTTTAATCATAAAACAAAGAAGAGGAGTATATTAGTTTTAACTTGCTGACTAATCTGAAGTCATATGACAAGTTTCGACAAAAATATCAAAATTTGTCAAAAACTTTCGCAAAAAAACCTGAAGTTTCCCATTCATTTTGTACACGTGTCGCCACTTTCGGTGGCACCACTTCGGCACCACCCGTGGCCTTCCAGTTTTAAACTGAACTCAAGTTATATATTAAAAATACCTTGCAGGCATGAAATACAGCTTTACCAAATTTTTCATGGCAAATTTGATAGTTCTGAAAAAAAAAATATCAAGAAATCCTTCAGTTTGAAATAACAAGGGTAACTGCAGCACTCTTTTTTTTGGGGGGGGGATGGAGGCGAATTTATGACTTATGACTACAATTACAGTTGGAGCCAAAAGTTTAGATATACACCTGGGCAATTCGATAGAAAATGTTCATTTACTTTAAATCATAAAATCTACTCAATCTTCAGAAATGTATGTGCTACTATGACAAATCTGGTATCAAACAAAAGAGCAAATCATGCTCTTTCATTTGACAGGCATGCTATTAAGAATGAACTATTTAGGCATGATTTTCTTTGAAAATAATAGTAAAACTTTTGCAAAATATCATGTCAGTCGCGATTAAAAATTTCATATTTTTGCTCATTATTGCTAACCACAAGCATTATGCCATCTTCTTTTTATCTGTCATCTTCATTCTATTCATATAGGTTTATAAGAACAAAAAAATCAATTTTAATATGCTTGTGGTGAGAAATAATGAGTCAAAGATATTGAATGTTTTGACATCATTTTTTTTTTCATAAACATTATTTTTTTCAAAGTAAATCATATACTTCAGTACTAATGGCAAGCCAATCAAATGAAAGAGGATGATAAGCTCTTTTGTTTGATACCAATTTGTCGTGGTCACACAAAGATTTCTGAAGATAACGTATACTTTATGATTTTTTGGCAAGAGAACATTTTCCATAGAATTGTCCAGGTGTATGTAAATTTTCGGCTCCACTGTATATACATGAATATAGAATAGGCAGCCTCCACTTTATCTTTCATATACAAATCCATGTGTATCAGTCCACATGGACATGTACATGTAATGTACAAAAAAAGACTTCTTCGTGGGATTCATGGGTAATGCCAATCTGACTAGGTATTGGACCCAAGACACCTCGATGACCATGGCACTTACTAGTCAGCTAATGTGCTGTTTCTTGCTTCCTAAATGTTAAATTATGTACTCATAACTAAACACAAAATGATTTACAAGCAGTTCATATGTACATATTATCTGGAGAAAGACCAATAATCAAAAGTATGTGTTATAGATTTGATCTTTCTCCTGTCCAGAAAAAAAGAAAGAGAAGAAATTATACACTCATATCGCAGGTAGATAGAAGTTATTATTGACAATACCAACAACATTCCCACAATGAAAGCTCTAAGATTTCATTGAACTCATCTCAACACGTTTTTTTTACTGTATCCAGTCCTCTTATGGAAGCTTATTGGATACTTCTTATAATCTACTGCCATAAAGTAATCCTTTGTTTTCCTATGCAGCTATTGCTTACGATATATTAAATCTATACCACTTGAAACGGAAAACGATAGGAACAATGCAAAAGATATAGTGGGCAATTCCACAAGTAGTGAAACATGACCCCCCCCCCCCCCCACAAAAAAAATATCAAAATCAGTATTTATGTCAAAGTTGGTTGAAATTTGGATTACATGCTCTGATTGAATTTAAAATATATTTTCAACCATTAATTTGATCCTCGCATGCCCCCTTCATGGAGAATCTGTTCTGAAACTGTACATTATGCAGGGGAAAAAGATGTCAGAAAATCTTGGTTTTTGATGGAAAATGCTTTAAACCATATCTTATTTCTAAATGCTTACAGATAATTATAAGAAAATATCAGTAAAAAGGTGTTAAGACACCATTACACGGAAAGGGATATATTCAAGAATAAAACTGACTTATAGGCAATAGACTTAGTACTGATGGACACTGAACTTACCATATTATTTTCGCATGTCACTTCTGAAGGTGAAGAAACAGTAGCTCTTGTAAGGTGTTGTTTCCCCTCATACTCTAATACACACTCGTATCCCATAACCTTCAAGGAAATATGAATGTATTAGTATAGATGATAAAGAATTAGAGTCTTCTATAACAATACAGGACATCACGCACATATACCACACAACCTCAAACGAGTTAAACACTAAAATCATATATGTACCACCATGTACTGGGGTATACCATGAAAAGTTCTCAGGGATATGGCTTGGTTTAAACCAATTGTGGCTAGAACATCATTATTTCTATAAACAAAATATCAACTAAATTTGTTCATTCCAAGGAATAATTCTGATTATAAATCCAAATTAACAAATGCCTTTGAATTATCAACACCACACTAATCAGTTTTAGAACCGTGGCGCCTGCCTTCAAATTTGACAACTATGAGTAAAGGTGTGATTTACTAAGCATGCAGGTTGGCGAGGGTTTTTTCTCCAAAGAGGTGTTTCACCCTTCCCCTAAAAAACAATAGTCAAGGAAATCCAGTTGGACCGCTATTTAGATATAAGTATATAAATCTGTATACCGCAGTGCCATCCAGAATACCAAAGACCACCACAACTATTAGACTGAACCCCCCCCCTAAAAAAGACATTTCCCCGAATGACGCAGAACATTTCAGTTTTAAATTGGATTTGTTATAGCTTACCTTGGTGCTGTCAATGGGAAGATTCCTTGCTGTCAAGGTGAATCCAGTCTCTATTCCCACTGAAAGAAGAAGCTGTGGCTCAGGGGTGATGATATACGGGCACTGCATAATTGCATCTGGCTGTTGTGACAACAACCAAAACAACAATTAACAACTACATAATAAATATTGTCACAATATTACTGAATTGACTGATGAAATCAATCCTGAAAATGCGACATGACTGAAATGCACAGAATTAATTGTATTCTTTTTACACCTAGTCGACGAGGTTTGTCTAAAAGGTACATCTAAAAGGTAAAAAATATACGCATACAATGTGCCCTCGGTGTTGGGAACAATAACACTTGGATATACTAATATTTCACATGCATTTTTTTTCTCACTTTCATTGTCACATATCTTTTCTACTGCCCTCATATTTCAATTAAACCTTATATATCAAACATATTTTGTGTATCTTTCTTTCATCTCATAATGTACTAGTCATGAGGCTTCTACATCTTCACGGATCGCATTACGAATCATCCTGGATCGTCACTCCGGGGTCATATCCTTGTTAAATTCTGCACCTTGCATAATTCATTTCATGTACATTTTTTTATGTCACAACAATGCATGTACGTATCAAATGAAAAAAAACCCCAAAACAAAACAACAAACAAAAACAAAAACAAAAAACACCAAACACCAAACAGCTCTTAGTTTATTTCCTGCTGTTGCAGCAAGACGAAGGCTTCTGCAACTAGCAGTTTTACCTTCATGCTGTCACAGACCTTGATCGATAAAGGTCTGTGACCTAAACGTCAGTAAATTTTACGTCTTGCGGTGTCTTTATTTATACCGAATTGTTTGCTATTTATTTCAACACACTGACGCACAACTTACTTGATTTATATATTTTCTATAAACACATTGCTATGGGGACATTCTTTTGTTCTATGACATCAAAATGTCCCCATACCAATAATTGTTGTTGTTTTTTTAACGGGGACGCAATAAAGCCCAATAGTTAACATGTCCCCATAAAACTATTTTTATCAAAATTTATCTTTTTTTTAAATATTATTATTACTAAATACCATTTATGACTTCATAATAAAGAGCCCCCTAAACTATAATAATACACATGCACAAGTATCTTCCTATGAGGTCTTCGCAAAAGTGGAAATGATTATGATATCATTAATCAAGCTGGAATACTCATGCACATTCATGATGCCCACTAAATACAGAAAAAAATTGAAATCAATTCATGATATCATCAATCATAGCTCTTGTGAAATATCATTTAGAGTTGATCTGTGGTCTAGTTTACCACTCAACATGCTCAAGAGGGAATCAATTACCCATCAAAGCATGTGGGTTGTCCATAATCACTTCCATTCATTTATTTCAATAAAAACATGACTTTTCACCAAGCCTGCATGACATACAGTTAGTAACTACTTTCGAAAGCACTACAATACTTCATATTTTATGCCTGGCAATTCTAACAGGAATCTCTCAAAGCTATTTGGAAGATGTAATTATGAAGTTTAAAATTGAAAAATGGAAAATACATGAAATGAACACACAAAAAAGAAAGAAATATGATAACTCTTGTTATTCCTTGACCGGAGAGCGGGTGAAAGGAAAGAGAAATGGTAAGTGGTTTTCACTTACGTTCTCATAGGATATGATGATGTCGTCTTGCTGACATGTGGTTTGGTCATGAGTACACTTGCTGTCATAGATACACCAATTACATGCCCAGGGGCTACTCATGCACGAAGAACAACTGGAAAAAAATGATACTGGTCAGTTTGTACCCTTAAGTGTATGACCTTATGGTTGTTAAATCTTTCTCACAATTTTAATAGTACACTTCAAAAAGCTTGAGAGTCATATTTTTTCAGGTGAATGTTGTGTATCACAATTTTGCATTAAAATATTGCGATATAGTTTACTATGAAGAGCGTACTAAATTCTAGTAATTATATAGTAGTAGTAATAGTAGTAGTAGTCATTTCCCTGAACATACAATAAAGAATATCATCTGCTGAGAGCCGAAGAAGAAGCATAAACTCATGTGACATGTCAACACCCTTCTGACTCTCGCTTGAACGGTATAAAAATTATACACTGAAGCACATAGCAAAGCTGTGTAGATAATAATGAACTCTCTGAATGATCTCTTTTTTTTGGGGGGGGGGGGGACAATTTTACAGTTCACAATTTCAAGAGGACATATGTATTTTGCATAACATAACAAATAGTTTTCAATGGGTTTAACATTCATTTCATTATAACAGTGCTATGTACAGTACAAAAGGAAATTATCTTGTATTAAAGCGCATCTGTAACAGTGTCTGAAAGCGTCAAAATATTTTAACCGGTTGAGTACGATTTGATTTTGGTAAACACGCATTTTGCACTGAGCCCAGTCGAAGTCATATCTCAGGCCTTATCTTTAATTCAGCAACTTTTTCTATAATTTCCTTTAGTATTCTTCCATGCTGTAAAGCCAATGTACTTTCAAAGGATCCGCATTCATATCCAAAAAGTTCACTGTAAATCAATTAAAATCAATTAAAGATGCTGAATATCAGCACATGATTTACATGTAGATGTGCCAGGAGGAGGAAAATATCTTGTGCAATTTTGCATAAATGAAGCTACATTTATCAATAAGAGCAAACAAGCAATCCAATATTTTCCCCTATTATTACCAATCCTATTAAGAATACAAGGTTTTTTTTTTTAAAGATTACAGCAGATGATTGCCAGTTGATTTTTTTCTTCAAAATTGGACCTCAAGTTTTTGTCATTAAATAGATCTCATCTCATATCATGCATGTAATGCAATAACTGGATGTGAAAACTGGAACGAAAACTGACGGATTCATTACTTCACAAAAACGTCTGTGTTCTATTCCGTGAAAATTCAATGCTTGTTTGATTTCGAATGCTTTATACAAAAAGTATCCATTTTCCAAAGGATCTATATTTATAACAAAAAAGTAATTCACAAATGTAAATTATGAGAGTTCAATATCTGTTTAAACATACTCAAATGGGCCCCCCCCCCAAAAAAATAAAATAAAACAATTGGTATAGCAGAGACTGAAAGAGAAGTTACAGTCCGTAAGAAAAAAACAAACATTATGAGAGAGGTTTTCCTTTCTTATAGGGCACTTGAATATACCTATAAACATACTCAAAAGGCACTCGAATATAGCAAAATGAAAGGACAAGTAAATAGTCCATAATATCAACGATGAAAGCAGGGATTTATTTCCTTTTGGTACAAAATATGTTTTAAGAACTATCAAGTATCAAACGTTACATTAATAATCGAATAATTAAGAAAATGTGCTCATCAATTTTAGATATATAAAACTTTCACAAATGGGAAATAGGGAGTAATCTCCCAAAGCCTATTTTCATTGAACATCAAAAATCAATATGCGAGACATTACAGACTTTTGGCATCATGCGTAAACATAACCTCAAAACGGATAAATACGTGAGAGAGAGAGAGAGAGAGAGAGAGAGAGAGAGACTCTTTAGACAGGATTAAAGGATGGTAGAAAATTACAATACAGGCCCTAATATTTAGATCAAAAGAAAAATCTTACAAGAAAAATGCTTGATTACTTGTTCTTGGTGGGTTTTTTTTGTATGTGTGTGTGTGGATATGAGTGTGGAATTTAGTACAAGGGCGAAGATGATTTTTCAAGGGGAAAAACATCAACAACATGAATGCGACTGCATCTCCTATGTGCATCCGCCTATAACTTCATGGCTCAATCTGTTCTTGAATAATTGTGATTAAAAAAAAATATACGCTGATATTGACCACATTGACTTTTGACCTAACAACCCAAACGTCTGATCACTTGTCTCACTATGGTGATGCATACTAGCACCAGGTGTGAAGATCACATCATTCCTTTTCAGGATAACACCTGAAATTTCAGAATTTGACCTTTGACCTACATATACCAAACACTAATCAGATTATTTTCCTAACTAAAGATGATAATCTAATACACATAAGCACAAGTCTGAAGTTCATACCTCAAACTTTTCTTGAGATATCGCTTTAATGTAAAAATGGTAGGGACGGACGGACATACCAACAATCGGACAACCCAAACACATAATGCCTCTGGCACCATCTTCGGTGGACGTAGGCTAAAAGACTGTAACAATACATCTACTTTCGAAAAATCAACTCAAGTGCAATTTCGATAGCCCATTGTACTGTCCATAAAAATCATGTTCGGAATACGTAATAAGCCATTGTAAAGTCCGCACATTTCTAGACAGGGCTATCGAAGTTGCTTTACGTTGATTTTTCGAAAGTATATACTGACCTTGAAATCAGAGAGCAGTCATAGAAATTGAAATCTGTCTGAACAATGTCTACGCTGGTCTCATTGGAATAGATGCTCAGGACAACTGTTACAGCAGCTGCAATCATTATCAGCACACAAAAGTAGAATAAAGAAAAATTCCTGAGAGGACAATTGAAGTTAAAAACTCAAGTTCATTCTTTAGTTCTTGGAATGGAATTCCATTTCAAAGGAAAACTGACTCAGCAATAATTCTGAATTGTTTCGTAATGTATTGCGTGGGTTCTGTGACCAACAAAATTCTATCTAAAACAAATGGAAGTCTCATTCAATATAATATCAGAACCTACATTTTCAGTGGAGATAGGCCTACCACATGTATGTGCATTTCTGCTGTTAATGATATCTCATTGTTTTTATTACCATTTTATTACAATATCAATATAATTTGATGATTTTTTAAATAAGAACTTTAATCGTTGATTGATTTTAATTGTATATGATTATTTCTGTTTTTAATGCCTATTTTATGTAAGCATTGCAGTTAGTCCTTGGACTACTGCTTTGTATATTTTATACATTAAACCAAAACTGAAATGAACTGAACTGAATTGAAATGAATTAAGTATGTTTCAAAAACAAGTCCATTTTCTTATCTTTCACTGTTCATTACTCTGTTTAAAAAAAAAAATGTTCAATGAAAGGTATTAGGCATATATCATTTATGGCTTTGAGCAATCACTAAATATTTTGTTTAACTTTGTAAAGATTAATTTTCTATCATTAAAGGGGGTATCCTTTGCTGAAACAATGTTAGTTCATTTAAAAGAGCATGATCTGCCTAAAGTTTTTTTTAAAAGTCGTGTTGCCAAGGAAACCCCTAAATGTGGTAAGATTTCAGGATATTTTTGACCCCTCAGCTGTGACCCAGTTTCAACTGGGTACCCACTTTGACGTCAAAATGACGTCAAATTGGGTACCTTGTCGCGCAATTCTAGCAAAATGCGCGCAAGGTATAATACAAAATGTACAGTCTAGCGCGTAGGACAACTGCAATGCGCGAAGCTGGGTACCCACTTTTACGTCATACCTCATACTAAATTTTTTTTGGTCAACTCTTGACTTTTCATGAGAAAATTAGCCAAAATGCATTGATTTCGATTGAAAATCATCAAATTTTTTAATGTTATTCTTCTTAGAATTCTATTCTCGATCATATATCAAAAACAAATTTACCATTGTGTAATCACTTTAACAGCAAAAGCTCTAGATTACCTTTAAACAATGGACCTGAATAATTGTTGAGGTTTCATTCAGCATGAACTTAAGGAAACTACTAATTTGTTTTACCAGTGCCAGAGTACTTTAGAAAATAATATCGAACCCTTGCACTTGCTTGAGTCTTGTGTTGAGGCTTTTCCCTTGCAGGAGATTCACAGTTACTTTTAAATGACAGGGGTCTGCCCTGAAAGGATAATTGTATTTCATTTTTACTGCCAACATTTCTTCCTTCTTTATAGAAAATATATCTTACTCCTCATCACCTCAACTTGTACTTCCTTCCTTTCTGTCCAATGATTTTGGTAGTGTGCACATGTATCCTGTTTCAAAAGTAGAGCACGCCGCATCAGCGCCTAAACGCCATTATGTGATGTGAAAGGCGTCCTCACGAAAAAAAAAATTGCCACATAACGGTTCATTATTTCTTCAAAACATATCCACAACGAGGTAACAGTAACTACAAAATCACAGTCAAGAGTGTCACATTTGGAATTTCATTGGAAGAGCTTTAAAATGCATCATATTTGCTAAGGGACTTTCTGCGGACAATACATTCTGAGGCGTTTTTTCACTGACGCCACTGACTTGCATTTTAGATTACTGACATGTAGAAAGGAAGAAGCGATACACAAAGAGCACATAATACCATACTTACAAAGTATTTTGTGTACCGTGGTAGCATCTATTACTTCAGATGTCTAATGATGCCTTACAACTTTCTTTCCAAAGATTTAAGAATATCAAGAACTACAAATTATCCTCTAAATCAGATATAGCACGCTGAATGCAAATGACGTTTTGAATTCACTTTTTTAAAAGTTTGGTTAATCGCTTACGTACATACATAAAGCAACAGTATCCTATAAAAACTTGGTTCACACTTATCAAACAACAAGCAGGTGGGTTATTTCTAATTTCTCGAAAGAGAGTTCTTAACGTTTTACCCATATAAACACATGTCAGCCATATCAGTACTCTTGTTATAAATGATGTATCAAAAATGCTGTCCACTCTTCAGTGGAAGTGACCCCCGGGCTCTGATATCACCATAAGTTTATTACTTCATCACTTGAAGGCAGGCAAAAGTTGGTCACAATACAAATATGATTCATAACTTTTTATTCATATTATTCCATCACAATATCAGAAAGGTTAATCAATAACTTGTACTGTAAGTATGAAAAAACATCACTATGAGAATCGAAGAAGAGCTAATAACTTACATTGTCCAGGTTCTATCGGAGGGATGATGTCCTGAGGTGGGGTCTGGCATGTGATTTGATTGCCCTCTGTGCTGCTAGCTTTGGACGTATAGCCATCAAAGCGACATTCATAGCCTGAGCCCCTGGAGAGGGGTGGGAGCTGACTCACAGAGATGACAATCTAGAGGAGGAGGAGGACAAAATCGGATGAAAAATAATGCTTGCTTGAAGTAAATATTCAAACTGTCCCAGGAGTATATGAGAAAATCTTAAGATGTGGTCTACTTAGACAGGCATGAAGAATAGGGCCCAGTCTTATAAAGAGTTGCGATAGATTCTGATCAATAGCAACTTTGAGACTGATCTCAACTCCTATCTCTTTAAGTACACAGTTGAGATCAATCTCAAAGTTGCGACTGATTTGAATCAATCGGAACTCTTTGTAAGACGGGGCTCAGGTCACATATCAACAACTTTTTTCTTTTCTCTTTTTTTTTTTTGTTTTGAACTTTCAGTTAGGTGCACATACAAGATAATGAACTTTATGTTAAAATCTTTAATGAAAACAACAACAACAACAACAATTAGGTTTCACTACGTTCAACTGCAATATGAACAGAAATAATACTCCAGCTGCATCGTATTGAAATATGAAGTTACAAACTGAAATGATAAAATACTGTTCCATTTAATGCTAAAGAAATTACATGTCTGGCATGTATTGTTTATTTACACAAACAGTACTCTATACGTTTTCATCGTCTTCAGACAAGCAATTTACAAACTAGCCTATTTACTCTTTGCCCGATATCGCAAAATTCAAGAAATATCAAGTTTTCTGAAAGCTATACACATTATTATTTTGACAACATTTCTACAATACAGGAACAGTCATCAAAACAGGTCACCAAAATTTTTCAAACAAGCGGGTTTCCTTAAATTTTGTATGTGTAATAAGGATTTTATTTACGTCTGGGACAGACCTTAACGTCAACATTCGAAAGACGTGGACAAGGTTCGAAACTACGAACCTGGGTCCGATCAGATTCAGTTAGCAGGTGAAGACAAAGAGCTGACTGCTGACGTTACGGCTAGATCAACTTCTGCCTCCCGCTAAATTGATAGAAAATTTCTTTAGTATCAGTGAAATAACTCTCTCTCTGGAACAGGTGCCCTCGTTTATATTTTCAATATTATCCCTTCACCACATGTTATGTTGATCGATCGACAAACCATTTAAGGAACAATATTTTACGGCCTGAAATAACCAATTGTACCTTGGCAGTTGGCACAACTCCAGTGAAACACACCAGTGGTACCATAGTCCTGACAAAATGATATTGAGGGGAAATAATTTGCTGAAAAAAACTGACAATTTGTGCAAAGTTCTATAGTTATAGTTGTCATGACACTTTCAAATTTTCTAATAACTTAGCTATTATAAAAACATGTACTTGCATGTATCTCAACATTATCAGTAGGCCTTTGCATTAACTAGAAAGAAGGCTTGAGGGTGATACACATTTTATAAGAGATGGCTAATAATAACAACACTGGCTATTCAGGGCCTCAAGACAGACACTCCAAAGGCTATTACCCGCAGTTGACTTTTTTTTTTTTTTTTTTTTTTTGGGGGGGGGGGGGGGGGGCACATTAGCGCCAGGAGAAGACGTTAGTAGATTCTGGGATGACACTCAAATTACCAGGGCCCCGTTGCATGAAACTTACCATTAATTGTAACTCTGCTATCAATAGTAACTACCATGGTATATTTTCAAGAGATTTTCAAGAGTTCAACAGCGAATCAGATTCAATGTTTTCGTGGAAGTTGTCATTCATGGCAAAGTTACCATTAATGATAAGTTTTATGCAACGAGGCCCTGGACACTATAACACTTGTTGCCTGGTTTCTCATCTCACAGCATCTTCATACAATTGGATCTTCCTCTTCATATCCACACAGCTATAGTCTCAGTGACATGGGCATGTAGATTTTGAAAACCTCATGAAACTTAAGAAATGAAACTTACGAGGGTTGAACAGTATACCATACTGATCATGTGTATGAAATAACAGAGTCATGGGCTTTGCAACTTTTTTGAAAGAAATGAAAAAATATCCCTTTGGACTTTACAACAGTCTGAATTTAAACGTTGAATAGATGAGTCAATAGATGAAAAATGTGTCGGGACCAGTGTGTGTGTGTATGGATGCCCGTACGTGTATTGTGTGTGTTGTGCATGTAATGTTCGCTGGGATGAATTGGAAAACGTCTCTTTTGTAAGCGCGTCATTAATTCAATTGAAAATTTATTTTTCGTTTTCCCCCATTAACAAGAAGTTTACAGTTTTGTTATTTCGAGGGAAGATCTTAATCATCTACCTCTAAAATATGACGGAAGTATAAAGGAAAGTTGCCACAGCTTTCATACAGAATGGGAAGCCAAATGAATCAAAGTAAGCTTTCAACGGTCATTAGTACCGGTCATAAGTACCAGTCATGAGCAACTTTTGCTGTTCGGCAAAATAACAGACTGGTCAAGTGATAGATCTCGGCCAATCATTTGATTAGGATCCATATCGCCATTTTATAATAATTAATATAGAATGGGTCGAGATATCTCTGTAATCTGATTGGTCGACAGCCGTGCATGTATTTTTACTGGCCAAACGACCGATATCACGACCGATAGCCACTGTTGCTTCACTGAGGATCCTGTTTATTTGCTATGGCTTACAATTTCCTCTAGAGAGGTGTTTCCAGACTGAATATCTGAGACTTGGTCATCAGCATCAGGAAGTCTATTCATTTAATATCTGCAAAAGTGCGACAGAATACATCGGCCTTGTCTTTTGCCGTAACGTGGGAGACACCATCATGCTAAATAATGGGAATGTCATGGATATTTCAGGTGAAAGATAGAGGTCCAGACAACTGATGAAAAATATGTTTCCATCTCCTAATAGTTTGCCTTTTTATAGCACCATGATTTATCATTTTTTAATGATTTATTATCATGATTTATGTGTCCTATTTAGATTATCAAACTAAAAGCTGTACATGTACGCTAAAAAGCACAAGCATATGACTTAGTCATGTTGATACATATAATATTTGTTGGTCTTGTCTTTGTGCTCCATTCCTCATTGTTCTTTACTATATTTTCTACAAAATTGTGTCGTAGGTATACTAATTGTAGCCTTGCACATTCAGTATAAATTTTGCTAGAATCTGTAGAAATCTATTGTAGAACCCAAAGAATACTCAAATACTGGTATCACTGGAAAAATGTTTGAAAATGTGACATTGTTTACCAGAAATTACATCTCTCTGAGAAAGATATAATTTCACATGCCAAACAGTAAGGTTTCATTTCAACGTGTACAATGCAAATAACAATAATAATAATAACAACAACAACAATAATAATAATAATAATAATAATAATGATGATAATAATAATAATAATAATAATAAAACTACAAGAAGGTTACAGCCTTTAACTGGCAAAAATTTAAAAGTAAATGAAAATAAAGAAATAATCCATCTAAATATGACCTTTCAACTTTGGGAGTAGGAATATAAAAGAGGAACAAGCTGCTTGAATTTCCCCATGAGTCATATCCTGATAAATTTTGAATTTGAAGTACAGAGGGCAATATGAGAAGTACTCAAGGTATAGGAGCCAGCCCGTTCCGAAAAGATAATTTCTTATTTATTCATTTATTTATTTATTTATTTATTTATTTATTTATTTATTTATTTATTTATTTCGTTTTATTTATACAGGGTGGCCCTGTCAGTAATCAAGTACATGATATATGTGTAGTAAGCTTTACAGTTTACTAACCTGTTGTGAAGGGGTAGACTCGGGGACACTAAATCCCAGAGACGTGTCTGAGATGCTGATACATTGCTCCGAATCAAAGGGTAGCCATCGGGTGGGTATCTCCTTCTTGTCACATTCCTGGTAGCGTGTACACCTGAGATAGGGAAAGAGAGGGGAGTGATAGGAGGTATTTCTATAAATTCGAACTGAATAAAACAAATGTTCAAGAATAAATGATATGCTCATTGAAGGTACTAAACAACTCCAAATTCATTCCAAAAAAAAGTGTTCTGAAAACAAAATGTATATTTGTTGTAATAATGGTAAAAATTCCTTTGAAATCACTCCTCTCGTCTAATGAGAGTCATACAGGATACGGATATTTCCCATTCTTATCAAACACTGTCTTTTTTTTTCTTCCTGAACACTGATCTTTTTTTAAACACACTATAACTTTTTTTTGGTATTTTTTCTTACATATCTTTTCTTTTCACCACTGTAGCAAACATGTTTAAAATGTTAAAATTACTCCCAGACAGTATTCATTTTACGAATAATTAGCAATATGTGCAATCCACCTTGCTTCCAATGTGCACCAGCCACAGTACGGGTCTCCATCTTCTCTTCCATTATTTCCAATGCATTCCTCGCAGGTAGTGTACTGACTGCAGTTGACCACAGACAAACGTACAAGCTGAAAAATAATACACGGAAGGAAAGATCAACTCAACACCCTTACAATTCAGTTCAGTCACTGGAATGATATACTCCAGTGTTTACATTTTCAAACTGAAAATGAAACATACAACCTAGAACAGATCGTGGTACCTTTATCTCCTAACAAATTAGCTAATGAAATGAGCTTATTTTAGTCAAGGCGTATCAGATTTTTAATGAATGAGCAAAGGGGTGCAATGCAGATTTTCAAAAAGCAGTAATGCCCCTTGACTCCCCTTTGGTATTACAAAATGGAAAAATAGATGCAAGAGATACTGAAAATGGGGGAGGGGTAGATGAACACCCCCCAATTCATCGAGATAAGTTAGAGTAATAAGGACCGAATATAAAATATACCTTTTGTTCTGTAAGGAGATAGAGATGATCATCAGTAGCATTGAAGTAGGTATCTTGCTGTACTCTAGTATCACCAACTTTCACATCTTCATACATCCTGGCATGGGTGGAATTAATGATGTGAACCTTTGCACAAGAGCAAAATATCAAAGTGAAAGTACAAAATTAGATAAATACAAAACTAAATACAGAGTGTTTCTTTAAAATAAAAGAAACCCAAATTTCCCCCAGAAAAATCTCATCAATGAAACACTGCTAAACATACGATAATGCATTAGAAAAAAGGTATTTTCCGAACTTCTTTCATAATTATGACACCACATTTGATCAGGGAGCGAGGGACCATCGAATTACAGCAGTTTTAAGCTAGCAATGCCAAAAGAACATCGTGAAAGACCAGCTTTGTTTTGGCGAGGGCGGGGGGGGGGGGGGAGGGGTTGAATGTAATTACTTTATTCATGAATTTCGTGAAATAAATAAAGAAATAAATGTGAATTTTCAATTTCAAATATTAAGTGAGTAATGTCGAAATAGTTTCGTGTACAAACTATTTCGGCATTACTCACTTAATATTTGAAATTGAAAATCCACATTTATTTCTTTCTGAGACAATGACATAATGTACATAATTCCAATACAGAAGGTGGTGAACACTCGAAAAGCGGAGCTTGTGTTTGGGACACCTTAGACATAATGACATTATACATGTACTAATAGAAACGTGTAATGTACGAATTGACGTTCTACAGAGTGATGGAAATCGGAGTGAGGGTAAAAATGATAAAGATTACAAAGACAAGGGAAAGAGGGAAAGAGGAAGAAATGATCATTGACGTGAACAATACAAATTTATCATGACATGATTATTCCAAGTGTAAAACTAATAGAAAAACTCTGGTTTTATTTCATAAGAGACACACTGTATTGTTATGTAACTGCTTTGTTTTGCAAGTTGTAAGTTACTTGTAACTGTAACTCATTTTCCCTCTTTTTTCCTCTTTTCCACTCGATACTGCTAAAAGTAATTTGCATTTAGAAAAGAAAAGAAAAAATAAAATCCGAGATGAATAAAAAAAAAACTAGAACAAAACAATTTCATACCTTCAGAAGGTTTCCAGTGCTTGTACCTATGAGAGCCACTGTGTTATTCTCTTCAGTCACTGTTCTGATTGATGTGGCAAGTACATTATCCAATGAGATCACAGCTTTGGCTTGAATTGGATCAATTCCCCTGGCATACCGATATAGGGTATTGGTACATAAAGAACTTTCAACCGTTGAACCCTTCAGTCAATACAAGAATGAATTAATGTACATAGTAAACATTTCAAATGCAAGCTTGATTCAACAAACTCCAACACTGTCCAAGGTGCTTTCAAATGTACTGCTTTTCCATAATCGTAAACCAAGTTATGCCAGGGGGTTTCTAATATATGGAGGGGGGGGGGGGTCAATATTCTATTTCAATATTTAGTGCACGCATTGATTATGCAGATACCTAGTATTCCCCAGTGATACAGTATATACTATTTCTTTCAAAATTGCTTACCAGCGTAAACTAATGGTGGTATTTCCCTTTCTTGCATACACATTTTATTTTCGTCAACCCAGTCCACATACACCGAACTACAATGATTATGCGTCACTCTAGTAATAGAAAATATGGTCAAGTTATATGAAGACAATTCATCTTTCATGGAAACTAATATCAAGTTATGCAGCAAAAAAAAAACAACAACAAACAAACAAAAAACAAAAAACACCATTATATTGATAAAAAAATTATTGTAGGAACAAATCATAGGGGGCCTACATCAAAATTGATTATATTAAATGACATACGAAACATGTCTACTCACAATACTGATGCATCTGTAGTTTAAATGCTGTATTCCATAGATGCTAGGTTGGTTTCCTAAGCCTTTGGTGAGACAATCATCTGCTGCAGTTTTAAACTTTGCCTCCAAATCAGACATTTTGTAGATACACAGAGCAGAGTGAGGAGGATCGGTAGCTTCAGCATAGGTTCCATCAGCCTCAGTGAAAACAGTATATAGAAGAGCATCGTCAGAGCTAATAACAGATTCTGCAAGGTCTTTCCCAGGGATGGACACTTCAATGGCCTGAATGAGGTTGTATGTTTTGTCTCTGCTTAAAGAGCATGTCATTTGCACTTCTGTAAATTCATCCAGATTGTTACTACTTGCTTGGCAAACTCTGTTGATCTTAGATATGTAGTTGTATTCTTGTGGTGGATCTTCACCTATTAGTTGCTGCTGGTTGGTGACAAAGTATGTGAATCCTTCATACTCAAATCCATTGACAAAGTTCAATGAAAACTGCAACTGCCTTGCTCTTTGGCTTTGAACATTGAGCCTCATCTGCAAAGATAATGACTCCAAACCCAAGTCCAATTCAGTAATGTAAGGGATTTCAGGTTCAGTTTGAGGCTCTGGGAACTCCGGACTAACTCCTACAAACATGGAATCACCAGTGCTACTGAGTACTGCCACTGCTGGAGTTTTTGAGTGGATCAGTATCCTCTGAAAATCCCTTGAATCTGATATGTTTGCAAGCTCACGATACTGACACTGACGAGAAAAGCTTTCACAGTGAATAAGCTTGTCTATGGAAGATGGAGCAACAGCAAGGATCCTGTTGTAGTTCTCGCATGGCTGTGTATTCTCACATTCTGTAGGATCGGGAGCAGTACTTACCACCTCCTGTAACTTGAAGTCTGAGTGAAGATGCAATAGCAAGTTTTTCCCTCCAATGTAAATGTCACCAGTTCTTTCATCCACAGCTAAATTGGCGAACTGGGGATCATCTGCTTCGCTTGTGAATTCTACAGGGCCGTAAGCCTCTAGTGTTGCAGCAACAATGTGCGGGTTATGTACAAAGATGACTACACTGAAAAATACGCTGACAAGTACACAGAGTGTACAAGAACTTCTTCCAAGTATTGCTGGGAGTAAATTACATTGCATTCTGTGCTGAAGCTCCATTGTGCCTTTATCCAACTCGTCCGTTTCCTTGAAAAAAAATGGTTTCCGAAAACAAAACAGAAGAAAAAAGAAAAGAAAAGTGAAAGCTCTCACTTCACCGCTGTTTCATAAACAATAGAAATATACAAATCAACTATATCTATCAGGTCCATTTGTTAACGAAGAGTTCCTTTCCAAAGGGGCTAGATCCACTTTGGGAACTACTAAGAAATCAAGTTTTTAAAAACTTTTCTTAGTTAGCAATGTTGATACAATTCTAGTCCTTAAAATATGAAATTAGAAATGTAAAATGATGCTCTAAAAATCTCCAAGGCTTCTGTTATCTTAAATGAATTTTGTACTTTTAATTTTTTCGAACCTAACCCCTTTTGGAACAAAACTAGATCCAGCCCCTTTTGCAACAAAAATTTTTCACCCAGACATAAAATTTTCCAATAAAATATTCTCATATTTTATGCGAGGTGTAAATTGATTTCATGCATTCAGGGGCGTAGCTAGACCCTTTTCAGTGTGTGTGTGTGTGGGGGGGGGGGGGGTTGTAGAGGCCACTGATTACCGACAAACATTGTCACCGATTACCGACGACCAATGTCTATTACTTAAACCGTCAAAAGCCCATGGGCACTTCCAATATTATTGTGTGCCTCTATCACATTTTCATGTGTGGAAGCGTCGTGGTCTGGTGGTTCTGACTCTCGTCTTTCAATCAGAAGGTCGTGGGTTCGAATCCCGGCCACGGCGTTAATTTCCTTCAGCAAGAAATTCATCCACATTGTGCTGCACTCAACCCAGGTGAGGTGAATGGGTACCTGGCAGGAATTTATTCCTTGAAATGCTTGCGCGCTGAAAACGGCTGCCGGGCTAAAGCCAGGGTAATAATATCCAAGTCCTTTGGAAGCGCATAGAGACGTTATATCATAATGTGATATGCGCTATACAAGAACTGTATATTATTATTCAATTTCAACCAGATTTGGTGATTTTTATATGAGCGAGCGAGACGAGCAAGGAAATGATGCTCCTTTTCATTTTAGAAGTGATGATTCTTCATCAAAATACGAGTTGGGCCTATACGATATTTAAATCATAAATTTGGTCACTTCGCCTGCAAAATTAATTCGCTTTCCCCCAACAGCCTGTGTCTAAATATTACGAGCGAGCGCAGCGAGCGAGAACAAAATTTGTCATGCTATTCACGAGACGACTTGGATAAATCTGACGTATTTGCTCATCATCATACGGACTTGCGGACTGACTGTATTTTGTCATCAAAATACATTTTGAACAATAAGATATCTAAATCATAGCCTATTCGGTCACCTCGCTTGCAAGCGAGGAAAAATAATTCTTCATCGAAATATGCGATGGGCCTATTAGATATCTACATTATTAGATATCTACATTATTTTTGTCCCCTCGCTTGCCGAATTCAATCGCTTTCAAAACCATCCTGTATCTAAATATGATACGAGCGAGCGAGGCGAGCGAGGAAAATATATATACTCCTTTTCATGGTTGAAGTGATTATTCTTCATCAAAGTACACGATGGGCCGAAAGGTATCTAAATTATATATTTAGTCACCTCGCTTGCCGAATTTGTTCGCTCTAAAAAACTATCCTGTATCTAAATATTATACGAGCGAGCGAAGCGAGCGAGGAAAAATATACTCCTTTTCATGGTTGAGGTGATTATTCTTCATCAAAGTAGATGATGTGCCGAAACGTATTTAGATTATATATATCTGGTCACCTCGCTCGCCCGATCTTGTATTTGTATATTATACGAGCGAGCGTAGCGAGCGAGGAAAAATATACACATTTTTCATGTTATTTCGTCGAAATACACTTCGGCCAGTATTAGATATCTAAATTATATTCGGTTACCTTGCTTGCCGAATTTATTTGCGTGCAAAAACTACCCTGTATCTAAATATTATGCGAGCGAGCGAGGACAAAATATATACTCCTTTTCATGGTTGAAGTGATTATTCATTCTTCATCAAAATACACGGTGGGCCGAAAGGTATTTAAATTATATTCCAAAACGATCCCGTTTTTTAATATTATACGAGCGAGCGCAGCGAGCGAGGAAAAATATACACTCTTTTTCATGCCATTTTGTCAAAATGCACTTAGGCCAGTAAGATATCTAAATCATATATTTGGTAACCTCGCTTGCCGAATTCTTTTGCTTTTCCTAAACGATCCCGTATGTGAATAATATACGAGCGAGCGCAGCGAGCGAGAAAATTTATACACCCTTTTGCATAGAATGAATGTTATTTTGGGCACCTCGCTTGCTGTTTTTACCAGGGCGAAGCGAGCGACCGACAAAATAATGCTATATTTTCTATAAACACTGTAGAGTGTGCCAATTGCGTAATATTAAAACTTGCCAAGGATGATGAAGGATCAAGCAAGAATACCCGACAAAGTACAGCCGGGACAACCCTTCCTGATCCGACCGACATTATCCATCATTCCCCCCGACCCAACGGTCTGCACTTTACCCGCGCAAGCACAACCTCGGAAGCTCTCTTTCTCTCTCCGAGACTCTTTTTTTCTCCTTACCTTGTCATCATCGTTTTTCTTATCCATTTTCTTCCTTTTTTCCTCTCCTTTCTTCTCTCTTTTCTTTTTCTTTTTCTTCCTTCTCTTTTTCTTTCTTTTTCCCCTTTTTCTTCTCTCCTTTTCCTTTTCTTTTTTCTTTTCCTTTTTTCTTTCTTTTTTCTTTCCCCTTCTCATTTTTTTCTCTCCCCCTTTTCATTTTTCCCGACGGCAGCGCAGATTTACCGCCGATATCCTGAGCAGTGGGGGGGGGGGGGGGGGGTCACACCCCACCCCCCTCCCCCCCCCCCCGCTAGCTACGGCCCTGCATGCATTCATTGAGATGTGATTGTGAAAATGTTTTTAAATTGAGCGTTTTCAGCATCATAGAGCTCAGAAGAGCCGGGGTGGGGGGGGGGGGGATGCATTGTCGTGAAAGGCAAATGACCATCATTGATTTCTAATAGTATTTTATCAGTGAAAAAATACAGAATTGAGAATTTTTTTTTTTTTTTAATTTTCAGGATGCAATTTAATTTCAATCCTTCAATTTCAATTTTAGAAAATGCAAAAACGCCCTCGTGACGAGCTCGGTCGCTTCAGTTCCTTGCTTGCATGTTTCCGCGAACATTTTACATGTTCTTGTCCCCGCCCCCTCCCCCTCCCACCCCGGAAAAAATTACTTGCTCACACTAGATACCCGTATTTATATACAATTGATCTAACTCTCCCAGTTGCTTTGGAATAGTTTCTTTCACATTATGATTGCATGACCAGTTTATCTTTAACTGAACATATCGGGGCTAAGAAATTCGTTTGTTTGTCAGGGTTTTAGGAGGCCCTTTTTCATGCTTGTATTTCTCCTAGTCTATCTCCACTACCCATGGTGCTGCAGACTTTAAACAAATTGCTCAAGATAATACCGGCATAAATCCATGCATGCATATCGTTCCAATAAAATGCTAGCAGTAGTTGTTTTTGTCTCCTACCATTTGTAGGTCGTATGTTATTTTCTGTTTTTTTAATTAATTAATTAATTTATTTATTTATTTATTTATTCATTTTGCACAATGGACTTTTAAAACTCCGAGTCCTCCCGTATATAGAAAACACTGATAATTACAGAGTTTGGCCAACTCGGTTTCAGTAGGTTACAACATGGCGCACTATATTTTGCATTGTGCTTGCCTAACAAAGCAATACGAGCCATGTTATAACCTACTGAAACCGTGTTGGTCAAACTGTAAGAAAGGGCTCTAGACTGATTTGGTCCATTCGAAATCCACGCTACGAATTCAAATTATGAATTGTTTAATGTATATGAAAAGAAGGATTATCCGATCACATTAAGGAAAAAAATAGTGATAAGCAGCTTATATCACAGAGTAATACAATTGTAATTAATGGTGCATCTACACTTAGATGAACAGGGTACTAGCGAGATAATAGTGCTGCACCCATCATCAGAGGTGAGGTATCTTCTCTCATCTAAGGTACCTATAATATTAATAAATGTTCATCTTATTTTTTTTTTTAAATCACTCATTCATTCCAACCTGTTACAAACTCTCAGGGATGGGGAGTGGCTTACATTATTGTTAGCTAACCTACAATATTACAAGAATCTTAAAAGAAATAAAAAGTAATATGGTATTCTTATATGTTCTTATACGACAGTAAGTAGCATTGCACCCATGAAGATATAAACAGGAAACATCATCGGCTTCATCTATGGATATATAAGTTGCAGAAGAAGAAATATTTACATTATTCTGTCATCCACTGACTGTCAATTTTAATTCTGATGTAATATAATTTATAAAGCTTGTCACTATGAACATTGCAGACAAAGAAAGCGGACAAAATAAACAACCTCTCATTCTACCCTTCACAATGATTCTGGTAGTCAAAAGAACATCCTTTCACAGCTATTATGTTTAATCATGTAGTTCCAGGTGATTATACATGTGACACCTGTTCCACATATTTTAAACAATAGCAGTGAAGGGATGTTCTTTTGACTACCAGAACCATTGTAAAGGGTAGAATGAGGGGTTGTTTATTTTGTCCGCTTTCTTTGTCCGTCATGTTCATAGTGTGTATACGCATATAATGTTTTGCACATGAGAGCTGACACAACCGCCTTATCCGAGGGATGACAACAAGACTTAGGTAACCGGGGGGGGGGGGGGGGAGGGTGAGGGATGAAGACATTATGTTTTGCGCGTGAGTTTTTCCCTTGTCAGAATGGACAGAAATAGGTTTGCTCTTTGGAAACTCGAATGAAGGCAACCACCTACTGTCAAGCAAAACTATTTCTTCAAGACAGAATTTAACTCACACAATATGAAGCAGTATTTTTACCTCAGTATACTTTTTCGTACGCAGTCATGATTTTAGCCAATGTTCTTTAACAATATTGCTTATGAAGCCTTGATTATAGGAAATATAATTTATTTTTATGAAAATCCTTTTCTTCTATAAAGCTGAAGTTTAAAGTATTATAATGGTCATAATGATCATGATGAAGATTATCGTCATGATCATCATCATCAGCAGCAGCAGCATCCAAAGAACGGAAGGGTTTAAATATACGGCAGAAATGAAGATGAAGAAATATAATTACCAACTTACTTTTACTGGAGTGATACCTTCTCAAAACTCTAACGAAATAACTGGAGTATCAGCTTAAATCTCGGCTCAATGCGAATAAAGTTGTTTGGTATCTCTTAAAAATCTACGGCTTATATAGTTAACTGCAGGCATTTATACTTGAAAGACACTTGTATCACTTCAACCTCGCTGTCCTATTCAATTATTATTATTTTTTTCCGTTTGACGAATAGACTTCAAGCAACGATCCTGAAATTCTTTCGTGCAAGTGACAAAAACATTCGCCAAAACCATGTAAACTATGCTCCTTTTTGTGCAAGTGACAAAAACGTTCGCCAAAACTATGTGCGCTATGCTCCCATTTTCAAGGATGATTGATGATAATGATACTGCTGTCATTAAATAAAATGCACAGTTTCAACACGCAATGAAATTCCGGCATCTGCTGTTCCATCTACTGGCATCGCATCTCGTTTCTCGTTCTGACTTCATAACAAAAATATAGAGAGCGATAGAGTGAGAGAGAGAGAGAGAGAGACAGAGAGAGAGAGAGAGACAGACAGACAGACAGTCAGGCAGACAGACTGGCAGATAGGAGAGAGAGAGAGAGAGACGAAAGAACTATAGCGAGAAAACATCCGCGTGAAAGGAAATAATTTAAAAAAACAACAAGTTAGAGCTGTAGCAAAAAGACCAACAACAAACAAAATATCCTGGAACCCCTCCCCCCCCCGAAAAAAAAAATAAAGATACTCTAATGAGTGCATAGGAGGGGAACTGTATTTCTCAAGAAACGTCATTTTTTCTTATCATTCTTTTGGATTGCTAAGTTCATAAAGATATAACCATATCATAAAGTCGTTTGAGAATTACAATATTGCTTGTTCTAGCTAGAGCTTGACTGGAGATTACGTTTCAGTGGATTTCAGATTGACATTGACGAGACATTCCAATGACGTCTTTCTTCTAAAACGGCAATTATTCAAAACATCAATAGGGTTGTACTGATGGACTGAGTAAACAAACAAACAAACAAACAATGATGCTAATAAAACATGTAACCACCAAGCAAACTGCAACCTCCTGTCTTCTTATCTAGTACATCTTGCACAATGCACTCTTGTAAAGAGTGAGACCGATACACAATATCAATATATTGGGTGCCTCTTGCCCGACGACCAATTTGAATAGCATCCATAATAATAAATACACGGGTTCCATAACTAGGGCCCTGTTTCATAAAACTTGTTATCAATAACAAATTGCAATGACTGTTATACGCTACTGAAATCCTTGCATCTGATCGGCTGAGAGAGCATATTTATCATATAAATGTGGCAGTTGTTGTTACTGATAACAAATTTTATGAAACGGAGCCAAGAAATAAATAACAGATAATTTGCGACAAGTAGGTCTAGGGTAAAAAAGAAAAACAAAACAAAACAAAACAGAGGTAAAACTCCATGAGCAAAAAATCTGGGAAAGCTTCTCTCTAAATTCCTTAGATTGGAAATCAATCTATAAGATTGTGGTTGGGGACCAATCCAAAATTAGATCGAGAAAAAAATTGACTTCTAAATTTATTAGATTGAGATTTTCAATCTAATTTTAGATTTGTCCCTCATCTCAATCTAAAGAATTTAGAGAATTAGAATCCACTTTTGCAAAGTAGTCATTTCAATCCTCAATGAACAAAACAAACTTGGATTAAATTTGTCGTGACGAAAGGCGCAAGCTAGAATGACTGTCGATTCTCTTTTCACACTTCTACCTCACCCCACAACACATTCCTGTGCATAATTACCTTTTGGCGCAGCCACCTTTCCACCTATTAATATGCATGCATTAGCGAGACGAACAATATTCGCCTGCTATTACAACCGTAACGCAGGCAAAATGATATATATGACGACTGGCAAAAACAAAAACGTCAGAAAGCGGAAGCATAATTACCATGTTTGCATAATTCGGAGATGATTGGCATGATATCACGTGTTCCATCGTCTCTTCCTTGCCAAGTTCAAGAGGCATGTGAAGAGAGAAGGATTACAAACTATTTCCTTACCTTGGATTTGGCATGGTCTATATAAGCAGACTTGCCAAATTACACAATTATATGGTCGATTCTAAAGGTTCCTGTCCAGTCGAACTCTGCTATTCGTTAGTAAAATGTGCTTAATTTGCGTTATTAATATGATTAATTAACCAACTATGTAATGCAGGGGATGAGTGTGTATGATTATGGCTGCTATTAAAGAGTATAGTGTAAATGGACAGAAGAAAGGGTAGGACTAGATGTAAATACAATCTCAAAGTACACATCAAATACGGACATGGTAATTAAATATCACCCAAATTTTGAAATGAATATGGCCTGCGTCAACGACAGACTATAAGTGACGGGCAAGATCAATGATTTCGATGAAGAACTAATAGAACAATTTTTCACAAGAGAAAAGTGAAATACATATAGGTTTCTTTCACTATGGCTACTCGTAAACAACGATTGCTTTACTCGTATTATTCATGTTTTTTTTACAGCATATCGACGTTTTCCCAGACACTGGAAAACAAATTTGGGTAAAAAATTACTCACCATTTCGTTCCTGTAAGGAATACTGATATTCCTAGCAATGAATTCGTACTTGTTTGGTTTGTCTGAACAAAATATAGCATAATTTGAATTTTAAATCTTGAATCTTGAAAATGCACAATCATCGTCTAATAGAGCTATCACATTGCTTTTGACAAAATAATTCGAAAAGGTCGAATAGACAAAATTATAACGCAGACACCTTTGATGTAATGTTATTACAATCTGTGCAACAAAACAATGAAATCAAAATCCTTTTTAAACAAGACTCAAGTGAATTCATTATGGAATACCCATTCTTAAATTCTATGTAATGCTTGGTCACTTTTGACTGCGGACGCCGTACGAGAAATTCATCTACGATTTTGTGGGCGGTCTACGACGTATGTGTTCACATGATCTACGAGTATCGTGCGATTTCTTGTACGAACCCTAAAGCCCACCGCACACTATACGATCCGACTGCGATCCGATTTTCGAACAAATCGCATTTTTAAAATTAAATATGTAAGTTTAAACTAGTAAAATTATTTTATTTGATGTTCGGAATAATGATAGGAATACTAAAATCGAATTTTTGGTTAACTGCAAACCTTGTGGCTGGAGTAAAGGCCAAATCGGCTTCAAATCGTAACCGATCACAAGATTGCTATGACGTCACTACAATTTGAAATTGAATTCGCTGTTATTCCTACAGGGAGGCTCGCAATAGTCTGAAATTTCGATTTTAGTGTTCATACGACTATTCGGAACTTTGATCATGAAGATTTTACATGTTTTAATGTTCATATCAAATGCTATAATAAATTTTTCAAAAATCGGATCGCAGACGGATCGTATAGTGTGCGGCGGGCTTAAGGGGTAGGCATTAGCGGAAATTGTACGGATATTGTGCAATATCAGTGCAGTTGCCCTGCGGTCTCCTCAGCCTCTACATATAAATCGTACAGAGATCGTAGGATTTTCGTGCAGAGGCTGCACGGAGATCATGCAGTGGCCTTGCGATCTCCGTACGATTTGTTTTTGGCCCCCATGTCTAGCCAATATCGTACGATCACTGCACGATTAGCGCAGCCGCCCTACAGTGTCCCTGCGGGGATCGTGTATGGTAATGCCATCTACGATAAGTCTACGGGCTCGGGCTTACGATTTTTAAAGATTTGTCAAACTTCACACTATACAAAATCGTAGAGGCTACGATGCCCGTAAGGAGCCCGTGAAATTGTACGAAAATCATACAGTCAGAGCTTGTCTCCCTACGGAGGCCGTACGATATGGAAGATACGATGAGTTTACGGGATCCGTAAGGGGATCGTAGGCTAAATGTGACGTAGGCATAATCTATTATTTATTCTTCATTAATGATTCAGATGATGATCCAGGGCTGTTTCAGGTGAATTGTGCTTGCCTTATTTTGCATTCTTTCAGCTGAGATGAGAAAACACCAGATATATTAAAATGGTAAGATCAGATCTTAGTGATTATGATTGCTATAAGTATTTTCAAAATTAATGATTTGGATTCTTGTACATGAAGATGGAGGTATATGCGTCTTAAAGGTGATCAATATGATCAACTGCAAGGCGTAGCGAAAGGAGGATAGGAAGAATGGTAATTTAGTTCCAAGGGGCACAAGAGGATAAGAGATAGAGAGAGAGAGAGAGAGAGAGAGAGAGAGAGAGAGAGAGAGAGAGAGAGAGAAAGAGAGAAAGAGAGAGAAAGAGAGGGGGGGGGGGGGGAAGAAGGAGTTCTTTAGACTTGTTAAAGGGGTTGTAATTACGACTCGGACAGAATCTCTTATTAGAATTTTATCATCATTGTTTATTCAACAGAAATACGAACAAGTCATGAGATCCCTTCGGTATCAGTTAGTGCATCGGGAGAGTCAAGACTTCATCACAGAGTTACACCAACTTCAATAGCCGTCACAACAACCACTACTAGAAAAACAGTGTATACATCTGCAATAACGACGTCAACGTATATTACAACTCATAAGATTCCAACGATAGCGTTTACAACATCTACAAAGGCAAAAGAAAGCTCGGTTGCCACGACATTGCATCCAACGGCAAGAAGATCGGCCACACCCATCTCTCAAGTAATCCCGACACAAACAGCGACATTTGCGACAACAACTGACGCCTCATTCACAACCGGTGCCGGTTCAGTCAGTCGAATGAATCACACAGTCAATATCAAAAACAACCATACCGACGCAAATTGGAACAACCATCCGACGAGGAGATTTAGGATAGGCTAATGACTTTGCTATTCACTGTGTCCCATCTGCATCATCAACATCCCCATTATTATCATCATCGTCGTCGTCGTCGTCATCATCATCATCACCATCATTAGCATCATCACCATTATCATCATCACCATCATCATCATCAACATCATCATCACCATCATCCTCATCATCAATCTAGCTTTGATGCGATGTTGTCAGTTAACGTTCTGAAAATTGGAAGAAGGATAGTATATTCTGAAATCACGAGGCACTGGAATATTTTGCATGTTAGATAGTCAGAATAATAATTCTTTTTCAATAAATGCCATAAATGCAAACATAAACTGGTTAAACTTTCAGGGAAATCTACTCAAGTCATATTGGTGGCATTTCAAGTGGCATCGTACTTTACTTACATGGCTTATTCAAATTGCCTCGTCTAATCATCCAATTTACAGAAAGAAGCAAAGATAACATGGTATTCGGAAAACACTTGATTTTCAAAATCGATTGAGTTGATCAAATAGAGATTTCTCGATGAACTGACAGTCAAATTCTTTTGTCCATGATAAAATTAATCACTTCCTCTTCATTGTAATTCTGAACAGAGCCAAAAGAGACTGAACAATGACTCCACTTTGTCAAGTTCGACCATATTGTGTTATATACAGCAATTACTGATTGCCAAAAATTTGAGAGATGAGTAATATTGTTTACAAAGAAATCGAGATCACAGATTCACTACTACAAGTTTATTTTGATACCATGCCCACTCAAAAGAAAGCTCATAAAAGGACTACCCTACATTTAACAAAATCAAGATCACAAAAGAAAAGTGCGACGATGATGTTTTTTTTTTTTTTTTGGGGGGGGGGGTTCAGTGTGATTAACAGAGGGAAAAGGAATAACTTAGAAATTAAAAAGCTGTTTAAAACTGTATTATCATTAAAATGACATGCAGCGTTTTCAAAATGCACATCTTGAAGTTTCAATTTTAAATACAGGCTAAATACGAAGACTTTTCTGAACACATGCTAAATGTCATGCGTCGAGCAGAACCAATGTCTTTGTAAACTATGGTCAGACATTTGTCAGAGGGAGTAGACTCGCACAATTTTATTTACTGTCTAAATACCAAGAATTTCTATACACATGGAAAATTCCATGCGTCGAGCAGAACCAATGTCTTTATAAACTATGGTCAGATGGAGCATGGGGAGTAAACTCGCAAATAACTCATTGTTTTTACAAAGCCATCACATCTTCCTACACAAAATTACGATTCTAGGTTTACTGATCAAAAAAAACCTTTTCAACTCTCAAACTGCAATCTTACTCCCAACCCCTTTCCTTAATTCCTGAACTTCCTTTCTTATTGCTGAGAAATGTAGACAAACCGAATCAAAACGGTTCTAATTTATTTGCCCAAAAATCCAGGAGCCATTTCCAAATTTTTCATCTGTTTCTTAAATCATTTTTTGGCCTACTTTAGTTTCCCCCTTTTTACTTCATTTCCCCCTCGTCTTAGTTTATATTACATGGATGTTTATGAATCTTTCTGCATATTGTGCCTTTGAGTTGGAATATCTCTTAATCCTCTCGTAGCGACAATCTTTTCCCCTAATGAAGAATGATTTCGCTTATATTTTCGCAGAGTTTTGCTCTGATTTTTGCTATACACCGCCCTCTTTTGTTGATATGTGTATATTTGTTCGGAAAACTCCAAACTGTATCAATGACATTCTTGACTGTTCTTTGCATGACATATTTCTGAAAAGAATAGTGAATGATAATAAAGTGTTCTTATCATGATCTGTACCAGTCGATCAAATGTTAAAGAAGCACATTCTTCAAAGCTATTTTAAAAGACGCTGTTAAAGCTTAAGAGCTTTACAACAAAAATCACTCTGATTGAAAATTGGTGTCTATACAGCCTTTCGTGCACTTTTAGCATTATTTCATTAGAGAAATTGTTCCTTACTCAGCCTTTCCCAAAAATGTTCAGTCTTGTTGAACTTCAGCCCGTGACCTCTCAGTCAACGAAGATATTGTCAAAGTGACTCCCATATAATTTTGGCGCTTATATGTCACCATCTGCTTCTGTTCTTTTTGTTTATAAACTTAACCGTTATTTACTTAATGTCGATCTATGATTATGTTCATGTTTATGTTTATGTTTATGTATGAAAGAAGAACAGATTATTGATGCATATCATTGAAGTTCAATAAATAAATCTCAATAGTTCTGTTCTTTCTTTTATGTTATTTCATCATATTACTTTTGTCTTAAAGAGATTACTGAATTCATATATTTGTTTTGTATATATACTGTAAAACGGAAAAATAAATAAATCAAATCAAATCAAATCAAATCAAATCAAATCAAATCAATACAGTACAATACAATACATGAAATGAAAAATGGATTATGTTTGTTGTTGTTTATTTGTTTGTTTGTTTATTGAAACGAGATTACCATTTTCACTCATCGCTTCTGATCTAGTGCATTTAACCTTCATTTGTCCAGACACTGAATCAGGTCATGCAACATATTATAAAAGGGGTTTCCTGCAAGCAACCAATCTGAACATAGCACATTAAACACACTCAACAACAACACACAAGCACACAAACACACCCACACGCGCGCACACACGAAATAGTCTATAAATCTAAAATAACAAAATAAATGTTTTGATCCATTCAAATAAGAACAGAAACCACATACTTAAAAGCAGAATGTAATACGAGCAATTAACAAGTCAAACAGAGAGGTCTTCACTTAATGGCATTTGTATTTCGATTGGAAAGTTTTGATTTACGATGAAAGTGATACTAAACTCACTTTGAGAAGCCTTTATGGTACTTATCACTAAGCACGGCAATTGAGAGCACGCAATAATAATACCAGTGCTATTGTGAAGTAGGTATATAAGTCCTGTTGCTAGTTCGCAATATACATGCAGGCATTACTGTAAAATGCAGTCTTGAGATAGTAATCCCGAATTCGTGTTCCTTTCTTTAAATGACAAATGTTATATTCACACATCTAATAAATTTGACTGAAAATTCACCTTCCATTCAGAGTGTGAAGCACTTCTTTAAATTCAGTTGTATATTCAGATGTTTGAAGCAAGGTGATACAATGGTGATGGTCTCCGATTTGCACACACTATGAAATACATGCATTTAATTTCGTCTCTTCCTTGGAAACATTTGAGATAAATCTTTAAAAAAAAATCATTATACCTGTACTTCCTGTGGTTATGATTTTCGACAGTGGTTTGGATATTACTAACGATGACGTCCATAATGATTGTGATGATTGTGACGGAGATGATGGTGATGATGGTGATGATGATGATGATGATGATGATGATGATGATGATGATGGGATCGGCGATGACGATAAAAATAATGATGATGATGATGGTGACGATGATGATGATGATGATGGGGTCGGCAGTGGTCCTGGTGATGATCATCATAATGACGATGAAAATAATGGTGAGGATGATGAGGATGAGGATGATGATATTATGGTGACGACGATATGGGCAATGCATGGTATTTATGATCATGATAAAGGCAACATAGTTCAATATCATAGAGCCTTCATGGCAGGAACGGCCGACATAACCCTAGGATTACGACGATGGCGGCGGTGGTGGTAATGAAACGACGACGATAATGACGACGACGATGATGGTGTTGATGATGCATGCTAATGAAACATAACACATTTAGTTCTACTTTTTGAGGAAAAAATAGATTGCTGCTCTACAGAGTAAAAATGAAAATTCTTCTTGACAAGAGGAATTATGCCCAACGGATATGGCTCTAAATATTGAGTGATCCTGTCCGTAATCTCCATTTCGAGACGACTTCCTTGCGATAATTGTCATTTGTACAGAAAGAAACATCTCCTATCTGCCTCCCCCTCTCTATCGCTTTCTCTCCCTCCCACTCACATAACTCTACCCTTTTCTCTTCCTTTCTTTCTCTTTCATTCTCTCCCCTTTCCCTTTCTCTTTCTTTCTTTCTCTTTCATTCTCTCCCCTTTCTTTCTCTCTCTTTCTCTCTCTCTCTCTTTCTTTCTCTATCTCCCTATCTCATTCCCCTACTCTTCGCTCTTTTTCTTACTTACTCACTCTCCCTTTTCCCTCCTAGTAACTCTTCTCTTGTCGGTTTGCCTACGTCTTTAAAAAAATATATCTTTGCAATAGGACTTTTATTCTTGCATATTATATATTGTGCTCTTAAATCATATATCTCTGAAATTTGTCCCACAAGTCATATTATATCGATATTTGGCTGTCTTATCATTATATATGCGAAACATTTAATGAAATTATTTGCAGTGATGAAATATAAAAAAAAAAATCGTTGTCATTTGAACATGTTGAAATTGTCGTCTAGAGATTCAAGAGAGAGAGAGAAAAAAATTAAAAACGATACTGGAACCGTCCAGCATGGAAAACTTGGGAATAATCACCTGCATGGCTTTTCCTTCAGTATATAGCGAAGCAGGTTAAAGAAAAAAATTGGCAACACTTCACATAGCACTTGCTTCCACCCGTTAATGGAATAACAGATGTACAATCGTTGCGACAGGTAGATTATTATTGACGTAATATATCACTAATTCTGTAATTAGGTATGGCGATTAGATCATTAGGATTGAAATTGAATATGCTATATCAATGAATTTTCTGTGTTCTTAAATATTTGGTAACAGGTATATATGTGTATATTTTGCATAGATTTTATTCAATAAGTTAATGAATTCATTTATGTGTATCAAAATTTGATTAAAATTGTAGTGGTCATGACAAGTCATTATGTTAGCTTATACCCTGTGCTGCTCTGAATGCAGACACGTAATTTTCAAATTAACAAGTTGGCTATTCAGAATTATTTGATTAATGTGAGCGATTGAATTCAACAAACTGAAACAAATATTCCATCATGACTCGATGCTAATATTTGCTATAAATATGGGTCTATTTAAGAGGTTTTGAAATCATTCGACAGGACCCTTCAAGAAGTTTCCACTTTTATTTTTCCGTGCTCAACATACAAAGAGAATCATATCATCATCAGCAAAGTGAGTAATTCAATATCTTTTTAAATTTATTTTTATTTTAAGCCTATATGCAATATTTTTGTTAAGCCTGTCATTACTTAAAACTGAATTTTTAATCATCAGTATGGACCTTGCTGAGGAAGAACACTTCAATATACAAATTCATGTTCTTCCATTGCAGAACTCGGATCTTTTTCATCTAAGTAATTACCATCGGATTTAGTTAATATTGGCATCAGAAAATGTACGTCAGATGGATCTGCAAGTCACTGTCAGCAAATTTATAGCAATTTTTTATTAAACATTTTCTTTATACCGAGACAAATTTTTTCATACCCCGAGCGTAAAATAAAATCTGAAATACAATCATGGAATTTTGAAATCATGTGAAAGAAAATGGGATTTTAAGTTTAGGTATGAAAACGTTACCCTTTTGTTTTAGTATCATATTCATTTTTAAAACCATATTGTGTTCTCTCTCTCAGATGGAGACAACTTTCTTTGCTATCACTTTCGTTAGCATCGCCATGGTTCTTCATTCATCTGGTAAGATTGTTTATAAATCCCTTTTTTTCTCTCAGTAGACTTTGTGTAAATCTTATGCAAAATGTATATAAACGGTGAAAAGTGAGAAAACTACACATGACGTAACAAAAATGAAATCACTCTACAACGAATGTTGTTCATACTACGAAACAGATTTCGATGAAGTGATAATCTTTCTGTATTCTCTCTAAAAAAAAGTATCATTTAATTTGTACCATAAAAAATCTAGTTATGGAAGGCAGCTATTCGGCGTTTAAAGTGATTATCATGTAAAAGTGAAACTCTTGTCGAATTATTCCATTTCCATCTCCAAGCCAACCCCATCGATTTGGGATGCAGCATTGCACGGAATACCATCGAGTGCTATCTCTCACAGCTCTGTCCTCGCTTCAAACCTGAGGACATCCTTGACTGCGACAAGGAGTTAATGACGAGCTCGACGTTGCTACCGACGACGAGTGACTACATGGTGTCCCATTATCTCAGAGAAGCACACAAGGGCAAATTTTGTGACGGGGGCGGTCAGCAATTCAGCTCAGCTTGCGCCGTGCTCGATCATGTATGCTTCGGCACAGAGACCTTTGACATCGCTTATTGCGAGGGTAAGTATACAAGTCAAAGGTGACGGATACATTACAGTACCAAAATTTTCATGAAAAAATAATAATATTTAAGAATAAAAGGCAACGAAACTGACATAACTATATGAACGTTTCAATAATGTGTTTTATCGTCACATAGACGAGATTAATGTAAAAGGAGAAATCATTGACTGCCCTACAGTATGCCCACAGCTCGCAGTGGCGAGCTGAAGGGGGGAGTTCCAAACTGGCCCTGCATAGTCCTTATGCAGGGCCATCAATTTTTATAAAACATACTAGAGATATATATCTAAATAGCTATCAGAGAACACTAAGCATAATTTTTACGACGACGTTGATTACAGAGTCTATCGAAAAACATATTCCAGTCTTACTTTGGTAATGAGTGAACAACCCTGACATAACATTTCATAAAAAAATAATACGTTGATTAACCATAATGCTCACATCAAAAGATAGCAGTAGGCCTATTTGGTTTAAGTCTTGTTCCTTTGATTCACAGAAAAAAATGAACGATTCCGTCGCTCTGGATCCTTCTCCGGGAGTGATTCTGCAGGATCTCACTCCGGTTTTGTGCACATGATTCCCAAGCAACCTGCAACAAAGGCTCCCACCACCAAGGCAGCAGCAACAGAGAAAGCAACAACAGCTGATGAATGCGACACCTCAGATGAGGACGCCACTACCACCACGGCTGCAACAACCCCCACTACCACTCCAACGACTCCTACAACACCTACGACGCCAACTACACAAACAACACCTACCACACCGACGACACCTACAACCCCCACCACACCAACAACTCCAACAACTCCAACAACTCCAACAACACCAACCACTCCCACTACACCCACTACACCCACTACTCCAACCACACCTACAACGCCTACCACACCCACTACACCTACCACACCCACTACACCCACAACTGCAGCAACAGAACCAGCAACATAGCTAGGAAGTGTATCTCTTGCATGATATTTGTAGCCCCAAATTTTATGCTTCAACCATCTCTCATTGCTTTGAGAAAGTTTTGGACATTTTTATTTTGTTCACACTGTAAAACCGCAGGAACCAAAAAGCATTTGACTCCACCCCCTTCCCCACAACCAACAGAAAAAACAAAACAAAACAAAACACCCTTCCCCCTCCTTGAGCATTGTTTTTTGCAGGGGCGGCACCAGGGTATTTTGGTAGGGGGGGGGGGCAAAATGACCCATAGGTGAATTTGACGTTTTAAATGAACAAAAAGGGGCATTGTAATTATAGTTGCAAGCCCCAGGCCTCTCTTTCCCCGCCCTCTTATTTCTTCTTTCTCCTCTTTTTCTTATCACTTGAAAAATCATAGGGGGGTATTCGCCCCCCTGCTCCCCCTGTAGCGCCGCCCCTGGTTTTTTGCATGTGTTCCTTGGCAATAGCATGTTTGCCATTACCGGTACATTTTTGTTGTGTTACATCGGGACAATGGATCAATTAACAATTTTTCAGGTTAATCTCCATACATGTATTTTTTTCCAAATTGCCACTTTTCATTTAATGCTTTGTTCTCATCATGTGCACCATTTTGAAATATTCAACTCAATAAAGAACATGTGTATAAATTAATATTCTAATATTGAATACATAACGATTGCAACCTTCTTCATTTTATCGTAGCTGTAAATCGAAATACTTGATATGGTTGTGCGAGTATGGTAAAAGATTGTCGTCTGTGTATCTGTTGTCTACACAAAAAAATGTGGTTAAGTCTGCAATACTGAAGCCTCTAACTACACAACTATTACCATTTCCTACTTTTTAAATTTTTAAATGAGTCATAGCAAATTAATACCTGAATTTTTCAATACAGTTTATTGCAGCATCATACTATTCATAAGTACTATATCAACATTTCAGCATAATACTTCATCATGTTAGGTAATTTTCATCTCATCAATTTCATGGTCTGCCAGTGTTACCTGGCTTTGCGAAATTTTCCCAGGTATATCGATGCAAAAGAATAATGCAAAAGAATACTAAAATGTCTTTCTCACATATGTCTGAATTGAATTGAATGTTTATTGTCCATATAGGAAATTCTTTTTACATCAGATGACTTCAAAATACAAATACAAACACAATTTCAAGTGAAAAAAAAAACCAGAGCAAAGATACAAAATTATTCATACATAGGTACAAAAAATACAAAATCATTCATAGATTAATTAATAGATTAAATGCGACTAAAGGTATTATTAACAATGTATGATCATGATTACTGTATTCTTAATACAGCATCAAAGTGAAAAAAGTACCATGTAAGAAAAGAAGTAGAAAATGAGAGAAGAAAAAGTGAAGAAGGTAATGAAGGAGAAAAGAGGAAGAGGATATGATAAGAACACAAAAGACGAAAGGGGAAGGAAGAAGACAAGGGAAAAAAGAAACAGAGAAAGTACTTGGATCTAACTAAAGGTTGATAATTTTAATTTCACCCCATTATACGATGATAAATTCTGTACCTAAAGTTTGACATGCAATATATCTATTTCACTGAAGAGACAAGGTTTACAGGATAAGGGCAGTTATGTATAATACTCATATCATAAAGAAATTGTATAGAAGTCTTTTCATAACATGTTCTCGAAGTTACTAGCGAAGTTACTATAATAGCAAGTTTTATGCAACAGCATCCAGGTATGCTACAATAATTGAAATTTTTTTACTGGTACCAAAATATCATTTCAAAAATATATATTGTTCCTTTAAATATTACATGTAATTTTTCATTTCATTTCATTTATTTCATATTTCTCATAATGAAATAATTTGTGGTAATGAATAGAGGGCGTATATGAACAAGGCCGTAAGCAGGAATTTTTTCCTAGGGGGGCAAGAATATTTTCAACATTTGAGGGAACACTCAAGCGAGGGCGTGAAGCATCCGAGCGGGAGCTTTTGCATTTTTAGAACTGAAATTTAATGATCTGGTGCACATTTTGGGTGGAATTTATGGAAATTCTCAATAAAAAGGTAAGGCAAAATAGAAAAAAAGTGCGGTTTTGCAAATTTCTAAGGGGGCAACTGCCCCCCTAACCCCCTATGTGCGTACGGCCATGTATATGAATAAAGACCATACCAAAGGTAAGAGTGGAAAAATTAGAAAACTAGATGAATCTTCGACCATGCGTGGTTGAACTTTATGCCTCCGCCATTACCAAATCAGGAATAAATAGCATTTCATGTTGATTTATTTTCATTTATACAATGACATCTTTGACCTTGACCTTTGACCTTGTGACCCCCAAATCTAATGAGAGCATTGCCCTTTCTGAACTTTGAACTTTATTTTCCACTTTCAAAGGAACAAACATAAAAAGTATGTATGCATATTTCATATGCATACATGAGCCAAGTTTGTTGAACAGTCAAATGGTTACTGAATTATTACAACTCAATGGTTCGCTATCACAAGAACGAACCATTTCTAGTACATCATGACCTCTATGACCTTTGATCTTTGACCTTGAGACCCCAAAATCTAATCAGATCATTGTCCCTCCCATATGCATACCTGTACCAAGTTTGAGGTTGATCGGTCAAATGGTTGTTGAGTTACGGCGAAAACGAACCATTTCTATGTACATAATGACCTCTATGACCTTTGACCTTGTGACCCCAAAATCTAATCAGATCATTGTCCCTTCCAGGTGCATACATGAGCCAAGTTTGAAGCCAATCTGTCAAATGGTTCTTAAGTTATCGCGAGAACGGGCCATTTTTATGTGTATCATTACCTCTATGACCTTTACCTTTGACCTTGAGACTCCAAAATCTAATCAGATCATTGTCCATCCCATATGCATACACAAGTCAAGTTTGAAGTTGATCTGTCAAACGGTTCTTAAGTTATCGCGAAAACAAAAACGGGACGGACGGATGGACGGACGGACGGACGACCCGAAAACATAATGCCTCCGGCAACCACCGGTGGGCAGAGGCATAAAAATGAACACAGGGCCATGTTTAGAGTGATGTAATTACTCTGTTAAGATAAATATTACATGTATTATCAATTTTAAATAGCAGACATAGGTTTCTTTGAAATTCTGCAGGGGGGCAGCCCCACCTGTGATTTTTCAAGTGATACCCCCCCCCCCCCCCCAAAAAAAAAAAAAAAAGAAAAAAGAAAAAAAAAAAAAAAGAAAGAAGAGTATGGAGGAAGAGAGGGCAGGGCCATGCAACTATATATACAGTGGAACCTCGTTACAACAAACTCCTCCAGAACAAGGAAATTACCTCTTTATATCAAAACCATGATAACAAGCTTCTGTAGAAGTTTGTTATCATGAAGCACTGAATATGTACAAAAATCAAATACAGTAAATATTCAACCTACCCTTTTTAAAATTCCCTTTTGATTTTTTGATTGCTCAGTTCTTTCAAAGATGTGTTTAATGTTCTCCCATTCTTCTCAAAAGGAAGCTTCCAGCCACCCCTGACCCTGAAATATATCACTGAGCAGGGATAATATTTCAAAATAGATAAGTTCACACTGATGATAAACCACAACATACCAAAGTATATCATTTTAGACATATCAGAAAATACAAGATATAAAAATATATTCATACCATGGTATTATTTTTGGTATATACACATACATGTACATATAAACATATGCAATATACTTTAAATATATGATTTGATGAAATGTTGCAAGATGTGGCAAATAGATAAATGTATTACAATCACTGAGTCCACCAAGAAATAGATGAAATTACATAAAAATAGTGTAATGATATTTCATAAAAATTAATGATCTACACACCATTTTCTCTGAATATATATTTCTTGAAGAGAATATTTGAAGTTCTATACAGTATAAACATGTATACATGTATATGTACTGAAACACTGTTAAATTACACAAAGAAAGAGATATATGTTTTCAGTTCATTAACATGTATTCAAAATGACTTTAAATGCTCTGAAAAAGTTATGAGACAGAAATATTCAGAGGTACTTAGTTTGTTTTCATGGAGATGATTCAACACTGAGAGCAATTGATAGCTGACTGGATTACAGCTAAAAATAGAAAAAAAAAACCCCAAGTGAATCAGTAGATTACGGAATACTATTATGTCCCCACTGGAAGTGCAGATCTAAATCTGCATATATTTGCATCATTCATAAATTTTCGAATTCTGTGTAGAAGTTTTGAAGCCTATCAGAAAAGACAAACAGAATCAAAATCCATTGCAAAATTGAGAAAGTAGCATTTATCGCTCATTTTGATTAATTTGCATAAATTTACATAATTAATTTCAAAATTTTGCAAAGTTTTGAAGCCCCACCATGCCCTTTCAACAACAAAAAAAACAAAACAAAAAAAAAAAACAGAATCAAAATCCAATGCGAAATAGAGAAGTAGCATTTTCCACTCATTTTGAATAATTTTGCATGAATTTGTACAATTAATAATTTACACATTTCTGGCTGGAAGATAGAAAGCCCTCACCCATCTTTATCATTCAAAGCAATCAAAATCAAAATTGGCCAAGAACTGACAGAGAAGATGCAAATTATCATTTTGAGCACTCACAGACACAGAAACACACACACCAACACCCACCCACACATGCAAGATCCTGTTTCACAGTGCCCTCGCGAACATTGTTTGGCAGGGACAAAAAATGTAATTTGTCACGTTATCTGTATGTCAGCTTGAAATTAGAGGGAAAAAAACCTTATAACATGCCATGATAGCTTTACCAGATAGAGGGGAAGAGCCATTAATCACCGGTTAGCACAGGAAGTAATCCTGTTGCAATGCTACTGAGAATCACGTGGCATATGGGCAAAGTATGACCCAGTAGTTGACCGATGTCTAAAATAAAATATTCCCTCTGATTTTAAGACGACTCTTGCAACAAAGTTTGAAGCAGCTTCAGAGTTCAACTGCTGGTATGCACTTCAAGTGAAAATAAGTGAAATAAGAAATTCATTCAAAACTAAAATCCCCTTGCTCCCAGTGCATAAAACTCATGTAGAATTTTGGAAGTAAAAGAAAATTGGCATAGAACGTTTTAAAATATCACCAAATTGTTCTCCTTGTACCAAAAGATACATGTGTGAGATAATGTGATATTCCATCCACGATTTCTGGTGAATTTTAGTGTAAATATCTCAAAGGACTACTAGATTACGACTTCATGACTAGCAGCTCCATGTACAATAATCCCAGCGCTTCGTTCAGAGATACCGATTGTCATGCACACTGAAGCCTCAGTTTACAAGTGTTTGATATTCAACTTGAGGAAAAAAATTCACAGCATCTTGGTTTTATAGCTAGTATCTTACTATTTTTCATCTCAAAGGACAGAAGTCTGACGGAAAGTTTTGACCAGCTACCAGAACTGTTCTTAACCTGTAACCACCAAATACAACAAACTCATGAAGCAGTTGGAGTGACCATACATCTTACTTACACTCCATTGAGCTTATAGAGTACTGAATCATAAAAGTGTTTTCATTTTTTCCTTTTTGATTTTTCCTCTGTAACTTCACTAGAAGACTAGTCAAATTGATAAGAAACAAATTTTCTCATGGGGAAATACTAACACCAACGGAAAACTAAGAGGGAACTGATCTGAATATATATTTTTTTGTACAAAATATTCATACCCCACTGGATTTGTTTATGAAATACTGTTCTTCTAACAATTCCACTTTTTGAAGATGACCTTTGAATTTTCTCATAACATCAATGAATGACTTTGCCAGCTGGAAATAATTCTGATGCTAAGTTTGAGCTAGGTGGAACAACTGTCACAGACTTGTACAAGACAGCCTTCAACTTCGGTTTGGTAAAAAGCAAAATAACAATACCTTCCGCAGAAGGAATGATGTGAGATCAGAGAGATCAATCGTTTACATCATCATTCATCTACACAATCACATGACATATATTTCAAAAAAAAAAACATGTCCGGGGTTGTGAATTCTTTGAAAATTACAGTATTGCTATAAAGTTCTGTTTTTCAATAGGGGTGTTCACACACAAGGTAAAAAGTGAGATTCAAAAATCGATTTTCTAATCGCAATTAGAAAATCAATTTTATTTTGTGTGTGGACAGAATAATCTCACTAATAATCGCGATTCTAATCGCGATTCAACTTGCAGTAAGAAGTGCGATTTTTCAGAATAATCGAAATTATTTGCCGAGCATTTTGTGTGTGAACGAAATCGTGATTAGAAAATCGGTTTTTATCTATCCCATCATTCTTTGCGCGTGTGCGATCGATGCGCGGAGCATGCACTGAATAGCATGGACGCACTATATACGCCATCTTAGCGCCGTTGATCCTGCGTAGTAAACAAATGTTTTGTATGTTAGTACATAATCATTTATTATTTAATTAATGAATTTGTTGCTGTACTTTCTGTAGCCCTTTTACTGTCGATGTGTATTTTGCCCCCTCCAGATCATGTATAGCAGAACTTACGTGGAGAAGCTTGTGGGCTCTTCTGCCTGTTTCTGTTGCTTTCTCGTGTGGGTGTGAATGGTCGAAGAAAAAAAAATCGAAATTCTAATCGCGATTCAAATCGCGATCCGAATCTCGATTCCTTTTGTGTGTGAACGTGCCTATTATGTACTCTTTTTAAGCTTTAATAGACCTCAAAACATCAGATTGTCCCATTTTTCAGAAATTTTTCAACATCAAAAAACCATTAGGGGCTATTGACAAGATATCTATAACATTCAACTCTAAAATCTCCTGGATGATATGACTTCATTTCATTTCATTGAATTTCAGTTGTTTCCACAATAACAAAAAATAATTTTTCAGAGATTTTCACTTCACAAAGAATCAATATGAGCATTGGGAAAGCAACAATCAAAATGTTATAATGGTGAACATAGATTTAGTATACATATATGTGACATTCAAATAGTAAGTACACGAATAAATAAGTGCTAGCTGTATTGTGGAGGAAACCGTAGAAAGCAAAGCTTGTAAATCAGTTTCCGAACATAAATATCACAGTATCATGTACTAAAGAAAGGGCATAAAAAGGTACAAATGAGACAGACAGTACAGTAGGAAATAAAAAACAGGAAAATACATCAAAACAACACAAGCACAAGGAAGGGGCATTGAATAGCCTTCTGAAGTTAAATCAGTGTAATATTGTAACTGTTTATTTACCTAACCTTCATTTAATGTTTGAACAAAAAAATAAGTTTGCTGCCTGTCTCACTGGCTCATCACAAGAATTCCAGAATGCAGACCAGTGTACATAAAGAGTTTTCTGTTTGTAATAGATTCTAAGCACTGGAAGGTGGAAAGATGACAACAGTCTCGTGAGGTAACTGAAAACTCTCACTTTAAAAAAAAAAAAAACTTACGGATGCTGGCGACTTGCCTCGGTTTAGTTGAAACATGAAGCAACCTAGGTAAAGAATGTATAAATCTTGCATTTTAAATATAGGTTTTCCCGTCCAATTTCGCACTTAATGCATGCAAGAGTACAAATAGTTCATTCAATTTCGCTATAGGGCAACCAAAAATTCAAACTAGTCATTCAAAATTGCCACAGGGCAGCCAAAAATTCATAACAGGCATTCAGATTCACCATAGAGCAATCGAAATTGTAAAAATATCATTCAGATTCGCCATAGTGCATTCAAGTTAGCACGGAATGACATGTGACCAAAGATAGAGCATTCAATTTCGCCATAGGGTATTCATGTTCATTACTAGTGCATTCAATTTAGCACTGTATTTACATGATATACAGTATATACAATATGAAAGAAGAAAATCATGATATTGTATACATGCTACGATTTAGGTCTCTAGGCAATGCATATAATTGAAGAGATGATGCAAATGACCACAAGAAAATATACATTATGAAAGAAAATCATGATATTGTATACATGCTACGATTTATGTCTCTAGTCAATGCATATAATTGAAGAGATGGTGCAAATGACCACAAGAAAATGTACACTATGACAGAAACTTTACAAAGATAAAAAAGGCACATGAATTACCGGTAACAAAGGGAAATGTAAAGAAATTTTCCCTTTGTTAATTTATATGCCTTTGGGCCATCCGATAAATATGATTTTTATTCAGTGACTTAATACAGACAAAGTAAGCTCATAAAGTGGAAGAAGATATAAACGTGAGAAAGCTATAAAAAACAAATAGAAAAAATAAATGTGCTAAATTGGTTGCACAAATTGTATACTTGGATGCCCTATGGCGAAATTGAATGCTCTAACGTAGCTCGAGGGGGCTTCACGGTTGAACTTGGTTGCACTGTGTACAAATTCGTATGCCAATTGGCGAATTTGGTTGCCTTAAAGCGATTATGAATGTCAATTGGCCATTTTGGCTGCACTATAGCGAATTTGAATGCCGGTTGATGATTTTTGCTGCCCTATCCGCGAAATTGAATGTGACCAGGTGGCTCAAAACCACCAATAAGTCGCATGCAACCCAACTGAAAAAACAGCCAAAAATGTCATTTTGATCGGATTGGTCAATTTTATGTTTTTGATAGAAATGGGTAGTTTCATTATCATTCTATCATGTCTCAAAGTTTGGGATCGTAATTCGCCCCAGAAATACATTTTTTAACAATTTTAAAATGACTCCTCATTTTCACTTGATACAAATTGACCGCCTCATGAGGTGTTAGAGCGCTTTTGTTATGCCTACATTCATTCCCGTCTAAGTTGAAAATTTATCAAGGTATTGAACTGATTTTTTGGGGAAAATAAAAAATAGGTCCTAATCCTAAGATGTGCCAAATTTTAGCCTAATCTGAAAATCCCTTCATACCTACTGAATATCCTGCTGCGCTTGGGTCACACGAAGAGAGCTCAAGCTGAGCGTTCTTTTGTTCTGAACTTCAAAGGCTCTTTTCTCTGAGTGGAGGTTATTGATTCCTAATTATCTAATGTACTTTTGAGGGGGTTATTGTAAAGCAATCTGGATGAATCATATACCATTGGAAAGCTGAGAATCTCTTCTTTCAGATGTGCTACAAAATAGAAAAAAGTGAATTTTGGCGACTTACTGGTGGTTTTGAGGCGGCAGGTCACATTTATATTTTCTCATGCACTATGTGCGAAATTGAACGACCTATCTTTACTTTTGCATGCACTAAGTGCGAAATTGGACGGGAAGCCAAGGACGAGGACGAGGCCAAGTATTTTCGTCCGAGGTCAAGGACAAGGCCAAGGCTAGAATGTCTGGCCTCGAGGATGAGGCCAAGGCCGGCCCCGAGGACTACAACACTGGTGTTTAGACTTGCCACTTGCATCAACAAAGTCCTCATGGGCTTTACATCAACAAAGTCCTCATGGGCTTTAAACCCAAATTTGACTATCTTGGAGTCTACAGACATCAATGTTGTTTGTTTGATCATCCAAAAAGGCCAAAGGAAATTTTTAGAAAACCTTATAAAAAGAGCGTGAGCCGTCGACGCGACCTCACTAAGTAAAGTCTTTATCACAAATATTTGCGAAGTATAAAAAAAATGTACTCAGCAAATTTTCTCAATAATTAGTTAGATACAGAAATATATTTTTGGGGCATTAAAAATTTCATTTAAACACTTTTGAAAATAATAATATAATAAAGTAATATAACAGTGCCCTTGTACAACACTGGCTTCCTCGATCTGGATCACAGCTCGCAGAGATTCATGTGCACGCACGGCCACATCTTTTTACCCGGCCTCGTTCAAGGACTGAGGAGGATTAATACTAGTGTACAAGGACGAGGCCAAGGATTTTTGTCTGAGGTCAAGGACGAGGCCAAGGCCAGAATGTCTGGCCTCGAGCAGACCTCGAGGACGAGGCCGGCCTCGCGGACTACAACACTGATAAATAGACCTAGAAATTTTGTTGAATCAATATCTATTGTTCAATATCTATTGAAATATTATTAAGACATTCCCAGGTAAAATTAAAATTGCATTGCTGAAAAGCATACATTGGGTTTCCCCTACATCTACAGATAGTATGTTACAACACATCCATTCACATATACTTCTGTGTTCAGTGTTGACAGTAGCTATCAGGATCTTTATGAGAAAAAAAAAAAACAACCTCTGGTGTCACCTGCACATAATATAAATAACAAGACCTCAGAAGAATTTTGAAAATCAGTGATGTACAGAACAAATAATAATCCCCAAGAAGTGAGCCCTGGGGTACTCCACATGTTATGTCATTTTAATCTGAATTGGAATCATTTATGTAGACAAACTGTTGGAGTTGGAAGAGTTCCTGGTTCTACTGACTAATTGTCCATCACTTTCCATTTTCTTGTAATCTCCATGATGACATCCTGCCGATTCAGGCTAGGCCGTCTGAGAACGTTGATCAGGTTCCCAAGGGTAGAATTTGGAGACTTACCCCAGTCCTCAAGAAGATGTCTGCATGGGTCGTAGTGATACAGGTGCTGGTGAGGTAATGAAGTCTCCTCAAAGAGCTTCACGGCAGAAATAGTGTAACCTAATTCGCCTGTGTTTGTAGGAGTGGAGTGTAAGGAGGATAGAAAAGGCCCAAGAAAGAAAGTGTGTGCAAGGACAAAAGAGTCTGTTCAAATACATGCTTTATATTTTCAAACTATTTAGAGAGTAATTTCTGACATCTATATGTGTAATTCTTGACAAGATATATTTTGCAAAGTAAATTTTACTCCTAAACAATGTCATCAAATCTAGGTTACACATTCAAATGTTACCAGCTTTATCAGCCTTATCAGAATAATAACCCTTAAGAAATCATGCTCCCAGATTTCAATGCAAATTATTACCTCCAAAACCAACAACTTACTCTGGATTAGAAATTAAGAGAAATGCATAGAATGCATAGAACAATCAATCTGTGAAAAGGGCAACCTGGTAACCATACATTCCTACACCATTTCTAATACAATTTATGTTAGAATATCTATAAAGAGAGATCAAAAGTAAGATAACAATCAAAGAGGATGGAAATTTCTCCACATAACAAGCAATAGGCACATACCCAAACCACAAAACTCATCATTGATATACATTGCAACACTTTATTTGTAGGAAGATCAGTGCTGCTGGTTATTATATCCTCTTTTTGTGGTTAACTCATTTCAGATTTGTGGTTTTATAAATTTTGTGTTTCATACCTCAAGGTAAGCAGGATTTCACAAATTTATACCTTCACGAATTGAAGGGTCCCCAATTTTCCATTCATTTTTCTTCACATGTACTAGTTCTTCAATATTTGACTTATAAAATGTTTGTCTTTTTCGTAAAAGTAATTCATATTTTGCCCAATGACAACCATCTTTTTTTCTTTTATCAATATTGCACTGATTTCTTCTTTCTTAGTGACATGACTATGTAAGATTTTTCAATGTTTTTGAAAAGTAAAAATCATCTGCAATTCAGCACTATCAGTTCTTATTAATACTAAACCATCAATAAAGTGACATGATAATGAAACAATTTCATCACAAACATTACCACACGCACTCCCATGCATATGTATGTTTCTACATAAAACCTAGCAACAACTATAAAATGCGTGATAGACTTCAATGAACAACTAAAGATTTTAATCATCCAGAACAGCTAACAGAGCTAAAAGACATAAATCTCAGAGAGAAACAGAAATCCATGAATTTGAATGCAAACGTAAGGTAGTAACAGCCTCATAAAAACCTGCTATTTGTTAATAGATTTGGGTTCACTGAAAAAGAAATCACTACTGTTATTATAAGATTTTACCTGCTAGTCCTCTGTAATTCTTGCCCGTGGGAGAGTGTGCATTCAACTTGTCACAAATGAGCTGAAGGAGATCCGGAGGAAAGTCAGGAAATGGCGTGTCCGTATGGAGTATCCTCCCAGCTGTGTTGACTGGTGGAGATCCTCTCATCTGAAACCAGACAGTCAGTGAACAATGTCAGAGCATGACAAAGGTCATGGTGGTGGAAATAATGACATTATAGTCAACAAAAGCCCATCATGAAAATATGTGATTATTAAGCAAGTTTCTCCATGTGATTTCAACAGAGTGTTCTTCTACTTCCCTCTCAAGTGTCAAGACAGTAAAGTAATCTTATGCTAGCCCCTAGGAAAATGCATGGACTGCAAGGTAATTTTATGATATGCATTGCAAATGTATGGTGAACAGGACATCCATAACAAGATCTGATGAACATGCTTTCCCTCTAGACTTTTCAACATCAAAAAAAGCAAGGACCTTTTTTTAGTTTTTTTTTAAATAGGCTTTTGCTTAACCCATTGCTGGGTGGAACTGCGTGATCCTGTATTACGTCTACAAGACTTTGAAAATTCAGTTGTCAACAGGTTAATTTCAGCCAGTCTGGTCAAATGGAGATGATACTCATCCAAAGAGAGAGAAAGAGAGATACTTAAAACTAATAACATCTAGAATTCTTGAGTTTGCATTTCTTCATGACATTCATATGATATACCTGTTTCCCGCTAGAGACAATCCACTGTTTCACACTCATGAACTTTCGGACATCTTCATCTCCACACCAAAGAGGGCGTTCTCCGAATTCCTTGGACAAGTCGATGATGTGAGGAACAGGGAGGTGACTCGACTCCTGCTGAAACTAGACACAGATCGGATATGAGGTTATTAGGAATACTCACCTCAAGACTGAGAGCCTGAAAGACCTTTATGATCAAATTTCAGCTAAAAAAATAAGGCTACTGGAAAATCAGTACTCAACAGAGCATTTCAAATCAAATACAGAAATAGGATTCATTTTTCAATCTTAATGGTGTTCTATCAAACGAAGACCACAGCATAGTGGTAGTAGTAAGAATGTCCAAAGATTTGCTCTTTATCTAACTTTAAAGGTTGGCGAGATGAAGGTACTATTACCAGTACTGTAGTACTGTACATAAATACCAGGCCTGACAGAGACTTCGAATAATTCAAATTCATCTAATTTTAATCAGCAAAAGTACATCAAACTGGAATGAAAATGCTGAACATACCCTGCATCTTTGATCCATTGGACAAGGTGGTCCAAGTGAGAAGCAGTGATCAGATGTTACCACCTTCATGACAGCAGTGCGGATGTCATTCAGAACATTTTGTAATGGAAAGCCTACCTTGCACCTCCTATACAGAAATACATGTAAGTGTAAGAAGAGGTATGAGTTTGTGATGAGGGAATATAACTGGCTGACTAGAGCAACTTCAGAAGAAGACCAAAGTACAATTAGCTCTCAAATATTAAAACTATCAAAGAGTTTGGCAATATTTTTGCGGATTATAATCCAGGGTCCTTTTCTTTAATTTCTCATCAAAAATGATACACCTGCTTTTGTATATGGCAACTTCCTGTTAATGTCCATGTATGAATGGGATGAAATTTTTAGATACTGGTAAATGATAGTAGGCCTGCAAGAATAAATCACTTCAAGAATTCAACAACTTTAATAGCAATCAGGGAAACCTATTCATCAAAATCCAAATAAAATTCCCATTATCCTTTAGATTACTACAGACAGATGATCCCAGCACCTACTAGGAGATCCATATATTTTATAAATAAACAACAGCAGCACACTTTAAAAGATTGAAGAAAAAAGATTACCATATAACACGGTCATATTACTATGCAGATGTAATTATCTTACATTAATTTTCTACGTTACAACAGCCAAGGGTAGTTGCCAAGATAAGCCAGATATCGCTACTAATACTTACACTGCAAATTTCACTACACATCTGCCAGGGTCCTCACTCATATACAAGGTATAGTTGCCACCCATGTTGAAGACCCAGGATGTTTCATTTTCTTGCTCAAAGGTTCCTACCATCTCACTGGTAATCAATCTGGCTAGCCCTATTGCAAGCTTTGAGAAGAGACCATGCGGGCAGTACCCCTTGAAATCAGCAAGGAGTGTCCTTTCTGAAGAGAGATCCCGGCCGTGAGCTGTACCTCGGGGCACTAACTTCTTGGTGTGGAAGGGCATGAGATACAATGCTTGAGTGCTTCTTCTTTCCATCTGTAGACTGTCACAGAATAGATGACTTGATGGCAGCCCAGAGTAGTCATGGATCAGGTTGAGTTGTTTCAGACATGCTGTGATGCAAGCTGAATCAGACTCCATACCAAGGAGGTGGGTGAGGAGAGCAGGGGTCAATATTGACTCCTTCTGGAGTATGGACCAATGATGCCGAAAAGATTGGTCTTGCTGACTCTTGTCTGGGACTTCAAGAAGACGCATGCAAGTATGTACAAGGTCCTCAGGATTCAAAGCCACAAAGGAGTGATTTGGTGTATCTTTCTCATTATCTGCAAAAAGAATAATTATTCAACAGTTTTACAATTATCAAGACAATTTCACGTCTCTTTTAAAAATACTTTACAGGTTTTCTCGTTACCTTGCTCTTTATATCATGTTTATGATCATCTCTAATATATGTGTGTAATTGAGTTTTATCAGACCTATATCAATCAGATCTAATTATCTATGCCTGGGAGTGACTTTTTAAAAAAATGTTACAATGCCAAAGACGTGACTCAGGCTTGTACGTGTCTACCCGAGTACCATCAGAGTCAGCCTGTAGGTGAAGTCAAAGAATTAACCACGAAGGATACGCTACACCGATTCCTACTCTGTAAACATCCATACAGACAGCTAATAAGTGAACTCGACTGAATATTTGCCTTTTGGTTATTAAAATGATACTTATGAATTTACATTCGCATATTGCAAACAAAATAAAGAGCTTTAAGCACAGAGAGGTATGGTTATACTTCACACTGAAGGGAAAAGCGCTCAAGATATCATCATTTAAGAAAATTCATGAAGAAATTAAAGTTTCTCAAAGAATGTTGTGACACATATCACAAATTTACCTGATAAAATGATTACTCCTTGTCTGTGTAGATACTCCAAGAGGGAAGTCAGTTCTGCACCATCGTTTATTCGACATGCTTTCATTATTCCTGATGTCATTATACACTTCTGCTTCTGATCCCTCAGGCCAATCACAATATCCCTATAGGACAGGAACTTTTGAGGATAGGCCTTCATCTTCACAAAGCTCTGCTCAAAGATAGTTTTTGCAATGTGATCTCTGAGGAATGTCAGGCAGGCTTCTGGACCAAATTCACTGAAGCAGGTGGAGCCAGAAAACATAGACATTGGGCCTGATGAGGAAGAGGATGAAGTGGATGTGGAATTCTGAGTGCAGAACTTCACAACCGAGGGTGCACCCTGGTCCTGCGTCAGAGTCAAGTCAACCCTTCCTTCTCCTGGGTACTGACACTGACTGTGCAGGGGCACTTGAGATGAAGACTGTCTCTGTGATGATGAGATCCTGTTCAGCATGAAGCATGGGCAGTTCCCATGGTACTGGAGCTGCACTCCAAAAGCTTCCCCAAACCTCTGATGGAGTTGCATACCAATCTCCTCAATGGACTCCAAAGTGACAGCAGACAAATGCTGCCAAGTAGATATGAGATAGAGCGGCGACTCTGAACCAGCATAAGTCCTTATCTTATTCAGCTTTTCCTGCAGTTCTCTCATGTGTTTTTCTGTGTTTTCAAGAAACGACTGCCCATCAAATCCAACCATGTACATGCAATGGGATGTCATCACCAATTGACTACAATATATAGCTAATCTAGAATCCTTTAACACCACCACTTCCAAAACAACATTCTCTGAAGCAGCAGATGAATCTCTAATGCCATTTGATCCAACAGGGCAAGTTTTCCGGCTGTCAAGCAGTTTCAAAATATCAATGACTTGATGAGACTTGACAGACAGATACTCGAAGATGTTGTCCTTTTTCCGTATGTTCATGCAACATCTTATGCTGATAGGCCCATCCTGTCTCTCAGACCATATCTTAGATCCAACGAACTGCTCTGCTATGTTCTCTGCACTGCTACCCATGATGACCAATCTCAGATCTGGTAATCGTGCCATTGGCGCATCATCCATTCTAAAGCTACCTTGCCTAGACGTCCCTTCTAGAGAAGACAACTCTGAAGCAGCTGAAGGTTTCTCTCTTGTGCTTTTCGGTCTCTGAAAGAAGATAGAGACTGGACTATCCTGGCTCTGCTGCCTGAAAATTTGTGTTGTTGACATTCCCTGAAAAAGAAGCCATTAAAAAATTCAAAAACCACAAACGAAATATGTATTAGTCAATATGTATAAACATCAAAACAATTTTTTTCAAAGGTGTGCATGCTAATATTTGATAAACTAATCTAGTAATCACACAGGATCAATTAGTTTAGCAATCAAAAATTTGTCACTTCTTTCCATAAAAATTACTATTTCAAAGAGAAGCTTGAGTTCTGGGAAAGGTGAAAAATTATTTGTGAGCTTTCTCATTCTTTTCATGTCAGTAAAGAAAAATACCACAGTAAAAATGTCCCCTAGAAAGGATTGCTCTTCAAATGCACTCATATTGGAAATATGACAAGAAAAAGCTGAAAGTTTGGGGGTAACATTCATGCCAGAATTGTGTGTGGTCCTATATACTCATTTTTTTGTGCAGTGCCAGTGGCTTTTGGGGAAAATAAATTAATTTCTTATTAATTCGATAATCTCCAAATCTCACACTAGACACCTGTGTTTATATACAACTAATCTAACTCTCCCAGTTTCTCTGGAACAGTTTCTTTCACATTATGACTGCATGACCAGAACTCCAGTTTATCTTTAGAGCAGTGCATTCATGCAGGCGAAATGTTAATTTTAAATTTCACAATTCTAAAATTTTACACAATTGTCATTTCACTGACAGTCTCATCTCATGTTGAATTTATTTCTCATGTCATTAACTTTCATTTTGCAAATTGTTTATGTTATATTTATGAAAGCTTTAAATAAAAAGCTCTCAAGATGCATATCTTTAATTTGAAAATCTAGCCACTGTATTCTACAGAACTATACAAGTATTCTCACTAACTACAAGACTGCAACATTAATACTTACAGATCATCAAACAAAAATTACATGGTGTACTTTCTTTTAGACAGAAAGTCTCAAATGCACTCTAAAATTTTCAACATCATGCTAATGGGAAACTCACTGGCATTGTTCATAAATTTATCACACATGAATTACTCAAATGATGAAGCAATTTTAATGATACTGAGATAAGTATGCAGAAACTCTTAATTATCACATAGATTTCAGTGCATTACGCATGTGTGAAAGTGCAAAGCACTACATGTTCTGAACACAAAGAAATCTCCTTTGTAGTTGCACCATTATTCACTGTTGATGGGTTAAATAGCTCTCGATTTCTTTTCAATTGTCTAAACTGCAAACAGTTGAAGAGTATATCTTGCAGATACATGTCAATTGATATACAGGTACAAGTTCATCTAAAATCTTTACATGTTGTCAGAAAACAAATAAATCATTAGGAAAGGATATTAAGCAAATAATAAGCATTAGTGAGGCTATGGGCAAACTATCACTTCCAAGGCGATCTTGATGTAGCGATCTTTCCGAAGCGAAGCTGAGGAAAGATAGCGTTTACATCTAGATCGCCGAGGAAGAGATAGTTTGTCTCATTGCCTGAAACCAGAAGGTGATTATTTGCTTTATACCCCTTTCGCAGTAGGCTCTTCCCCGTTGAACTTAAGTGGGTAACTTCTCCACCTCACGAGGTGGAGAATTTAAGCGGGGAAACGTTTACCCGCTTAAACTGGCCAGTGCGAAAGGTACACTGGAGAATTTCCCCGCTTAATGACGTCAGAGGTCAAATCTCATTTCCCCCCTGAACCGAGATTCCGCACGCTGATCAGCTGAGCTCACTGCATATGGCAGGCTAACTAGCTGCTATATGCTGATATGATGGCCGATCCACTGTCCGACCCCTGTATGATAGAGTTTCTTTTTACTAACGATATTTATTATTAATAGCATCTTTTGCATGATGAAAATGCACTGAAAATATTACAAATATTTTAGAATTTAAGAATTAAAGAGAGCAACTTCCTCCTCCTTAGTGTCGCTTGATATGATCGCTCTAATGTCAGTAGCTTGATGAATAACACCGCGTTTGTGGACTGCAAACTCAAAATCAATGGCAAGAATAAACACACAGTTTTGATATCAATGTCCAAGACGTATTGTTGCCCGACATCGTTGAAAATTCTGAAGTAGGTCCACGATTGACACTCCGTGTGCTTTATACTCTTTGCTATTATACAGCGAGCTAGCTTTCCTTTGCTTCCGGGTACGGGTTTGCTTGCAAAACTCCGCCTGGCCTAGCCTACATGCAATCGGAAAAGTAAAAAACACGCTCCTTAACCCATTCGCGACAATGATTTTCTAAAAATGGATTACGAGGGCCACTCTTCAAGACGGCAACTTTTTTTGGCAACAAGCCAGCCCAATCTCATTCACAAGTCTAGGGACACGATACTCACCCACGGGGGACATGCAATTTTACAGGACTGTTCCCAAACTGAATGAGTGTGATTTCCATCATTCATTTGAAACTAAATGTTCAGTAAAAGTAACTGTTTGGAAATTTTTATCTTCTGTGGTGTGGAAATCGTATTTAATTTTTTTTTTACATTTAGAAATATCTCATTTAGTTCGTTTGTCTGTCATCCGTAATTATGCACCCCTATTGAGAAATGGCATTTTCCACAATAGTCAGTCATGCCGACGTGGTGTGATTTTTGGGGGTTAGTCTACTCTGTGTAGGGGGAACTAAAAAGTAACAACAAAGAAGTAACGGATCTGGTCAGTCAAACTCATAAAATGAATGATCTAATGCCTTTTGCTTGTATGCAGAATTTTTTTTTTTTTCTTCTGAAAATGGCCTCGCTGGATGTTTTATAAGTCTGCGATTTTGTTTCAGATTTATCATTCACCCTGTCCCAAAATGGTTATGTACGCGGAAGCGAAAGACCTGTGCTATCGCGATAGCCAGGCCTAGCATGGGAAAGGCTCGCATGCTCGATGAGTCATCATCTCTCCTTGCACTAGCACTGCATACCATAGCTTCGTCATTCAGTCATGAATTTGAATAATTTTGGAAATAGTTCTTCGATTACCAAATTGAACGAAGCAAAGTGGATTATAATGGGCTCACATACAAAGAAATTACAATTATTGATTTTTTTATCTATGTCTGATGAGGTCATTTTACGTGAAAGAACATAACAAAATAAATATAGCTTTATCAAGGTCTGGTAAAATACTAGACGACTCGTTGACGTTGCCTAGTGACCAGGCCAGGAATGTAGTTCAGGCCAGTTCATGACTGAAGGACACCTGCGCTGCACCCAGCTAGCTCTCTCTCCGTCTCTTCGAAAATGTAAACAATGATCAAAGGAGCTTCATGCAATAACACTGGTGGGAATTATGGCTATGAGTTCGAGTATCATTTCCCTTTATGTTGATGAACATTCAAATGTTATTTTTGCTTGTATAGTACCCATAAACCCATTATTGTTGAAGTGCATAAATACAAGTAAATGAGTTCGTAGTTTCTGCCAAGGGATTTGCTTTTATCCCCTGGATTTTTTTATTTAGGTTTTACATTTATACCTATAATTCACAATATTAGATTTCAGGACAAATAGCTTCCCCTGTTGTGTATAAATTCAAGTAAACAGTGTTTTGTTTGTAGGTCTGTCAAATCAATCTAATCGCAAGAGCCTTTCGGGGGGGGGGGGGGGTCCTAGGAAGCACATGTCCTCTTTACGCATTTTACCAGATCCATTTTTTGCAAATAAATTTGAACTTGGAAATAAAAATGCCACCCTTGAGAAAAATACTGTTATCATTTCTTTTTTTCAAATTTTATCTATCAAATGTTTTAATTTTGATTTTCATTTTCAGGTGGATTCAGAAACTATGCCTTTTCACTTTGAATTCTCGACTGCCATGTTACTGTACACAATTATATTTACTTTTCAAACAACCCTTCCCAAAAAATACACCCCTCCACCCCCTAAATTATTTTAGGGGGAATTGTTAGTAATTTGTATTTATTGTTTTCAGTGTTAGTAAATGTATTCATGTCCTTCCTTTACATGGATATTTTTATTTTTACATCGGGGCCACGGCAAGCCCAAGAGGGCAAAAGTCTTTCAGAAAAAAAAGGCAAAAGAAAGAAAAGAAAGAGTTAGTACCTGCCACTTGGCACAGCACTAAAATTATTTCATTCAATTTAGTGTAAAAAAAAAAAAGATCGGAGTGATCGGACCATTATATTCTAACCAAACTCAACTTCAATGCTTCATCAAAATAATCACAGGTGACTGAAGGAGAGGTATGAGGTTGATCACTCAGTCACATCAACAATACGCAATCGCACACACGCGTCACAACAAAAGCATGCGCTCGGGAATTAGAATCAGATAGGAGAGCCTATAAAAGTCAAATAAAATCAATCAAAACAAGCAAATCCACATAGATATCCGTAAAAAATTAACAACCACGGCTATATTCACTCGAATACACACACCAAAAATTGAGGAATGCATAAATTCAAAGCTCAAATGACAGGGCTGAAACGAACGCAACGTCTACAAAATCACTGCACTCGCACTCTGCACTGCATGCAAACGTACACCACACAGGCAGTCACACGCCATACGTATACTACACGAACAACCGCTGTGCGAATGATTCACTGAAGTCAACATAACTCACCAGATTCTCACCAAAATTAATTACAATCACGAATTACGCGTCCACAAGAATAAAATATATCACAAAACCTTTCCAAATAAAGGGAAAATATACAGGAAGAAGCGAACAGAAAAATATAAAGAGATGAAATAGATGGGAAATTGGCGAGCTGAGATAGGCGGATTCTAAGTACGAAGACAGTTACAAGTTACGTGTTGCTATCGATAGCCGCTATATCGATATTGCCCAAGCGCGCGAATGCCCTTGTTACTAGGCAGTATTGGCGCGAGACAAGCATATATAAATCAAATATTCATCGCAGGCTCGTACGGTTTTGAGATGAAATGTCCAATAAAGGGTCTTCTAAAATTCATAAGTCTAAAATGGGTTGGTCCTGAGACGAAGTAACGAGTGCTCTGATTGGCCAAAATTTTTCTGCATCGGCAGGCGAAGTTTGGGGTCACCAAACTTTCTAGTTTTCTTGTAAACACGGCAAACCACAAAACGTGGACCCATTGTCGCGAATGGGTTAATGATCCCAGCCTGCAGTACTTCCGGCCAAGCTCAATTGCCCATCTTGCTTTCACCGGGGAAGAGAAACCAGTGCGAAAGGCGACATTTCTCTCTTCCCCGGTGAAGTGAGAAATGCGTGCTCGTAAAGTTAAGTGGGGAACTTCAACGGGTAAAGGGGAAGAGCGCAGTGCAAAAGAGGTATTATATTCCACATCTGAAACCATTTAACTGCAAATAAAGAACATAATATTTCCTTTTCTATGAGAAAGAATTTGGTTAAAAAAAAAAACAAGAATGTTTGATTTAAGAAAAAAAGTTAGCTGCATTCGCGCACTCCTGTTTTAGCGCTAGCGCGTATTGTGGGACGGTGCACAGTATGCGCGTGACTTGCTTGGCCTCAGCTGCTCAAAAATTATTAAGCTAATTGTGACGTCACAAAAGAAACAAAGATGATTTGATGGCAAAAATTGATGGCAAAAAACACACAGGGGTCACGCACTTTTATTTCGCGCGTACCCCAAAATAATGTTAACACGTTGTGACTCTATGGACTGAAGTGATCAGCGAAACACTGCCAACACTGCACGGTCACGCACTTTTCTTATCGGGTGGTGATGATGGCAAAACTACACTTAATCACATGATTCATTTTTGACCAATCCTACAGCAACATTCTTAGTATGTGGAATATAACATGTTATAATATAAAAATTATGGATTACCGTAAGATTTAATTATCAAAGAGAGAAGACTGTAATGTAGAGCATTCTAGCACTCGGTTTTAATACTACATGTACCTGCAAGTTAAAAAAGTTTTTTGAGAATTCAGCAATTGAACTGAAAACATTTCAATCAAAGTCACTCCATCTAAAAAGCTGGAAGAATACTTACCTCTTTTGTCTGTTTTTGATGAATGGGTGTACCATTGACAGAGAGTACATGATCTCCAGGACGCAACCCACTTAAATCAGCTGTAGATCCCCTCTGCACAGATGTCACCATGGCATAGATTTCACTTCCATCTTTGCTCTAAGATAAGAAGTAGTCACAGACATACCAGTCAAGCTAACAAAACGTGTGCTTTATTACATTAAAGGCACTGGCTAACTTTGTGAGCAGCAGATTTTTAAAAATCTCAAACTAAGATGATACATGTGTATGACTTTACATGTATTTGTACTCAAAAACCCTGAAACCAACCATAATTTGGAATGAAAAACTGTAAGTTAGACGCAAACCACAATTTTATTAGTTTTCGTCTCAGAGACAATAAATAAGAGGAACGTTTTGCTCGAATTAAAAAATACCGTTATCTGCCTCCCACTGCGTGATATGCCAATACACACAGTATGGGCCAGTGAACCATGCACGCATGCGCACTCCTTATGTCTAGTCTGTGCAACCGACCCTTGTATATTTTTCACACTTTGGTTCACATTTCTAATATTTAAAAATACTTCCTGTGGATATTATACTTTGAAACTTTCAGACTGGTATTTTTACACTATATGTAACTCTTATGTTAATCCCATTTTCAAGTAACAAAATGAGATTTTTAAAAATCATAACAATGTTAACCAATGCCGGTATAAAGTATGATTGTATGACCATGCTACACTAGCTAGACAGAGAGACTAAAAGTTAAGTTCCCCAAAACAGTTCTTTCAGAACAACAAGTAGTTGAATTTTGGCTCGCTCGCAAAAAAAAAAAAATAAAAGAGGTTGGTTCAAATCTAGCAAGAAGCATTAATTTTCCCCAAATTAACAAAAAAAGCTTTGCAACCCCTAAACATTCTATTAAAGTAATAAAGGGCACTGTTTCATCATCTAAGCTGTCAGTCATTGACAATGCCAGTAAAATCCTTGGTTTTGATTGGCTGAGAAGCACTGATCACTGACTGTTACTATGGTAACTCTCAGTGACTGACAACTTGTCAGTGCTGACAACTTTCATGAAGCGGTGCCAAGATCTACATTTGCGATATTGTTTTAAAAAAATTTGTGTGCTTGTGTAATGTGTGGAGATGGGATAGATTATATTGCAGCATAACTGTCAACAAATAGGGGTCACCACCAAAAAATCTGTCTATCTACGCCCTTGCATCCAAGTGGGCTGTATCTAAAGAATAAACCTACATGACAAAAGCCACCTGAGAGGGGAGTTTGATCTATCAGTCAAAAGGCAATTTTGTTTCTTTTTCCATCTTCTTACATAATAAAGCAATAATCACAATCATCATCTATATAAGGCATTTTTGCGGCGCATTAAAAACACATATTTTTTGTCTGTATGATTTGCCTGTGCAATATCAGAGCATATTGTATAAAACGCCGAATTCCCCATAGGCTCATGTACAAAATTTGCTGTGCAATATTATGCAATATTGCATGGTCTCTTCGCTTGCGCGCAATGAAACAAACATGCGCAATAAGGATTACAATGCGCGGATATGCAATACACGCAATACACAAAGACACTTTGATGATGTCATAAAGAGGTAAGTCAAACTTATGTGATCATAATAAATGTATGATGGGGGCCCTTTTTAGTTGCTGAAATGACTTTTATTGAATTTCAAATCCCTTTCTTGTAGGGTATAGATAATAATAATTATATTGGATGGCTTTATTTCATGGAATACCAGGAATATTCCACTCGTTAGGGCCAGTATTGCACTCATCTTCGATTCATGCAATATTGGCCCTAATTCGTGGAATATTCTCTGGTATCCCATTCAGAGCCATCCAATATAATATAAATATTCTCAGACTACCTTCTGATGTGTCTGGACAGGTTTGCATTGTCCACTTTCTAGGTAAATAGAAAATCTAAAGCTTTTTTTTTTAAAGATTCCATACCTTCCAAAAGGTTTGCTAAATAAATGACAAAATAATAACAGAAATTAGTATTGCCTAACACATGTTTTAAATGAAAAATCAACTGCAAATGAACAGCTTAATTCATCTTTAATCATATCTGGGCACCTACCTCCTATGCTAACATTGTTCAACGATTGTCAGAGAACTACTTTAATGAAGCAGCAAGCCATAATCTTCAATTGAGAATGAGGAATGGAATATTCTTATGCCAATTCTTTATAGGCATTGTACCATATTTTGTCGCAAAAAGAACATCATCAACACAGCCCAGATCCTTTAAATTTCTTTTGAACAATGAGCTGAGCATTTTTGGCTGCCATAATGTTTTCCTCCTTTCTGCTTTTTCCTGTGCATTGCTTGTATGCATTGTGTCATAAGTTGAATACTGAGAATCATTTCCACTCTCACTGCACAATGATAATATGAAAACCCCATGTAAATAAAAGTAATTTGAATTCCAAAGATCAGGACTCACGTCATGCAAGCAGTCATCATAAAAAAATAGGTCAAGAAAGGGATTCAATACCACAGTGTATTCTGGTAAACAGATTTAGTTGGCCAAAATCACAAACAAATATTACACATTTGATTACTTGCTGCTACTTACATATGACTGAATATTACAATGTCATTTTCATATTGATTTCTGATTATTTTGCACCTGGGTGCCTCTTTAGGCAGATTTGCACACTATGTAAATATACATGTAGTGTATTCTGGTAAACAGATTTAGTTGGCCAAAATCACAAACAAATATTACACAATTTGATGACTTGCTGCTACTTACATATGACTGAATATTACAATGCCATTTTCATATTGATTTCTGATTATTTTGCACCTGGGGTGCCTCTATAGGCAGATTTGAGCATTATGTAAATATACATGTAGATGTAGATTTATTATTATCAAGCACAAATTTGAGGGATAAAATAGACATCTGAAAATGCCAAGGACTTAAAAAAAAATCTTTTTACTTGTCAGCAAATTTTATAAGTAAAACAGACACCTGAAAAAGTCAACTGCCTCCCCCCCCCCCCCCCCCTTTGAAAAATTCTAGACCCTGCCCTGATGATAATACACGTGAGGGTTCTGTAGCAGGATATCAACCAGTTAAAAAAGTTTGGAAAATTGAGTTTGACTGGAAAAATAAATTGCCTGATAAATTTGTATTATTCCTGTTAAATACCATTTCTTCCCCTGCATCACATATTATGTTCTGATACTGACATGCATGAATGAATATAAAAAGCATTACATGAGTAATATCGAAAGTATTCTGCAGACTCTGCACACAGCATTCCTGAATAAATTAACTTATACTGAATTTACAATAAAAAACAAAATAAACAAAAGATATTCAAACAAAATAAAGATATGTGAGTTTTAAAGATATTCCTCCATTCATCACTCATCACTTCTGCAGTTTTGCAGTCGATCAATCGATCGACCACTGTCGGTCCACACAAAGGAAAGCAAAGAGAAAATCAATCCATAGCCGTGTTGTGTTGATCACTACTCTTGTGCACAAATCACTTTCAACATTGCTGGTTCAAAAATTACTGCTTTAATTCAGTTGTCCCAAGCTCCATCATCGCAGATGTGGTGTCAAGGGAAAGATATTTTTATGATGCATTTTCATATGTTTGCAAGAGTATATTTAATGAGATACTGACAAAGAAAGTTGGATTTCCTTTTTTATGAAACACACTGCAGTTTGGTCACAAAGTATAAAGATATAAGTCCAAAATGAGATATGAATGATGCAAATTAATAACCTTAAGTTTCCAAACTTTTAGAGTGATATGGACTTTAAGCAAGCAAAAGCTAAGATTATTGAAATGCAAAAATAAAGTCAAGGAAAAGCACACAATGAATCATAATATGCAATTCATGATAAGATGAAGAACTATTTATGCAGGCTTCTCCTCACTTAATTTTGTCACAAACTGGAGTTCAAATGGTGGATCCAAAAGCTCTGGCATATGCCACAACTGCATTATAACTTTATCTCAAATTTCAGTGTTTATTGGTCTGAATCTGTAGGGAAGTATGAAACCATATAATTGTTTCCAGTCTTCCATTTGACATTGTAATGTGAGACCAAACGAGTGATATACAGGTTTCTGAATTACAAGCATTGGAGTTAAAGGGTTACTTAAAAGTGTTACTTAAATATCTGCTATTTTCTTTGCATGTTAATCTCTTTCAATTAGCTCAGCAAGTCAGCATTAAAAGAAAATGACTTAAAGAAAATGACCCATTTGAACATTTATTAATGTCTATTATTTTATAAACAGTTACCTGCAACAGTAATGTAGCCAAAGATAGGCGGGATAATACACAAATTAAAATGTAAATACAGTCAATAGCAATATAAAAGTGAAAAAATGGAAACACAAACACTTGGAACAAGAAACTAAGCATTTTATTCACTTGGCCTTTAATTGATGAAAGCAAAGTACTTACTATTCTATCAATAATTTTGAAGCCAAGTCTTCCTTCCTTGTTCCAGTCCACATCACACTTCTTGATACCTGACCATACGATTGTATCTGGATAGCTGCAAGCAGTTTCCAGTAAGATCTTCTTTTCTGGTGGAAAAAGGGTAGAGGAACCAGGTTTCAGGAGTTGTGGTGGCAAGGATGGGGGCAAGGAAGGAGGTGGAGATGGGGTCTGATTACCGACCAGAGGATGGAAGCACTGTGTGGTGGTGGCAGTGGAGAGGTTTGAGGGAGCTAGGAGAGAGGGGTTTTCAATGTTAAAGCTTGCTGAAGAGCTGTAGGACGAGTAGGAAGTAGAACACCCATCTTGGTTGGTGCTGCCTCTATCATCAGTCTGCACACCATCCTCCATAGTCCAACCATTGCTTAGCACATTCCTGATATATCCAGAATTCTTTTCCTCACCAACTCCTCTACCCATTTCATGGGAAACATGAGCCACATTTGTACGTCCTTCCAGCTCAATGACATTCCTTCTTTCACAATTAGAATACTCTAAGTAACCTTCTTTCTGGAAGTCAAAACGCCTCTCAGGCTCAACTCCTTGTGGATACCTTCTATCCTCCACATTGCTTGATGTCAAATTGTTATTGCATTCCACCTTGCCCTCTCTTATGCTACTAGGCTGCTGTCCTGGAGCATGGTTCGCTTGTCTGGAGATATGGTTGGCTGTCCTCCTACGCCCAATCACAAGCTGTTGTGCACTGACAAGTTTTTCTAGATCTGCTGGTGGCAAACCATTCATCTTGAGTGTGCTTTGAAGTTACTACAGCAAGGATCCGGTTATCAAATATGAATGTGCTGGTACATGCTTGTTATTTTGTTAATTTGTATAGTTGGGCACACCATAGATGACTTCCTTCAAGGATATTCTGTCATTCTGTCATAGCACAACATTTAGGTTTCTCCTGCTACAAGTTCACACTGCTTTAGTTCATTGACTCACTTCTTTGACGTCACAATGTGGAACACTATGTTGAGACATAAGAGTTTCCTGGTCTGCAACTTTTTATGATGAAATTCCCTCTGAAAGCTGTGAAGAAAAAAAGTGGAATGCAAACGTATTTCTTAGAACTTTGAAAAAAAATTGAGATTTTAATAATGCTAGAAAAAAAAAATCGAATTTGATAAATCTACCTTATCATGAAATGACAGAGGAGCAAGATGAAAGGGACATGCCTCCACATATATTCAGTTAACTTCATGGTTCACACTTGAATTATTGCAATAAACAGGATAAAAAAACCTTGTAATTTTTGTACATGTTAATAGACCCAGGTGCGGTTCAGGGGGGGGGGGGGGGGGGGGCTTTGGGGGCTCAAGCCCTCCAAAATTTTGGACGATACATGTGCAATTTCAATTCCATATATATTCTATTATATCCTACATCATAAAGTTCTCTTGGCCAGGAATGTCTCACGTGACATGAAATACTTTCATCATGAAGGAAAAAATGAATATCGCATGTCGTAAGACCTCCGCATATATTTTGCTATACCAATATTTTGACATTCCTTTTTTGTTATTTTGCATATACATGTACGCTATCGATGTATCGCGATATTAATGTTTGAGGATGAGTGACTGAGCGAGCTGAGTCTCTCATGCATGTATACTGTACAGTGTCTAGATCTACATGCACATTTAGTTTTGTTTTGTTTTTGTTTTGTTTTTTTACTTATCTAGGATTTCTCATCTGGGATATAAATCAAATATACCATGCACTCTTTTCGAGGCACCAGCTGAAATTATGGATTCTTTGGTGACTGGCATAGTTGGCTGGGCCCCCCCCCCCAGAAAATAGTGCTATGCTAGTCAGGTCAGAGAATCCATAACTTATGTTGGCCCTGAAGTAGACTCGATAACAGGCCATGTGCGACGTAAACTTTACGTCTTTGGGTCGCAAACTTTGCGACTTAGGTTGCATATTTGACGACCTAGGGTAATGAAATTCAGGACCCAAAGTCACGAATTTCGCAGCTACAGGGCGTGGAGTTTGCAACCCTTGTCACAAAGTTCACGCCTCGGGTCACGAATTTCGGGTCCCGGGACATGAATTTCAGGTCGTGGGTCACGAAATTGGTGACCGAGATCGCCAATTTTGCGCCTAGATCATGAAGTTTGTGTCACACATGGCCTGTCATTGAGCATACTTCAGGGCCACTTCAACTGTACAAGTATACATTACAATCTTCCAAGCCTCCAGTAACCCCCCCCCCCCCCCCCCTCCACAAATTTTTGCTCTAGAACCAGACCTGAATAGAACTCTTTGACCTCTGACCTTTGACTTATCATGTTGTCTCCCCATAGGCATGCATGAAATAACAAATCTATAATTCATGAACACTGTCCCCTATGACCTTTGACCTACGAACCCTGAAATCTAATCAGACTGTCTTCCCATGGTGATACATACTAGCACTAAGTTTGAAGTTCATACCTGAGATATCACATCAACAAAAAGCATGACAAACAACCCGCAAACATGATATCTCTGGCACTATCTTCAGTGGGCAGAGGCATAAACAGTTATCATTTCATATAGTAGAGTAGGTTGTACTTCACAAAGTAATTGTCAACTATCAATATAAGATTAAAGTAGGAAAGGAATACAATTTTTAACTATGAAAATTGTTCACAAATGGTATTCTACCCCATATCTATTTAAACATTTCCATAAACACTGTTTATTTCTTTTACAGGCTATCAAATGCATCTACTGATGTTGTATATCTTAAATAATAAAGGGGTGACAAGACCTTGTATTTCAATTTTTAGTGAAATTTAGTTCTTTTCATAATCTTATAGCTAGGAAAACTTCAACAGTTTCATGAAGTAGCCCTTTTCACCAAAATTATCGAAATTTTCAAGTTTGAGTTTTACTTGGATTTAAAATGTCCATAATGATATCTTCAACTTCAGCAAATTTTAGAAAATGAATGTGACTCCTTACGTCATAGATGACATCACCAGGATAAGAAAATGTGAGCCATGTGGGTGTTTTTGGTTTCACGAACCATCCCATTGTGCGCCACTTTTAACTGCGCGTGATTGCACGTTCACAGATTACAGAGCGGTGCATGCCACAATATCCTGAATGGGATGGTTCGTGAAAACGTAAAAAAATATATGCACTACTTGGGCTGCATGACAGCACGCGACAGATTATTGTACACTACATATTTGCGCCTAAACAGACTGCAGTGCATTTTTGTTTTCACGAATTGTATCACTCCCTACCACTTTTTCACAGGCTTATAACATATAAAAACAAAATAATAAATGAAACTAACTGTATACTATAGAAAGAAGAGAATCTGTACTTTCGTATTGCCTAATTTTCTTCTTAAAATTGCTTAAAATAGACTTTGAAGTCACTGTTTCAAAAAGAGATGTTTTTAAAAACGAAATTATCTCTGAATCTCTCCGTCTTTTTTCCTGAGCAAGCGCAAGAAAGGGCTACTTTGTGAAACGAGTGAGGACTTAAAATGTATTTTTAGACCCTCACATATCCATCTGCATAGATTAGGCCATTATTGGTAAACAAAACTTGACTGCCTCCATAGGCTGTAATGCTAAAGGAAGCCAATTTTTTGTTCTCCTGAACATTCAACATTTTTGAGATACGAGGTTTTGTCACCCTAGCGACGAATCCCACGATGCAGATTCAGGGATTTAAATAGGCAGATTCAACAAGAGCCACTAAATACTGAAACTGGAATAATACATAATAATTCCATATAACTAGAAAAACAAATTCAGACTAAAATACATCTCCCCAAAATAAAATCTGTAGATGGTATGCCTACATTTGAAAAATATTTTGAAATTAATCTCAACATTGTGATTATACTGGAAAACTATTCGACCTTTCAACAGTGAATGCACATACCCACAGAGTAACAAGAAAATGCATTATGGGGTGATTCACTTACAGCTAAAATCAATTCTAAATGAGATAAAATCAATTTTGGGATCAATCCTGAAAAAGATATCCCTTTTAGCAACTGATTTGGGGATTGATTCTAGCCTTAAAATTGATTTTCAGCTTAAAAGCAATACATATCACTTTTAGTAACAACAAACTGTCACTTGGTTTTCCTAAAAAATGTCAGAATGAAATCGACACAGAGATGCATGTCAAATACCATGTTTACACAGTGACTCGGCTCAAGTGTTGAATCCTCAAGCAGGGTCGAATGCTGCGATGAAGGCAACTCTGATTGTGTTTATAAGGAAACAAAAAAGGCGAGTTCAACATGACCCCTGGATCACAAATGGAAGTAGAATTGTGATGACTTGCCTAGTTCACCCTATGACCTATGTAATTGGGTTCAACACAGCTTTCTGTTTACACACGAAAAAATTGGCGAGTCTGACTTGGCTCGTGGATCGAAACCTACAATTCTGGCAGATCAAAAAAGCGGTGTTCAACACGGCTCATGGTAGGGTCACACTGATCCTATTTACATGACATAAAGTTGCCGTGTTTAGCATGGGTCGCGTGTCGAACCCCTGAGCCAAGTCACTGTGTAAACAGCGTAAAAGAGTTGGCTATCGATCGTTCAAGGCTGGTTGATTTATGTCAGGTGACTGAGGGGCAGTCACCGAATTTCAGTCTGTTGATTGGTTGGATTGATCATAATCATGAATATTCATATGCGCTCATGATTATTCAAACTGGGATTGATCCCAGCCTAAAAGCAAGTTAGTGAATCATATAGAATTGATATGATTTTAAGCTGGGATTGAAACCAATTCTCAAAATATATTTTTAAAATGATATTGATCCCAGTCAGTGAATCACCCCCTGGTATATAAATATGAACAATCATCTACAGCTATTGTACAGGATTGGATATGTTTCGCTGGCTTCTTTGTTGAGCAGAGTACATGTACATAATGATGGTGCAAATGTGGCACAAGTCAGTTACAGATAAAGAAGAGAATTTACTATTTGGTGATATAATTAACATGAAAATACAGATGAAAAATGCTGAGTGTTAAAACACTCTCATGATGTCTGGAAGACTGGAATAATATCTTTAGATGATATGACTGGAGACCCTAATGTGAATCCCTTTCATAATCATGGGTAAATAACCCTCTACTAGGTGCTGGTCGGGTTACATGACATTTGCTCTGGCGACATTTGCTCCGCCGACAACTGCTCCAAAAATGACGACAAGTGCTCCGCGACATATGCTCCGCCGACATATGCTCCGCCGACAATTGCTCCGCCGACAATTGTTCCGCCGACATATGCTCCACCGACATATGCTCCGCCGACATATGCTCCGCCGACATTTGCTCCGCCGACATTTGCTCCGAAACGACGACATTTGCTCCGCCGACATTTGCTCCGCCACATATGCTCCGCCGACATATGCTCCGCCGATTATGCTCCGCCGAATTAATTATAATCATCAATAAATAAAATAATTCTACTCTGCTCCGACAATTGATAATGATTATGACAATTGCCTCGCTGCCAATTTCTCCACAGAAATGTTTTGGAAACCACGACACTTGAACCTTGCCCCCACGACACCATTCATTGAATTTGATAATGTTTATCATTATAGGTCACTCTAAATACTCAGAGTAATCATAGTAAATCAGAGTAGATCTCAACTAACTGCAAAGTAGTTTGCAAATATAGAAATACTGCGGTATGTCGGCGGAGCAAATGTCGCCGGAGCAAATGTTGTTTTGGAGGATAAATGTCGGCGGAGCAAATGTCGTCGTTTCGGAGCAAATGTCGGCGGAGCAAATGTCGTTTTGGAGGATAAATGTCGGCGGAGCAAATGTCGTCGTTTCGGAGCAAATGTCGGCGGAGCATATGTCGGCGGAGCATATGTCGGCGGAGCAAATGTCGGCGGAGCAAATGTCGGCGGAGCAATTGTCGGCGGAGCAATTGTCGGCGGAGCAATTGTCGGCGGAGCATATGTCGGCGGAGCATATGTCGAGGAGCACTTGTCGCGGAGCACTTGTCGTCATTTTCGGAGCAGTTGTCGGCGGAGCAAATGTCGCCGGAGCAAATGTCGTGTCACCGCTGGTCGACCTTGAACCATTGACCAAATGATCATAAAGTATGACTTTTACATAGTATTAATGAGTGGGCCTATTATCTGGAAGGAATAGAATTATCAATAAGAAGACCATAAAGCGATCAGGTGCACCATAACTTTAGTTGGAAGTAACACAAGTAATACTTTCTGAAGAAGTGTGTAGTTTGTAAACATACGGAAATCTTTTGTTTCACTTCCTGCAGAAGTATTGACAGAGTATTGATATATCTTGATAGAATTGGACACCGGCCACATCATCACATCATGCTGCTTCATTAGTTAGATTCAGAAAGCTCAATCAATGGAGGTGCCGTGGTCCAGTGGTTTAAGGCACTTGAAAAGAGATGTGAGAATCAGGGGTTCTATCCCTGGCAGGGCACTTATGCCCCTGAGCAAGGCATTTTATCTACATTGCTCTTTTGTCGTACATCAAATGAATTAAAGTGCTATAAGCATATTGTTAAAAAATAAGATGTCTACTACTTTCCCTCTTATGTCATTCTCTAAAACTAATAAGACATTCCTTTTCAGAGTAACAGAGAAATCATCTCTGTCACCCCCCCCCCCCAACATAAGATAAAGTTCTTCACATGGCAGAATATTGGCTTCATGCATATCGCACAGATCTTAATTAATTACACCTAGATTTTGTATTGAATCAGGTTATATAAAGTTGCATAATACAAAAATCCATGAGGTCTAACAACAAAACCATTATCATATTTTCTGTTACTTCTGAGATTTGCTATATTTTGATATCAAGGTTGACATACAGTACTTTGAAACAAGTATAGTCTGATAATGACCTTTTGACTTTTGACCTTGGGTTAAGACTTGAGATCACTACAGATCATCACAAAAATGGCAAAATCATTTTTTTCTGATTTGTGGAACCAACTAGTTTACTTTGACAGTGATTGCCAAAGATGAACTACATAGGCCATCTTACAATAATGCTAGCTAAACCAACTACGTTGCCCTTAGCTATCTTTGTCTATATACTCTACATGCAACTCTGAAATGAAACAACAATATGCTTTGTGGCACTATTAAAATGTTCTTTAGTGATGTCTACATTATATGAATATTAAAGTCCCCAGTTTTCCACGATACAGAAGACAGAAAATTTCACAGAATTCAGGAAGCACACAAAATTCATGGAATTTCATGAAAAACATGATTTCTTAGGCCAAAAAATTTGAATTACAAAAAAAAAAAAAAAAAAAAAAACAGCAAAAAACATAAAGAAACAAAGCAAAATCAATAAAACAAAACCATGCATCCGCGGAAAAACTGGATCTTACCTGTTCGCAGTGTTAAGTGCGTGTTTGCAAAGCTTCAGTTACGTCTCCATGTATACTGCAGTGCATATCAGGGTACATGTAATTTACATTTATGTTTTAGATTTTTACTATTTAGAATTGCTTTGTCATATGTCGTTTACATCGTCGCCTTCCCGGAAAAAGGCCACTAACGCGCACGTGCGCGAAATGTATGCTTTCGAGAAAAACGCGAATGAAGTTTTGACCTTATTTTGAGCTTTTAGCAGCTAGTGTATTATTTTTCCGTCCTAACTCTCAAACTTTCTGACAGAGCAAGATTTTTTCTTCAATGATATTTTGTGCTTTTATTTAAAACATTCTTAAGGTTTTCTAATCATTTTATGCTTAACGGCTTTCTTCCCAGACCAAAAATGCGCGAGTGCGTAAATCCAGTTCCCGGAAAAAGGCCGTTAATGCGAATCGGTCTATGCGCGTAAGCACGTTGAGTGAGGAGGAATTCACGTGCTCGTGTAATTTTGTTTTTTGGCTTATTACGTCATAATGTCAAATTGAGGTTCGAGAATGGTACGAGAAGAAAGCTTATGACATGCCTTTTCCATTTCTGCAATGAAAAAAAAATGGTGGGAAAATTGAGAAAAGGTCGCTAACGTCCTATTTCCAAAAAGCCGACGACATGTCATCAAAGAACATAGAATTGGAAGTTTAGAACACCAAAGAACACAGAATTTGCATTTAAAAACAGAAAACTGGGGACTTTAATGTATATGCTTGATAGATTCTATCCACTAATTTCCTGTAAGAGAAGAGTGGAGACAGTCAAAGTCCACATCCGGTTGATACTTCCTAAACTTATATCATGCACTGTACTCCTTTGAACAAAGCTTGCCTTCTACATAAGAAATTAATTTTCACATTATTATTGTTCCTATAATTGCTTTCCATCTGAAACAATAAGACAAGTTATGTCAAATACATTGCTAGTACAAACAAAGTCTTTCTCATGTAGCAATGAACATGGAGATCCTTCTTTAATATCAAAGTGCTCAAATAACTGTTATGTTTCCAACTTTCCACTCCAATATGATTTACCTTTGAAAAGCCTCACCACCATCTTCTCATTCTTCTAATCTTTCTTTCCACCCATTTTTCCTTCTTCTCCTCTTCCTTTCTTTTTCTTTCTTTACACTTCTTCTTTCTCATTCTTCCACTTATCTTTCATCACTCTTTTCTTCTTCTTTTTCTTCTTCTCTATCTTCTTTATTTTTCTTCTTCTCCTCTTCCTTATTTTTCTCTACTTTTTTTCTCATTCTCATTCACAACATTCTTTTCTTTCTTTATTCTTTTTCTTCTGTTCAGTAATTTTCTCCTAATCCATCTTCTCCTATTAATCCTGCTTTTTCTTTTCTCCTTCTTTTCCTTCTTTTTCTACCCTTTTCTCATCCTTCTAACTCTCCTGCACCATCTTCTTTTTCGCAATCTTCTTCTTCTTGTGGTTGTTCTTCTTGTTGTTGTTGTTGTCCTTCTTCTTGTTGTTCTTGTTCTTCTTGTTGTTCTTCTTGTTCTTCTTCTTGTTGTTCTTCTTGTTCTTGTTCTTCTTGTTCTTGTTCTTCTTGTTCTTGTTCTTGTTCTTCTTGTTCTTGTTCTTGTTCCTCTTGTTCTTATTCTTATTCCAATCCTTCATATCCTGATCCCTCTCCTCTACTGTCTTCTTTTCTTCTTCTTCTTTTGTCTTCTCTGTCTCTTGATTTTTCTTCCCTTCCTTCATTTTCCTTCCTATCTTTATTCTTCCATTTCCTCTTATTTCATCTACTTTCTTCTCTTTCCCGTAATATTTCTTCCTTCTCTTCTTCCTCCTCCTCTCTTATTCTCATACCTCCTTTTTCTTCTTCTTCGTACCTCTTTCTTCTTTCTTCTTCCTCTCCTTCCTTTCTTGTATCTTTCTACTTCTTTATTTCTACTTTGACTGCCATCAAATCTACCATGCATTATATTTCTTCTGAAGAGGATCAGAGTAAGGTTCTTTCACATGTACAAACATACTGGGATATATATGTAGCCTGCATTCATCTGCCAGTATGTTTGTACATGTGAAAGAACATGTACAAACATACTGGGATATATATGTAGCCTGCATTCATCTGCCAGAGGTCTCAGGTCACTGCATACATATCCTGGTTTCCAGTTACTATAGTGTGGCAATTATGTACACATGTATGGTTGAATTATATTGGTCCATACCTACAACAAATTCCAATATCAACTGGACTTTAAAAAATAATGTCTAAAATTGTACATTCTTTCTAGTAAATAGCAATTCTAAGGTGTTAAACAAATGAAACTCCAGTAGAATAAACACCTCTTTACAGAGGCCTAATAGCTTAGCTGGTAGAGCAGTGGTCTTGTATGTATTATATATATTACAATTTGATTTCAAGATGGATTAATTTCACATAAAGGCAAAAAAAAAAAAAAAAAAATACATTCTTTACAATTAGACGAAGGACATTGCATGCACTGAAAACGAATGTGTAAAGACATGGTGAAAGTAAACATAATTAATGACAAAATATGGCCTGCAAAGCTGTACCAAAACACTGTACCAGTAAATAAATCTTTTCAAATACAGATCATAGAATCATATCATTAGAGTATAATTGATGGGAACTGACAATTCCCTGCCACCTTCATGTATCTCCTATCTAAAGCCAATCTAAAGTCAATACATAGTCAATAGAGACATGCTACCAGTATAGGAGCTCTTTCCTATTTGGGAGACTGTCTCTACTGTCAGAGTCTTTTGTCCAGATTTTGGAATCTCCTTTTGGAGACTGAATCCCACTGAAGACACCAATTTTCTTTGTTTACATTTGCTTAAAAGAGATCAATATGGCTCAAAATATGAAATGTGATAAAGTTCTAACAAAAAATTTACCTCTTCTCACATCAACTTTTGTTTTCATAACATTTTTTTTGTGATCTACATACAAAGATAAGGGAAAGAGTTCCATGATTCCCTGCTATTGATCTATTAGTCTGCTCAAGGTTAACATTCTAAAAAGAGGGCAACACTTTAATGGGGGCTGGGTAAAAACTGGAACCTGGTAGCACTACCCCCAACCCTAACCAAGTTAAATTGGGGATAAATATGGAAGTTCAACTCAAGCCCAAATATGGATTTCTGACCACAATGAGCCAAAATAGTCTTGGTGGTATTGTTTCTCTGTTTTTTTCTTTCATAAGCTAGTATAGGATAGAGGAGACAGTCTCTAAAGTAGGAACCATTCTCCATTTAATTGGCTGTATGCCCATAAAGTGATGGTGAAACAGTTTTGAACATGTTTTGGACCCCATAGTTTTGGAAACTCCTATTAATCAAGAAATAATATGTAAATTAATATACTGCAAGGAAATACATGTATATTCTCATTGTATAATGAAAAAAACTCCAGCTATTTAAGTAAAAAAACAGACTCATGTGATTTCTAGTCTACTGCAGTGCTGGGACCCACTCTGCATACAGTTATTGCTATGTCTGACAAGTTTAAGACAAACTTATCTGAAGTAAAATTTTGAAATGAAAGTTGTACTTGTTAATGTTTTAAAATAAAATGTAACAATTGCGAAAAGTTGAAAAGACTTGATTACTCTTGTAATTCAATTACCATGGGCCAAATCTGTGGTGCCTAAGTATTATGCATACCTCTGAAGAAGACTTCTGTCAGACATGGTTGGGCTCTTCGCTTCGGGAGCACAGCATTTCGGGGAATCCCGGATCCCAGTTTTTGCAGCACAACTTTCACCAACCACAGTGTAACGCGGTACTTTGCTCCATACTACTCTACACGCCCTGCGCCCAGCAGCATCATGTATTACAAGTGGTGCAAACTGCGAAGTAGGGATGACGATCACGAGTCGATGATTATTAGATCACTGATCTTGGTATTTTCCTCAGCTAGATGTTTACCTCTTTGGCCATGACTAAAGACACTTAGGTCAGGATCTAAAGATTTTAGCTCCTGCTTGGCAGCCGATCTCTCTTTATCGCAGTTCGCAGATTCCATGGAGAGAATCTACCAGCCATGCACCCAGGGAGACTGATGCAACTAACTGATGACGTCTAGTCTGTACATGTATTAGCGCTATCCGGCCACATGATCATGAGGGGGCGACAGTGTCGTTACGGATTCAGTGCCAGGTTTTTTTTTTTTTTTTTTTTTTAATACAGTTTTTAAACAAAATGATATTTATTTTGCAATGCAACCTTAGGAACATCATACAAACAAAACATGAGAACAAAAAACCATTTGTTCATTGTTTATCTGCGTTATGAATATGTTCATGATTTCTTTTTCCAGTAAAATATTAGGGCCTATTTATTACAGCTTGATGAAGCCCTGGGAGCAACACTAATTCCCAGAAAAATCGTCTCACCAGAGTCATCTGTTATCAATTTGTTTCTTTATTCTAAAATTATTGTTTACATCATCGTTATGAAGAATATGTTTATGATTTTTATACATGTATATTGGTATATACAGAGGCGGCGCTATATACAAGGCAGGCAGGGGCGACCACCCCATCCCTATGATTTTTCAAGTGACCCCCCCCCAAAAAAAAAAAGAGGACAAAAAGAAGAGAAAAAGAGGAAGAAGAAGAAAGAAAAGCATGGGGAAAGAGAGGGCTGGGTCATGCAACGGTATTGCATAGGCCTACCCCTGTACTTGTTCATTTTTCTCTGCCATGCAGGTTAATACTTTCTTTATGGTTTTGTACGTTTTGAAAGATTCAACATATTCATTGCTATTTCCCCCTCCTTCCCCCCCCTTTCCCCTTATTCTCCTTATCCTGTTTACTTTTTCTCTCCTCCTCCTCCTTCTTCTTCTTCTTCCTCCTCCTCCTTTACCTTTTCTTCTTCTTCTTCATATTCTTCTTGTATGACCTATCATTACTATCATTATTTAATTACTATTCCTGATTATTATTCTGCGTGTAGGGGAGACCGGGGTGTAATGGGAAACGGGGAGAAATGGGACAACCTTGTAACTTAAAAAAAAAATACTCAGCCAATCAGCAAACTGATTACATTAGTAAAAAGGTGTGCCTATGCATGCCTAGGCACAGCTCACAACAGACATATCAGCCACTTCACTGCTCTGCAGGTAAGTTAAAATTTAATTTCTTTCTTATACACTTTTTAAAATTACTTTTTCGCCAATAATTGTAGGTAAAATATCAAGTATACTACATAGATCTGGTAGGTCCTATATCATAATTGGTAACTTAGTAAGTGTGCAAACTTCTGAAAATAAAATTGTTTGATAGCAGACAGGTTAGGAATTGTGACCGCCATTTTTATTATTTTTTTTTTACCGGCAAGGGGGAGAAATGGGATAAATGTGTCCCACTTCTCCCCATGCTGTCCCATTTCTCCCCAGCTCGTGTAAGTTCTACTTGTGCAATACAAATTTCATTTTTGTGAAACGGAAACACTTAGAAAATTCTGCATGCTATAAAGATTTTCTCAAGCTTATAGTGCTTGGAGTTGGCCTAAATTTATGTCCCAAATATTAATTTACAAACAAAACAAAAAATATTAATTTCCATACCAGGTTTTCATAATTTTAATCTTTCAAAATTGAAAAAGTACTAAATGTTTTTCACTGAATACGACCCCATACGACTTGTTCAATTTTGTCTCATTCTCATAAAAGTTGATTTTCGATTGCTTTACAGCAACTGTTATGACAAAATGGGTTTTCTTCAAGGAGGGGAAATGGGAGACTGATTTGCAGACTCATGTCGACTGGACTGAAAAGCTTACAACATTTGTGATTTTATACTAACTGATGTTAAAATAAAACGTAATCTCTTAACATATTGTGTTAAGAATGATGATCCAGGCACGTCTCACGAGCAGATTTAGATATGAGGATTAATATTCAAGGAAAACAATAATTTTGTGAGAGAATTGGTAGGTAATAGAGTTTCATTGTTATCATATTTAGACTTGTTCCTATTGTTGAATATTCTTAAAGCAAATGTTTTAGCATTGTTTGAGTTCTTTAAAAAAACGGTGTTAGATTAAACGCACGATATCACCAATTGTATACTCATTTTATGAAGCATTTGATGTTTAATTTTCTTTTAATGAAAAATTTCAAATCATTCACATTTTCGTACAGGATATAACAGATGTGGTTGACAGTGGTAACTATGTATTCATAATTTCAATCTGTCAATTTTTCTCATAGATCTTACTAATGGAAAGCTTCAGTTTAATGTTAGATAATACCTTAAATTTAAATACCAGAAAAACTAATAAAAAGGAACTTTCAGGGAGAGAAAAGGGAGGCTGCGTTATAGTGTTTGCACAGTTGCAAATGAATAGAGTGGAAACTTCAAAATGTTCTACGATTATATTCTTTCAACAAAATGACTGTTAACTGAGCTCTTAAAGGGCATTCTGTTTACAAATGATTCCCTTTTTTGCCTTATTTAAGGGTGTTCGTTTTATCATCAATCTACTTTGTGAGAATTTTACTGATTCTTTTGTGGTTGTCGTGTTCATTGAGGTCTTGCCTTATTGAGAGTGACACTGAAATTAAAGTTTCAACCCCAAACTTTTTAATTGCATAAAAATAAACCGTGTTTTAATGTAGACAGAATAGATATGATAAACCCCCAAAGTAAAGAGATATCCACCGTGCATTCTCAATAATATGTTTACAGAAAATTCCAATGTCTACTATATTACATAACAAATATTAACCCCAAATGAGGGAGAAAAATAACAAAATAAGTTTATGGGTTACATAATGTGTTCTATGAACACAGTGTAGGACTGTGAATAATGAAAGACATAATTACATGACATGATTCTTACAACATGAAACTTACATATCACGTATTTTAGCAAATTGGGACATAACTATACGGAACTCGAAAAAAATATAGATGAATAAAGACAGAAAAATAGTAAAGCATAAGGCAAAACTTATAGTGTATAATATGCAGATTTGTTTTTAGTAATCCTTGATACAGATTTAAAAAAAAGAAGGAAATATGACAATGTACATGTATCATCTAATCATATGACTTCCTGAGGAACTTAACAGTAGAGGATAGGCGAGCTGAAATGTAAAGAAGAGATTTACTGATGGAAGGAGAAGGATGCGGAGAAATGACAGAAGAAAGAGAGAGAGAGAGAGAGAGAGAGAGAGAGAAGAAAGAGATGTGCGAAGAGAATAATTAAGGGGGGCAGGGGGAAGAGATAGGGTTAGTAAAGAAGTGTATTGTGGAATAAAGAAAAGAAGATAAAGAGCGAGAGAATTAAGAGGATGCATGGAGTATCTGTATACAAATGAACTTCATGAAAATAATCATTGACGTATGAATCCCGGGGGATGTGGGTATACATACCTCCCACACACTTTTTCGAGGGGGGGGGGGGGGGATGGCGTGTGCAAATATACCCCCCTTTTTAAAGAAGAAATAATTTTGTAATCAATCACTTGTTGATTTTTTTTAAAACGAATCTATCATAAACCAAGGTGAAGTAAATGGGTAAATGGGTAAATGGCAGGAATTAATTCCTTGAAATGCCTGTGCGCTGTAATGGCTGCCGGGCTAAAGCCAGGGTAAATAGTATCCAGAGTCCTTTGGAAGCGCATGGAGACGTTAGATAATAAATGTGATATGCGCTATACAAGAACGGATTATTATTATTATCATCATTATAGTAGAAAAGTTTTCTATTTGAAATGCTATAAAAAAAGGGAAAAAAGAAAACAGAGATAGGATGCATGGGTGTCGATCCTGGGAGGGGGTGGGGGATGTCTGTGAGAGGTTGTCTGTATTATTAAGAGTCTTCCGCTTGGCTCGCTCCAAAACTAGTATATGCGTATGTGCTAGCGGGTGAGGGTTTGTGTTTACTCGAGTGTGAGTTCGCGCAAGAAATTTCGGCAAAAGATTTCGATCATCCCCACCGGCGTAAAAGGATTTACGCCGGTGAAAATAATGCAGAATGATGAGCATAATTCTGTGTCAGACGTTCAACTCCATGTCCCATGTTTCCATGCATGTTTGTGTTTATCATAAATAATCTGATGCAGTGAAGTAAACCATCCATTTCTACAGTAATTCTTGCTTACGGCAAAGACAGAAAATACAATTAGCGATGTATCTCATTTCGGAATACTCTTTAAAGAACGAATTTCCCCCTTCTTTCAGTTTTCCTTCTTCATGCTCGTTGGATACTTTCCTAATAGCTGTCCAAGTGACGGTACTAATAGACGCCTTGCTGCCTAAATATGAGGTAATAGTTCCGAATACAGAACTTAATAAGAATCCCCCGAAGGAAGGGAAGTTGCAGCCCCGCCCCAAAATACCTTGTAAACACAAGAGTATTTGTAACCAGGTGTTTTTAATCATGCACGAACATTTCCCTTCAAGAATAATTATATTCCTTATCAAGAGTGAATATGAAAAGGGGGAAAACCTCCATCTAATTCTTTGTTTTCCCTCTTATGCACTTTTTCAACCAACATTCGGTCAGTTCATATTTTAACCAAGCTAATGATTTTTCACCAACTTTTTCTGATAGTGTGGCTGTATATTACACAAGAAACTGAATTTGACTGGTCTACAAAGCCCATGCTACCAGGCGCGGTTCTACGGAGGGGGGGGGGGGGGCTTTGGGGGCTGAGTCCCCTCCCCCCCCCCCAAAAAAAAAAAAAAAATGACGACATAAGAAAATAAGCATATAATGTATTATGATGTCGAAATGATACTTTGTCATTGTCATTTTCGTTGCTTGTTTCGCTCGCTCATAATATTTAGAAACGTTTTAAAGTATGGTTTGGACAGGAAATAATTTACTGGACCAGCGAGGTTTATCATAATTTGTCAGTGAGGTGTACAAATATACCAGTTAAATATATAATAGGCCTAGAGAGTATTTTGATGACAAACTAAGACGTCTTTTAGTGCAAGATGGGGTTATTTTGGGCTCGCTCGCTCCGCTCACTCTCAAAATAAACAATAGTATGTATGGGGGACGGTGTGCTAGCGGGCAAGAGATGGAGTGTGAGCAAGAAATTTCAGCAAAATATTTATCTAGCGAAGTGGCCAAATAGATCATTTAAATATGTCAGTCTAGGATGTATTTTGAGTAACAATTACAGCATGAAATAGTTATTTTGGACTCGCTTGCTTGGCTCGCTCGCAAATTAAATAAGTAGATGTGTATTTTCGAAATTCCCTATCGCGCATATGTGTGCGTGTGTGTGTGTGTGTTGGAAGGTAATAACCTCCAAGCCCCCAGTAGCCCCCCCCCCCCCCAATCGTTTGTTCTAGAACCGCGCCTGCATGACACGCCAGAATGGTGTGTCCAAATAGTGATTTTTAGCATTCAAATTTTCTCCTGGAAGGTTGGAATCTTTTTTTTTTTACTGCTGTAGTATTAAGCAAGACCATAGGCCTTTTCTTAGGCCCATATTTACGAAATATTCCGAAAAATGGGTCATGAACCGTTGAATGCAAGGTGTAGGTGCCAAATGTGTATCATTTTGTTATCAATGACTCCAGTAAATGGGTTCAGCTTTATGTTTCAATACTTTATTTATTTAAAAAAAAAAAAAAAATTATGCAAATGCCATTTTTACTGTTACAAATTGTTTCAAGGCTCCCAAAGTGATGTAATATTGATAATTTTGACAGGTGCCTGTACGACAACTCACTTGGAAATAACTTTACAAATATAGTTTGGCGCTCCTTAATCACCTACTTTCGACCCAATACAATCATGATTTAGGCACTGGGACAGATTTGGCCATCTAAGAGCAAGGACACAGTAATTATTAATGTAATAGATCATTGAAATGGATAGTTACTGTTGTCCTATATAATTATAGCCAAGATTATAATTTAAAGCAAGCTTCTTAACTGTCCTTTGGACCCTTCTGGAAAAAAAAATACTGGGCTCCCTGCGGTATTTAATGGGTCTTAATCATCGTCATATTTCATCTGATTGTCAAAAATTTCTTCTCCAAATGGTCCTGTTTATCCACAAACCTTGTCATGCTTGTTCTAATATTTAGGCACTTTGGGGCACTTTTTTATTTAAAATCGGTGGGTGCCATCGTTTAAAGTGTAAAAATTTTACAATTAAAGAAACCAGGAAAAACCGACGTTTAAAAATAAATGAGCTTGAGCTGTCTGTGTACCCAATATTGCTCTCTTATTTCCTTTCACATTTTGTGTGTGTGTAGGGGGTATGTGCCATGTGCATGTGTGTGTGTGTGCGTGTGGGGTACGGTGGTGGGTCAAATGGAGATTTGTATTATTTATATTGATTTGTATGTAATGATCTATTTTGAATGAAATCCAATAAAAAATATGGAAAAACAAAAAGTGTGTGTGTGCGTGCGTGTGGATGTCATAGGAAAAAATAATAAGCAGATAAGGGCATAAATCATTTAGAAAACATAGATGGGCTAACGATGCTCCGCCCCTGTGAGATTATTTCTGAACCTGCATACATAGACAATTCGATTGAGATTACGTATTTTGCTTTAATAGGTGCATAACTGGGTATCTGGAGATTTTGTCGGTGATTTTCACTGACTAATTTGCTCTCAGCCAACCAGAGGCGAGGATTTTCAGTAGCTTTCAACAGTTGGCAATGAAAATCACTGACAAGACTCTTCATGAAACGCTCCCTGGTCCTAGCATTAGCCATGTTGGCGGATCATGCAAGGGACACAGACAGGCCTTGGCAAAAGAGACCTATGCCACTAATTCGTCATTGTCAAATTAATTTTGGAATCCCCAAGCTGCTATTAACGCACGATTGCATTAATCGATTTCGTAGAAGTGTTATTCAATTTTGTCATTTTTAAAATTTGCAATAGGGATATTTGGTACGCTTTTTGTGTGTTCATTTCTATAGGATTTCCCTTTTTCTGAAAATAAAATTAAGCAAAAAGCTTCATGAAAAACTGTCACCGTGGACACATGCACATTACCAGGCTTTTCATTCATTCATTCATTCATTCATTCATTCATTCATTCATTGTTTATTGTCCTTTTATGGATATAATGCAATTGAGAATACATGCATAGTTTTACCATGCTTATTTATTCCTTTCACATTATATTATGTAATTATCAAAGGAACCATTATAGGTGAACAGAGCTAGCTGTTCACTAATTTTATGCTATCTATGTAGTTGTTAAACAAAGGTTTTCCTTGACAAGCATCCAGAGCTTACCCGACACAGCAACAGCTAATATTCAAACTGGATTCCATCTATTCAGATGCCATTCTGCATAGCATGTGAACTGAATAACCAGGGGTTCTGGAGGGAAACGTGCATAAATTTGGATACATAATAGTTAACATTTACTGATTTCATATAGTTGCAAAAAACTTAATCAAATACCTCAATAGGGGGGTGTTATTTTGATTTTCAATCTTAATGAAACATGTGAAGGCGTAATCAGGCATGCATATATACGTCAGGTATTCAAACTAAAAAAAATTATGCAAACCGTCCAACGAATTTGATGAAAACTCTTTATTTATCACCTTTCTACATGCAGTGGATGGACGGGAGAGAACCAACTTCCATGAAAAATTACGATACCTCGACTTTGATCGACATTTGCATGGACATTCCATGACTTCTAACCAGTTCAAAGCGATTTGATTTTACACTCATTTTCAACCCGAGTTATCACGGGCATAGTATTCAATCTTTGATAATCTTTGTGGAAATGGAAGGGAAACCGAATAATACACCATATTATAAAAAGTACTTTTTGAAGGGATACATACAGAATTCATCATCAAGAGTAATCATTAATCTTTACCCCAAAATAAAAGGGAAGGATGTAAAAGGGAGGTGCATGGGGGCGGTCGCTCCCCCTCCTAAAAGAAATCACCCCTATCTCCCCCTGAAAAAAATTAAGAAAAGAGAAAAGGAGGAGAGAACATAATGGAAGAGAAGGAGCAGACAAAAAGTGATGACAAAGAAACGTCGTTGCTTCCGCGCTTCGCGCTGGCCGCCACTCCCCCCCCCCCCCCCCCCCCATCTGCAACTTCCCTCCTATAGGGAGAGCGTTTCGAGCGCTCAATATTATGTAAAATATACTTCGCGTGCTTCTGCCCTAGCTGCTAATGCCCTGAAGATAAAACCCTATACTATATCTATGCGCCTCGATAAAGGAAAGAGGGAAGGAAGGAAGGGCGAGGAAATAGTGCTATGAGCAATACAGGGATTTTTAAAAGTAGGCCTACTATGACCAAGAAACTGGGAAATCATTACCAGAGAGATTACCATACTAGCACAGGACAGAGTACTAAGTAACCTGGAGAAAGTTTGTCCATGGGGTCACCAGGAGTCGAGGACTAGACGACTCAATAACCCCTAACAAGAAAATACTGTTAAATATATAGCTGGATGGATGAACATAAAAAGGCCAAAAAGGGATAGATTGATAGATGAATAAATACATAGATGGATGGATAGATTGAAGCGATACGTACAGAATTCATCATCAAGAGTAATCATTAATATTTACCCCAAAATAAAAGGGAAGGATGTAAAAGGGAGGTGCATGGGGGCGGTCGCTCCCCCTCCTTAAAAAAATCACCCCTATCTCCCCCTGAAAAAAATAAAGAAAAGAGAAAAGGGGGAGAGAACATAATGGAAGAGAAGGAGCAGACAAAAAGTGATGACAAAGAAACGTCGTTGCTTCCGCGCTTCGCGCTGGCCGCCACCCCCCCCCCCCCCCCATCTGCAACTTCCCTCCTATAGGGAGAGCGTTTTGATAGATGAAGAAATACATAGATGGATGGATAGATTGAAGCGATACATACAGAATTCATCACCAAGAGTAATCGTTAATCTTTACCCCCAAAATAAAAGGGAAGGATGTAAAAAGGAGGTGCATGGGGGTGGTCGCTCCCCCTCCTAAAAAAAAATCACCCCTATCTCCCGGTGAAAAAAAAAAACTATTAAATATATAGCTGGATAGATGAATATAAAAAGGCCAAAAGGGATAGATTGAAAGATGAATAAATACATAGATGGATGGATAGATAGTAGGTATATAGCTAGATAGCTAGTTAGATATAGGTATGAATAAGAAAAGGAGATTAATAATGAGCTTATATCAGGGAGATGGGAGTTTGACTCAAACTCCCATCTCCCTGCTTATATTATGTTAATTTTATTCTGTTCAAAAGCTATAGAGTGGTGTTTAACCGCTGAATGATGGTTTGTGACCTGAGCACGAGGACGCTTTGTTGGAATGAATAGGGTGCAAACATGATTTAGGGAATATTTTTTAAAATCAAATGTAATAGGGCCTACATTGTATTTTGTAAAGAATGAACAAAGGTCACATGCCCTTCTTGTGACTTCATGCAGTCAAAACATTATGGCAAGATTTACGTCCATTGCATTTTAAAATTAATTCTTGTAAACTTCAACTGGGCTAATGGTCTTATATCGCATTTTGCCACAATGATAAACTTTAATATGATTTTTGTAAAAGTAATCCTTCTACTACATCAGTAGTTCACTCCACTGTTACGATAGAAAGTAAGTGAATTTACGAATTCATAGCCTGGCCCAAATATATCATGTGCATGTATATAGGCCTATTCTCCATTAAAACAGAACTTAAAGCCATGACACACCCACACACCCACACACATCCTCACATGATTTTGATGTTGTCATGGGCCTGAGAGCATAGGCACTGGAAGCGGGAAGGGGGGCAGGAGGGGCTGTCGAAAAAATTGTGGGAAAAATGCATTTTTCGCCCCACCCCCAAAAGAAAGAAACAAAGAAAGAAAGAAAGAAAGAAAGAAAGAAAGAAAGAAAGAAAGAAGGAAGAGAAAAGAGTGAGAGAACGTCGGAAGAGAAGGAGCAGTCAAGGAACGATGACAAAGAAACTTCAAAGCTATACGCTTTGCGCGAGAGGGGGAGTTTGTGATATGTTTTGTTAAAATACACCCCCTTTCCCGATGTTGGTAGCTTTGGAAACCATGGGCCAGTTTGAAGTTTCTCGAAACCGTCATAAGTCCAACTTCTTGACTAAATTGCCGCTAGTTGGCTCTTTGTCCATTAAGTGTTTTAATAGTCGATAAATCCACTCTGCGATAAATTATGCAGCGCCAGCACGTGTTATTAATTGGGTTGATTATGGCTGGCCAAAAGATTTAAAAATCATATTTATCTTTTCTACAGGTTCCTGAAATTTATCCTTGTTTATGAATGTTATATTTCATAATTTTATTTCAAAAACTCTGGGGGAAAAAAAGGTTTATTACACAGAGGGGTTTCTCCCGTGAATGCAACATCTCAGAAAAGAACGTAATTCTCTCACGTCAGGCAAGGCATAGTCAAAGACACTGACTGTAGATTTCAGACCTATGTTATTCAAAGATAAATTGTATCTTATTGCAACCTATTTTTTCCCCCACTACCATGAACATAGAGGTTTATTTAGATAAACTAGCAAATTAAAGTGTTCGCTCGCTCGCAAAATAATTAACAGGGTGATTCATAGAAAAGAAGAGTCAACCAAAACAAAACCTAAACCAAACCAAACAAAAACAAAAACAAAAACAAAACAAAACATAACTTAAACACACACAAAAATCTATGGCCGATGGCGGCGGCGCTGGTGTCTTTGATCAGATCCTGAAGTGCACGAGTGTTGTGTGGAGTGTGCAGGTGCGTCTGTGATATTTTTGTGAGTGGGTGGGTGAGCGTGTGTGTTTTATATTAGGGGTGAGAAGACATGAGCCCCTAAATCGCCCCCCCCCCCCGGCCACTGGAAACTCCTTCCGCCTGAGAGTACACGAGATGATAATTACTTCTCTATGATAAAACTGTTTACAATATCTTCCATTTCAGCAAAAGTGAGTTGTTGTTGTTTTTTTTTTTCGTCTGTTTTTTTTTTTTTTTTTTTTTTTTTTTAATGTAAGTTACACATTATATAGGCCTACCCCTTCTCCACCACCACCCCCGGCTTTTAAATCCGGCGACAACAACAAGCTATATAGATCTAGATCTAGGTTAGCTACTAGCGCATAGCTGCTGTGGCTGCTATGAATACTATGATGCTGAGCTCAAAGCTTGTATCCGAAATATCTCTGCACAAAGCATGCAATGCAAATTATTAGTACGGTAGTAGTCGGTAGTCGACAGTCAGCAGCTTATCGTACTGGAATGTGAATGTGAGTGTCTGACAGCTGTGAGATTAAAAATAGAAGATAATTAGTCGACATACCGTCTATAGTTCTGGAATCAACAGCTGAAATGGATGAAGAAGCCAGTGGAAAGCCCATTCTTTTAGAAACATCTGGTATGAACTTGAATTCTTGAGAAACATTTGTAGGCAGCCCATTTGTGTATTATTATTTACATGGGAAGAATCCAGCCCCACATATTGTTTTTTATGTGATGTAACGATGTATTTTTTTTTTTAAGGCAGTGTATAGAGCCTACAACCACACGCGTGTGTCTTTACCTTACGGCCACACGCGTGTGGATGTACAGCATCGACATTAGGATACAGCCACACTTGTCTGAATTCCCACTTGTACTTTGCATGCCGCGACAGCTTTCGCTAGTGTATGCATAAAGTTGATAAACCGAAGTTTTCTGTCTCTAACAGTCGTCGTTGGACTCTTATAATGGTAGGGTCGCGTCGGCACTCCTTTTTAGAGACAGAAGTGCCCTGGGCCTGGAGCGTTGTGAGTGCAATCTCATTGTGCTGGGCAGCACAACGAGAAAACTACCTCAAATCATTGATTTCTTCCCTTTATTCATGAATAGACCCTATAAAAATATCATTATACACTATTATAGACTATAGTATATAGCTTACCGATTTTATGATTTATCCCTTTTAACTCTCCATTTTCAGGTAAATCCAGGGTCCTAACGTTAGGTCGTCTCTTTCGAAAATCTTGCAGCAGCCAACCTCTATCTCTGTTCGCCTCCGCGCTTTTCGCAGCGAGATCAGTGAATTTGCGATTCTAGCTCTCGCATTTCAACCGTATTCAGACGATCGACCAATACGAAACAACGACAAAAACATCGTTTGTACGTTTATGCCCAAACGTACATGGTCAATCGTTTGAATACGGCCGGTTGAAATGCGAGGAGTCTCGAATTCGCTGATCTCCCTGCGAAAAGCGCGGAGGCGAACAGAGATAGAGGTTGGCTGCTGCAAGATTTTCAACAGAGACGACCTAACGTTAGGACCCTGGATTTACCTGAAAATGGAGAGTTAAAAGGGATAAATCATAAAATTAGTAAGCTATATACTCTATAGTCAATAATGGTGTATAATGAGATTTTTATATTCATGAATAAAGGGGAAAAATCGATGATTTGAGGTAGTTTTCTCGTTGTGCTGCCCAGCACAATGAGATTGCATGCACAACGCTCCGGGGCACTTCTGTCTCTTAAAAGGAGGAGTGCCGACCCTACCATTATAAAAGGCTAACGACGACTGTTAGAGACAGAACACTTCGGTCTAGTGTATGCACTGCACAAGCGATGTGTATGGTCATGTGTCATGAACTCGCCTCCCAAAAAGGGTGGTGCTGTTACATTTTATGCTTTCAAACTGAAGTATTTCTTGATTTTTATCAGAAGCATTGAGGCTACCATAATAAGTTTGGTATCACCTTAAAGCTGTATCAGTATGCTATTAGTCCTCAAAGTTTCACAGCTATAGCTAAATGTATAACTTGAATTACAGCCTTTTGTATTTGGATGGCCAGGGGTGGTGCCGGAAGTGGCGCAGCATGTACAAAATGAATGGGAAAATTCAGATTTCAGTGCATTTTTTGGAAAAATGTCAATATTTTTTGTCAAAACTTGTCATATGACTCCAAATGTTCTACCAAATTAAAGCTAATATACTCCTCTTTACTGTGTTATGATTGAAAAGTAAGTTTAGCTAAGCAATGGCAGTGTTAAAAACTAAAATACTTGGAATTTTGGGTCAAAATTGGCACTGCCTGTACAAAGTCAATACAGAACTTACATTTTTCAATAGTTTCGGAAAAATGTCAATATTTTGGCCAAAACTTGCAACATGGCTTCACTTCTGGTTCCAAACTAAAGCTATTTTATTCAGCTTTACTACCTTATGATTGAAACTGAATAAGCATGACTGTCATGAATACATTATAGAACACTTTAATATACAGTGGTTCATAAAAAATGTTTGGGCAAAAATTTTAATGATTATTTTTGGTTATCACATGATCAAAACCAAAGACAATTATACCTTTTTGAAAAGGTCTGAATGTCTCTTGTGAGAATATAACATTAGAACTGCCCTACGAGTGCCACAGAAAAAAGTTATGTTGAAAACAATGAGATAATAAGAATTATTACAATTTCCATATTCATGTTTACATAATCCTTTTGTCTTACACCTTGCAACATTTTTAAATGCACATGTAGATTCGTCTTGTACTTTCCTTTCAGAAAATATATACTTTTGCTATCACAGGGTTGATACTTAAGGAGATATCAGTTTACAAAGTTAGCACACTACTGATTCATACATATTCAGCCAGATACCAACCTACATGTACATGTACTTGTATACTTCTCAACCTCTATAACAACCCCCTAATTATTACCATGCATAATGACTGAATACCCAGACAGATACACACCTGTTATATCTACAATACCAAAGTCCTACAGAACAACTCTTTGAATAACTCAACTACATGTATCCCCAAATCTCTTTCTGCTATAATGTCCCCTTGAGGTCTATGTTAACCCAAATTTGCGTCCCACTACATAACTCGTCCGTTTTCACAAGGTGAGCGTGCAACCTAAGAAAGGTTAGTTTTGAGTGAATCGCTTTCAAAGTTTCAAACCCCAATCTCAACCTCTTTAATGTATGAAGGGTGAATAAATTCATATCCACGTATAGGGCATATTCTGTACAATGTTCATTATTAATCATTTGCATATTCCTTTTATTTTTAGAAGAAAACGAGTTGTAAACATTGCCGTCATTTTGTGAAAATACAAAATTCAAGGACCCACTGTGATTTTGTTCATTTGGCCTTAAGAATGCTATTAACAGTATCAGGTACAACCATGGACGTCCATGGTTGTTGTGCGTCCATGGATAGATGGTGTGTATTCTATCCAATGTCCATGGTTGAGGGCATTTACAAATGCATATCACATACATACATGTAGGGTACACACCAGAATCACAGGAACAGCTGGATAGTGTTGAAAAAGTAAGGCAATGCATTCAGCCTTACTTCAAGAATTTGAAATTTATGTGCATTTCTTAAACTCAAAGTTAAGGCAGCATGGTTTAAAAAAACTACATGTAGGTTTCTTTTCAAGAATTTTTTAGGTTTAGATAACAATTTTTGTTTGTCACCAGCTCAAATGTGTATGATGCAGTCATGTATGAGAAAAATGTGATATCTCCATTTTTAATGGATGGCAATTTGTGGTGTCGTTTCTTGACACTACTGCACCAGTCTTGGTCAGTATCGCAGATTCGCATGGCCAAAGCTTCAACACGAAATGCAATCTTGGCGGGCTAGGATTTTGTTTAGCATGTCCACGAACTCTTTATTAAAGCTTGTACACTGTGATCTAAGACTAGCACTGCTATGAACACAGTGGTTCCAAAACGGTGAAAAATAAAATCAATATTGCCATGGTTACTCTTAAGTTTTGTTTTTGTTGTTGTGTTGAAACAGTAGCAGTACAAAAAGTACGGTGACATGACATTTGCTCTTGCGACAATTGCTCAGTACTTAACTTCTCTGAAGACATAGGGTTAGGGTTGGGGTTGTGATAGAAGTTTTGGTTCAGAATAAAATGAGGATAAGGATTTAGGTCAGTGTTAGTGTTTAGATTTATGTTTGGCTTAACATGCAGATTTTCCATGAGAGCAATTGTTGCCGGAGCAAATGTCATGGAACCAAAATTACATGACCTGAGTAAGATTTGAAGATAATTCTGTGATCGATAAAAAGTATAAAGTCTGATATTTCTTGTAGTGACTGTATTACCAATATTTCAATTACCTATTTTTTTTTTGCGACAGGAAATATTAATGGAGGAGAAGAGGTCAGTGGAAGCAATGAAGTGACTGTTAAAAATGGTGTACCTGTACAAATTAAAACTAAACCAGAGGAAGACTACAATGTTGATAGCCTAGATGCCAGTGATGGGGAGGGTGGGGCACATCAAGGGAGCTATGAGATGAACAGTGACAAAGAAAGTCAAGGAGACAGCATCAGTGATACTGGAAGCTACTCTCCGAACACAGCAGACATAGAGAATGATGACACCTTGCTTGAGCAGGGGACGTATCGTAAGATCAATAGCGTGGATGGGGGACCAGTGGAAAGGGTTCCCGGTGCAGGTGGGGACCAAAGAGACATTCAGAATGACCTCTTGGACCAGATAGGGAACCAGGACCACTGTGATGACAGCGAGAGTGAACTTGGAAGCTATCACATTAACACCGACAAGGAAGATGAGGAGGAAGAAGCGGGAAGATACAAGGATAAGGATGGGCTGTCAGATGGAGAGTATGACCTTAGCAGCAACCAAGAATCGGATGTTGAAGAAACAATGGATGAGGTTGAGTTGCTCAGGATGAGGACCTTGTACAGACAAGAACATAAACCTGATGAACTCCCAGAGACTGTAACTAAGATGACAACAGAACAAGGAGCTCAAATATACATTGTTGGGACTGCTCACTTCAGTGAAAATAGCCAGAATGATGTTGCCAAGGTCTGTAGATCCCTTTGATTCTTACTTTGTTTTTAATATCTACATGTAAAGTATTAACAATCATGACTCTATTCATGTAATAATATTTCATGAGACAGGTTTCTAATTCAGGTTCCTTCTTATGGTTAATTCCTTTTGTATTTTTGAACAATATTCAATAAAATCAGTTACTTCAAGTACAGTTTGGAATTTTTAAATGGTTTCTGATATAAAGGTTTTCCGACTCACCTCTTGTCCTTGATACAATTCAGTTTCTGTCTGCAAATCTTTCAAATATCACACTTTTTCATTTTGAAGTTTGGAAATGAATGGTTGAACATAGGAGACTAGTCGTGTTTTTTGCTGTGATGTAAAGTTAAAGGAGTAATTTCTCAAAACATTACTCTTGTGTTTTGATAGAAATAATTTTTGTGCTCAGCCAATCCTTGTAAATCATTTCATCACTCATTGACTGTATAATTTTGTTTATTTGTATTCCTGTTATTGCAGACAATTCAAGCTGTGCAGCCTGATATTGTGTTATTAGAACTCTGTCGGGGACGGCTCTCCATTCTGGAGCTTGATGAAGAAACACTCCTTGAAGAAGCAAAGAATTTCAACCTCGCTAAATTAAGACAATCAGTCAAACAGGTACTTTTGTACTTTAAAATGAGTGTGTATAATCTGCTTTGTTTAATGGTTGTTTGGCTTTCATTTCAAGTAACCTTTCTGTAGTATTTTGCTGCTTCAAATCACATTTATACCTTTCATACATTTTTCCAGGCCATTTGAACATACTGTATGGTGACTTTCGTGTACCAGCATGTTTAAGAATTACATGGATTTCACAAATGCATGCGATAGGTTTTTGTTAGTGCAATCATTGTGTGGACAAGACTTATGCTTATGTTCCGTATAAATGTTTTATTCTTTTAAAAAGTGACCGTACTAGCAGACTTTAATCTGCTATGTCTAATGGTTGTTTGGCTTTCATTTTCAGGTAATCTTTCTATAGTATTTTGCTGCTTCAAATTACATTAATACATGTACATTTCATACATTTTTCCAGATACATGTAGATTTGGTACGTGTAGCCATGCGAACATATGGAGACTTTCATGTACATGTACCAGCATGTTTGACAATTACATGGATTTCACAAATGCATGCAATAGGTTGTTAATGCAATCATTGTGTGGACAAGACTTATGCATATCAGTTCTGTATAAATGTTATATTCTTTAAAAAGTGACTGTACTGCAAGTGAATTACATTAACCATTAACATGAATTCTTCATTCTTTTCTTTGCACTTTTTGAGTAATTATCCTAAACAAAGGCACACCAGTGAACATCTTACTTTTTTTTTTTTTTATCCATTGACAAAGTTGAACTTTCTGTATTTTGAACTATCTTTGAATAGTTTACAAAGCTGATTTCATTTTTCTCCTAAAGAATGGTGTAGTTGGAGGCATCATGCAGGCTTTACTCCTCAATCTCTCTGCGCATCTCACAAAAGAACTTGGTATGGCACCTGGTGGAGAATTTAGGAGAGCTGTGAGAGAGGTATGTTCACTTTATTTTAATTAATCTCTGTATGAAAATACAAATTATTATTATTTTGATGCATATGCAATATCTGTTAATGCAGATGTTGAGGGGATTTGTGTGCAAAACCATGGTGTAAGAACTTCCATGTAGCTTGATGAAATAAGGCTCCTGTTAACCTTTTTTTCTCTGGCAATCTAAAATGGACTATGTCTCTGTAGTCTCTGCATTGCTGAAGCTCCTCTTTGCATTTAAACATTTTGGGGATTGGATTGAATTAATTGGGTTGGAGGAGATGCATCTTTTATGGCTTCTTGTTGGTATTAATCCCTTGATAAACAGTGCCCCCCTTTTTTTTTAGTTGGAATTGATTTTTTTTTAATTCGTGAAATTTCACAAGAAGATGCCACTCACACTAATTCAAAGTTATAACTTTCTGCACTTCCCTCCATGTACAAAGCTCCCATGTGTCAGATGATGCATATTGATCCATATCATATACTAACCATAGCAATATACAATAGGGAAGAGAGAAAATTATGAAGCAGAGAATTGTGCTTGTTTGAGATGAGTGGAATCTACCTGAAACACATCAATTGATTTATGTTCCAGGCTCAGACAGTACCTGGTTGTAAGGTTCATCTTGGAGATCGACCTATTCAAATTACTCTGAAGAGAGCAATGGCATCGCTGTCACCATGGCAGAAACTCAGATTAGCATGGTATCTGATCACAAGCAAGGAACCTATCACGTAAGAACAAATATTTTCTCTGTAGTTTCTCATCAGATTTGATAAGTATTCCTCATAGTTCTTCATGTTTATGCTACTGCCACCACTACCACCACCTCTGTCACCATATTTTTTTAAAATCAGAAATGATTGTCTTGTGAATTATATGCAATAACTTAACAGTGATTGTCAAGTAATTAACTAAGGCTTGGAGTTAGACTTAGAAGCAGTCAGTTGAAAAAAAGTGTTTCTTTCAATGTACCCAGCAACAACAACAACAAAAAAACCCACCAAAAATGTGTTTTTTTCCCAAACTTTTTCATGAAAATATATTTGGCTTCAAATTATGAATGGTGATATTGTGTGTGATATTGCATCTTAATTGATAGTAATGTTGTCTTTAGAAAACATCAATCTATTAGATGTATCAACACTGTCAACATAAAAGACACATACATGGATTTTGACATTATCACATAAATTAACCCCTGTACAGTAAAGCACAAAGATTTGCCCCCCCCCCCCCCCCCCCCGAAATGGCGCCAAAATATGCAGGAGGAATGATTCTACAGATATACATTTACTGTACATGTATGTCAAATGAATTCATATTTATAGCTCCATCTAGAAGCAAATAGACAATTTTAAAATTGTGTACTTTTTCTGAATCACTCTGTACTATTACTGCTACTGCTACTACACTCTACTATTAATGCTATTGCTGCTGCTGCTGCTGCTGCTGCTGTTAGCTACTACCTACAGAAAAAAAAAGTTTGGTTTATATCCTTGGTATAAACTAAAACAAAATCAACTGTTTGTCCTTGAAATCTTAATAATAATTCAACAAAATTGTAATGTAGATAAGGAAAGATATTCCAGATTCACATAGCTCTTTGCCAGAAATGTCCTACTCGTGAATGGCCTTATTCTGTGAGACACTTACAAGTCAGTATTCTATGAATGATCTTTTTAAACACTTCCAGGGCCTCAACATTACCCCAGGTACACTGACTAAAGCATGCATTTGGCATGATGCCCTACTCAGTATTTTTCGGAAGTCTTATCTCAAAATGTGAAGTTAAACCTTTTCCTGTTGCTTTTTTTGCAAGGCCTCCTATGCTCCTGTGACTATTCACAGTGATGTGCCACTAAATTAAAAACATGTTTGAGGCCTGGTCCAGCTAAAACACCTAACCCTCATGTGTTATACGTGGAGGACTGAAAGGCCTGTATAGAACTACTATACTGCTATTCTTACTACTACTATGCCAATGCTCTGCTGCTGCTGCTGCTACTATTACTACTACTTCTTACTACTACTACTACTACTACTACTACTACTACTACTACTTACATGCTGCTGCTGCTGCATGTATTACTACTGCTTCTACCTACTACTACTACTACTGCTGCTGCTGCATGTATTACTACTGCTTCTGCTACTACTACTACTACTGCTGCTGCTGCTGCTGCTGCTACATGTACTACTACTATTCTACTACTACTACTACTGCTACTACGCTACTTCTACTATTACTACTCCTTCTACTACCACCACTATTATACTACTATACTACTTCTGTTACCACTGTACAACTGCTACTGCTGCTGCTGCTGCTACAACAACATCTACTACTGCTGCTGCTACTACTACTATTATAACAACTACATGTACTATATGTATTACTAATACTATTACTACTACCACTTGTGCAACTACTGCTGCTGCTGCTGCTACTACTAATGCTGTTACTACTACTACTACTACTACTACTACTACTACTACTACTTACTACTACTACCACTACTACTACTACTACTGCTACTACCACTACTACTACTACTAGTAGTAGTAGTAAAATTAGTAGTAGTATTCCTAGTACTCTCAAGGGTAGAGCCCGTGCAGTGCTTGGAAAGTTATTGGTACATTTTCCCATAGTTCTAAAAATTTACTTAATTTATTAATAATATAAACACAAATTAAACAGATTTACTAATCTTTATATCATTCACTTCACTTGAATGTAAATGCACTCAGTCCATACTCAAAGAATATTGGAGTGCAATCTGCTTGGTTAAATTGTAATCAAAGAAAATTATTCGTATTCATTACAAATGCACTTCATACAATGTGTAATATAAACTTTTGAATTCTGTGTGAATGAATGTTGACATGAATAAGATATTGACTGTAAAAAGGAATGTGAAAAATGGTGATCGAAAGGTGCAGAAAAAATGTCTTGTCATATTGGCACATTTCTCTGACCACATATACATGTAGGCCTCCAATTAAAAAACATTTCCTCAGTGGCACTAATCTTGTTTTAGTCTGCTTTCCTGTTCCACTTCTGATTAGTCATTTCAGAGAAAACCTCTCTCAAAATTCTTGTCAGAGAAAGAAATTTGTGTTTATTTTGTACATGTACATGTATGAAATATCTCACAGTATTATATCCCAGGTTTTATTGTACAAGGAAGTATTCAGCATATGCCCAATGTTTCCTTTGTACCAGTTCTGGAATGCTGGATATAACAGTAAAGCCATGAAATCAAAACCTAAAATATCTCTCATCTTGTCTGTTTATTTTTATTACCTCTGAAAGGGTACCAAATTAGTGGACAATTAGTACTGTTTTTATAGTTTAGTTATTTCTTTATTAAAAAATCACACCCGTGAAAAAGACGGCCGGCCTAAAAAAGGCCTATGAGTGATGAGCACATCGACATATAAAGTAATACAAAAATAGAGCATAAATCATATAATACATAAAATAGTCACAAATTAATAGGTACAATAATATGGTGGCTAGGTAAGCATAGAGACATCATATTTTTTTCAAACATAATAAATTACTACGGCAGGTTAGAATGCGTTTGCGAAACTGGCTATTGGACAGCACAGAGATTCTGATGAAATTATATCTAGGAATTGTTGGTAAATAGGCAACTGGCAAAATGTTGGATCTGTACATGAAATAATACTGAAATAGTTCTGATCTGAAGTCATCATAAGCAGAACAAATCATAAAACATGTGATGCAGAGGACAATGTTGTTTCTTTTATCAAATATCTACTCTCCTCGCTTCCAGTTCAATTATGTGTCTCAACCCATTAGGCATGATTTGATTCAGTATAAACATGCATATTCCATAGACCCTAGCCTGAGTTATCTCGGGCTTTCAGACATATACGCCGCCCCCCCCCCCCCCCCCTCCTATATTCAAGGCAGACAGTCAGCACCTTACTCAACATGAACACATTACATGAGCCAAGAAATGACAGAATCTCACAACAGCAAAAGAGGTAATTGACAGAATGTGGCAGTAGACATGACAGGAAGTCACCTTGGAAGAGGAAGTAGATTATGGTGATGCTACATATTCATAGACTGTTTGTAAATGTATGACATGACTGTATGTGAACACCTTGTGGCAATGTTTACTTGAATGTGTTAAAATAATTACATACATGTATTTCAAAAACAAGATTTTCATAGATGGGGAAGGTATGAAACAAATTCCTTGTTAAATATGTGTGCATAGAGGTATTAGTTGCACATTCTGCTTATTTTTTCATTTTTATTTTTTTTAGATATTCTCTTGCTTGTGTCCTGTGGGATAGTTATGCTGTCACATGAGAGCCTGCTATTTTGCATGATATAAATGAAATAAAATAACATGTCATGAAATTTTTAAGTTATACACAGTTGAACGAAGCAGTATGAATGTTGTGCAGGGAACCATCGGCTTGCAGGGGTCATAGCATTGGGCAGAGTATAACTGTTCTATTGCTTTCCTTTCTGACATTGTTTACACTAAAACTGATCGGAAATCATGAATAAAATATCACACGACCTCAGACATTATCTTTTATGCAAGGAAGACAGTGTGAGACTATACTGAATCAGTTTCTTGCCAATTCTCTTTTTTTCCCACCAAAACTGTAATTGGCTTTAATGTCATGAAGAAATCATCATCTTGCTATCACATACCCTTACAGGAAGGAGGAGGGTGGAAAAGTTCAAGCAGAAAGACCTACTGGAGGAAATGCTCGGGGAGAGACTGGGATTTCCCTGCTCTGAGTCCGAGTGTTTGTTACAGAGAGAGATACCTATCTATCCCAGTCACTCAAGCTTGCTCCCAGCCTCACC